>CM066033.1:1029044191-1029644191 GCA_033557465.1 Ichthyophis bannanicus | reverse complement strand
GCTTTGGTTACCACCATATCACACTACTTCACCATCTTGAGATCCTCAGACATTATCACCCTGAGATCTCTCTCTTGGTCCATGCACACCAGCCTCTCACCCCTATCACATACAGTATTGTTCCTTTGGATTTCTGCATCCCAAATGTATAACTCTGCATTTCTTCACATTAAATGTTACTTCCAAGAATTAGACCATTCTTCTACTTTTTATAGATCTTTTTTTAAGTTGTTTGCTCTTCCTGAAGTATCCACTCTGTAGCAAATCTTCATGTCATCCACAAAAAGGCAAACTTTTCGTTTTAACCTTTTGCAATGTCACTCACAAAGACATTGAACAGTACCGGTCCCAGGATCAATCGCTGAGATACTCCACTATTCACTTTCCTTTCTTCTGAGTGATTTCCTTTAATCACCATCCTCTGTCGTCCATCAGTCAGCCAATTTCTGATCCTTTTCATCATCTTGGGCCCTATCCCTAGGCTAATCAGTTTATTCATAAGCCTCCTATGAGAAACAGTATCAACGACTTTGCTGAAATCCAAGTAGATCATGTCCATCGCATGCCCTTGATTCAGTTCTCTGGTCATCCAGTCAAGCAGAGATACTGTTCCTCAATGAAGACTTATGAATATACTGAGTAGCCTTCGGATGGGTCCCAAGATGGTGAAATGGATATTCCCATTTTTTTCTAGTCAGTCAAATTGGTGACTTTCTGGGCTTATTTGGAGAATTATTTTTCCCCAGATGATCTGGATATACAGATGGACAGAAATTGACCTCTGTTACCTATTTCTTTTTAACAGTTCTTATACTGGAATCATAAAAATGAACAGTTCAAGCTCAATTGCCTACTCATGATATCAACAGGAAAACTGTGTCATAGTAATGTCTGATGTCATGAGCAGTAGGAATAAATCCAAAACCGAGCAACCATTTTCAAAGCGGGATAACTGAGAACACAAACTGATCCTGGTCAGAAAATTCAGCAAGTAGGGACCTGTTGACTAAAAAGCACCAGGCAGATATCATGTGAGTCAGCACACACAGTTAGTGCATAAGTATGGTAACTTACTGCTCAGGCGAGACAGCACATGCTAATTTGCATAACTGCATGCCACATATGGGGCATGGACTGGGCAGGTTATGGGCAGAAAATGAACATAGACTGCACAATGAGTCAGAGCATGGCACTTTGGCGCTGACTCTCATAGTTGCCAATAGCACGGGTGCATGTATTGACTCCTCAAGAGGAAGCATAGAAGTTATCATGGCCTGCTGCATTCAAAAAAAATCTGATTCCCCCATCTGTATTCTGACATGCTCCCACCCCCTGATGAGGCTCCCAACCCTCTTCTTCCCTCCCTGATCTCCCAAGCACTTATTGGAGGTGTCCCTGGTAGGTTAGTGGGAGGGGAGGCAGGAGTCATCCCTAGTGCATCTGCCCCATCACCAGTGCAGGTGTAAAAGGGTGGCTCTGACTCCAGTCTCATAGAAGTACTGCTAGGGGTCAGGCTGGAGAATAAGGAGCTTCACCTCTAGTAATAGTAGACTATGGGACAACCACTGAGGTCAGAGCCACCATTTTGCACTAGAGCTGGTGAAGGAATAGGAGCATTCAGGGATATTTCGTGCCCATTGACTGACCCACCAGGGTCACCTCTGTTAAATGGCAAAGTGATTTGGATATGGGGGAATCTGGAGCCTCATTGGGAATGTGGGAGGAGGTCAGGAGCCTCATGGGGGATGGGATGGATGCAGATTTGGGAAATTTTGTTTTTGTTTAGTGCTGTGGGCCACAATAAATACATCCAGATAGTTCAGATGCACTTAACCGTGCTATCGGCTGATGCATTTACCCTGTGGCGTCTGCCCTGTGGGGTAAGCCTCAGCCTCCTGTTCACCTCTTACGTGTTTCTTTACCATTCCCCTGATATATCCTAATCCCCAGTTGTTGTGTTATCTGTCTTGACTAGACTGTAAGCTCTGATGAGCAGGGACTGTCACTTACATGTGTCTGTATAGAGCTGTGTATGCCATGTATGCCGTGTAGTGCTACACAAGTGATAACTAGTAGTAGTAAGTAGTAATTCATATTGCTCACGATCGTGGTGATGTTACTCTTCTTGTTTCTCTAGATCTTTCTGAAGCTTTCGACTTGATTGATCACCGGACTCTCCTGTCCCGTCTATTTGATCTTAGATTGCGGGGCTCTGTTTTACAATGGTTTTGTTCTTTTCTTACAGCTCGCTCGTTCACTGTGCACTCTGGTAACCGCTCTTCCTCTTCTCTCTCACTTGTCTGTGGTGTTCCGCAGGGGTCTGTTCTTTCTCCTTTATTATTTAATATCTTTCTTGCTCCTTTGCCTCTTGCGATTCAGCAGTTTTCGGTATCTCCTTACATTTACGCAGTCGACATTATTCTCCTTTGTCATGTCTCTCCCCTCACTCTGGATATTTCCCCACTAAATGATTGTCTTTCTCATATCGCTTCCTGGCTTTCTCAAAACTTTCTTCATTTAAATCCTCGAAATCCACGGCTATGTGGGTATCTCTTCGTGGTTCTTGTCCCTCTGTCGCCCCCATGATTGATTCAGTTCCTATTCCCCTTGTTTCTTCTTTCCGCTATTTGGGGGTTATCCTTGACTCATCACTTTCTTTTCACGATAACATTTCTTCTCTCACTCATCGGTCCTTTGTGACTCTTCGGCAGATTAGAGCTACTCGTTCTCTCTTTTCCTCTGACTCTTTGGTTACTCTTGTTCTAGCTTTGGTAATTAGTAGACTTGACTACTGTAATGTTTTCTTGGCTAATCTTCCTAAATATCAGCTTCAACGGTTACAATCTATTCAAAATACCGCAGCTCACCTTATCACTTTTTCCTGGCGTTTCAATCATGTCACTCCCCTCTTTCTTCGCCTGCACTGGTTGCCTCTTCGTTTTCGCTATCAATATAAGTTCCTGATTTTGATTCACCGTACTATCCATACTGGCAATCCTCTGTATCTTGTGGGTCTGATTTCCCTTCACACGCCCTATCGTCAATTCCGGTTTATTCATGCCAATCGTTTATCCTTGCCTTCCCCATCACAGGCTCATCTGGAGCAAACCCGACATTCTGCCTTTTTCTTTCTTGGTCCGTCTCTTTGGAATTCATTAC
Organism: Ichthyophis bannanicus; assembly: GCA_033557465.1. NCBI lineage: Eukaryota > Metazoa > Chordata > Amphibia > Gymnophiona > Ichthyophiidae > Ichthyophis > Ichthyophis bannanicus. Next base: position 1,029,641,032 of record CM066033.1, on the reverse strand, counting down.
CACCTTCCCTCAGGTTAGAACCTTCCTATCCCCAATTCAAGACACTACTCAAAACCCATCTGTTCAAGCAGGCTTTTGACCTTCCCGCTAGAACCCCCCCTTGAATCTGTTGCTGGATTTTGTTTTTGTACTGTCTGTCTGGTAGTGTCCTGTCTTTCCCTGTTTTGTTTTTAGTTTTTTACTTATTCTTATTTTAGTTACTTGGTTTTACTTCTGTGTGCTGTTTTGCTTTGCTTTCCTATTATTTATGGCGTTCTTTTCTATAATTTGCAGTGTGGACCTTTTATTGTACACCGCTCTATGCTTTGGCCGCAGCGGTTTAGCAAATGTTTTAATAAAGATAAAGATAAGTGCAGGACAGATGCTGGGCATGTCCCCAGTTGTAATTGCACAGGTTTTGCATGTAACATTTGTTAAGTTTTGCACCTAATGATGGTAAGTACAAATATTTAATGCAGTTTAGAAAACAAGCCCCTTATTTGGCAGCTTGACCCTAGCTGTAGTATTGCGAGACTACCACTAGGATTAAGAGGTGCCATTTTGAGCCCAGATACCCAATGCAACAGAAGTGATCTCCCTTGTTCCTCGCTAGCCACCTGGGAAGAGTTGTGGGTTCTGGGCACAATGGGGGGGGGGGGGGGGTTTGAGTGAAGATGTTGGGGGAAGTATCTGGCATGGGGTGTTCAAACAAAGATCTTGGGGACATGTAGAGGGGTGAAGTTCAAGTCTTGAAGGCATGTTGAAGGCGTGGTGGCTGAACTGAATTTGTCAGGGCTGGCGAATGTCAGGAGAGGGGTTCTAGTAATGATTCTGGCCCTGGTAAGTGCATCGCCAGTATCATAAATGAACTTATTACCTCTTCTATAGGAGCCAGTAAGTGCACCTGTCTATCTGCAGCAGTGGCAATTAACATACCCCCATAACCCACCCATTCTCCATTCCTTTCCTGCAGCCTGCCGTGGAAAGCTATTACCATGCAAATGAGTGCGTGGTAGATGTTACTGAACGCTAATTCAGGCGGTAACTGCTTACTGCGCTTTAGCAAACATGCTCCTTAGATTACTGTACTGTAACTGTTATTTCTTCTTTGTTTCATGATATGCTGCAGTTATATTTTGTTTATCTCGGTCAAAGATATGTTGCATAATAATGTATTTGTTTTTTTTCTTTGCTTAACTTATTTGCCAAGGTTAGAGGAAATAAAACTAAACCCACACTTTCCTGTTTAAGGCGCACTGTGGAAAGACATAAATAAATTTGATGTAGTTTGCTCTGAACTATTTTTATGTTATCAAAACTAAATACTGAAACATATAAGAATGACCTAACAATGCTTGCCTATTGAACTTGCTTTGCTTTGTGCTCAATGAACCCTTGGCAGCTGGAAATGAGCTTAGTGCTCAGGAATTTTCCTTGAATAATTTTCTATCAGGGAGTTTTCTCAAACGTTCTTTGGAAAATATACCCTTGGGTGGACTCTAATTCTATAACTATCCTGTTGAAAACATACTGCAATTGTTAGTTACCTGAATATTTATTGTTGAAAGTAGAATTAAATTACAGTATTTATTGGTAAGGAGATGCAACTGATGAAAAGTTTTAAAATAAATTCTTTATTTAAAATAAATTCTGAATACAACGTTCATGCTAACATTTGAAAGCTACCAAGTACAATGCAGTAAGACAAAAAGGGGAAGAACTAAAATTGTATTAAATCTGAAACACATAAATATTTCAGATGTTGAAGTCAAATAGTACAGTGCTACTGGGGGGCCGGCGTGACTCACTGTGCAAACTGTGCACCCGCACGGGGCAGCAGGCCTGGGAGGGTGGCAAGGTCCACGTAGTGAGATGACCAGGCCCAGTTGGAGAGCAAGTGAGCAGTAGGCGGTGAACAGCAAGCAGAAGATAAGCAGGGAAAATCAGCATGAGATGTTGAAGCCCCTGCACGAGCTGTACATTTGATAGGCAGAGCATGCTTGGGTTCCAAAGCCCCACGCTGCTTTTTAGGGACATTTCAGCTCTCCAGCATGATGAGCTCTGCTCTATGCATAAAGCTTGAGCCGCATGGCTCAAGATACATGCACAGAGCACAGTCGATTGCGCGGTTCAGGCTACATGCACGATTGGCACTGCTTTGTGCATGTAGCCTGAGTTGCATGATCGACTCTGCTCTGTGCATGTAGCTTGAGCCATACAACTCAAGCTTTATGCAGAGAGCAGTCATTCATGGTGGAGGGCTGAAACACCTCTAAAAATCAGTACAAGGCTTTGGATCCCATGCATGCACTGAATGGACTTCAAAGCCCCCTGCTGATTTTCCCTGATTGTCCAGCAAGGGAAATGATAAGATGGAAGATTTTAGGGGGAGGGGGAGCGTGATGAGAAAAGAGAGACAGAGAGAGAGAGACATTGGGTGATGGTTGGGTGGGCAATGAAAGATAGAGAAACTGACTGATGGCTGGGGAGATAACAAAGAGAGACACCGAGTGATAGGGGGCTACAAGTTATAGAGACATTTATTAATGGTGGGGGAAGGGACTACAAGAAAGAGAGACACTGGGTGATGGATGGGGAGCTACAAGAGAGAAAAGACATTTGGATGATGGCTGGGGGGCTATCAGAGAAAGAGAAAAAGAGAGAGATTGGGTGTGGCTGTGGGGTGAGGGCAATGAGAAAGATAAAGATAAAGACACATCAGTGATAGCTGAAGGGGAGGACAATGAGATAGAGATAGAGAAACCAGCTGATGGCTAGGGTGTGCAATAAAAGAGTGAGACACCATGGGATGGGGGACTATGACAGAGAGAGTGAGAAATAGAGACTGAGTGATGGCTGGGGGGCTATGAGAGAGAGTCACTAGGTGATGGCTGGGGGGCTACAAGAGAGAGAAAGAGTTAGAGAGATTGGATGATGGCTGGGGGGCTACAAGAGAGAGAAAGAGTTAGAGAGATTGGATGATGGCTGGGGGGCTACAAGAGAGAGAAAGAGTTAGAGAGATTGGATGATGGCTGGGGGGAGCTACCAGAAAGAGAGAGAGACATTGGGTGGTGGCTGGAAAGGTTACAAGAGAGAGAAAGAGAGAGAGAAAGACATTGAGTAATAGCTGGTGGGGGGGGGGGGCTATGAGAGAGAGAAAGAGAGAGAGAGAGAAATTCAGTGATGACTAGGAGTTATAAAAGAGAGAGGGACACTGGATGATGGCTGGGGGAAGGGCTATGAGACACATACACACACACACACAAGCACACACACACACACACACACACACACACTGGGTGATAGCTAGGGCAGGTATAAGAGAAAGAGAGAAACAGACTGGAAGTAGCCTGGAAGGGAATCATGAGAGAGAGAGAGAGAGAGAGAGAGAGAGAGAGATTGGAGGAAGCCTGGGTTCACATGAGAGAGAAACAGACTGGAGGAAGTCTGGGGGGGGGGGGTCATATGAGAGAGAGAGAGAGACATGTGACCACAACCCGTGGCAATCCCCATGTCAGACATGCAAACACACACACTCTGCCTCAATACTTCCTATGACAGACATGCACATACACATATACATGCAGCCTCCATCATACAATCATGTATGCAGCTCCTGACACTCCCCCATGCACACCCACACATGCACCCTTCTAACCCCACTGCACATGTAAATGATGATCAGACAAAAATGACAGAGGCAGGTGGCACCTTGTAGACTGATAAACGTATTGATGCATGACCCTCAATAAACTGATTAGTCTATAAGGTGCCATCTATAAGGTGCTTCCTATCTCTGTCATTTTTGCTACTCCAGACTAACACAGCTATCCCTTGGAAAATTGTCATTATGTTGGGACAAAAGAGAGGCTTGTGACAGGTTTCATTGAAATCCACTGGGGTAGGGGAGAGGAGGGAGCAGCACGGAAGTCACTTGCACAGGGAAGCAAAAAATGTAGCACCGGCCCTGGATGATCTCCCTCCTAAAGAGGCAAGGTACACACCATGGGCATTTGAATTCTGTGCACCTCGGAACAAAGATGTCATACTGAGATAGACCGATAGTACATCAAGCCCAATATCCTGTTTCTGATTATGGCCAACCTAGATCACTTCAAAGAAGCCAGCAGATCCTAAAAGGAAAGTCCATGCTGTATTGCTTCTTAGTCCCAAAAGTCTTTCTGGCTAATAATTGCGCATGGGCCTCTCCTTCAGAAATGTGTCCGTGCTTTTTAAAACTCAGTGATACTACTTGCCTTGACCACATTCTCTTAATAATTTGTTGACTGGAAAAATACTTTTAAAATTTTTAATTTAAATTTGCTACTAGTTAGTTTCTTAGAATGTCCTCTAATCCCAATATTGTTTGATAGAATAATTGCTATTTCCTATTTACGTGTTCACTACTCATGATTTTGTAGATCTCTATCATATCCCTTCTCAGTCATCTCTTTTCCAAGTTGAAAAGCTCTGTCTAAACAATCGTCAGGCATTAAAAATTTCTCTGAATTTAGGAAACAGGAAACAGTGGCTGAGACCTTCCACACTCCTACCCTGTTGTATCAATCAAAGTTAAAGGGGGAGGAGGAGGGAAGAAAGGGATTTCTTTGGAGGTCTGCTGTAGCTCCTTTAGGACCAGTTCGCTAGGGCTGTTTTCCCATTCTGTGTTAGATTTGCTAAAAGGCATTATCACATTTTTACTGTGGACCCTGTTTTGTGCAATGGGAACTAATAATGCATGCTAATTTGGCAGCACACTTGAGTAAATCTTGCCCTCTGTGAATAAGGCAGAAGCAAGCTTAATAAATCCAGCCCTTAATACGCTGTTGTAGGTCATTGGCAGTACACAGTCAGCAATTACCTCCCCAGCCTAGTTTCTTTCTCTCATCCCAGTACACTACATTGCCATCACCCAATTTCTCTCTCTCTCTCTTGCCCCTACCCTATCATCACTCGGTCTCTTTCTCTCTCATTCCTTCATCCTGTTCTCCCAGTCTCTCTCTTTCCCCTATCCTGTCATCATTCAGTCTCTTTCTTAACCCCCTATTCCCCATCACTCTCCCTCTCCATATCCCAGCATCTCTCTCATTCCTCAATTGACTCCCTCTAGTTAACCTTCACCACCCAGGAAGCCAGTCAGCCTCCAACTCCACCCCCCCCTCCCAAGTAGCCAGCTATAGCCCTCTCAGCTAGCTCTCACCACCCAGCTATGGACTCTTAGCAGCCGCTGTGCCCAACTAGCTAGTCAGTCAGTCAGCCAATCACCCTCCAGAATGACCTTTAGGCCAGCTCTGATGACCTTCATCCCCATCTTGTGGTAGGTGGCTACCTCCAGAACAGGAGCTTCCTTCTTTCTCCAACCTGATGCTCTCAGCTAGTTTGAGCCATACAGTGCAGGAATTGCCATGCTGGTCTTGCAAGACTTAAGAATCCAAGACCTGTGAGGAGCGTTCCTGCATCATGTGGCTCAAAGTTGCAAGACAGCTATACAGTGCAGAGAAGTTGCAGTGATGCAGTGAAAGAAGCAGTAGCAGTGTCATCAGTAAAAAAAGAAGGGCATGAAAATACCAGACACGGGAGGGGGCAGGCAGTCTCTAGTTGCCATGGCAATCTGATGCTTGGGATTTGCCGAGCCTTGAGTTAAGCCTTTTCTCATATGGGAACTGTTCCATTCGCTTTATCATTTTTGTTGCATTTTCTCTACAATTTCTGGTACTACTTTATCTTTTTTTGAGATGTAGTGACCAGAACTGAACAAATGGATCAATAATAAGGCATTATTAATGTCTCTATTTTATGTTCTGTTCCTTTCCAAATAATATCTAACATGCTATTTGCTTTATTGGCCACTGCCACACACTGAATTGATTTTATTGCACTTTCCACAATGACTTCAAGATCTTTTTGCTCAGTGGCAATTTCTAACATGGAACCCAGCAGTGTCTACCCATATTTAGGATTTTTTTCCATATGTGCATCACTTTGTACTTCTCCGTGTTAAATTTTATATGCAATTTAGCTGACCAGTTCCCCAATCTTACAAAGTCTTCCTTCAATTTCTCACAATTTGCTCATGTTTTAAGAATTATTAATAACGTTGTGCTGTTTGCAATTTAATCAGCTCATTTGTTTCTCCATTTTTTTATTTATTTGTTAAACTGCATCAGTTTCAGTACAGACCCTAGTGAACTCACCATTCAGTCCTCTCTATTGGGAAAACCGACCATTTAGTTTTACTCTCTGTTCCTTATCTTTTAACTGGCTACTAGCCTACAATAGGACATTACCTCCTGTGCCATGACTTTTTAATTACCAGAAGGGCTCTTTAACTAAAGGGTTTAATGCACTTTAATGAAGCTAATGCACATTAAGTGCCCACAGCCCGTTTATTTCTATGGTTACAATAGCACTTAACGTGTGTTAACCTTTAGTAAAGAGCCCTTAAATCTCATGAAGGCATTTGTCAAGTATCTTCTGAAAATCCATATATATTATATTGACCAGTTTACTGTTATCAACATGTTTATTTATACCTTCAAAAATATTCAAAATTTTCTTTATTTTTATTTTAATAAATTACTTGATCACAGTTATAAATATTAGCTTTTAAAGTATGAGCATAAGTGCGTATTTTATAAAATAAGCCTGTAAATCATGACTCCACCCATACTATGCCCAGACATCTCCATGAGCACACCTACTCTACAAGTGTGCACCTAAGGGGACCATGCATACTTTTAGGCATGACTCAATTTTCTAAGAGACCTTTTATACAGGGAAAAGGCTTATAAAATGACCTTCATTAGGTCTAACTCTTCATTTACTATCATACATTCTAACTCTCTCATTTTATTTTTGTAGACTTCTGGCATTTGCCCTCCTTAATGAAACAAGGTACATTTCTTTTTATTGACTAAAGGAGAAGGAGAAGGGGAAGGGGAAGTGGTGTCAAATGCAGGAACTCCTGCACATGGTCAAGGAGTCTCAGACTTTGCCAGAGCTAGAAGAGAGTAACAATTTGGTATCAGAGCCATCTGATAGCATCTCTCTGAAGTGTAGCTGCATTGACCTGCCGTCCATGGGGAATTTCCATTACAGGCAAGAAACTTTGCTATCTAGCTAAAATGACTGCTCATAGGAAGCACTTCTTTGCACTTTGTTACTTCTGAAGAATACCGGGGGCCAATATGGCCTACTTTACCTTACCAGGATATCCATTATAGGGAACAATTCTACAATCAACTATAATGACCATTTCATGGATTTGGTGCAAGACCTGGAGTGTATTATCTGAAGTCTTATGGCATTCTTGTACTATATAATTTTTTTTCTGTGGCTATATGAATGGCTTCATTTGTCAAGACATAGACAAATACTAGTAAGCTGTGCTTTTGAAACAGTCCACATGAGGAATGTAGTAGATTCATAATTGTTGTACTATTGCATGCAAGTTGCTTTCTTTTTCTCTGTCCTTTCTCCTTAGTGTAGGTGCCATTTTTTACTGTGGGAAATACTACAACTGCTGAGTTACCTCATGCATATAGATTGTTAACAATAGCAGTTACTTAACATTAAGTAACAACTATAGAACTCTCATTACTAGAATTTGATTCTTATCTTGAAGCCTATATACTCTCGTGTGTATGGCTACTGTATATGAATAAATAGATTATTAAATGGAGAAGGAAACGAAGGGTAGTGGTGGTTGGAGAATCTCTTCTGAGGGGTACTCAGGCGTCCATCTGTCGACCAGACTTGATGTCCAGAGAGGTATTCTGTCTGCTTGGTGCCAAAATCCAAGATGTTATGGAGAGTTTGCCGAGACTCATCAAGCCCACTGACCATCACCCATGGTTGCTAATCCATGTTGGAACAAATGATACTGCCAGGTATGCCTCGGAACATATCAAAAGAGACTTCATGGCTCTGGGACAGAGGGTGAAGCAGTTAGGTGCACAGGTGGTGTTCTCTTCAATCCTCCCTGTTGAGGGTAAAGGCAACAGGGAGGATTGAAGAGAACACCAAGGCAGAGAGGCTGGCATCCTGGAGACGAATGCATGGCTGCATGGATGGTGTCATCGAGAGCGTTTTGGTTTCCTAGACCATGGGATGCTGTTCCAAGGGTTGCATAGCAGAGATGGCATCCATCTGTCCAAGAAAGGTCAACGCATCTTCGGTAGTAGACTGGCTAATCTAGTGAAGAGGGCTTTAAACTAGATTCGTTGGGGATGGGTGAAGAAAGCCCCCAGGTAAATGAAAGCCCCCAGGTAGGTGATACATTAAATACCTTTATGGAAATGGGTAACAGGGGCAACATATGGAAAGCAGTGTGTATAAATGCCCGTAGCATGGGAAATAAGATCCCTGATGTTGAAGCTTTGGTGGGAGTGGCTGACTTGGATTTAGTGGCAGTTACAGAAACATGGTTCACAGAAAACCATGACCGGGATGTAACTATACCTGGCTATACTTTATTCAGAAAGGACAGGGTAGGAAGAAGGGGAGGAAGAGTGGCACTATATGTAAAAACTACTATTAAAGCTTTGGAATTACAGAGCTTAAAAGGGAGAGAGGAGGCATTGTGGGTTAAACTAGAAAGAGGGAAAGAGAAATCTATTTGCATTGGTGTGATATACAGACATCCCTCACAAGAGGAAGAGGTGGACAGAGAATTAATTGAAGACATACGCAGCATTGCTAGGAAAGGGGAAGTGCTACTGATAGGAGATTTCAATATGCCAGATGTTGTTTGGCACATTCCTGCTGCAGTATCATCTAGAAGTAAGGAGATCCTGTATTCTCTACAGGGAGAACTATTCAGGCAATTGGTAACAGACCCCACACGTAAAGGGGCCATACTGGACTTGGTGCTTACCAATGGTGAAAGTGTTTCTGATGTTGTAGTGGGAGATCATTTTGCATCCAGTGATCACCAGATGGTGTGGTTCAGTATTAGGACTAGGGCTGTTAGAATCCATTCAAAGGTGAGGATCTTAGACTTTAGGAAGACTAACTTTGTGAAGATGGGCCAATACCTCAGGGAGTCGTTAGTGGGATGGGAACAGCTGGGGGATGTAGAAAAACAGTGGGCAAAACTGAAAGGGGATATTTTAAGGGCAACCAACCTTTTTGTTAAAATGGTAAATAAAGGTAAAAGGAAAAGGAGACCGCTATGGTTTTTGAAAGAAGTAGCTGAAAAAGTGAAGAAAAAGAGGGAGGCCTTCATGAAATATAAGAGATCACAGAGAGAGGAAGACAGGCATCTGTATTTGGAAAAACTTAGAGAAGCTAGCAAAGTAGTCAAGAAGGCAAAGATTCAAAAGGAGGAGGAAATAGCCAATGCAATAAAATGGGGGATAAGACATTTTTCAGATATATTAGTGAGAAGAGGAAGGGCAAAAGTGGTATTGTCAGACTCAAGGGTGCAGGGGAGGAATATGTAGAAGCTGATGAGGATAAAGCGGAATTGCTTAACAAATATTTTTGTTCTGTGTTCACAGATGAAGAACCAGGAGCAGGACCTCAGAAAACACCCACAAATAGGAACAGAAGCGAGGGACATCTTGAACAATTTTCAGAAGACTGTGTTCGTGAGAAACTAGCTCAACTTAAAGTAGACAAAGCGATGGGACCGGATGGGATACACCCTAGAATACTGAGGGAACTTGGGGACGTTCTAGCAACTCCACTGACTGACCTTTTCAATGTCTCGTTGGAGTCGGGAGTGGTGCCAAAGGACTGGACAGAGGTTCATGTGGTGCCTTTATACAAAAGCGGAAGTAAGGATGTGGTTGAAAACTACAGGCCGGTTAGTTTAACTTCGGTGGTGAGTAAATTATTGGAAACACTGCTGAAAGAGAAAATAGTGAGGTTTCTGGAATCCAGCGGATTACAGGATCCGAGGCAGCATGGATTCACCAGAGGCAGGTCTTGTCAGACAAATCTGATTGATTTCTTTGACTGGGTGACCAGGGAGTTGGACCGAGGGAGAGCTCTAGATGTGGTCTATTTAGATTTCAGTAAAGCCTTTGACACTGTTCCTCACAGGCGACTTATGAACAAACTGAGCACCCTAGGAATGGACCCTAAAGTTATTGCTTGGGTTAGAAATTGGTTGGGTGGGAGGCAACAAAGATTACAAGTAAATGGAGCTCACTCTGAGGAGAAGGATGTTACCAGTGGTGTGCCCCAGGGATCTGACCTTGGTCTGATTTCACAGATCTGCAAAAAATTAGGCAATACCTCAAAATAAATGGAAATAGACTTATAAAATTAAAGTTTTATTACAATATTTTCATGAAAATCCTTTTTTGAACTTAAATGAGCTCACCTACACACACTAAACTCAATTCTTCTTCCTTGTGAGGCTCCTCTTGGTGCATTTACGCTTGTGAGTAGCATCTGGAATGTCTCTCTGAAGCATCCAACAATAGTCTGCCATCATTGTAATGCTCCATTTTCCCTGGTATCTCCTTTCCATCTCTTTAATGTCTTAGTGGAATTGTTCACCTTGTTCCTCACTCACAGCTCCCAAATTTTCAGGAAAGTAGTCAAGGTGGGACTGGAGGAAATGCACTTTCAAACTCATCAGGCAACCTAAAGCTTGAAATATTTTCAGCATTCGTCCGACGATCTTTTTGTAGTGAGGATCTTTGTTATTGCCTAAAACTTTCTGTATGACTTATTTAAATGCAATCCACCCTTCTTTTTGAGGCTCCGTCATGGTATTGACAAACTCTTGATCAACTATAAGCCTTCTAATGTCTGGTTCGACGAACACACCTTCCTTCAATTTTGCCTCTGACAGGCCTGGAAACTCGGTGACCAAGTATGTGAAGCATTCTCCATCTCTTGGAAGTGATTTTATGAATTGCTTCATCAATCCCAATTTTATGTGGAGTGGAGGAGTGGCCTAGTGGTTGGGGCAAGGTACTTCAGGCTGGAAGGTCAGGGGTTCAAATCCCACTAGAGGACAGCAACCTTGGGCCAGAAGGACTGGGGTTTCTAGTCCCACAGGTGCTCCCTGTGGTCTTGGGCAAGCCACTTAACCCTCCATAGCCCATGTTCCCTGTAAAATAGTTCTCTGTGTGCTGTGCTTTTCTGTCTAATCAATGTGTTTATACCTCAAAAATTTCCTGTCATGATTTGACAATTTCCAATCTGTAATCAAAAAACCACTGCTGATCGCTGGAAGTAGCAGTATAATAAATAAATAAAATAAATGTGGGGAGGTGGTAGAAGAACTTTATGGGAAGGTACCAAAGTTTCTCGGAGGACATTTTTTTCACTGACTGTTAGCACCCTCGGCTGCCAACTCTTCTTGGTCCAGTAATTTTGTCAGTCTCGACTGTCCCATGGACACAGAAAACAAGGATATTTGGTATACCCAGCTTGTTGCCGGAGCAGCATGCAGAAGACTTTCAAGTCCCCACACACTTGCCAACCATGGTCTTCATATTTAAGTTTACGAAGAACCAGTTCCAAGTTCTCGTACGTTTCCTTCAAGTGTACGGAATGACCTACAGGTATGGAAGCGTAAAAACCGTTGTGGAGTAAAACTGCTTTGAGACTTCTTTTTGAAGAATCTATAAAAAGACGCCATTGCTCTGTATCATATTGGTTTTTAAATTGACCCATCAGACCTTCGACATCGATGCAATAAACCAACTTGTCTTCCTGGGCGAAGTAAGGAACGAACTCCTTTTCACGATGTCTGAACCATGAAGATGACACTCCTGGCAACAATAAATTCCTGCTTTTCAGCCTTGATCCGAGTAACTCAGCAGCATCTTTGGGAAGATTCAAGTCTCTTACCAAATCATTCATCTCCTCCTGAGAAAACAATTTTGGTCTTGTATCATCTTCAAAGTCAGAACTTGATTCATCATCTGGTTCAGGTATGACTTTACCTTCATTGGAGCTAGGTATCTTTTCCAAGGTAGCAGGGGGCTTGGGTACTGGTATATATGTGCCATGGGGGATGGGACGAATTGACGAGTGAAGATTGGGGTACGAAATGGAATGCTTCCATTTGGAATTAAACCCTTTCACATCGCATGAACAAAAGTAACAGTCGTCACTATGGTTCTTTTGCTCTCGTCATACCATAGGAATCCCATAACGGAAAGATTTTTTCTTACCCTTGAACCAGTGTTGGAGGTCCTCAACACACAGTTTGCACACTTTATGAGGGGCCCAGACTTTATCTTGATCTCCAATTTTTAGTCCAAAGTATGCACAGTATACTTTTTTCACAAAGTCTGTAATATTCTGCTGTTGCTTCAACACTGTATATTCACCACAGATGAAACAGAAACTGTCTGGTGAATTAATACACTTTCACGGAGCCATAACATAACGGTTGAAGAATGACGAGCTAACACGAATTGCGATGAAAAAGTGTGAACAGCCTAGAACCAAGAACCTAATGATGATTCATGCACAAGTGTGGCATGCAGGAGAGATCAGCTCTGTGTCTGTACACGAGACGTCACAGTGCTGACCACGCCCCCCTACACTGACCGGAGCTGCTGCTATCTGCCCTGTGTCTCCCTCCCACTGGATTCTTCAGGAAAGATTAACCCCTTCTACCATTAGAAGCACGGACTTAAAACTTGCTTAGCTTATGTATATATTGCTGACCATCAGATTTACAGTGCTATATTTTTTTTAACATAACTCAGACAACCCCTTTAAGGTTTTTTTGGCATTTTATATCTTAAATGCACTTATGTGAATTAATTAATAGTAATTTGAATTAATTAATGGTAATTTGAAAAAAATTGATACATTTCAAGACAATTTTGCATGTTGTGGCAAATCATGAGGTCTAGGAGTTTTCTCAATATTTTATTTGTTTTCAGCACACCAAAATACATGGAAATTAGATGAAAATCAAACAGCTTTTTAGTCGCAGACCTGTGTTCTTTTTAACATCTTTGTTAGTGGTATAGCGGAAGGGCTGTTGGGTAAGGTTTGCTTCTTTGCGGATGATACTAAAATCTGCATTAGAGTAGACACCTAGGAAGGTGTAGATAACATGAGGAGGGATCTAGCTAAGCTTGAAGAATGGTCTAGAATTTGGCAGCTGGGATTTAATATTAAAAAATGTAAGGTCATGCATTTGGGCTGCAGCAATCCAAGGGAGCAATATAGTGTAGGGGGTGAAGTACTTTTGTCCACTAAAGAAGAGCGGGACCTAGGCGTGGTTGTGTCTGATGATCTTAAAGTAGCTAAACAGGAAGAAAAGGCGACAGCAAAAGCTAGAAGGATGCTTGGGTGCATACGGAGAGGAATGGCTAGCAGAAAAAAGGAGGTGATAATGCCTCTCTATAAGACTTTGGTGCGACCTCATTTGGAGTATAGTGTGCAATTCTGGAGACCACACCTTCAAAAGGATGTGAACAGGATGGAGTCGGTGCAGAGGGTGGCTACTAAAATCATTAGTGGTCTTCATTATAAAGCATATGAGGACAGAATGAAGGATCTTAATATGTACACCTTAGAGGAAAGGCGGGATAGAGGTGATATGATTGAGATGTTTAAATACCTCCGTGGCATAAATGTTCAGGGAGAGAGCCTCTTTCAATTGAAAGCAAGTTCTGCTACGAGGGGACATGGGATGAGGGTGAAGGGAGATAGATTCAGGAGTGATATGCGGAAATATTTCTTTATGGAAAGAGTAGTGGATCCGTGGAATAGTCTCCCAGTGGAGGTGATAGAGATGAGGACAGTAACTGAATTCAAAAAAGCATGGGACAAACACAGAGGATTTCTAAAGGTAAAAAGGGGACTGTTATAGGTGTTGATATGGAAGGACAGACTAGATAGGCCATGTGGTCTTTTTCTGTCATCATATTTCTCTGTTTCTATGTTTCTATGATCCAACTGATATGTAAGCTGGTTGTGTGTCATGTTTAAACGTGATTCTTGAATGCTTTTTTTGTTTAGTAGATCATGCATTTAGTTTTCTCTGTCTTTTCTTTTCCCCTCCCCCCTCGTTATATCATTCAGTTGATTATAGCATTTCTAGAGATAATGATTCCATGGTTGTCTTGTTTTGCTGATGCTCAGTGTGTTTGTTCTTGTTTTTGATGCTACTCCAGATGCAATTGTGAAGGTGTTTCACATGCTAATGAAAGATGTACAATCTCTTTCCATCAGTGTTTTCATTTGGTCTCTGCCAGACTAATTGATTGCTATATGCCAGCCTCTGAGCTATCATAACTATATATTAAAATAATCTGACAAAGGCTACATCTATTAAAGTAGCTTCACTAAATGTCAAGGGCATGACTTACCCCATTAAAAGGGCTAAGATAATGTCTTACTTCAAAAAGTGTCAGGCTGACATTATATTTTTTCAAGAAACACATCTTTCTGTATCAGGTAGTTTAAAGTTAAAATCTGGGTGGATTGGAGAAAGTATTTTTTCTCTTCTTTGGACAGAAAGAAAAATGGTGTGGCTATCCTGTCACACACGTCTCGAAATTGTCAAACTGTCTCAAATTGTTGGATAAAGTAGTACGGTGTTAGTCTAATGGCAGTTAAATAAAACAAAAAAAAGGAAAATAAGGTGATATCCTTTTATTGACTAACTTAATACATTTTTGGACCAGCTTTTGAAGGTTAAAACTTTTTTCAAGTCAGGACACTATGAGCAACAGATGACAGTACTGTATTATACAAGTCTTCCAGCTGTACATAGTCTCAAGAAATCTTTGGGCTTGGTTGATTCTTGGAGATTGATGCAACCTATTTTTCAGTCCCATATCAGTCCTGAAAATAGCTTGGGCCTGATATTCAAAGTGATTAACACGGTGAGCTGCTAACCACATTAATCATGGTGAATGGGATATTCAATGGCACTAACGCGATTAGTGCCACTGAATATGTTTATATTTATTAAAATTTTGATATACTGATTTACACATGGATATGTACAAAGTGATTTACAATAAAATACATTATTGAAAGGAAAGGAACACCAACTCATTAAAGTAAATCATTAGAAAAAAAGGTAAGAACACTGCCAAACCAGAAACCAAAAAAACAAGGAGCCCCAATCATTGTCCCCAGTAGTCCGGGAAAGCTTTTTCAAAGAAGTAGGTTTTCAGCTGTGTTTTAAATGTTTTGGATGATGGTTCAAACTAGATATAGTTGGGGAGCAAATTCCATGAATGTGACACCAGAAAGTAAAACACTGATCTGCAAGTAGACTCAAGGTAAGCAAAGGAAGAACCAAACAATTTGTATTTTGTCACTGGAGCATCCTGGTATGACAATAAGGAATCAAGAAACAGGACGGATAGCTTGGGGAGCAAAGCCTTAAAAGTAAGCATCAAGATCTTAAAGTGAAAACAAAAAGGTAGAGGTAATCAATGGAAATGGTAGAACAGTGGCGTTCCGTGATCGTATTTTGAGGCACCTGCTAAGAGATGGATAGCTGTATTTGGACTAGCTGTAACTTCTTCAAAGAAGAGTATTTTAGACCAGAATAGATTACATTGCAATAATCCAATCTAGATAGAACTAGGGTATGCAATAGACTGCAAAGTGTTTGGGTCGTCAAATACGATTTGATGGAACGAATCTGATGCAAAATAGAAAGATGAATGTACAGTTGCTGCCACTTGATGTTCAAAAGAGAGGCAACCATAAAAGGTAATCCCTAAATTAGTCAGGGACTTTACTAGAGGAATGGTAAGGCCTGAAATTACAGAGCTCATGGAAGGAGAATCCTAACAGCTCATCACCCAAAAAGCCTTGGATTTAGCAGGATTCAATAAGAGGCCATGTTCCTGTAGCCATGAAAATACTAAATCTAGGCACATATTCAATAGGGTTAGGTCAGGTATGTTAGCAGAAGAGTAATACACTGGTAAAAGATCATCAGCATAATAGTAGCCACTGAATCCCTGTTCCTGAACCCGTATAGGAAGAGGGGCTAAGAAAATGTTCAATAGTGTAGATGAGAAGATAAACCCTTGGGGGAAACCACCGGGCAAGGAAAGAACTCAAACTCGAAACAGACATGCTGCCAAGAAAGATGCAAACCATTTTAGTACTGTTCCTAAGGTTTGAATATTTAGTTGATGCTGAAGAAGTAAAGAATGATTTACCACATCTGCGGTTGCTGGCTCTACACACTCTGATGCTAACCGCTTAGCATCGAGGCATATTGGGGGCATCCGGGGGCACAGTGGAGGCAACACTGCTTGCTAACAGGGCAATGGCGATATTGAGCCACTGCCCAGTTAGTGATATGCAGTGAAGGCCAGGTGCAGGAAACCCTGGCCTAACTTTTGCTACGTATTGCTAACCGGGCAGCGGCTCAATATCGCTGTTGCCCAGTTAGAGAGAGGCCTATGCGATGATCCTGGATATTCAATGCTGAGGCCAGATAAACCCCAGCATTCAATATCCAGGTTTAATATTCAGCACCTGCCGCCAGCACTGAATATCGGGCCCATTTTCTTTCATTCTCCACTTCTTCAATGCCTACTATAATATATACCAATCAAAAATCTTCAATTTTTGTAGGGAACAAATTTTCACTTTAATTTATACAAAAATGAGCAGGCAGGTAGAAACTGTTGTCTAAATTAGTGCTTCAAATAAAGCAGCAATCGAGAACCTTCTTAGAGTTTGTCAGTTATTACCCAATGTTGCCTTCCGAACTCTGAGGAGAAAGTAAACCATTAGCACTTCTGCTATGAAAGAAGTCATCAGAGAACGTTTTCTGTTCTGAAAAATAAGAGGAAACCTTCCAAGAATGGAAGAGAGCCCTGTGTTCAGAGGTGGTTTTGAGGAGTTATGACTTCTAACGCCCCTTCATAGTGCAAGTAACTTCCTTGAAGAGGGCTTGGGTGTATAAATTAATGAACGGAGTGGGACGGGTAAACGTAGATCGATTGTTTACGTTATCAGAATATAGAAAGACTAGGGGACATGTAATGAAGCTACAGGGTAAACTATTTAAGACTAATAAAAGAAAATATTTTTTCACTCAACGTGTAATCAAACTCTGGAATTTGTTACCGGAGAATGTAGTTAAGGCTGTTAGTGTAGCTGGGTTTAAAAAAGGTTTGGACAAGTTCCTGGAGGAAAGGTCCATAAACCATTATTAAGAAGTGACCGAAGATATCAATGCTTGACCCAGTACAAGCATTGTGGAACTTGTGTCTCTTGGGGAAACTGCTAGGTACATATGACCTAGATTGGCCACTGTTGGAAACAGACTACTGGGCTTGATGGACCTTGGTCTGACCCAGTATGGCATATCTTATGTTCTTATGTTCTTATGTGTTGTGCTGACCCAGCAGAGGAAAGCTTCAGGATTCCTAGGAATACGTTGAAGATTTTTATTTTTATTTTGATTGACATGGCCATGTTTCGGTACACCATTGCCTGTATCAGGGATCCAAGCAATTGGTCAGGAAAGGGTCAAAGTGCCAATTTTCTTTCTGAGAGGGGGCTCCCTGCAGAGGCAGGAGCTCACCCCAGGAACATAAAGCTGAGGGGGAGGGTTTAAAGGTGTATAGAGAAGAGATTCTTGCACCTCTTTAAGTCCAACCCACATTAAGAAGGATTTAGCTGGGGAACCTAGACAGGCACTTACTTTATGCTGTCTGCATACTCACACTATCATAGAGGCATTAACTTGTCCTGAAGCAACTAAGGGGGATGTTTACTAAGCCACGATAGGC
The DNA here is from genome assembly GCA_033557465.1 of Ichthyophis bannanicus. Lineage (NCBI taxonomy): Eukaryota > Metazoa > Chordata > Amphibia > Gymnophiona > Ichthyophiidae > Ichthyophis > Ichthyophis bannanicus. The sequence goes on along the minus strand of CM066033.1, from coordinate 1,029,623,345 downwards.
TTTTGCAGCTAAAGCAGCAGGTTAATGCAAATAGGAGGGAGGAGTGGTGTAGTGATTGGGGCAAGGTACCACACGCCAGAAGGTCAGTGGTTCATATCCCACTAGAGGACAGCAACCTTGGGCTAGAAGGACTGGTGTTTCTAATCCCACAGGTGTTCCTTGTGGTCTTAGGGAAGCCACTTAACCCTCCATTGCCCATGTTCCCTGTAAGTATTAGTGTGTGTGTCTCATATCCCCTCATGTTAAATATATCCCCCAATTGTGTTGTGACCACTTTGATTGAAGGACAAGGTAGTATACAAAACTGTCTAAATAAATAAATAATGTTATGTTTGCTACAAAGCCATGTGTTATCTGTTGGGAGCCTGCACAGCATTTCCCTAGCAGAAGACGCTATGAAAATACAGAGATCGTGGTGTGGCAGCACAATGGATACAGCTAATGCAACCCATTGAGGTGGCTTTAGTTGCACCCACAATGTCTGCAAAACATGCAGTTACCATGTGCCGCCAATGCTTGCAGTAGCTGCTTGTTGCAGATGCATCTACGCCCTGCCCATATGCACTGCTAACGTGCGGTATACAGACATGCACATTAGCTGCAAACCCAGCATGCTTTTCCCCCATTATTGCTGCATTAACAGCTAACACGTTACAGTAAACATGCCTCTAACCGTTAATACCTCCAAATGTACTTCTTTATCAATTTCATCTGATCTTTGGAAAATGCAGTACATCAAACCTGATACATAAAATTGAAATGATTTTAGCACTGATGATCATTATAGATCAAATTAAAATGAGGAAGATTTTCCGGATGGGATGTTCAGAGGAGCAGAGATTGCAGAGAGTGACCGGCTGAAGGAAGTCTACTTTAAAATTTTGCATAGGATATATAAAGTATGCATTCATGCTGGACATGGGTGGCAAACGTGGCAGAGATGGGAGGATGTAAGAAATGCGCAGACCTTGAGGGCACCTTCTTTCATTGTCTTTTGGATTGCCCCTAAAAAGTCAGTATTGTGAGGAATTGTGGGATCACCTTATCCCATATTCTGGGTAGCAGAATGGAGAGAGCACCAAAGGTATGTTGGTTGAACATGACAGAGGAAATATTGTTGGTTTCTAGTGCCACTATCCCCTTTGTGAGGAAAGCATGATTGACTGACACGAGGTATATGTATTTTGATATCAAGACTCCTTCTAGCATAGAGCTGTGGTGGAATCAAATGCACGAGGTGCTCCAAATGGAAAGAATGTCTGTATTATACACTGGAAGACCAGCAAAGCAAACATTTCTGAAGATTTGGGCCCTTTTTTATGTTTTTAAGTCTGTAGTTGCGGAGATTGTTAGTTAATCTGTTAGCTCTTGGATACAGTATGTACTAGATATGGACATTACGTAGTGGGGGGCGAAGGGTGGGTTTGGTGCATTGGTGCAGGAAAGGAATGGGAGGGGATATTATTCCTTAAATATTATGAACTTTCAGATGAAGCTTGTGAAGTTCTGGGATGTGGTTATTTCTCTTGTTTTCAATGGATGTGAACTTAGAGCTGTGTTTGCTTAACAAACAGATGTATCAATAAGACCATTCTAAAACATACAGGCCCCTATTTACTTTAATGTATGGAACACCATCATCACACTTTGTTAGTAAACCGGGGATAAATATAGTAATGTTTCAATTTAGAACCAAAAGATCTCTGATTATATGCTAACATACAGTAAAGGAAAGGGAGCAACTGCAGAAGACACTGGCGAACAGATGTTGACAGAACCAGTTATTGAGAAAATCCTGTCCTGTAACATTTGTACTTTCTGAAAAGAGCAAGAATAGATAGGTTACCAGTACTGTATATGCCACCATTTTGTTATTTATATGAACTTAATGAGCTGGACAGTCCATTTATGAAATGCTTATGCAGATTGATTACTCATCTGCCAGTGCATTCATTCTGCAACTCTTCAGTTCTTCTCCTCTCTTGTTTTTTCTCTAAAACCCTTCTCACATACTCTGCTCATCCAATAAGTCACTCTTTTCTCCTCCACCACCAACTCCACTCTCCATGCGCCTGGAATAAACTTCCTGAGTCAGTGCATCATGCTCCCGCTCTGGTCCTATTGAATTCGAGCCTAAAGGCCTACCTTTTTGAGATTGCGTTTCAGATCTCAACCCTTTATTCTCCTGCTCATGCCCTTATTATTTGTAATCATTCTCACAAAATAGACTTTAAGCTCTATAGAGCAGGGACTATCTTGTATATGTGTGTGTGTGTACAGTGCTGTGTATGTCTAGTAAAGTATGTGGGGGTGTGTGTGTGCCATCGAGTCATTGCTGACTCCTGGCGACCCAGTAGCATTGTAGAAATGATAAGTAGGAGCAGTAGCTGATTAGATGAATAAGACAGACAGAACAATCCAACGGGCTTGTAAAGTAATAGCAAGAAATGGCAAGGCTACAACATCACTGTTTAGAACTAAATGTTCAAAACCATAGAGATGCATTCCCAGTAGGCTTACATAAAAAGAACTCATAATTCAATTACTAAAAAATCTTCTTTTACATATCTGTAGTTTCCTTTTCACAAATCCACTTTACAAAAAGAAGAGGGTACTCCCAGGTAGCACTTTTTGAGGCGTGTATGGCCAGGCCTGGGCTCTAGTCATGCCAACTGATAGTCTCAGCACATCACTTATTTTCTACTTTTTACCCTCTTGTGTATGAAATGGGTGGGTTTTAGCATACAGTTTAACAATCTTCTCCCCTATTATGTCATGTGGTCATTTTTCTCTTAGTATGAATGCGGTGTCCTTCTCTAATACATTAGTATTTTTGTTGCAAATCACCTTGATGTTCCTGTTGCAGAAGGCGAGACATCAAAAGTGGCATTTTAGAAAGGACATCCAGGTGAAATCTGGAGCATCCAGGGCAAAACATCCAAAAAACTGTCAGGGACGTCTAATTGTTGGCCCAATTTTGGAAACATGGATGATCCCAAAGTGAATGGCTGCACTGGCGGCCACAAAGACGTCCCTGCTAGACAAACAAGAGTCGGGGATATCTATCCTATGTTGAACGCAAACTATTTTATATGTGGGAGATATGCATCAGCATGCTGAACTGAAATCAAGTGTCCGAATTCCCTGCTATAAGGGATATCAGAGCACCTTCTTCTCTATGCCCTCTGGGTGTGCGGATGGCAGAAAAAGAGCTTTTCTGATGCCTATTCATGCCCTAGAGCAAGTATAAATTTGGGCACAGCTTGGAATGTGCAAGGTGTTTCTGAAATTAGGCGAGGATGCTTATACCACACCCCATTCAGCCTTGGACATCATCGCACTGGAGACATCCTTACAGCCGCCTTATAAAATGGACATTTGTTTGCTCATTTTCAGATGTCTAAACCATGAATAGGGCTTCTAAAATGGCTCCCCAGATGTAATAAACGAAAACTACAGTAAGCTAAACTTTATTCTGAATACTGTGAAATATTTGATGATAAAAGCTATTTATTCTTTCAGCTCGAAGCAAACAACCTCCTTTCATCATGTGCCCGAGGAATGAGATTATTTGAACAGCAGAACTTCTTGGCATGCTTTATATTGCACATGTTGTACTGTAGTAGATGCTACTGTCACTGCTACTGAAAACTAGCAGGTCTAGGATGACTTTGGCTACAGTTCCTCAGGCGTCTTGATTGAAACCAAGGGAATACATGTGGAAATTATGACAATGGGCTGCTCGTGCTTGGGCACACTGCCAATTTTCGGCACTTGAGACAATAGATGGCCAGATCATTATCAAGGAATAAAAACATGCCCTGCCTTTTGATAACTAAACAATTTTTAGACTTATTGGAAATTTCATAATGATTGGAATTACAAGTATTTTGCACTAAGGATAGGCGAATCAGCTGACACATGGCTCCAGTGTCACTGGCATGATCCCAAAGTGTTGAGTCAGTGGTGATTTGGCTTGGATGAAAAACGAAATCCTTGTAGTAGATGTGGATTCCTGCCAATTTGCTTGGCTTGGCTTCATGGGAAGGGGGGAGGGGGAGAGGATAAGAGGAAGAGAAAGGAATGAAGAGATGAGAATTTATAATAGATGTGTGAGTCTGGCCCAAATAATAGAAGATTAGCATAATTTTTTTCTTTGGTTCTGGAATTGTATTTTGTATTGCATTGTGGAAGACCACTACGGGGACCTTATAAAGCATGTAGTATGTGATTGAATTTAATTTGATGTGACATTTATATTCTGCTTAACCCTAGCAAGTTCAATGCGGATTACAAACATTTCTAAAATATGAATAATGTTAAAATAATTGGTTACAAATTCATCATAGAACCAGTGTGAAGTGAGAAGAATTCTCAAATGCTGATGTGTGTCAGCAGCAGATTGCACTGTAGCCAGCCAATAAATAGTGGGATTATTTGATTGTTCCGTTTCATATTGAATGTCATCAAAAAAGGAAAAAAAGCTAAATTACCAAAAAAAAGCAAAAGGAAGAAGAAAGGGCAGTTAGCCTGATAAAGGCTCAAATGGAACAATCAGTAAAGGCAGGAGGTACAACTTTCTTCAGATACCTAAGTAAAATGAGGGAGAATAAACAAGGGAGATTAAAGGGGAGGGCAGGCTTGGTGAACAGGAGGATTACAAGAAAGCAGATATCTTAAACACTTTTGCTCAAAACTCATACCAGGAGGATGTAGGACCAATGGGAAAAGGCAAAAATTAAAAGGATTGGGGAGTAAGTACATTTCTATTTGCTGGGGAATAATTGTCAAGTCAATAGCACAGCTGATGGTATGCATCCTCAAATTCTGAAAGAGCTCAAGGAAATACTCCTTATACCCCTCACAGCTTTGTCATTTGAAACAGAGGAGCCTACAAGAGACTGGAGAAGACCGGGATGGGAGCAAAGAAGATATATTAGTGAGAGGAGGAAGTGCAAAAGTGGTATTGTCAGACTCAAAGTCAAAGGGAAGGAACACGTAGAAGCTGATAAGGATAAAGTGGAGCAGGACCTCAGAAAACACCCACAACTAGGAACAAAAATGAAGGTGATCTTGAACAATTTTCAGAATTCTGTGTTCATGAGGAACTAGCTAAACTGAAAGCTAGTTTGCATGGGGGTGGAAACGGCGTCCACTTCCATACAAAAGGAAGTCAGCATCTGTGGGAATGGAAGAAAACAGCCCTTCGGCGCTGAAGTTTGAAGATAAGCGCCACGGGGCTGTTTGAAGCCATCGCTGCCACTGTAGGTCCCAGTGAGGGGCGAGAGCCCCTGAAGGGCCATTTCCACCCTCATGCAACCTAGCTAGAGAAAGCGATGGGACCAGATGGTATACATCTGAGAGTATTGAAGGAACTTGGGGAAGTTCTATTGGCTCCACTGTCTGACCTTTTCAATGCTTCTTTAGAGTCAGGAGTGGTCCCAGAAGATTGGAGATGGATGCATTTCGTCCCTTTACATAAAAGTGGAAGTAAGGATGAGGTTGGAAACTACAGCCTGGTTAGTTTGATCTAAGTGCTGAGTAAATTAATGGAAACGCTGCTAAGTCAGAGGATAGTGAGGTTTCCGGAGTCCAATGAATTGCTGGATCCGAGGCAGCATGGTTTTACTAAAGGAAGATTTTGCCAGACAAATCTCATTAGTTTCTTTCACTGTGTGAATAGAGAGTTGGACTGAGGGCGAGCCCTAGATGTGGTATACTTAGATTTCAGTAAAGCCTTTGACACCATTCCGCAGAGGTGACATAAATAAATTGAGCACCCTAGGGATGGACTCTAAAGTACTGACTAGATTAGAACTTGGTTGAGTGGGAAATGACAAAGAGTGCACATAAATGATGCTCACTCGGAGGAGAAGGATGTTACCAGTGTTGTGCCGCAGGGATCTGCCCTTGTCTGATTCTTAACATTTTTGTTTCTGGTATTACAGAAGGGCTGTTGGGTAAGTTTTGCCTCTTTGCAGATGATACTAAAATTTGCAATAGAGTAGACACGCAGGAAGGAATAGATAATATGAGGAGGGATCTAGCTAAGCTTGAAGAATGAGCGAGAATTTGGCAGCTGAGATTTCACACTAAAAAATGCAGGGCCATGTATTTGGGCTGCAAAAATCCAAGGGAGCGTACAGCATAGGGGGTGATGTACTTCTGTCCACAAATGAAGAATGGGACTTGGGTGTGATTATTTCTGATAATCTTTCCATGGCTAAATAGGTAGAAAAGGCAACAGTAAAAGCCAGAAGGATGCTTGGGTGCATAGGGAGAGGAATGGCCAGCAGGAAGAAGGAGGTGATAGTGCCTCTCTGTAAGTCTTTGGTGCAACCTCATTTGGATATTGTGTGCAGCTCTGGAGACCATGCCTTCAAAAGGATATAAACAGGATGGAGTCGGTGCAGAGGGTGGCTACCAAAATGGTCAGTAGGCTTCATCATAAGGTATATGGGGACAGACTTAAAGATCTCAACATGTATACTTTGGAGTAAAAGCGGCAGAGAGGAGATGTGATAGAGATGTTTAAATACCTCTGTGGTATAAATGCAGAGGAGGAGAGCCTCTTTCAATTGAAAGAAATCTCTGCAATGAGGGGTCATAGGATGAAGACTCAGGAGTAATATGGAGAAATATTTCTTTACGGAAAGATTGGTAGATGCATTGGAATAGTCTCCCAGTGGAGGTAGTAGAGATGAGGACAGTATCTGAATTCAAGAAAGCATGGCACAAACACAGAAGATCTCTAAAGGAAAAAATAGGACTATAGTAGTTGGTATGGAAAGACTGTATGGCATTTTCTGCTGTCATGTTTCTATGTTTTATTGCTTAATTCAGGCTTCGGGATCTTTAGCGGTCCTGCTTGCACTAGTTTCCCAGTAGTAGATGTATTGGTGCTAAAAGGTCCGGCATAATATTTACAGTACTGTTTTTGTATAGGTGGCACTGATGCAGTTTTGAGCCCTGGGATTTAAGGCTGTTATGGTGTGGTGAGTGTGCTGTATAGGCTCTGATTACTCTTTTGCAGGATTTGGTATTATTTCACAAAATAGCTGGGAGAGGAAGGAGCGTATTCTGTTCCTAGGGTGATATCAGAATTTTATTATTTTTTGTATGGCTGTTGGGGAATAGGGAGAGTATGTTAGAGAACTCGGGGCTCAGAGTTTATAATGAAGATTCTGTCGAATCCTGTAGAGAATCCAAATTTCATTCCCACATAGAAGGATTTATTGAATAATGCTATTAATTATAATGGCAGTTTTATTGGGTGCTTAAAACTGGCTGGGAGGAGGGGCTTCTTTATGCATAGAAAGTCCTTGGGGACTTCTTCTTGAGTGTCCTCTATATCTAATTTAAAGGTGGGGAGGGGGGAGGGGAAAAGCTGTGATGTAGTGGTGGGCGTAATGTTTTTAACCACGTATTTTGGCCTTCCTTTTTTTAACCACGTATTTTGGACTGGGTGGTGGGTGTAATGTGCAGAAATGCCACTTTGGCATGCCTCTCTTATACCTTGCTTGACCCCCTGTTGCCATCCCATAAAGTGGCAATATTGTTCCCATTACCTTGCCTGCATAATGCAAAGTAGACATATTGTACTAGACAGTTGCATTCATTTGTATCTTTTTTTATTAAATAGGGTAAGCCACATCAATTCCAATGCAGATTTTAGCAAGGATCTCTTTGATGCCAGATACCAGAGGAGGTTGATAAAGTGATGCTTGTTGGCCATCTGCTTAGAATTGACAACTATGAGATATGAATGAAAAGGGGAAAGGATCCCACTCCGGATGAACGGAAGAAGGAGAATTTGCTGAGTGCTCTCTCCCATTCTCAAATGCTGCATGCAGTATCGATACATTCCATTTGATGGTATGCAACAGGCCTATCCTAATGCTGTACTGATTCAGAACATCTCAAATACTGCAAGTAAATTAAAAGTGTGAAATTTGCCTAGTGAATTAGCACTGAATGATGAGTTTATAGCACTTTGCAAAGGGATGGTGCTCAAAATATGCTTTAAAGAACATTGGGAACTTATCTCAGAGTTGAGGAATGTCTAAAAAGAAAGAGAGATTGATATTTAAGAGGAGGAAGAAAAAGTCCAGCCTAGCAGAAATGAACAAGAGAAGAATGAACTACAATATGCTGCTTCTCAGAGCTGTGCCGCCTCTCCGGTTGTGAGGGGATAATATGCAGATGTAGTAAAATTCCCATGCTAACTGCTTAGTGTGGGTTGGGGCGGAGACAGGGCAGTTCTGGGGCAGAGTGTGCATATTTTGGTTAGCACAGGCAGCTTTGACGTGCGCTAACCTAAAGTGTTGCAGTTAACATGGGGACAGTTACTGCCATTTTCATGGCACACCTGCGTTAATTGTAGCAAATGGCTTAGTGCGCTAACTGCATAGGGACATGCCAGGTATGCCCTCATCAGCTAGCATGGGTCTGGCCCTGTCCCTTGCATCTGAATACATACTAGCTTTATTAGCTTAGAAACGTGTCCATAAATGTACACTGTATGCACATACTTTTATACTTGTTCCCAAGCGGGTATACATGTACAAGGATTCATTGTAGCTCACTTTCGGCAGGATATATGCTGGCATTTTACAAAAATACATAGATGCCTATGTTTCTTTTTTTAAAATAGGCCCAAAATAAACATCTCCTTGCTCTCCACACTTAGGGGCATGTTTACTAAAACCCCACTAATGTGCGGGCCGCGCTAGTGTGCGGGTGCCATATAAGGAGTGGGCGTTTCTTGCTGAAAAAGAAAATCCGGAATTTACATATGCGCTAAGGTGCGCGGCGCCCATGTGCGCCCCGCACATTAGCACATGAGATAGCTGCGCGGGAGGCATAAGTGTTGCGCTGATGTGCAAGCAACAGAGCAGAGCCACAGCACAATGGTTAAGACACTGACCAATGATGCAGGGATCAGGGGTTCAATCCCCCACAGTGCTCAATGAAGATGGCTGGCTGAGGCATTATGTATTATGGGGAAGATTGCTTTAGGAGTCATTTTATGTTTGGTTTAATTATCACTACTAGCAAACGCACTCTCAAAGTGTGTTAACATAAGTTGCTCTATGAGGCACATTTTAAAGTGCACTGTCCGCCAAGGCACCCTAGAATGTTGCTTATAGGGCACTTTAGAGGGTGCCGTATGAGGTACCGCAAGGTCAGAGTACTGTTTTTGATGGCAGCACTGTGCAGTTTAAGGAATGAAAAGCATAAGTAGGTGTGCTGACATGCAAGGAGCAGCAGTGGAGAACAATGGTTAAGGCACTGACTGCTGATACAGGGGTCATGAGTTTGCTCCCTAGGGTGCCTACTACGTAAGGCTTGCTGTGGCATCAGTTTTGCAATGTACATATTTTTTCCTGCAGCACTTTATTTTTATTTTATTAATTGCTGCCAGCAAACACGCCCTCATGTGCCGTAATTGAAGGTGCCGTATAAGGCACCCTATAAGGCACTCCATAGGGCACATTATAAAGTGCACTGTCCGCCACAGCACCCTAAAATGTGCCCTATAGGGCACCCTATAAGTTGCGTCACAAGATAATGTATAGTGCACCTTATATGGACGGGAACCATAAGGTGCCCTATAGGGCGCCCTATAAAGCGCCCTCAGAGCCACCCTATGGGTACAGTACGCTGAGGGTGTTTTTGCTGGCATCAAAATATGTACATTAAAAAAAGATAATGCTTTGGACAACCCTATCAAATAACCCCACTGTGAGTTTCAAACCCATGATCTCTGGTTTCACAGACAGTGAAGTAACCATTGGGCTACAGCTCTATAGTTGCTAGCAAGCCCCTGGCTGGCTGCAGAGAGCCTGCACGTCACCACACAGACAGTCTGCTGTGGTCACCAGGATAGAGTTAGCCCACCCGTACCCATGATGCACTGCACATGCAAATCAGCTGTCCACAGATGAACACAAGATGGGGAATGCACTCCCACAGCACCTCGGCCTGGTAGGGGGAAGTGACCATGTGCACCCACACAGCACCTCGGCCTGGTAAGGGGTACTGACCGTGTGTTTTACTGGCACAGAGTAGCTATACACCGTCACATTGTGCGGGTACTGTGGTCACCCTGAGGATGCGATGAGGCGCCCAGGACCAGGTCCACAACACCTTCCATGACTGAAAGAGGCCATGCCAGAGGTCCAAAGTAGTGTTAATGTGTGAGATAGGTAGTTTCTGCAGAAACACCTTGGATATCTCTGTCTGACTCAGTCAGGTGTAGCCCCTATGGACCCCTAGGTGGGCCATGTACTACCACCAACACCCACTCCTCCAGGGCAGAGGGTAGCAAACAGGGTCTCCCATCAACAGATCCACATTCTACCTCCCTGCAACAGTGGCAGTAGAGGGGAACATCAACCCCCATCCTGCTGAGGAACAGACACCCCACAGGGCAGTCAATGCAGCTCTATACATATCCATAACACAATAGCACACAGATATTAGGCCTGGATATGCTAAGCTGCACCCCACCACTATCTGATAGTCTCCTGCAGCAAGCCATCAGCCACTGCACCCTGCAAGCTGCTCCATCAAGACACATACCAGCTGCAAACAGTCTGCTAGCTAGTTCATAGTGCATGTTCCCAGTGGAGATGCATGCACCCAGAACTGGGATGTCAGCATACACAGCAAGCAGATAAATCAGTGACTGAGCCCCAAAAGGAAACCCATACATATTACATGAGAGAAATACTATATAGCACTATGGGGGTGCCTAGACATGCTGTCATCACTGCACAGTCAGGGTGAGAGTGATCCCCCAGCAGGACATACAGAGGTCACCCTGTCTGTGTAGGTGGTGGCCGGGCACTACAATATCCCAGCCAGTGCCCTATGCCCTGTGCAGATGCATCCTGGCCAGCCCACCCTGTCCGGGCTATACCCATGGTACCTTGCTCCTCATTATGCACATTGGCAGGCCAATACTGGCAACAGTGCTGGCAGTGTGGGCTGTGGAAGGTGTTTGCAGCCACCACACACTCCCACACCTATGCCAGCATTGTGCTACTATAGAGAAGTTTATCAGCCTTGCCCACCACACCAGCCCTGGGCACAGTACAGGCATGCATATGCTATGCAATACTGTTGGGGGTCACTCCCAGGTTGTGGACCTGGTCCTGGGCGCCTCATCGCATCCTCAGGGTGAGCACAGTACCCGCACAATGTGACGGTGTATAGCTACTCTGTGCCAGTAAAACACACGGTCAGTACCCCCTACCAGGCCGAGGTGCTGTGTGGGTGCACATGGTCACTTCCCCCTACCAGGCCGAGGTGCTGTGGGAGTGCATTCCCCATCTTGTGTTCATCTGTGGACAGCTGATTTGCATGTGCAGTGCATCATGGGTACGGGTGGGCTAACCCTATCCTGGTGACCACAGCAGACTGTCTGTGTGGTGACGTGCAGGCTCTCTGCAGCCAGCCAGGGGCTTGCTAGCAGCTATAGACCAGACCTGAAGCACACACCGCAGACATCAGAAAGATTGTTATGATGTAGCTCAAAGAACAAACTGTGCTTAACGTAGGACTTGCTATCTGCCAGTAATCATAGGAAACGTTTGATAGGTGTGTACCGTTTACCTAGGTGTCGGGTGGCATTGCTAAGGTATGCAAGTGCTAGTATTGGGAGATGCACACAGGTCCCAATGTGCTGCCTCTCCAGGAGGCATTGGCCAATGGGGCCTGTGGGTGTGGGTGTGGGTGTGTCTGGCCCTGTTGGCTGCTGCTTTACGGCAGGGTTTCCAAACTCCAGTCCTGGTGTTCCAAACACTGTTCGGGTTTTCATGCTGTCCCTCATAAATATGCATGAGCTACATCTGCATACCATGGGGTGGTGCATAGATATGCAGCACAGGCATCTTTATTAGAGGCAGCATGGAACCTGAATGGTGTGGGGCCCTCCAGGACTGCATTTGGGAGACTCTGCTCTAGGTAATGCGCCTGTTTATGGTGTCTGTGTTTGGTGTGGTAAAATATAGGCGTATTAACCATGCGTATGTTCTCAGCAATAAAGGTTTGTCCTTACTATCACGGTTTAGTTGTGGGAAAAATATGTAGACTGGATTGGCAGTAGCCCCAGCTGGGCTTTGAACCTGTGACCTTCTGTTCTTGCACACATTGTCTGTGTGCACTGCACCACCATGTTGCTACAGATATGCTGTGTTCCCTGGGGAGTTCATGACTGTACATCTGACAGAGCCTGTCTGTTGCGGTGGACGTGCCAGCCTGCACAGGCCTAGGCCACTGTCTGTTGTAGATTGCAGCCACTGCCCCCTCCACCACCTATAACCTTCTGCCAACATGCAGACATGTCCTTATCTTGGAAAAAGCATATGACCTGATTGAGTTGTGGCACTCCAGGACTGAATTTGGGGGACTCGGCTGTAGGTAATGCCCATTGTTATGGTGTGTGTGCGGTGTAGGGTAAAATATAGGTGTTTGAACCATGCTTATGTTCACTGCAATAAAGGAGTGTCTTTACTATCACTGTTTAGTGGTGGGTAAAGCTATGGGGACTGGGTTGGCAGGAGCCCTAGCTGGGATTTGAACCTGTGACCCTCTGGTCCTACAGGCACTGGCTGTGTCTGCTGCATCACACTGTGGCCACAGAGATAGTGCAGTCCCTGGAGATAGGAAACCTGGCCGGACGAGTCAGAAACCCTGCTCTGCACAATTTTACTGTGGGCTCATTTACCTTGTATGGAGACAAAATGGCAAATAAACCTCAAAAATGACATCAAAAAAAGGAGAAAGAACCCATAACCAAGCTGGGCAACAGTGATAGCAATGGGCAACATTAAAAAACACTCCCAGGAAAGCTCCAATAAAAAGAAATGATTTTTGGAAGGGTCTACGGGTCTATTCTTTTTTTTGGAGCTTTCCTGGGAGTGTTTTTTATTGTTGCCCATTGCTATCACTGTTGCTCAGTTGAATTATAATTTTTAGAATTTTTGTTGTGGTCATTTTCAAGTTTTATTTGCAATTTTGTTCTGTGCACATGTATCATACTGCTCACATTTTGTAGGTTTCCCCGGTTTTGCTGTACATTGCTGACGGAAATGGTTTCTCTTCCCTTTAAATCGGCTCTAACGCGAGGTTTTCACTCGCGGTATTTTTTAGGTTGATTTTCAGCCCCGCTCCTGTGCGGGGAGCCTCTCCCCTCCCACTCTCCACCCATTGATCCTGTCCCTCCGCCCCTCGGGAGCCTTCCTCCGCCCTCGGAATGCCTTTCCACGCCCCTATCGCACATCAGCGCACCGCGCACTTGTGCGGGCCCGTTAGTGTGACGCGCACATGTGCGGGGCACAAAAACGCACTATTAGCGTGCGCTAAGGTACCTTAGTGCACGCTCAAGTGCGCCCCGCACAATTGCGCGGTTTAGTAAACATACCCCTTAGGCAACCTGTCATATTGATTTATTTATGCAAAAATCTTTTATATGCCACTGCTCTGATCCTCAGCAGTTTGAAATATCACATAGAAAATAAAATACACAAAGTAGAAAAAATAAAACATAATAATAACAAACAAAATATAGGTGCAGAAATTCTATAATAACAATACACTATAATAAAATCAACAATGATTTCACATATAAAAGGTTTATGGAGAAGCAGAATAGCACTGGAATGATCAAGACACACATTCAGAAATAGGCCAATTTTGTCTGCAATGGTAATGAGTTCCACAATTGTGGGTTATAAAATTACCCTCTATACTAGGAGTTCTCAACCCAGTCCTCGGGATGCACCTAGCTAGTCAGAATTTCAGTCTAACCACGATGAATATGCATGATAGAGATATGCATAGAGTGGAAGCAATGCTTGCAAATCTCTCTCATGCATAGTCATTGTGGCTATCCTGAAGACCTGACCGGCTAGTTGTACCCCAAGGACTGGGAAGAGAAACCCCTGCTCTACATGCATACTCTTACCTGTGGCAAGCAAAGGCATTCCAGGGAGTGGAGTTGGAGTAGAGTTTGGACACACTCATACTTTTGGATTTTTAAAAGCATACTTGCAAGTTTTTTTTAGAAAATATTATGTGTATTAAAATGAGGTGTGAATGACAGTATTTTCAGAGCGATAATTTTGAAAGGGAAGGCATACGTATAGTTTACCTTTAAAAACTGGTTTTACCTATGCGCATTTTGGCTGCATAGGTTAGACAGCCTGTTCCAAAATCATCCACCAAATTACTAGATTTATCAATGTACAGTACATCAAGGTCTCGCAATGTACAGTACATCAAGGTCTCGCTTATCTTTATTGGAAGCATTTGACTAATGATGAGAGGGGGGAGGGAAGTAATGTCCAAAAATGATCTGCATCACTACTATTTTTTAACAATTTATTTATTTATTTGAAAACTTTTATATACCACCCCTTCCCAAGATCAGAGGCGGTTTACATATACCAATGGAACCATACATAGAACATTATACAACATTGCAACTATTTACAAAAAACAGTAGCCCTTAACTTAGCCGTTAAGTTTGTATAGTACATTTCTATGAAATATTTCGATTTTAAAAACCAAACATTTTCACTGAGCCCTGGCAGAACATGCAGGCCACACCTCTCAATTACTGGTGAAAGTGAAATGACACAATTCGGTATTAAAATGCATATTCTCAATAAATGAATCTGAATTGCCACTATGGGGCACTAGCTGTCAGCACAGGTCTGACACGTGCTAAAGGCGCCTGGTAGACAGCTAGCATGGGCCCTGACAACACCCCCGGACCTTGGCGCTAGCTGCCAGTGGCACGTTAGAGTTGAAAGTAGGTTAGGGGCAGAGAGTGGGTGGGGTGAGTGCCCTGCAGGCTGTGCACACGTGCTACCTCAATAAGTAGCGATGAGTGCGCCTACACTATTGTTATGTTGCGGCAGGGCAGCGCACACCATGGTGACAGCCACGAACATTCTTTCTATGTTCCCGACACCACTGTGGCGTTGCCTAATGTGCCATGGATTTGCACATTATTGGCACGTTTGGTGCAATGCCATAGCACCCTTTAGTAAAAGAGCCCTTATGTGATCCTGTGACAAGAGAGCATTATATTAATTCTGCGTGTAAATGCTTTGGCAAATAAGTTGTCTTTATGTATAATCTTTTTCTCAGAAACTCATGCCATACTGTAAAAGCCTCTTAAATGCCAATTATGGCAGTTGTCCAGGATATCCAATTATCCTCATAAAGAAATTCACTAAATATGCATCCTAGTGCAGCCATGATGAGGTTCCTAATTATCTCATTACTTAACTGGGAAATAATGGATGAGTGCTTAATATAAACAGTCTCTTATAATGTTATTGAGTAGGCGTCTTCCTTATTTTTCTGCTTCTCTTTGTTTGTGAAACAGTTCATATGTGTTGGTGTGGTGTTGTGCTGTTAAATTATTCTGTGAAAACAGGGTGAGTGTCTGACCACATGGAGTGGACTTGGTGGAAGTCCTTACTAAAAATAAATATTGGTTGATAAACGCTTCAGCTATACTCCTTGGGATCTAAGGACATCTCCAGTCAAAATGGCTGTCAGTCTGAATTTACTATGCAGTGACTACATGAAAGGCTGACTTACTCTTTGTATACCGGATTGAATAGGAATCGGTTACGGATGTGCATTACGTTGGTTAAACATGTCATAGAAAGTACAGGGGATAACTGCAATCAAAATAAGGCATATTAAACAGAAAAATGATGATAATGTCAGATCTGTGTTGTGTCTAATGACACATTTTTTAAACACTGTTTCTATAAAAAGACTTAAGGCATTAAGAATTCAAAATGCATGGGACAGACATAGTGGATCCCTTTATAGCAACGTGTAATCAAAATCTGGAATTTGTTACCGGAGAATGTAGTAAAGACTGTTAGTGTAGCTGTGTTTAAAAAAAGGTTTGGACAAGTTCCTGGAGGAAAGGTCCATAAACCATTATTAATAAGGGACCCAGGATATCAATGCTTGACCCAATACAAGCATTGTGGAACCTGTGTCTTTTGGGGAAACTGCTAGGTACGTATGACCTAGATTGGCCACTGTTGGAAACAAGATACTGGGCTTGATGGACCTTGGTCTGACCCAGTATGGCATATCTTATGTTCTTATGTTCTTAACAGTATAAAATCAAAATAAGTATAACTATCTCATATATCTGAACAAATAGGGGTGACCTACATGGAGCGGTGGGTATACCCCTAAACAAAGGCATGGGGAGAGGTGACCTGCACGGAGCGTCAAGTTCACCTACTCTTGCTGCCTGGATGGGCAGACTAGATGGACCATACTGGTCTTTATCTGCCATCATATACTATGTTCCTATGTTCAACAGGTCATCTAAAAATGGTTCCCAGACTGTGTAACCTGCACAGAGGTACCTCAGGCCAGAGGGCTGGAGGTTCAATTCCCACCTGGGGACAGCAATCTCAGGCTGGAGGGACTGGGGTTTCTAGTCCTATAGGTACTCCTTGTGGCCTTGGGCAAGCCACTTAACCCTCCATTGCCTCAGGTACACATAGATTCTGAGCTCTTTGGGGACAAGGGAATGTATTCAGTACCTGCTTGTAGTAAGAACATAAGAACATAAGACATGCCATACTGGGTCAGACCGAGGTCCATCAAGCCCAGTATCCTGTTTCCAACAGTGGCCAATCTAGGTCATACGTACCTAGCAATATCCCCAAAAGACACAGGTTCTGCAGTGCTTGTACTGGGTCAAGCATTGATATCCTGGGTCCCTTTTTAATAGTGATTTATGGACCTTTCCTCCAGGAACTTGTCCAAACCTTTTTTAAACCCAGCTATACTAACAGCCCTTACTACATCCTCCGGTAACAGATTCCAGAGTTTGATTAGTGATTGTAAACCGCTCAGATGCCCTTCAGCCTGGGTAGTATATCTAGAAATTGCATAAACAATTGCATATAAACCAAATGCAAAATGCTTGCTTGGTTTGCATTTGCAGATGGGGCTGTTAGGCTCATGCACTTTGCCAACTCATATCAGTACATAAAGCACATGTGTTAGCAATGCATGTACATTTTAGAAAATTACAGGTAGGCACATAGCTTCTCACCTGTTTGAGGACAGGGAGATAAACAAGTGGCATTGAATACCACTAAAAAGCATGCACATTCTGAAAGTACATACACTCTTTTAGGCATTTGAAAACCCACTTAGCTAAATTCAGCCATTTTGACTTGCAACTCCTATGTTTTTGTACCTATGTAGATCTTAACAGGGTTAGTTTGGAAGCCCTATTTGTGCTTTGAACATCTGAAAACGGGCATAGAAATGTGCAAAGAACAGTCGTCTCCAGAGCCATTTTAGAAGCTGGATTTGTGGATGTCCTTGGGGTTAGGACCATTCATAAGAACTTGGACATAACTGCCTGATCTCAAAAATGTCCTGGACATTCGGAAAGTATACAGTTGTGGTCAACAGTATTCACAATTCAGCCCCTTATTGTCCAATGTCTCCTAAAAAAAAGTGGCCAGTGAAATGGCTTTGGACTATATATGCACACATATTTGATACATAAAAGAATAAAAAAAACCCAAGACCAATTAAAAAATGAAATAGTAGGAAACAGTATAAAAACTGGGACATTGCCAGGACATAATTATTTAAAAAAAAGGGAATCTTCCTAAAAACAGGAGCTCCCCACTAGAAAAATTATTATAAGGTTCACTTTTTTGTTATTGATATTAATTCTGTGGACTTTTTGTGTGGAGTCTTTTTTGAGTAGGACATAATTATTGGCATGCCTATAAACAATTCAAATCAGTTTGAACAGAAGAACCACATTCCTATTACAGTAAAATTAGACGCACCAGTGATCAATTGTCAGTACTCACTTGACTTGAATCAACCAATGAACGATGGCTCTAATGTTTAAATTGCCACTTTCACTCCCTATTCCATTTTCACAATGGTGAAGACAAGATAGCCGCCTGAGACCATCAGAAAAGCCTTATCACCAGACATCATAAGAACATAAGATATGTCATACTGGGTCAGACAAAAGTCCATCAATCCCAGTATCTTGTTTTTAACAGGGGCCAATCTAGGTCACAAGTACCTAGCAGTTTCCCCAAAGGACACAGGTTCCACAATGCTTGTACTGGGGCAAGCAGTGGATTTCCCGGGTCCCCTTTAATAATTGGTTATGTGCCTTTCCTCCAGGAGCTTGTCCAAACCATTTTTAAACCCAGCTACACTAATAGCTTTTACTACATCCTCCGGTAATGAATTCCATCAAACTTCAAATGGGTACAAGGCCATCTCCAAAGACCTTGGGATTCCTATGTGTATAGTTCACAATGTTATTAAGAAGTTTTCTGCTCATGGAACTGTCAAGAACCTCCCAGGATGTGGTGGGAAGAGGAAAATGAATCCAAGAAGTTGTCTGTTCAGCACTGCATACATCTTGTAGCGCTATACAAATGCTCAGTAGTAGAAGTAGTAGTAGTAGTAATTTGAAGGTTAGTGTGAACTATTGGAAAAACACCACATATAACATCCAAAGAGCTTGACCTGGAACAATCTGGAGTGTGGTTTCAACCTGTATCATCCACCTCACACTAAACAAAGAAGGACTTCATGGATGAAAGTCAAGGAGAATCCCATTGCTCAAAGCAGACATAAGAAGGTATGCCTGATCTTTGCTCAAACCCACCTTGAGAAGCCACAGTCCTTCTGGGAAAATGCTCTGTGGATATATGAAACCAAATGAGTTCTTTTACAGTGCAGACCAGCAATACATTTACAAGCGAAGAAATGAAGATTATAAGGAAAAAAACACTCTTCCTATATTTAAATATAGTGGAGGTTCCATAATGTTGTGGGGCTGTTTGTTGCCTCAGGAACTGGAGGCCTGGAATGTATTAAAGGAATCATGAAGTCAGAGGACTACCAAGGTATTTTGGAGTGAAATATACCGCCTAGTATCAGAAAGATAGGCCTGGGTCGAAGGTCATGGGTTCTCCAGCAGGACAATGACCCCAAACATACATTCAAAAGTACAAAAAAATGATTAAAAATGAAAAATAGACTGTTTTAAACTGGCCAGCAATGAGTCTTGATCTCAATTCAGTCAAGAACCTTTGGAAAAAGCTGAAATCTGCCACTGGTATGAAGAATCCTGGAAACATTTACGAGCTCGAACAAATCACAGTTGAAGAGTGGGAGAACTACCAGCAGACAGATGTATGAAACTTTTAGATGGCTACAAAAAACATTTGGAGGCTGTCATCACTGCCAAGGGTTGTGCAAATATTAGTGAAGGGTGCCATTAATCATGTCCAGGTAATATTTTGTTTTTTTTCTCAGAAATTACTACGTCTACGTTACACAGGCATCTTTTTTGTTGAATATGTTTGAACATACTATTAAAATATTATGATGATATACAGTTGCAATATTTCTAATTATTTTCATGCTTTTGTACACAACATACCTAAAATGCAAGGGTGCCAATTATGTTTACCACATCGGTAAGTTTAGACTTCTTCCAGGCATAAATAAGCATCAGGAAAGTGATAGTTTTGACTGCAAAACATTCAGAGGATGTAGATGGAGTTGCCAACTGGTTCCAGATGTGCCTGATGGGCTTGATCCAGTCCTGTATTTACCCTATTGCATACAGGACTGGACTTTCACATCACTTGGACTCTACACGTTTCCTGCACCCTCGGCAATCCGGATTTCGACCTGGACATAGCGTTGAAACTACTATCACAGCAGTTATGAACGAGATCCACACTTCTCACGACCATGGTGACATCACGGTGGCAGTATCCCTTGATCTTTCACCTGCTTTCGACCTGGTGGATCACTCTCTTCTTCTTTCTCGACTATGGGCTGCGGGCATTCACGGTGCTGCTTATCACTGGTTTCACTCTTTCTTATCCTCCCGGTCATTTACAATTACCTCCGCTTTCTCCACCACGGATCATTTTCCTCTCTCATGTGGTGTTCCACAAGGTTCAATCTTGGCTCCTTTACTGTTTAATGTCTTTTTGGCTCCCTTAGCTTTACTTATCCAACAACTAGGGATCTCAGGTTATTATTATGCCGATGATATTTTTCTTCTGTATCATACATCCTCTTCTCACCCTGATATTACTCCTCTGGAATCCTGTTTGTCTGTGGTTTCTTCATGGCTCTCCTCAAACTGTCTAGTTCTCAATGTTTCCAAAACTGCAGCTATCTGGTTCACCCACGGTTCCACTACTCCATCACTCACTCCCTCCTTTTCAGGCACCCCTATTTCCCTGGTCTCTAAATTCCGCTATCTCGGCGTCATTCTTGACAACAATCTCACTTTCAATGACCACATTTCCCAGGTTTCTCGGCGCTCCTTCTTCTGCCTTAGGCAAATTCATGCCATTAGGCCTTTTTTATCTGCTCAAGCCCTCACTACCCTCCTCCTCTTTTTGGTCATAACCAGAATGGACTTCTGTAACTCCATCTATGCTGGCATTCCTCAATATCAACGACACCGGTTACAGTTATTACAAAACACAGCTGCCCGAATGATTTTGCATGCCTCCCCACGGGATCACATTACCCCAATTTTGCAGCATCTCCATTGGTTGCCACTGAAATTCCGGATCCCTTTCAAGATTCTCACCTTAGTACATCGAGCTATCTATCTCCACAGACCTCAATATCTATCTGATTTGTTAATTTTTCACACTCCCACTCGCAGCCTCCGATCCGTTCACGTCAATCGCCTGCACCTCCCAGCTCCCTCTCAAGCTCACCTACAGTCCACTCAGAAATCAGCATTTTTCTATCTTGGCCCCTCCCTATGGAATTCCCTACCTACTGCCCTCCGATTGGAAGAATCTTACCCCAAATTCCGCTCTCTTCTCAAAACCCATTTCTTTTCTTCTGCCTTTAACGTTTCTCTGTGAATCCTCATAACCTCGCTCTCCCTTCTGGTTAAGCTATTCTTACTCTCCATCTTTTTCTTTTCTTTAAATTATTGTAATTTCTTTTCCTTTTCTGATTTAGTTACTATTTATATTGTGAACTGCCCCGATGTAATGGGGGGCGGTATATCAAATGTGCAATAAACAATAAACAATAAACAGGGACATGTTGTTCTGATTTCTGCAAAAAACAAGGAAGACTAGAAGTTCCTACATGCAATGGGGTAACCCTAGCTGTAGAAATTATAACATTCCGTCATCGCCAGTACTCAGCACAATCACAATGATAGAAGCAGTGGGATTTAAAGCCTGGCTTTCCAGAAGTAGAGGAGTAGCCTAGTGGTTAGAGCATTGGCTTGGTAAACAAAAGCCCAGCATTCATTTCCCACTAGCACTCCTTATGGTCTTGGGCAAGTCACTTAAACCCCCATTGCCTCAAAAGAAAGGACTGTCAATCTACTCCTGGTCACACTGCAAAAAAACCCCAGCAGCTGCTGGGTTCCAGGAGTCAACACAGACGCAAGGCGCACATTGCATTGCATTTTTCTCTGATCCTATCCCACTATTCCAACCATTAGACTATTCTTAGACATCCAAGTTCTGAAATTCCCCCCTGCAAATATCCATATTGGCTCTGTAGAGAAGTGAGCCAAGGCCTTCTAGTAACCTTCTAAACCCAGTTGGACAGCCACAGGGCTCTTTGTGGGGAGGCAGGGGGAGGGGCTAGGACTGGAAATAGCTGATGGGAAGCTTGGGCTGGAAATAGAATGGCTGGGGGGGGTCTAGGATTGGAAATGGGCTGATGGAGGGCTAGGATAGGACTGGAAATGGGCTGAATGGAGGAGCTAGGATAGGACAGGAAATGGGCTGATGGGGGGCTTGGACTGGAAATGGGCTGATGGAGGGACCAGGATAGGACCGAAAATAGCTGATGGGGGGCTAGGATTGGAAATGGACTGATGGGAGGGGCTTGTGCTGGAAATGGCTGATGGGAGGGCTAGGATTGGAAATGGCTAATGGGAGCTAGGACTGAAAATGGGCTGATGGGGGTTAGAATAGGACAGGAAATGGCTGATGGGGAGCTAGGACTGGAAATGGGCTGATGGGAGGCTAGGTTAGAACTAGAAGGGGCTGATGGGGGGTTAGGATTGGAAATGGGCTGATGGGGGGCTAGGATTGGAATTGGGCTGACGGAGGGCTAGGATTGGAAATGGCTGATACAGGGGGATGGGAGAATGGGACTAGAAAGGAGCGGATGCTGGGTGGGGCTGGAACTAGAAGGGAGCTGATGTTGGGGGAGGACTAGAATGGGATGGGGCTGGGGGAGTGAGGATGGAGAGGGGAAAGATATTTTGTGTGGGAGGGAAGAAAAATCTGCAATTGGTCAGGTATTGGGAGAGTTAGTAGGGATTGAGGATAAAGGGGTTAAATTTGAGTGGATGAAAAAGAAATAAAGAAAGAAATGGAGGAAAGAGCAAAAGGGAAAAGGTCAGTATGTTAAAGCAGATGTAGAGAGAGGATGGAAAAAACTAGAAGAAAGGACAAATGGACAAAAAACAATGGAGAGTTAGCAGAAGACACGAAGAAACCAGAAGAAAGTGACCGAAGCAATTGCAACTGAAAAATAAAATGCCCAAACAAGAAAAGGTAGAAAAATACTTTTTTATTTTGAATTTATTAACTGGAATATGTTAGCTCTGGAAAATGTGCATTGTTAAGTCTTTGGTTTTGATTAGTACAAGAGGAAATTAATTTATAGTTTTATTTCTCCAGTTTTGTTGGACATTCCAAGTTTGGCTTTTGGGGTTCCCAGTTTAATTATCGTCTTCCTATTTTTAAATTGTGATCCCTTGTTCTTTGTTTGGTTATGGTCTATGTTCTGCATGTGTAACCGAGCTGAGGTATTCTGTTTATGTAGTTTCTATTTGACAGTGCCACTTGTTCTCTTTCCCCAGCAGGAGATGTATTGGTATTTTCTTATATGTATTGGTTTAATAATTGCAGTGTTGCCTTTTAATAGGTAGGGTATGGTGCAGACATCCTGGTAGTGATGTTATGACATGCCGGGTTTGCTATGGGTTCTAAATGGGCAGTGATTGTTTCTATTACTTCCTAATATGCCTTGTGGCTGGCACTGGAGTAAAGTTATGTAGAAATCCAGTGGTCTTTCTCTATCCATACACTCATTAAGAGGCATGTTTATTAAAAGTCAGCGTACGTTAACATTCTGCAAATATTTATGCAAATGAGGCCCCTTATGCAAATGAGGTCCTGCAATGAGTCTCCGCATATGTCTCTGTACCCCCCTTGGACCGCCCCTGTGTAAACTCCCTGCAGTTTCCTGAGCATGAGGTGAAAAAGGTATTTGATCAGTTGGGGAAATATTTGGCTGTGTCCCATGGAAATTGTGCATTCCCCTCCAAATATCACTGAAATCTAAATGATTGTCAGCTCTCTCATAAAGCAGTAGTACTAATCAGGTTATTAAAGCTGTCAGCTTACTTATTTCAGGTTTAATTTTCTTTTTTTCATCATAGTCTCCTTTCTTGGTTGGTTTTCTAGATTTAATCCTTTGTAGTTTGATAGTTTTGAATAAATGAAATGCATATTTTATTCAAATCAAACCTCTTGTTTATAGACAAATCCTTTCCTGAGACCATGCTTCAGCTTATTCAGTACAACTCCAGCAGCCTGATTGGCATCAGCAGCAGAGAGCGGGCTGCTTAGCTCTACCCCGCTCCCCACTGCAAAGGACAGTCGGGCCCAACCCTGGCAAATTTGAATTCCAGCTGCATTGGGCGCACCCGCACCTGGAGGACTTGCATCTGAGGACCTCGCCAGAAGGCCCTTTGGCATGGCCCTAAGGTGGGGACCTTTCTGGACCTGCGGGAAGGAATGAAGAAAGACTGTGAAGACAACGTCCCTACAGAAGGCAACATACCAATGGCTGCCACTGGCCCCACTTTAATTGTAAGCCGGTACATCAGCACAGCAGTGCTCACCAATCAACAGAAACCAAGCACCTCTACACATCAATAGAAAGAAAATCAAGGTAACAGGTAAGTAACCCAAATTCAGTCACAATGATGACTCTGCTTACCATCCTACTATGGGTCTCCTCACTACTCACACTCACACTCACTATTCCCTCATTCCCAACCCTAGCAGACATACCAGCACACATACCAATCATCCACATACACCCTCTCATGATAACTCACCCCAACTATCATCAAAACAAACCCAGAAATACACATCATTCAAATCAAAATGCAAACACTCACAAATATACTTCCACCACCAGCACATATAAAGAAATCCTCCCTCCAAAGTGCATCCTTCTAAATGCCCGATCTGCAAGAAACAAGATACAGCTAATTTCAGATATACTGACAACCACATTGATATTCTCAATGTAACTGAGTCCTGGTTCACTGAAATTGACACAGTCTTACTAAACCAACTTGCCCCACAAGACTACCACCTCTTCAGCTCCCCGAGGACCAAACGCTGTGGTGGTGACATCTGCATTCTAACAAGAAAAAAACGGAACTTCCGTATCCTCTCAAAAACATCTAACAATGGCCTGGACACACTGACGATAACAAGTGACAAAATAACCATCCTCCTTGCCTACAGATTCCCAAACGCTGACCCCGACCAACTGGACACAATCCTAGAAACTATCTGCAACAATAACCCAGACAAAAACTACCTCATGCTATTACAATAGGTGACCTTAACCTAGCCTAAATATCACCAAGCAAAGCAAAGACCTTCTTGGAAGCCATGGATTTCCTGGACTTTCAGTCAATCCACCCACATCAAAGGTAACACCCTTGACATTATCTTTCTGCCACAAAACTTGCTTAATGAAACTCAATTCCACCTCCCACCACAGTTGATGTCCCCTGGTCAGACCACAAGATGATCTCAATCAAAATACCACTCAATGCGAACGACTCCAAACAACACTTCTCGGAACACACTATGCGCAAGTTTCACAAACAAGAAAAAGAAGCTTTACTTGCAAACATTCTACCTAAATTCCAAAACACCCCCGAAGACATAAAATCCATAATACAAAAATGGAACAAAATCATCGCAGATGTTGCAACAAAACTACCCACATCCAACCAGTGCACAAGACAATGAATAGTAACCTGGTACACGCCACTACTGGAGGACATGAAGTGAAACCTATGAATCACAGAGAGAAAATGGAGAAGCACTAGTACCCCTCCCTGAATTTGTTGCTGGTTTTGTTTTGTTTAATGTCTGGTTTGGTGTCCTGTCTCTCTTTGATTGTTTTCTTGTTCTGGTCTTTTGAAAGTTTCTGTTTTAGTTGCATGGCTTTTACTTATTTGTGTTGTCCTTTCTTTGCTTTCCTATTATTTATGGCGTTCTTTTCTATAGTTTGAAGTGTGGACCTTTGATTTTATTGTACACCGCTTAATGCTTTGGCCAAAGTGGTCTATCAAATGTTTTAATAAAGATAAAGATCAAGCGACAGCCTAAACACTTAAAAGCATAAACTACAAGCATACCCAGCAGCTACATCCCAAGCAAAGAAAGACTACTACACAAAGCTAATCCAAAGCTCTTTCAATCGCCCATGTGAGCTCTTTGACAAATCACTGAGCAAAGATACAACACAGCAAACCAAAAAAAACAACCTTAGTCCACAAATGATGGCAAATTACTTCCAGACCCTGACTTCAGCCCACGCTAATAGTACTAACATGTTCATAAATCCAACAGGACAGCAAGAAACCACATACCTGAATACATGGAGTTCTTTCAGTAATATCACACCTGACTACCTAGAGAAAATTATCACAAGCATCAGCACAACCACCTCACCACTTGACCCTTGTCAGGTCAGCTGGATCAAGATAGCAAGACAAGAGCTCATTCCAACAATACTGAAGATTATCCAGATTTCACTGCAACAAGGATATGTACCCCCTGATCTCAAATCTGCCTCCATCCAACCTGTAAGAAAAGGGGCTTCGAATGACATCAATCAACCAACCCCCTACAGGCCCATAGCCAGCCTTTCCTTCATGGCAAAAGTACTAGGAAAAATCATCTACCATCAACTCCAAGATTACATAGCAACACATCATCCACTCAACCACCAACAATATGGATTCAAACCACACCATGGAGTGGAATCCCTAATGACCACTCTGCTAGACAATCTAATCAAGGGCAGTGATAAGCCAAAAACTGGCTTCATACTCATCTTTTTAGATATAAAAGCAGCATTCAATTCCATATTGCATAATCTAATCATTCAGTGACTGCAAGCTCTTGGACTATCAGACACACCCTTCACCTGGTTCAACAGACTGACAACTACAAGTAAGATCAGGCCTCACAAAATCCAGCCTATTCACCAAATACCTCAACCTCCCATCACTTGCAAATACTGATTCCAACCTCTTCCTGGAAACCATAACTGACTTAGACTTCCACCAAATTATAAACATACCAACTCACACTAAAGGTGGTACACTTGACCTTGTCCTTCTTCCTCATTCACTATTTAAACTTTTCAACCCAGACTCCTTACAATGTACTGAAATACCCTGGTCTGATCATCATCTAATTAAAATAAACTTCACTTACAACATTATCGGTGTCATAAAACACACAAGAAATGACCAAACTATAAAATTCAAGAAATTCATTGAAACTGAATTTCTAGACTCTACAATACCCCACCTTTCATCATCTCCAACAGATTTAGATGAAGCAGTCAAAAACTGGCATACCACCATCAATAATGCAGCCACAATTAACCAAAATAATAAAAAGCCAACCAATACTAAAATCAAAATCACCCCATGGTTCAACAGTACTTTAAAACATATGAAAAGAGATCTAAGAAAACTAGAAGCCAAATGGCGCAAAACTAAATCCACCATCCACAAAGAATTATATTATAACCACCTCACATTATACAAGGAAACCTTAGACAACACAAAGAAAAACTACTATGCCAGCATCCTATCAAATTCTTATAATAGACCAAGAGAACTATTCTCCATTGTTAGTAACCTAACTAATAACTCACAAACTTCCAGCAAGGAAATCATTGACATCTCAGCACAAACATTAGCTAACTATTACCATAACAAAACAAAACTACAATTCACGACTCCAGACTCTTTCCACAAACCTCATCACCCGATAGACGTATGGTCGGAATTTCACCCTATAACCAAAACATCATTAAAAAATATCATACTCAACCTAAACACCACTACCTCTTACCTAGATCCTTGCCCAGTAATTTGGATAAAAAACACTCTCCCAATCCTTCTTTCATTCATACTCCCCATTGTCAATCTCTCACTACTCCAAGGTTACCTCCCACCCACACTTAAACACGTACAAATAAGACCAATTCTCAAGAACAGCACCCTTGATAAAACCTCACCAAAATCATATAGACCCATCTCAAGTATACCATTCTTAGCAAAAGTAATAGAAAAAACAGTACAAATACAGACGCAGGAGCACCTAGACTCATCTTACCCACTCGACGAACAGCAATATGGTTTTCGCCCAAAGCATGGAGTGGAAACACTCCTCACAGTTCTAACAGATACGCTATTAAGAGGAATCGACAATCACAAACAAGCATTCATTCTATTATTTATTGATATTTCAGCTGCTTTTGATAGCGTCCACCATACCATAATGCTCAACAGTCTGAGTCAAATAGGAATAAATGACACAGTCCATAAATGGTTCTCCTCTTATCTAGATAATAGGACACAAAATGTACGAATAGGTAATCAAACCTCTGATTCATACAAACTGGAAACCGGTTTACCTCAAGGATCAGCGTTATCAGCACTCCTATTTAACATATACATAAACCTGTTTGCAATATCTTTAAAAACTTTGGTGTACTCTATCATCTATACGCAGATGATATCATGATGTACATTCCGTTCACGATTCCCAACTTACCGATGCAAACTCTGTCAGATTGCTTCAATGAAGTCACATCCTGGCTAAATACCCACAATCTCCAAATAAATCACTCCAAAACTGAAGTGCTAATCGTCACCAAAAACCAATCCTATACTCCACCTACACACATAACACTTCAAAACCAAGAAATTAAAATAAAAAATGAAGTAAGATATCTAGGTGTTATTCTAGATAAACACCTTACATTAGACACCCACATTAGAAACACCACAAAGAAAATCTATTTCACACTCAAAATCCTTAAACAACTAAGACCCCTTGTATACATACATGATTTCATCATCAGCAGAATTCAAGACATCATAACCCCCACTTTGACTTCGCTAACCTAATTTTATTGGGTATAACAAAACAAAACATTAAAAGAATTCAACTTGCCCAGAATGCAGCAGCTCGGATAATAACGAAAGTACACGCACATCAACATATAACACCAATACTAGAATCCCTTCACTGGCTGCCTATACAAAGTAGGATAGTATACAAAACATTGATAACCACATTTAAAACTCTAAACGACATGGCCCCAGTCACCCTAAGTAACCTAATCAGCAAAGAGCACTCAAAATCTACTCAAAGAAAAGGACAAACAAATAAACTAAAAACTCCCAAAGACTTCATAAAAGCAAATAAACTCACAAACAGAGCTTTTTCTCATGCAGCTCCAACAATCTGGAATTCCCTCCCAGATGATCTAAGATTGCTAACCGAGATCATTGAATTCCGCAAAAAAGTGAAAACCTATCTCTTTTCTAAACATTACAACTCAGATCATCCCTCAATAGACCTAGATAATGGCTAACCAGTTTTTATCTAACAAATCCCAAATGACCTACACATACAATTCTTCATAGCTGATACTGTACTTTGAATAATGCTTAAGCCCCACATAATGTGTATTTGTACATAATGTATATAGTTTACACTGTTCTATACTGTTCTGTATTAACACTAGTTGTTTATCTTATTGTTATTTGGTCATATGATGTTTTATGTAAAACAAACTCCGATTTGTTAACTGTTGTTTATTGTGAACCGCAACTAAACTATGGAAGATGCGGTATATAAATCATTGTTAAATAAAAATAAATAAATAAACAAATCTCAGGGAGTCCTACAAGGCTCCACTCTCTTCATTAATTGTGAACATATTTCTCCAACGAATCTGCACTGTCATAAAAGCATTGAACATCCTATACTACATCTACGCTGATGATGTAATGTTCTACACACTTATCAACACATCAAACCTGGATATCATGCCCATAACAAACTGCTTCTCCTCAGTCAGCTAGTGGCTCAGACGACACAATCTGGCCATAAACCTCAAGAAGACAGAGGCCAGGTACATCAGCAGAGACAATAGCTTTAAACCACCAAGCTCCATAACTATTGTCACCAGTAACCCCCTTAGAGCAAGGGGCATGTAGGGTAGGTCAGCCTGGGCTATCCGAAACTTAAGGAGCAGGGTAGTGCAGTTGGCCCTGCACTGCCTTCTGGGTGTTGTAGTCCCTCTTACTCTCTAAGCCAAGGAATAATTGTAGTCGAGTGGGTTAGGCAAAAATGACAAGGTTTTATTTCCCCTTCCGGGTGGATTCATTGCAAATGAAATTAAGGACAAAAATGACCATACTTCTGGTACAAAGAAAAACAATGCAGGAACAAAAACAGCTTCTTTGGTTTTCAGCTTTCACATATGGTGTTCAAAACAAACTTAAATGCAGCAGTCCCTTTTCAAGCAAAGGCAAACACTCTTGCTTTTCCCACTGCTGTTCCAACAGCCTTGTTAACAGCTAGTTTAGCAAAGTGATATGACGTGATCTGCTAAGGACAGCGTACAATCCATCTGCTCATCTGATGTCTGTTCATTAACAAACGCTGTCTGCATTTTCTCACAGTCACTTTCAGACAAATAAGTTTGTGGATAATTATACGGTACTTCAAAATACAGTCTCTCTCTACTTCTCTGAGACTTCTCTTCACCGGGTGCTACAGAGCAGGGTGGAACATTACCATATATATGGGATTTAGCAAAGGGAGAGTCCAGCAAACCTTGGCAGTCACAGGGAAAACTTTCAAACCCAGTTTCCCTTCTACCCAGTTTATACAGCCTACCTTTTGGCTTCTTCACAGAGGGATTTCTTAGCACAGCTGGGTCACCAAGGCTTTCACACACCGGCTGTGTTTTCCTGCCTTTTAACCTTTCATTTCTCTCAGTCATACAAATGTCCCCTGGCCAGCATATCTCTCCCTCTCTGGACCTGAAGCTCTCCGTTTGGAAACTCCCTTCTGGTCTCCTTCTCCAACTGGTTCCCTCTCTGGTTCCCCAGCTCTCTCTGGTTCTCCCTCCGGTTCTCCAGCTCTCTTCTGGTGAGTACTTTTTATATCCCTGTAACCTAGGGTTTAACTGCGCCCCTCCCCCAACCAGGTGCTTCTCCTTAATCCCTGAGCTTGGGGCTACTTTGCAGTTTGGGCGTGTCTTCTCCCCTCGTGACTCACTCTGTTTATGTTGTCCATGGCAACCCTGGGCCATGTGCTTTGCCTGGCTGTCAGTTTCTGACACAATCTCTTCAGCTTTACCCAGTTTCATAGCCTCGGAAGGATCCTCTACATGACACTATTGATAGGACCCAAATCCAAGTGAAACAGGATATACGATATCTTGGAGTCACACTGGATCAACACATCGCCTTCACAGGACATATATGGAACATTACAAGGAGCATCTACTTCAAACTCAAACCAATCAAGCACCTCAAACCTCATCTAAGCAATCACAACTTTCACTCAGTGCTCCAAGCCACTATCTTTCCACATTTTGACTACTGTAATATCATCTTTCAAGGTCTACTGAAATAAACTATTCACCCACTCCAACTCATACTCAACACTGTAGCATGAACCCTCCTCAACTCAAAAAACAGAGCATATAACACCCCTACTCAGACAACTTCACTGGCTGCCAATGCTAGAATGTATCAAGAGATATTCCTGCATAATGGAGGCACTCCTGAAAGAGAGAATAGTGGACTTTCTCAAAACTAATAGGTTGCATGATCTGAGGCAACATGGTTTTACCAAAGGACGATAATGCCAAACAAATCTGATTGAGTTCTTTGATTGGGAGACCAGAGAACTAGATCAAGAGCATGTGACGGATGTGATCTTCCTAGATTTTAGCAAAGCCTTTGATGCTGTTCCTTATAGGAGGCTTATCAATAACTGAACAGCCTGGGGATGGGTCCCAAGGTGGTTAACTGGATCAGAAATTGGTTGACTGACAGATGACAGAAGGTGATGTTAAACAGAACTCACTCGAATGAAAGAAAGTTGAATAGTGGCGTGCCCCTGGGATCGATCCTGGAACCGGTACTGTTCAATGTATTTGCTGAAGGACTGAATGGAAAAGTCTATCTTTTTGCAGATGACACAAAAATTTGCAACAGAGTGGACTCCCCTGAGGGAGTGGATAACATGAGGAAAGATCTACAAAAGCTGGAAGAATGGTCTAATGCTTGGCAATTAAGATTTAATGTGAAGAAGGGCAGCATCATGCACTTGGGATGCAGAAATCCAAGGGAATTGTATGAGATACGGGGCACTAGGTTAGTGTGCACGGACCAGGAGAAGGACCTCGGAGTGATTGTTTCTGAGGATCTCAAAGTGGCGAAACAGTGTGACAAGGCGGTGGCAAAAGCCAGAAGGATACTGGGTTGCATACAGAGAGGAATTATTAGCAGAAAGGAGGAGGTGCTAATGCCACTGTACAAGTCGCTGGTGAGGCCTCACTTGGAATATTGTGTTCAGTTTTGGAGATCATATCAAACAAAGGATATAAAAAGACTGGAAATGGTTCAGAGGAAGGCGACCAAAATGATTTGCAGCCTGCACCAGAAGATTTATGAGAAGAGACTCGAAGACCTAAATATATATACACTAGAGGAGAGGAGGGACAGGGGAGATATGATACAGACCTTTAAATACTTAAAGAGTATTAATGAACAAACAAATCTTTTTCAAAGATGGGAAAGCTCTAAAACTAGATGGCATAACATGAAGCTGCAAGGGGGTAAAATGAAAGGCAACATCAGGAAATACATGTTCACTGAAAGGAAGGCGCTCCCGATGGAAGTTGTGGGGGCAAATACAGTAACAGAATTCAAAATGGCATGGGACAGACACAGTGGATCCCTTTATAGCAACAGGACAAAATCAAAATAAGCATAACTATCTCTCATATCTGAACAAATATGGGTGACCTACTCAGAGCGGTGGGTGCACCCCTAAGCAAAGGCATGGGGAGGGGTGACCTGCACAGAGCGGCAGGTGCTCCTACTCTTGCCACCTTGCTGGGCAGACTAGATGGACCATACTGTCTTTATCTGCCATCATCTACTATGTTACTATGTTACATGAAAACCACAAGCAGGTAAACAAGTGAAATTGCACTGATCTGGCAGGGAGCTGGGGTCTGGATATGCTGAAAAGGCAGTAGTGTTGTAGCAGTGATTCATGGTACAAAACGTGCATGGCCCACTTCTTTTTTAGTTGGTAATGCACAGCACTATTGAGTAGGATTAACACTGGTACCATGCATCAGTGGAATGAAAAGTTTCCTGTTGCTGAATTTTCTTTTTCTAGTATTGTGTCAGACATTTTTTCCTTTGTAATTCTTTTCTTTGCCTAGAATCGCCTGATGTACTGCCATCCAGAAAAGAAGGTGAAAGTCACTGGTACATTTAGCTTTCATTTCACGCGGTTCGTTGCAATGCAGAGTGAAAGCTATGCAGTGTTGTTCTTGTGTTCTCACTTCCAGAAGCAATGTGGAAGAGTCAAATGATGAAAGATTCCATTTTTAGCCCAGTACAGCAAAGTACACACCACCCACTCTAAACTGACTGTTAAAACTGTAGCCCCAGAGGGTATGGAAGAAAAAACACATTGATCACAGCTAAAGCTGCAGAAGTATCTCAAAATAGGATCGTGCACTATCACTGTTTAAGTTAAAACTGATTCCTGAAAAATACTGTTGCTTAACAAGCCATATACCTCTCCTCTCACAAAAGAATTACTGAGTTTTGTGGAAGAAAAAGGCCATGATAAGTGATGGGAAATGGGTTGGCTTTTAACAGTTTTGACACATGTTATGTTGTAGAGGGCAAAGTGATAATGGAACCAATCAGATTAAGGAATAGCAAAGCAAGAAATAAACCCACAGAAATGTTATTTTACACGTTACATGTATACTTCTGCCTCCCCTGTAGCTCTTCAGATTATCATGATACTACACCATTTCAAATGCACAGTCTCTTTTAAAGGACTTGATAAGATAACAGCATCTGCTATGTTTCAAATTTAGATTTATATCAATGTATATCTGATTAAAATGTACTTGAATAATTAAAATCAGCTTTGATCCAGTTCAGGTTTCTCTCTTTTTTGAATGAGGATAGGTTCTTATCCTGCCATTGCAGTGCATAAACAGTTAGACCAGGGGGCTGAGAACCAAGGAAGCCCAGTTCAAATCTCATCGCCACTCCTTATGACCTTAGGCAAATCACTTAATCTTCCATTGCCTCAGGCACAAACTTAGATTGTAAATCTTCCAGGGACAGTAAAATACCTACTCTATCTGAATGTAGCTCACCTTGAACTACTCCCAAAAAAAGGCATGAGCTAAGTCCAAAATCCCTTCCCTACTGAATGTTAATAAGCTCTAAATTTATAGCATATAAGCCCTGATGCAGTAAACACTGCTATCCTTTAGCACAGGGGTTCTCAACCCAATCCTTGGGACACACCTAAGCAGTCAAATTTTCAGGATAACCACAATGAATATACATGAGGGAGATTTGCATGCACTGCCCCCATTGTATGCAAATCTCCCTCATGCATATTCATTGTGTATATCCTGAAAACATGACTGGATGGGTGTATCCCGAGGACTGCGTTGAAAACCCCTTGCTTTAGTGCAGCAGTTTACTCCTGATTTTCCCATGCTAATCTTACTCCTGATATGGTTAGCATTTTTAGTGCCAGAAAATTGGTGTAAAATAGAGCAGTGAGCATGCAAAACACATGGAAATCACAGAATAAAAAATTGCTCCTGATGTAAAAAAAGTGCTAAAATCTAGCTTGGTTTTTCACTCTTCATCTAGCACTGAATCAATTCTGCTAGCTCAAGAGGGCCCCTGTTCTCATCTCAAAAAGTTCATGGTGGCCTGAATGGGCCACCAAACCCTCCCACTCCCTCCCCCTGACCCCGTTGGTTGAAGTGGACCTCTTGGACCTCCCCGACTCTCACTGACCTCTAAACGCTGGGAGACATAAGCGATGTCCACTCGTTTCTGCTTCTGGTGCTATCATCTTCCAAAATGGTAGTATCAGATCCATAGCAATGCATCACACACATTAATAGGGGTC
The DNA here is from genome assembly GCA_033557465.1 of Ichthyophis bannanicus. Taxonomy (NCBI): domain Eukaryota; kingdom Metazoa; phylum Chordata; class Amphibia; order Gymnophiona; family Ichthyophiidae; genus Ichthyophis; species Ichthyophis bannanicus. The sequence continues at coordinate 1,029,588,933 of CM066033.1, read as the reverse complement.
AGTCTGCCAAATAAGGCAATGCTTCCCTTATTTGGAAAGCATTGTCTTATTTGGTAGTCTGACCCCTTAGCAGAGTGTCCTGTCTCTCAATCTGTAGAAGTGGGTTGGGCTAGGTATTTAGGGGAGGCCGGACCACACTGGAAGTTCTCTGGTTGAGAGCTTCCATGACCTAGGGTACCCAGACCAAGGTTATCTTGACTGGGGATGACCTGCATCAGATTGATCTGCTGGCAGGGGGGAGTACCTAAGTGGATCGGGAACTTAAGGGAGGGTATTGGAAAGTCAAGGTTTTTTGGGAGTGTCTGGGGGATGAGCGGGATATAGGAGTTAGCAAGGATAGGGAGTGTCAGGGAGTGGATCATGGAGTCGAAGGGATCAGAAATGTCTGAGGGTCCAGGGCCCATTGGGCCACCATGACACTTTTGGAGGGAGGATCCAGGGGTCCAGAGTCTGGGACTTGGGGCCCACCTGGCCACCTGGGAAATTTTGTGAGGTGGGAATAGGAAATAGGGGTGGGAGTTGAGAAATCCAGCATCCTGATTTTTAATTAGGGAGGAGTGGTTAGGACAAGGTACTTCAGGCCGGAGGGCTGGGAGTTCAAGTCCCACCTGGGGACAGCAATCTCAGGCCGGAGGGACTGGGATTTCTAGTCCTATAGGCACTCCTTGTGGTCTTGGGCAAGCCACTTAACCCTCCATTGCCCATGTTCCCTGTAAGTATTAGCATATGTGTCTCATATCCCCTCATGTTAAATGTATCCCCCAATTGACCGCTTTGACCCAGTGAAAAGCAGGACATAAATACAGCTAAATAAATAAAATTAATTAATTAATTTCTCCCTTCATGTTGATGCATGAGCCAACCCCCATTCACGCATTGACAGGAAGGGAGATATTTTATTCATGATGCAGCAAATGGCTGCATAATACTGCAACAGTGTGTGCCGCTTTCCTGACAGTACATACTTTTTAATGCAATTTGCATTCCATTAATTTACTGCATCCAGAGTAAAACATTTTTTAGTGTGAGCATTAGAATACAGTGCACTGAAGAGTAGAGCAGAATTCCAATGGAGCGCTTACTGCATTAAGGTGTTAGTATTCAACTGAGATAGAGGAGTTAAGACTGGGTTCTCATCCCATTTGGCTTGCAGAAGACTTTGGGGGTTCTGCAGGAAGATTTGGGATAGAGATGGGGATTGGGGTGGGAACGTTTGGGGTATCTGTGATTTTTTTTTACTACTACTATTACCTATCATTTGTATAGTGCTACAGAGACATGCAAGAGACAGTCTCTGCTCATATGAACTTAGGGCCTGATTTTCAGCTGCCCGCCATTTGGAAAGGCTTTGCACAGATAAGATGCACAGCCGTCCCCTCCAACCTCTAAACTGGATATTCTATGCCATAGCAACAGAAGCCGCCGAGGCTAACCGGGCAGCAACAATATTGGCTGCTGTCTGGTTAGCGATCAGCGCCTTAAAGATAGGCAAGGGTTTTCTTTGTCTATCTTTAAGGTGCTGACCACTAACCGGGTAGCATGCAATATTGCTGCTGCCTGGTTAGCACCCTGGAATGCCTCAAACACACCCCGATGCTAACCGGATAGCATCGGAGTGCATAGGGGACATAGACGGGGATATTCAACAACATTATGTATGTGCCATTGAATATCCCAATCTAGGGCATTTACATGGTTTACTAGGCTGTAAACCATGTAAATGCCCTTTGAATATTAGGCCCTTGCAGTCTAATCAAGACAGACGACACAACAAGTGGGGACTAGGATCAGGGGCGGCCCAAGGGGGGTGCGGGGCCATGTGCGGAGAGTCGGTGCGGGGCCTCATTTGCATAAGTGGCCTTATTTGCATAAATATTTGCATAATGCTAACATACACTAACTTTTAGTAAACATGTCTCTTAATGAGTGTATGGATAAAGAAAGACTAAAAGATTTCTATATTACTATAATCCAGTGCCAACCGCCAGGCACATTAGGAACTACTACAAACACTGCCCATTTAGAACCAATAGCAAACCCGCCGTATCCTAACAGCACTACCAGGACTCACAAAGCACCATACCCTACCTATCAAAAGGCAACACTGAAAATATTAAACCAATACATTTCAGAGAACAACAATACATGACCTACTGGGGAAAGAGAACAAGTGGCAATGTCAAATAGGAATTACATAAACAGAATATCTCAGCTCAGTTACACATGCAGAACATAGACCATCACCAAACAAGGAATCGCAATTTAGAAACCGGAAGACAATAATTAAACTGAGAACCCCAAAAGCCAAACTTGGAATGTACAACACTGTAGAAATAAAACTATAAATTAATTTCCTCTTGTACCAAACAAAGCGCAGACGTTAATGATGCACATTTCCCAGAGCTTTCATATTCCAGTTAATAAATTCAAAATAAAGAGATATCTTTCTACCTTTTGTGCATTTTTTTTCAGTTGCAATTGCTCCAGCCACTTTCTTCTGGTTTCTTCATGTTTTCTGCTAACTCTCCATCATCTGCTGTCCATTTGTCCTTTCTTCTCTCTTCTAGTTTTTTTTTCCATTCTCTCTCTCTACATCTGCTTTAACATACTAATCTTTCTCCTTTTGCTCTTTCCTCATTCCTATTTCATCCACTCAAATTTTACCCCTCCATCCTCAATCCCCACTTACTCTCCCAATACCCGGCCAATTGTAGATTTTTTATCCCTCCCACACAAAATATTTTTCCCCTCTCCATTTTACTCTCCCAGCCCCATCCCATTCTAATTCTCCCCCAACATCAGCTCCCTTCTAGTTCCAGCCTCACCCAGCATCCATTCCCTTCTAGTCCCTGCATCAGCCCATTTCCAGTCCTAGCCCCCAATCAGCCCATTTCCAGTCCTAGCAACCCCCCAACCCAATACCAGTCCTATCAACCCCCCAACCCAATACCAGTCCTAGCCCCCCCATCAACCCACTTCCAGTCCTAACCCCATCAACCCATTTCCAGTCAGCCCCCATAGCCCATTGCCAGTCCTAACCCCCCCATCAGCCCACAGCCCATTACCAGTCCTAACCCCATCAGCCCACCTCCAGTCCTAACCCCTCCCCATCAGCCCATTTCGTCCTAATCCCCATCACCCAATTTTCAGTTTAAGCCCCCCTATACCCCATTACCAGTCCTAACCTCCCCATCAGCCCACTCCCAGTCCTAATCCCACCAGCCCATTTCCAATCCTAATCCCCATCACCCAATTTTCAGTTTAAGCCCCCCATACCCCATTACCAGTCCTAACCTCCCCATCAGCCCACTCCCAGTCCTAATCCCATCAGCCCAGTTCCTGTCCAAGCCCCCCCATAGCCCATTATCAGTCCTAACCCCCCCATAGCCCATTACCAGACAGCCCCCATCAGCCAACAGCCCATTACCAGTCTTAACCCCCCCCATAGCCCATTACCAGTTCTAAACCCCCCAACAGCCCACAGCCCATTAGCAGTCCTAACCCCATCAGCCCTCCTCAAGTCCTAACCCCTCCCCATCAGCCCATTTCCTGTCCTAGCCCCCCCATAGCCCATTATCAGTCCTAACCCCCCCATAGCACATTACCAGTCCTAACCCCCCATCACCCCACAGCCCATTACCAGTCCTAACCCCATCAGCCCACCTCCAGTGTTAACCCCCCCATCAGCCCATTTCGTCCTAATCCCCATCACCCAATTTTTAGTTTAAGCCCCCATAGCCCATTACCAGTCCTAACCCCCCATCAACCCACTTCCAGTCCTAATCCCTTCAGCCCATATAAAGACTTAGCTCCCCCATAGCCCATCACCACTCCTAACCCCCAGCCCCCCATAGCCCATCACCACTCCTAACCCCCCCAGCCCCCCCATAGCCCATCACCACTCCTAACCCCCCCAGCCCATCACCACTCCTAACCCCCCCAGCCCCCCATAGCCCATCACCACTCCTAACCCCCCAGCCCCCCCCAGCCCCCCATAGCCCATCAGCACTCCTACCCCCCCAGCCCCCCATAGCCCATCAGCACTCCTACCCCCCCCAGCCCCCATAGCCCATCAGCACTGCTACCCCCCCGAGCCCCCCATAGCCCATCAGCACTCCTACCCCCCCAGCCCATCAGCACTCCTAACCCCCCCAGCCCCCCATAGCCCCCCATAGCCCATCGGCACTCCTAACCCCCCCATCCCCCCATAGCCCCCATAGCCCATCAGCACTCCTAACCCCCCACAGCCCCCCATAGCCCATCAGCTAACCCCCCCAGCCCATCAGCACTCCTAACCCCCCCAGCCCCCCATAGCCCCCCATAGCCCATCAGCACTCCTAACCCCCCCAGCCCATCAGCACTCCTAACCCCCCCCAGCCCAGCTCAGCCCAGCCCAGCCCAGCCCAATTTTTTTTTAAAAAAGCTGTCTTCTTCAGCGGCCGGGGCCGCCGCGACGGACGCGAGTGTGGCGCGGGGCCCCCCCTGCCCAGCAGAGCCTGCCCTCCCCTGTATCCGCTCTCTCGTACAGCTGCCTGCAGTCTCACGCGCCGGCTTTCAGAGCGCAAAGGGACTAGTTTCCCTTTTGCGGCTCTGTTAAGCCCGCGGGGGCTGATGGGAACTTCCCATCAGCCCCCGTGGGCTTAACAGAGCAGCGAGGGAGAAACTCTCCTCTCGCGCTCTGAAAGTCGGCGCGTGAGACTGCAGGCAGCTGTACGAGAGAGCGGATACAGGGGAGGGCAGGCTCTGCTGGGCAGGGGGGGCCCCGCGGCACATTCGATTCTGCCGCGGCGGCCCCGGCAGCGGGAGAAGACAGCTTTTTTTTTTTTTTTAAATTTGACTTTAGGATCAGAATGTTTTTTGCGCGGGGCCCCCTGAAACGCAGGGCCCTGTGCAAAAAACATTCTCGCTCAATGGACGGGCCGGCCCTGACTAGGATATATCTAGGGGAATGGTAAGGAAACACATAGGAGGTGAACAGGACACTGGGGGGATCAGGATCCAAAAAGCTGTCTTCTTTGAGACTCACTTCTTTGTGAGTTTTTAACCTGGATTTGTAGAGGCCTATAGGTGGATACTGATGTATTGACTCAGTTAGTTTGTTCCAGGCAGAAGGAGCAGCAAGGTAGAAAGATCAAAGTCTGGAGATGGTAGTGAAAGAGAAGGGCATAGTGTGACAAGTGTATGTCCCGCCACAGCTAGAGTCCCGATGGACTCCGGCCAGTCCCTGCTCTGGGAGTGCAGGACCTTGACAATGGTCCCCTTAGAGCAGTGGTGGAGGACAGCTAGGGGCCAGGAAAAGGTTCAGGGTAGGGTCTGAACTCCTGTCCTCCTCCCCACCTAGAAAACCCAAGGCGCGACACCAGAAGGGTTGAGAGGCAGGAGGGATGGAGGTGAAAGACTTGCCCAAGACACCCTCAGGTAGGAGGTAGGAGACTCTCAGGAGGAGGAGGAGATGGACCTGGGAGTTGAGGAGCAACAAAACCTTGAAGAGAACCCCATGGATACTCAACAAGTAGACAGCCGTCAGACTTGGGGTGGATGTAGCAATAGGAAGCTATTAGAGGACAGCAACCTTGGGCCGGAAGGACTGGGGTTTCTAGTCCCACAGGTGCTCCTTGTGGTCTTGGGCAAGCCACTTAACCCTCCATAGCCCATGTTCCCTGTAAAATTGTTATCTCCAAGTTATAATGCCCTGTTCAATGTAATTTCAGTTTGTTCAATGTAAACCGCACTGATTCAGAATAGCGCGGTATATAAGAGAATGTAAATAAATAAATAAATAAATGTGGGAGGTAGCTGGATGTCCAGGTAATTCAACACCTGGGGTACATTCCAGATGAACTAGAGGCATAAGGGGGCGAAGTTTATGGTGAGATTTGGGGGTATGTTTACTAAAGAGAGTTAAGGGCGCACCAGTTAGCAAGCGTTAATGGCAGCAGTAAGGGTGTCATCGTGCGGTAAAGGCTGGGACAGGGAGTAGGTGTTCTGGCGGTAAGGGTGCTTATTTCCACTTAATGGGCTCCAACAGGACACCGGGCGTTAAGGTGCCAAGCGTGCACCTAATGCCTGAAAATTGCAGTCACCTTAATGCTGGATAAAGGAGCCCTTGTGAAAGTCACGTTTTATTTGTTTATTAGTGCTTATTTACCACTTTTCGTGAATCAAAATGGTTTACAGAGAAATCAAGGATTGAACATTACATTAAACAAAAAATATATGTAACATCTTAACAGGGAGTGAAAAGGGAAAAGGGATGAATTAACTTAAATCAGCAACAGCTGATTTAAGCAATAACTATGTACATATAGCATATATATAAATTAGTTACAATGAACTTGAAAGCATCTTGAAAAGTGTGAGGACTGTAGTTTTACATGTAGAATTGTCACTAGGTGACTGGTTCACCAAAGTGCTCCTTGAACAGGAATGTTTTTAGCAGTTTACGGAAGGCTTTAGGATCCTTAGGGGTATGTTTACTAAACTCCAAAATTGTGCGTGGCCCCGTTAGTGTGCTTGTGCCATATAAGGAGTGGGCGGTTCAGACAGAAAAAAGAAAAAAAACGGGAGAAAGCGACCGTACTTGTGCGCGTCGCGCAACTGTGCGGGGTCCGTATTAGCGCGTGGGAAGGCTAAGTGTCGCGCTGCTGTGCACATAAACAAACAGAGCTGTAGTACAATGGTGAAGACACTGCGCAATGGTGCAGGGGCCACAGGTTCGAACCCCCACTGGGTGCAAGGAACAAGGCTGGCTCAGGCAGTACCTGTTATGGGGAGGATTGTTTTAGGAGGGAGCCTAATTTTGTGCAGCAGAAGGTGGCGCGCCGATGTGCAAGCATAGGAACAGAACCACAGCACAATGGTTAAGACACTGACCAATGGTGCAGGGGCCATGGGTTCAAACCCCCAAGGTGCCCAATAAAGAAGGCTCACAGAGGCATTATGTATTATGGGGATGAGTGCTGTAGGGGGCAGGTTAATTTTTTATCTCAGTTAACACTACTAGCAAATGCACTCACAAAGCGTGTTAACATAAGGCGGCCCATAAGGCACATGTTAACGTTCACTGTCCGCCAAGGCACCCTAGAATGTCCCCTATAGGGCCCCATATATGTTGCGGTACAGGGTAATGTATAGTGCACCTTATATGGACGGCAACCATAAGGTGCCCTATAGGGCGCCCTATAAAGCACCCTCAGAGGCACCTTATGGGTACAGTACGCTGAGGGTGTTTTTGCTGGCAACAACATATGTACATGACAGTTAGAAAAAACATTGGACAACCTTCTAAAAGAACCCCACTGTGAGTTTGAACCCATGACCTCTGGCTTCACAGGCAGTGACATAACCATTGGGCTACAGCTCAATAGCTGCCAGCAAGCCCCTGGCTGGCTGTAGAGAGCTGTCACGTCACCACACAGACAGTCTTCTGTGGGAACCAGGATAGGTTAGGCCACCCGTACCCATGATGCACTGCACATGCAAATCAGCTGTCCACAGATGAACACAAGATGGGGAATGCACCCCAACAGCTCCCCGACCTGGTAGGGGGAAGTGTCCGTGTGCACCCACACAGCACCTCGGCCTGGTAGGGGGTACTGACCGGGTGTTTTACTGGCACAGAGTAGCTACACACCGTCACATTGTGCGGGTACTGTGTTCACCCTGAGGGTGCAATGAGGCGCCCAGGACCAGGTCCACAACACCTGCCATGGCTGAAAGAGGCCATGCCGGAGCTCCAAAGCAGTAGTAATCTGAGAGATAGGTAGGTCCTGCAGAAACACCCTGGATTACTGTGTTTGTGTCAGTCAGTGGGACCCCCTAGGTGGGCTATGTACCACCATTCCCCCCTCAGCTGCGGGTGAAAAACAGGGTCCCCTATCAACAGATCCACATTCTACCACACTGCAATGGTGGCATTAGAGTGGACCATCAACCCCTGTCCTGCTGGGGAACAGATGCCCTGCAGGGCATCCAAAGCAGCCCTATGCACATCCATAACACAATATCAGACAGACATTAGGGCAGGATATGCTAAGCTGCACCCCACCACTATCTGATATTCTCCTGCAGCAGGCCTCCAGCCACTGCACCCTGCAAGGCGCTCCATCAAGACACATACCAGCTGAGAAGTGTCTGCTAGTTAGTCCTGGTGGAAATGCATGCACCCAGAACTGGGATGGCAGCGCACACAAGCAGATAAGTCAGTGACTGGGCCCCACAAGGAAACCCATACATATCACATGAGAGAAATGCTACATAGCACTATGGGGGTGCCTAGCCATGCTGGCGTCACTGCACAGTCAGGGTGGAGTGTACCCCCAGCAGCACATACAGAGGTCACCCTGTCTGTGTAGGTGGTGTCCGGACACTACAATGTCTCTGCCATTGCCCTATGCCCTGTGCAGATGCATCCTGGCCAGCACACCCTGTCTGAGCTATACCCATGGTACCTTGCTGCTCATTATGCACATTGTCAGGCCAATACTGGCAACAGTGCTGGCAGTGTGGGCTGTGGAAGGTGTTTGCAGCCAACACACACTGTATAGACAGACACACACTCCCACACGTATGCCAGCATTGTGCCACTATAGAAGGGTTTATCAGCCTTGCCCACCACACCAGTCCTGGGCACGGTACAGGCATGGATATGCTACGCAGTACTGTTGGTGGTCACTCCCCAGGGTGGTAAACACTGTCAGAGACCAGACCTGAAGCATGCACCGCAGACATCAGACAGATTTTTATGTTGGAGATCAGAGAGCCAAATGTGCTTTAAGTAGGACAGTCTGCCTGCCAGTACACATAGCAAACGTTTGAGAGCTGTCCACCGCATACCCAGGTGTAGGGTGGCATTGCTAAGGTATGCAGGTGCTAGTATTGGGAGATGCACGCAGGGCCCAATGTCCTGCCTCTCCAGGAGGCATTGGCCAATGGGGCCTGTGGGTGTGGGTAATTTCGCCTCTGTTGGATGTTGCTTTACGGCAGAGTTTCCCAACTCCAGTCCTGGTGTGCCTACCACTGTTCGGGTTTCCCTGCTGTCCCTCATGGGTATGCATGAGCTACATCTACATGCCATAGGGGTGGTGCATAGATATGCAGCACAGGCATTTGTATTAGCGGCAGCAAGGAGCCTGAATGGTGTGTGGTCCTCCAGGACTGCATTTGGGAGACTCTGCTCTAAGTAATGCCCCTGTTCATGGTGTCTGTGATCGGTGTGCGAAAAGATAGGCGTAATACCAATGCGTATGTCCCCAGCAATCCTGGTTTGTCCGTACTATCACGGTTTAGTTGTGTTAAAAATATGTGGACAGGATTGGCAGTAGTCCCAGCTGGGCTTTGAATCTTTGACCTTCTGTTGTTGCACACACTGTCTGGGTGCACTGCACCACCATGTTGCCACAGATTGACTGGAATCCCTGGGAAGTCCATGACTTTACATCCGACAGGGCCTGTCTGTTGCAGTGGACAGTGCCAGCCTGCACATGGATAGGCCACTGTCTTCGGTGGCTAGCAGCCACTGCCCCTCCACCACCTGTCCCCTTACGCCAACATGCTGGCATGTCCTTATCTTGGTAAACGCATATGGCCTGATTGAGTTGTGGCACTCCCGGACTGCATTTGGGGGACTTGGCTGTAGGTAATGCCCATTGTCATGGTGTGTGAGCGGTGTAGGGTAAAATATGGGTGTTTGCACCATGCTTCTGTACTCTGCAATAAAGGGGTGTCTTTACTATCTCTGTTTAGTGGTGGGTAAAATGTGGGGACTGGGCTGGTAGGTGCCACAGCTGGGATTTGAACCTGTGCCTCTCTGGTCCTATAGGTACTGGCTGTGTCTGCTGCACCACACTATGGCCACAGAGACAGTGCAGTCCCTGGAGATAGGAAATCTGACCAAAAGAGTAGGGAGCCCTGCTCTGCACATTTTTACTGTGGGCTCATTCACCGTGTCTGGCGACAAAAGTGCACATAAAACCTGCAACTGAACGCGAAAAATGGGGGTAAAAATATAACCAAGCTGGCAAACAGTGATATTAATGGGCACACATAAAAAACACACCCAGGAAAGCTCCACACAAAGGAAATGATTTTTGGAAGGGTCTCCACTCCGTAGACCCTTCCAAAATTCATTTCTTTTTTTTGTAGATTTCCTGGGTGTGTTTTTTAGTTTTGCCCATTGATAGCACTATTGCCCAGCTGGATTATAATTTTTAAACATTTATGTTGTGGTCATTTTGGGTTTTATATGCACTTTTGTTCTGTGCACATGTATCACACTGCTCACATTTTGTAGGTTTCCCCGGTTTTGCTGTACATTGCTGACGGAAACGGTTTCTCTTCCCTTTAAATGCCCTCTACCGGGAGTGTTTCACTCGCGCTATTTTTAACTTGTAAATTCGGCCCCGATACTGTGCGGGGAGCCTCTCCCCTCCCCTTCCCCGCCCATTAACCCCGTCTCTCCGCCCCTCGGGTCCCTTCCTCCGCCCTCCGTTAGCCTTTCCACGCCTCTATCGGACATTTGCGGGCCCGTACTTGTGCGGGGCCCGTTAGTGTGTCGCGCACATGCGCGGGGGTTCATCGCACGTGTGCGGGGTACTTAAGAGCACTTAAGTGCTGCTTTTAGTACGTTATTGTGCGGCGCGCAATTGTGCGGTTTTTAGTAAACATGCCCCTTAGTGTTTCTTATGACTGAAGGAAGTGAGTTCCATAATAGAGGGGCGTAAAGGGAGAAGGCTCTCTTGGATGTAGTTGCGTTGCAGTTTCTGAAGTCAGTATGTACTTCAAGAGAATTTCTATTGTTATGTCTACGTGGTCTGTTTTCCAGAGTGATTTGAATAAACTCTTTCAGGCAGATGGCAGGTTCTGTTTGGAGAGATTTGAATATAGTGTGGAGTGCTTTGAATTTTATTCTGCTCTCAATTGGTAGCCAGTGTAGCTGTTTTAATATTGGGTTAATGTGCTCTTTGATAGAGGTTTCTGATATTACTCTAGGCGATGTATTTTGAGCTAGTTGAAGGTGGCGGATGCTTTGCTTTGGGAGGCCCATTAAAATAGCATTACAGAAATCGAAGTGTGGGAAGATTATAGCCTGGGCTGCTGTTCTGAAATCATTTGCGGAGAGAAGAGGTCTTAGATGTTGAAGCATTTTTAGCTTGGCATAGATAGCTTTTGTTAGGTTGCTCACATGCTTGGTGAAGTTAAGCTGATGATCTAGTGTAATGCCCAAATATATCACTTCTTTTTTGATTTGGATGCTTGCATCTTTTATCTTCATAGTTTCTGGTGGAGTGAAAGAGTTGTCCTTTGTGATGAAAAGGATTTCTATTTTATTCAAATTTATTTGAAGATTGTGTTCTTTAAGCCATGTGCTAATGTTATTGAAGCATTCCTCTATATTTTTTAGTTTCAGTTGTTTGGTGTTGATTTGGGTGAAAAGCATGATGCCATCCGCGTACAGGTTGTAGTCAGTGCCCTGACTTTATAATGTTGCAAATGGGTTTGATATAAAGGTTGAAAAGAGGGCTGACAAAGCAGAACCTTGGGGTATGCCTTTCCTTTGGTAGAATGAGCTTGAAGTGTTATTACCCATCTTTACTTGGATGGTTCGGTTTGACATGTAGGATTTGAACCATGAAAGAACTTTGTCTTTGAGGCCGATTTCTTGTAATCTGAGTATGACGAAATCATGTGATATAGAGTTGTAAGCTGCTGTTAAGTCGAGAAAAATTAAGATGAAACCAGAATTAGGTTTTTCGATTCCTTTTAGAAGCTTGTCTGTTAATGCCATGAGGAGTGTTTCAACTCCATGACCAATTCTAAATCCATGCTGATGTGGATCGAGCTGTGCAAAGTGGTCTACATGATTTTGTAGCTGGAGTTGAGCTGCCTTTTCTAGGATTTTTGCCATAAATAGCAGACTTGAAATAGGCCTGTAAGAGCTTGGTTCTGATTTATCCAAATTCTAGCCTTTGAAGAGGGGCGGATAGAGGCCTTTTTTAATTCTTCTGGAATATAGCCTTGATCTAATGAGGAGTTTATTAGATTTAGCATATGAGGAGTGAGACTGTCGCTAGTCAGATGTATCCATGTGGCTGGGCAAGGGTCGAGAGCAGACGTCGACGAGTTTAGAGATTTGATTATGTCTTTGAGCTGTCTTTCGGAGATGCGAGAAAAACATTTCCAGGCCTGATTTGTAGTTATATTGCTTGTTTTGCAATGGAAATATGTTGATGATAATGTTCCCATCTTTTCCTTGTAATATTTGGCTATGGCATCTGCATCTGGTGCGACCGTAGCGTTGTCCTCTTTTGGGTTAGTTGTTAGGGATTTGAATATATCAAACATTTCCCTTGGCTTGTTCAGTGCTGACATTATTAGCTTGGTGTGATAATCCCGCTTATTGCTGTTTATTAATAACTTGTATTCTTCCAGTTTGCTGAAAAAGGATGCTTTGTTGGATTCTCTTTTTGATTTTCTCCATTTCCTTTCAAGCTTTCTTAGTTGTTTTTTTAATGATCTAACTCCATTAGTGTACCATACCGCGCTTTTCCTTGAATGAGGTTTGTTAGTTGTGTGACTGTTGGTAACTGTGGCTGCTTGAGAGATTGCCGAGTTCCATCTCCTTATGAGCAGGTCTGTATTCTTAGGGGCATGTTTACTAAAAACCGCACAATTGCGCACCGCACAATAACGTACTAAAAGCAGCACTTAAGTGCTCTTAAGCACCCCGCACACGTGTGATGAACCCCCGCGCATGTGCGCGACACACTAACGGGCCCCGCACAAGTACGGGCCCGCAAATGTCCGATAGAGGCGTGGAAAGGCTAACGGAGGGCGGAGGAAGGGACCCGAGGGGCGGAGAGACGGGGTTAATGGGCGGGCAAGGGGAGGGGAGAGGCTCCCCGCACAGTATCGGGGCCGAATTTACAAGTTAAAAATAGCGCGAGTGAAACACTCCCGGTAGAGGGCATTTAAAGGGAAGAGAAACCGTTTCCGTCAGCAATGTACAGCAAAAACCGGGGAAACCTACAAAATGTGAGCAGTGTGATACATGTGCACAGAACAAAAGTGCATATAAAACCCAAAATGACCACAACAAAAATGTTTAAAAATTATAATCCAGCTGGGCAATAGTGCTATCAATGGGCAAAACTAAAAAACACACCCAGGAAGTCTACAAAAAAAAGAAATGAATTTTGGAAGGGTCTACGGAGTGGAGACCCTTCCAAAAATCATTTCCTTTGTGTGGAGCTTTCCTGGGTGTGTTTTTATGTGTGCCCATTAATATCACTGTTTGCCAGCTTGGTTATATTTTTACCCCCGTTTTTCGCGTTCAGTTGCAGGTTTTATGTGCACTTTTGTCGCCAGACACGGTGAATGAGCCCACAGTAAAAATGTGCAGAGCAGGGCTCCCTACTCTTTTGGTCAGGTTTCCTATCTCCAGGGACTGCACTGTCTCTGTGGCCACAGTGTGGTGCAGCAGACCCAGCCAGTACCTATAGGACCAGAGAGGCACAGGTTCAAATCCCAGCTGTGGCACCTACCAGCCCAGTCCCCACATTTTACCCACCACTAAACAGAGATAGTAAAGACACCCCTTTATTGCAGAGTACAGAAGCATGGTGCAAACACCCATATTTTACCCTACACCGCTCACACACCATGACAATGGGCATTACCTACAGCCAAGTCCCCCAAATGCAGTCCGGGAGTGCCACAACTCAATCAGGCCATATGCGTTTACCAAGATAAGGACATGCCAGCATGTTGGCGTAAGGGGACAGGTGGTGGGGGGGGCAGTGGCTGCTAGCCACCGAAGACAGTGGCCTATCCATGTGCAGGCTGGCACTGTCCACTGCAACAGACAGGCCCTGTCGGATGTAATGTCATGGACTTCCCAGGGATTCCAGTCAATCTGTGGCAACATGGTGGTGCAGTGCACCCAGACAGTGTGTGCAACAACAGAAGGTCAAAGATTCAAAGCCCAGCTGGGACTACTGCCAATCCTGTCCACATATTTTTAACACAACTAAACCGTGATAGTACGGACAAACCAGGATTGCTGGGGACATACGCATTGGTATTACGCCTATCTTTTCGCACACCGATCACAGACACCATGAACAGGGGCATTACTTAGAGCAGAGTCTCCCAAATGCAGTCCTGGAGGACCACACACCATTCAGGCTCCTTGCTGCCGCTAATACAAATGCCTGTGCTGCATATCTATGCACCACCCCTATGGCATGTAGATGTAGCTCATGCATACCCATGAGGGACAGCAGGGAAACCCGAACAGTGGTAGGCACACCAGGACTGGAGTTGGGAAACTCTGCCGTAAAGCAACATCCAACAGAGGCGAAATTACCCACACCCACAGGCCCCATTGGCCAATGCCTCCTGGAGAGGCAGGACATTGGGCCCTGCGTGCATCTCCCAATACTAGCACCTGCATACCTTAGCAATGCCACCCTACACCTGGGTATGCGGTGGACAGCTCTCAAACGTTTGCTATGTGTACTGGCAAGTAGACTGTCCTACTTAAAGCACATTTGGCTCTCTGATCTCCAACATAAAAATCTGTCTGATGTCTGCGGTGCATGCTTCAGGTCTGGTCTCTGACAGTGTTTACCACCCTGGGGAGTGACCACCAACAGTACTGCGTAGCATATCCATGCCTGTACCGTGCCCAGGACTGGTGTGGTGGGCAAGGCTGATAAACCCTTCTATAGTGGCACAATGCTGGCATACGTGTGGGAGTGTGTGTCTGTCTATACAGTGTGTGTTGGCTGCAAACACCTTCCACAGCCCACACTGCCAGCACTGTTGCCAGTATTGGCCTGACAATGTGCATAATGAGCAGCAAGGTACCATGGGTATAGCTCAGACAGGGTGTGCTGGCCAGGATGCATCTGCACAGGGCATAGGGCAATGGCAGAGACATTGTAGTGTCCGGACACCACCTACACAGACAGGGTGACCTCTGTATGTGCTGCTGGGGGTACACTCCACCCTGACTGTGCAGTGACGCCAGCATGGCTAGGCACCCCCATAGTGCTATGTAGTATTTCTCTCATGTGATATGTATGGGTTTCTTTGTGGGGCCCAGTCACTGACTTATCTGCTTGTGTGCATTTCCACCAGGACTAACTAGCAGACACTTCTCAGCTGGTATGTGTCTTGATGGAGCGCCTTGCAGGGTGCAGCGGCTGGAGGCCTGCTGCAGGAGAATATCAGATAGTGGTGGGGTGCAGCTTAGCATATCCTGGCCTAATGTCTGTCTGATATTGTGTTATGGATGTGCATAGGGCTGCTTTGGATGCCCTGTAGGGTATCTGTTACCCAGCAGGACAGGGGTTGATGGTCCACTCTAATGCCACCATTGCAGTGTGGTAGAATGTGGATCTGTTGATAGGGGACCCTGTTTTTCACCCGCAGCTGAGGGGGGAATGGCCCACCTAGGGGTCCATGAGGGGTTCCACTGACTGACACAGACACAGTAATCCAGGGTGTTTCTGCAGGTCCTACCTATCTCTCAGATTACTACTGCTTTGGAGCTCCGGCATGGCCTCTTTCAGCCATGGCAGGTGTTGTGGACCTGGTCCTGGGCGCCTCATTGCACCCTCAGGGTGAACACAGTACCCGCACAATGTGACGGTGTGTAGCTACTCTGTGCCAGTAAAACACCCGGTCAGTACCCCCTACCAGGCCGAGGTGCTGTGTGGGTGCACACGGACACTTCCCCCTACCAGGTCGGGGAGCTGTTGGGGTGCATTCCCCATCTTGTGTTCATCTGTGGACAGCTGATTTGCATGTGCAGTGCATCATGGGTACGGGTGGCCTAACCCTATCCTGGTTCCCACAGAAGACTGTCTGTGTGGTGACGTGACAGCTCTCTGCAGCCAGCCAGGGGCTTGCTGGCAGCTATCGAGCTGTAGCCCAATGGTTATGTCACTGCCTGTGAAGCCAGAGGTCATGGGTTCAAACTCACAGTGGGGTTCTTTTAGAAGGTTGTCCAATGTTTTTTCTAACTGTCATGTACATATGTTTGTTGCCAGCAAAAACACCCTCAGCGTACTGTACCCATAAGGTGCCTCTGAGGGTGCTTTATAGGGCGCCCTATAGGGCACCTTATGGTTGCCGTCCATATAAGGTGCACTATACATTACCCTGTACCGCAACATATATGGGGCCCTATAGGGACATTCTAGGGTGCCTTGGCGGACAGTGAACGTTAACATGTGCCTTATGGGCCGCCTTATGTTAACACGCTTTGTGAGTGCATTTGCTAGTAGTGTTAACTGAGATAAAAAATTAACCTGCCCCCTACAGCACTCATCCCCATAATACATAATGCCTCTGTGAGGCTTCTTCATTGGGTACCTTGGGGGATTGACCCCATGGCCCCTGCACCATTGGTCAGTGTCTTAACCATTGTGCTGTGGTTCTGTTCCTATACTTGCACATCGGCGCGCCACCTTCTGCTGCACAAAATTAGGCTCCCTCCTAAAACAATCCTCCCCATAATAGGTACTGCCTGAGCCAGCCTTGTTCCTTGCGCCCAGTGGGGGTTCGAACCTGTGGCCCCTGCACCACTGCTCAGTGTCTTCACCATTGTACTACAGCTCTGTTTGTTTGTGTGCCCAGCAGCGCGACACTTAGCCTTCCCACGCGCTAATACGGACCCCGCACAGTTGCGCGACACGCACAAGTACGGTCGCTTTCTCCCGTTTTTTTTCTTTTTTCTGTCTGAACCGCCCACTCCTTATATGGCACAGGCACACTAACGGGGCCACGCACAATTTCGGAGTTTAGTAAACATACCCCTTAGTGTCCATTTGAAGTTGTGGAAGAACTTCATTCAGGAATTGATCCTTGTCGAATTGGCGGAATTTTCTGTGCTGGTAGAAGACTGGATTTGTAATGGCTCTGCTAGGAAGGGACGGGATACTGAATTTGATAGTGTGGTGATCAGATCAAGGAATTTGATGTATCTGTACATTTGGGACTGAAGAGCTGTTTAACCAATCTTGCTGGATAAAAATGAGGTGCAATGTATTATCTTTAATGTGGGCGGGTTCTTGTATTATTTGTTTATAGTCTAGAGCTTCCATAGATTCCATAAATCCTTGAGACATATGTGTTGCGGCGGAAGGTAAGTTTAAGTCACCTAGTACCACTGAGAACCTATTAGTGGGGACTTTGCTGCACAGGTAGTCAGTGATGTTAGTCAGCTCCTCACCTTTTGATGTAGATGGATTATAAATTAGGCATAAATGCATGCTCATGTTTTCCACTAGTAGAACGTCCATGTTTTGAGTGAATTCGTTTGAAGTTTTTGTTAGATACAAATCTTTCTTTGCCAAAATGGTTACTCCTCCTCCTCTTTTATTTTCTCTTTGGTGGTTGAATATGTCGTACCCTGTTGGTTTTAGCTGATTGATCAGTACCGTGTTGTTTGTCGTAAGCCATGATTCCCTTATGAATAAGATGTCCAGGTTATTGTCAGTTATGTAATCAATTATTAGGGGTATTTTATTTCTAATAGAGCGTGGGTTGATGAGAGAGCATTTTAAACTGGCTGCAATAAATTTAGGCTTATCCTTAGTATGACTCCATTTGTTGAGGTTAATCTGGATTAGACGTTGTTTACGTTCAGCCCTGTTAGGTAATGGGACGAAGATGTTTGCATCAGAGGTAGGTAGACGTTGTGGATGACTGGTATTGGGAAGCCTGATGGAATTTCAAGCACACAGTCTCACCACCCCCAATGATGGTGGATGCTGGATTGCTTTCAGATGGTTCAGATGGATGGAAGGAAAGGTTAAGAGCTGATGGACATAGCAAATCCATATGTATCCTACGTGTTAGGCAGTAAGTGGGATGAGCATGTGGGAGGAATCTGTACTGTATCAGAGAGGGGTGCCCACGTAATCTGCTGTAATGTCAGTGTGTGGCGTAGGATTGGGAAGAAGTGTTTCCTGGTAGAGCCAGCATCACCACGATATGGGCACCAAAAGGATGATTGAGCAGGAGTGGTGACATACAGATCATTCACAGGAGAGGTGTGAGTGATACATCCTAATGATTAAAATGTTCCTGTGTCAGCCATGGTGTAGCAGCTGGCAGGAGAATACATGACTGTACATAATGGGCATATGCTGATAGATGGGCTAACGGATGGATGGCGGTAGATGAGAGTGTGGTATGGCCTGGATGCCCTGATGTACCTGATGTGACCACACAAATGCAGGTGTAGTGTGTGTGCCATGGGGAAGTTCCAATACCAGCTATATGAGTATGACAGCTGTCTTAGTTTATCTAACCATCATACAATCTTCCTGACACATGTGCATATAACAACTGGACAAGTGTCTCTCATACTGGCCATATGGGGCAAGAAAGAACATGTGATGATCCCTGCAGGTGGCCATTCCAGGAGTGGGCAGTCACATTCATGATGAAATAATCCAATCATGTACAAGTCATGTGCCAAACATCTGCAGAGTGGACATGTCCAACCCACTGCAATGTGCCACAACACATTGGGGGTGGGGTGCTGGTACCAAGCAGAAGGGCCTGCCAGACCATAGTTATCAGCAGGTTACCAACAGCCCAAGAACAGCTGCTAATATTGTCTAGGGCTTCTAATCAACTAGATCAATCACAGGCAGCCTGCATATGTTGGGCAACATTGGACTGGGTCAGCCACTCACATACTATCTATGCCTAGTCTACTAGTCACCACACACTGCATAAGCACATAGGCTTTATACAAATAGCATGGATATTCAAAAGCCTATCTAGTAAATGGTCTGCTTTAAAAAAACCACTACCCATATCACTGCAGCTTGACCCTCTATAGCACCATGTGGATACATAGCCATGGATGGTCACAGGTAGGTCAGAATGAGAGTAGCCTTTCAGCATGAACCCAGGCCAAGCCCATGGCAGACCCATGCTAAGATGGCTTAGCCATTTACCTAACCTCCAACTCAGACATCCTGTGCAAACCGCTCTGTTTTAGGCAATACCCAGAAACCTCTGCTCCTCTTTTTGTACCCTTTTATTTTGATCTTGGGGACAGTCTATGCAATGCCAGGCACAGTGGAAAGTGGGCCAGAGACAGGCTACAAGTTCATGCTGGTCCACAGTGGCCTAGGTCTGTCACATACCCAAATACGGTGTCCCCTACACAGCTATTGGCAATGAGCATTGAACATAGTGCCATGCTTGAACTCCCATATGATGTCATGTCCTTAGCCATGGACACTGAAAAACTGACCAGTGAAGCACATGCAATCTCCCATGCTGCAGATGCAGTGGCCTTCCCCCAAGAGTGTGTGGAAGCAGGACAGGTTAGACATGGGGTTGGATGTTAGAACACTTGCTGGCAACACATATGTCACCATTCCCTGCCTCTTTGTTCTCTAACAACATCCTTGTGACTGTCACACTTAGTGTCCATAGGGAGCAGTGAGGCTGTCTTGCAGGACCTCTGATGTAACACATAAAGACACTGAGTAGGTCTGCATAGCTTCTGGCCATGTGAACATAGGCTTTGGCCAGCAATTCCACCTATGAAGGGCACATTCTAAACATGTATGATGCTCTTCTCCCCACCCTGACATTCACCTCCAGGCACTGCCTTCCCATATGGTGGCAGGTGATGCAGAGACCAACATGACATCCTGTGCCACATTTTAGCAACTGGAATTGTGCACATATCATTCCGAGATCAGTGTCCCATAGTCACAATCAGGCACACAGGTGCATTTGGACTCTCATTTGGGAAATAGGTAATGTACTGTTGAAGGCTTTGGCCATTGATCAGTAAGTGTTGAGGTGGTGTTTACTACTACTACTACTACTGAGCATTTATATAGTGCTACAAGTCATACGCAGCGCTGCACGGACATGTAAGAGACAGTTTCTGCTCATCAGAGCTTACAATCTAGTCAAGACAAACACAGAAGATATAGGCAGAGATAAAGCAAGGGGAAAGAAAAAGGAGATCAGGTGAGTCAAGATCCAAAAGCAGCAGCGAAGAGGTGAGTTTTCAGCCTGGATTTGAAGAGGGTTACAGAAGGTTCCTGGCGTACAGACACAGGTAGTTTGTTCCAGGCGTAAGGCGCAGCAAGGTGAAAGGAGTGAAGTCTGCAGGGCCGGATTTGCCTATACGCCACGTACGCCGTGGCGTAGGGCCCACAGCTGGCAAGGGCCCACCGGGAATGTTTTTTGCACAGGGCCCCGCGTTTCAGGGGGCCCCGCGCAAAAAACATTCTGATCCATCATTAAAATTAAAAAAAAAAAAAAAGCTGTCGCTGCCTCTGCCGGGGCCGCCGCGGCAGAATCGAGTGTGCCGCGGGGCCCCCCCTGCCCAGCAGAGCCTGGCCTGCACTCCCCGGTATCACCTCTCTCAGCTGCCTCCCTCCAGTCACACGCGCCGGCTTTCAGAGCGCGAGGTGAGTTTCTCCCTCGCTGCTCTGTTAAGCCCGCGGGGGCTGATGGGAAGTCCCATCAGCCCCCGCGGGCTTAAACAGAGCAGCGAGGGAAAAACTCTTCCCTCGCGCTCTGAAAGCCGGCGCGTGTGACTGGAGGGAGGCAGCTGAGAGAGGTGATACCGGGGAGGGCAGGCTCTGCTGGGCAGGGGGGGCCCCGCGGCACACTCGATTCTGCCGCGGCGGCCCCGGCCCCGGCAGAGGCAGCGACAGCTTGTTTTGTAAAAAAAAATTCGCTGGGCTGGGGGGGGTTAGGACTGGTGATTGGCTGGGGGGGTTAGGAGTGGTAATGGCTCTGGGCGGTTGGGGGGGTAAGGACTGGTGATGGGCTGGGGGGGTAGGAGTGGTAATGGCTGTGGGCTGTTGGGGGGGTTAGGAGTGGTGATGGGCTGGGGGGGTTAGGAGTGGTAATGGCTGTGGGCTGCTGGGGGGTTAGGACTGGTGATGGGCTGGGGGGGTTAGGAGTGGTAATGGCTGTGGGCTGTTGGGGGGGTTAGGACTGGTGATGGGCTGGGGGGGGTTAGGAGTGGTAATGGCTGTGGGCTGTTGGGGGGGTTAGGACTGGTAATGGGCTATGGGGGGGTTAGGAGTGGTGATGGGCTATGGGGGGGGGCTATGGGCTATGGGGGAGCTAAGTCTATATGGGCTGATGGGATTAGGACTGGAAGTGGGTTGATGGGGGCTTAGGACTGGTAATGGGCTATGGGGGGGCTTAAACTAAAAATTGGGTGATGGGGATTAGGACTGGAAATGGGCTGGTGGGATTAGGACTGGGAGTGGGCTATGGGGGGCTAGGACTGGTAATGGGTTGGGGGGGTTGCTAGGACTGGAAATGGGCTGGGGGATTAAGACTGGAGGTGGGCTGATGGAGTTAGGACTGGTAATGGGCTGTGGGCTGTTGGGGGGGGTTAGGATTGGTAATGGGCTATGGGGGGCTAGGACAGGAAATGGGCTGATGGGAAGGGGTTAGGACTTGAGGTGGGCTGATGGGGTTAGGACTGGTAATGGACTGTGGGCTGATGGGGGGGTTAGGACTGGCAATGGGCTATGGGGGGGTTAAGACTGGTAATGGGCTGTTGGCTGATGGGGGCTGTCTGGTAATGGGCTATGGGGGGTTAGGACTGATAATGGACTATGGGGGGGCTAGGACAGGAAATGGGCTGATGGGGAGGGGTTAGGACTTGAGGTGGGCTGATGGCGTTAGGACTGGTAATGGACTGTGGGCTGATGGGGGGGGGGGGTTAGGACTGGCATTGGGCTATGGGGGGCTGACTGGAAATGGGTTGATGGGGGTTAGGAGGGGTTAGGACTGGAAGTGGGCTGATGGGGGGTTGAGGCCTGGTAATGGGTTATGGGGGGGGGCTTAAACTGAAAATGGGGTGATGGGGGGTTAGGACTGGAAGTGGGTTGATGGGGGGCTAGGACTGGTATTGGGTTGATGGGGGGGGGTTAGGACTGGAAATGGGCTAATGGGGGGCTAGGACTGGAAATGGGCTGATGCAGGGACTAGAAGGGAATGGATGCTGGGTGAGGCTGGAACTAGAAGGGAGCTGGTGTTGGGGGAGGATTAGAATGGGATGGGGCTGGGAGAGTAAAATGGAGAGGGGAAAAATATTTTGTGTGGGAGAGATAAAAAATCTACAATTGGCCGGGTATTGGGAGTGTAAGTGGGGATTGAGGATGGAGGGGTAAATTTTGAGTAGATGAAATAGGAATGAGGAAAGTGCAAAAGGAGAAAGATTAGTATGTTAAAGCAGATGTAGAGAGAGAATGGAAAAAAAAAAACAAGAAGACAGAAGAAAGGACAAATGGACAGCAGATGGAGAGTTAGCAGAAGACACGAAGAAAGAAACCAGAAGAAAGTGGCTGGAACAATTGCAACTGAAAAAAAATGCACAAAAGGTAGAAAAATATCTCTTTATTTTGAATTTATTAACTGGAATATGTCAGCTCTGGGAAATGTGCATCATTAATTTTTGCGCTTTGTTTAGTACAAGAGGAAATTAATTTATAGTTTTATTTCTACAGTGTTGTTGTATATTCCAAGTTTGGCTTTTGGGGTTCCCAGTTTAATTATTGTCTTCCTGTTTTTAAATTGTGATTCCTTGTTTGGTGATGGTCTATGTTGTGCATGTGTAACTGAGGTGAGGTATTCTGTTTATATAATTCCTATTTGACATTGCCACTTGTTCTTTCCCCAGTAGGTCATGTATTGTTGTTCTCTGAAATGTATTGGTTTAATATTTGCAGTGTTGCCTTTTGATAGTTAGGGTATGGTGCTTTGTGAGTCCTGGTAGTGCTGTTAGGATATGGCGGGTTTGCTATGGGTTCTAAATGGGCAGTGTTTGTAGTAGTTCCTAATGTGCCCTGGCGGTTGGTACTGGATTATAGTAATGTAGAAACCTTTTAGTCTTTCTTTATCCATATACTCATTAAGAGGCATGTTTACTAAAAGTTAGTGTATGGCAGAGCTACTCAATTCCAGTCCTGGTGGTCCACAATCCTGCAGGTTTTCAGGATATCCCTAATAAATATGCATGAGATATATATGCATTGGAGATATCCTGCCAACCTGACTGGTTTGTGGCCCTCCAGGGCTGGATTTGGAGACCCCTGCCTTACATCTCTGTCATTTACGATTGTGAGTGGGCAAGGTGCAGATGTCCAAGACATCAAAAAAGTTAGATAGCATTTGTCACATTCCTCCTCACTTCTCACCACCACCAAAATATTATCTATTAGACAACTTTTTGGTGGTGGTGAGAATCGAGGAGGAATGTGACACATTCTATCTACCCTTTTGATGTCTAGGATATCTGTACCTTGTTCACTCACAATCTTAAATGACAGAGATGTAAAGCAGGGGTCTCCAAATCCAGCCCTGGAGGGCCACAAACCAGTCAGGTTGGCAGGATACCTCCAATGCATATATATCTCATGCATATTTATTAGGGATATCCCGAAAACCTGCAGGATTGTGGACCACCAGGACTGGAATTGAGTAGCTCTGGTGTATGGTAACATTATGCAAATATTTATGCAAATGAGACACCTTATGCAAATGAGGCCCCGCACCGAGTCTCCGCACATGGCCCCGCACCCCCCTTGGGCCGCCCCTGGGCCCACCGGAGGGCTTTAGAGGGAGCCGGGGAAGCCTGCTCGAGGCCCCGGCTCCCTCTGTACAGCCGCCAGCGTGAAGAGCCTTTTCCTTCACGCTGGCGGCTGTTTCTGTGAAGCCGCGAATGCTGGGAAAGGTTAAAGGTTGCTCCCTCTGAAGCCCCTCAGACAGCCGCGATGGTGTCCGGGGGGCCAGGACTACATGGGGGGGCCCAGGACTGCACGGGGCGGGCCAGGACTGCACGGGGGCACGGGGGGGTCCCAGGACTGCACGGGGGCGGGCCCAGGACTGCACGGAGGCACGGGGGGGGACACGAGGGGGCCCAGGACTGCACGGGGACATGGGGGGGGCCCACAATTTTTCTTGGCGTAGGGCCTCACTCTAGCTAAATCCGGCCCTGGAAGTCTGGAATTAGCAGTAGAAGAGAAGGGCACATATAATAGCAGTTTTCTAGAAGAGAGGAGTTCCCGAGGGGGGTTGTAAGGAGAGATAAGAGAAGAAAGGTACTGAGGAGCCGCAGAGTGAATGCATTTATAGGTCAGCAGGAGAAGTTTGAACTGGATGCGGAAACGGATAGGGAGCCAATGAAGTGACTTGAGAAGAGGAGTAATATGGGCATGACGAGGCTGGCACATCAAAGACAGACACCAAAGAATCGCGACATTCTTATACAATGTCCGCCCGAAAAGGAGTGGCCAATCCAATGACATCACATTGTAGGAGGAGCTAGAAGAAACCGCTGACTCTAATTGATACACAGGAACTACATCGATCACCCGCCACCGAAAGTCGGCAAAAGTGTGACCGTGGGAAACACAGTGTTCAACCAATGGGGCTGCCAGGGTGGAAGTTCTGATCCAGGAAGAATGTTTCACCGAAGCAAACTTTTACTGGACACGTAGTACGTTCTATATACAGAAGGTTGCAAGGACAGTATAGCAGATACACCACAAAACTTGTTCGACAGTTGCTAGTGCCCGCAAACTGATAAGAACATCCTGTCACAGAATGGATCCAAGAAACACTTTCAAGGGTGGTTTTGCAAAATTGGCACGAATTGCATGCTAGATGTCCCCGGAATTGAGAGTCTTGTATCGGACGGTCAACTGACATAGCAGAGTGAACCAGATGATCCCGCAAATTGGACCCTCGTGTAAATGCAAAATTAAGAGGTTTGCAAAAGCAGGGATGCAAACCTAAAATATCCCAATGTCACTGAAGTATTCTTACCACTTCTGAAGAGTGAGACATAAAGGGAAGGATGCCCGTTATTTGGTCATAAGCGGGAGCAGTATCAACAATCCGATCTTGAAACAACCATTCACAATGAGAGTAACGGGCCCTAGTGAAAGCGCATTTCACCACCTGCTTAGGATAACCACGTTCCAGCATCTAGTATGCAATTCGTGTCAATTTTGGAAAACCACAGTCACACTTTTGCTGACTTTTGGTGGTGGGTGATCGATGTAGTTCCTGTGGATCTGAGGGGGAATAGAATTTATCATTTGCAATGGCGTGAGCAACAGTGGATTTTTCATTTGCGGACTGTTCATCCAGAGGGTTTAAATGTCAAATAAGAATGGTGGAGCTTGTTTTGAGGTTTTGAGGTCTTAATACGCTGGACCCATATTTGGTGCTCGTAGGACTGCTTCATGACAAGCTAAATTAAAGCTTTTTTGAAAAATTTGGGGTGAATGTACTACAACGTAAGCAGTTTATTTTGATTACATACAGTGCTTTTTCTTACAGTATCAATTAGAGTCAGTGGTTTCTTCTAGCTTCTACTACAATGTGATGTCACTGGATTGGCCACTCCTTTTTGGGTGGACATTGTATAAGCATCTCGCCATTCTTTGGCGTCTGTCTTTGATGCCTGCAGCTTTGACCACACAGCAGTTGCACTTGAAACAGGGCTGGTGTGGCCCGAAACACGCATGTTGTGCATTGGACTTACTGCCGGTGCTTATGACTGCATCATGATAAGCTAAGTATAAGCTCTTCAAAATTTTCTAAAATTTGATGTGTCGCACCACAAAGTAAATATTGGGTGTTAAATAATAAAAATTAGAGTAAAAAGGGAACAGCGGACACAGGGGGGTTGAGCGATTGCCTACTATTTCTCCGATCTGCTGGACCTGACATTTTCTTTGGTGAAAATTTTTTCGGGTGACATTCATCTTTAAACTTTGTCTGCCATTTGAACGATCTTGGCTTTGGGATCATTTCACAGTTATCATTTCTGTGTTCAGGGATATTGGTTGTTGCCACTGGAGCACTACTATCACTAATTTGAGGACTATGGTGGGTGGAGCACATTGCATACATTTAAATAGGATCTCTTCCCTCAGAAATAGCCCTTACTGCAAACTTTCAGATGGCATTAGGGTTCCCAGTGCTGAAAGCAATACTGCACAGTAACATACAAGTTAAGTTAAGGGAGCACACGCTATCCTGCCCTGTGTCCACCCCATTAATGCCTACTGTCCACCTCTTTTTACCTTAACGCTAGGGGACCAGTTTCCACATGTCAGTGTTATTGGCATTTTCTGCAGCATTAACCACTCATGGGTGCCGATAATATCCATTAACCGTACCTTTGTTCCTTTAATGCTCTTTAGTAAATATACCCCTTGGCGTGCATGTTTGCTTGAACTGAAGGATGTTGGTAAGATGTAATTTGTATATATCCTACCTTGTCTATATTTGTTTTGCCAAGAAGATGCTGGTGAGGGCTACTTTGGTCCCAGGGAGAGGACCTTTGCCCACAGAGGGGTGGGGGCAGACCCCAGCATGTGAATGGATTCAACCAAACATGGACTTTGGGAATGAGGACTACTCACCCTAACGTTCAGGGGAACCTGAGAGATAGACCTCCCTGCAAGGGGCAACCATGAAGGCTAGTATTTGGACTTTTCTTGTGAGAAAATTGAGCTAGGAGGATTATAGGAGATATCTGAAAGAACCACTGGACATCGGCATCCTGGACCTGACTGGAGAAGGAGCTACACAAAAGTGATCTGCCAGAAGAGCAGAATTTCTGAGGAGGGGTGCAGGTAAGTGGTAAGAGAGGAAAGGTAATGAAGAGAAGCTGAGTGAAGTCACTTATAAGTCAGTAGTAGAATTTTAAACTGGCTGTGGAAACAGATAGGGAGCCAATGAAGTGACTTGTGAAGAGGGGTGACATGAGCATAGAGACATTGGCAGAAAATTAACCGTGCAGCTCAGTTTTGAACTGACTGAAGTGGGGAGCGATGATTCAGAGGATGACCAGCGAAGAGGACGTTGCAATAGCCTAGGCAGAAGGCGACTAGAGAATAGATAAAGGTCTTAGTAGTGTGTTCAGAAAGGAAGGGACACATTTTGCAAATGTTATAGAGAAAGAAGCAACAGGTTTTATCTATCTGTTTGGATGTGTGTGGAGAAGGAGAGGAAGGAGTCAAAGATTACCCCAAGGTTGTGAGCCGAGAAACGGGGAGGAGTAGAGTGTTATCCTCAAACCAGAGAAAGGAGGAAAGGAGGAGGTGGACTTAGGGGGAGGATAAGAAGCTCAGTTTTGGCCATGTTCAATTTCAGATGGCAGTGAGACATCCAGGCCCAGGCAGAGATCTGGTCCTGGATACCTGGAAAGAGTTCAGGTGCAGAGAGATAGATCTCGGAATCATCAGCATAGAGAAGGTACTGAAAACTGTGGGAGGAGATGAGTGCACTAAGGATGCTGAGTGCAGTACCCTGTGAAAGTATTCGTCCCCTTGCTGTATGTCCTGTTTTGTCTCATTACAACCTGGAATTAAAATGGAATTTTGGGGGTTAGCACCATGTGATTTACACAACATGCCTACCACTTTGAAGGTGCAAAATATCCTTTATTGTGACACAAACAATAATTAAGTCAAAAAACCCTAACAAACCCAGAAATCAGGAGTGTGCATAGGTATTCCCCCCTCCCCCCCCCCCAAAGTCAATACTTTGTAGAGCCACCTTTTGCTGCAATTACAGCTGCAAGTCTCTTGGGGTATGTCTCTTTTAGCTTAGCACATCTAACCACTGGGATTTTCACCCATTCTTCAAGTTAGATGGGTTGCGTTGGTTACAGCAATCTCCAAGTAGTGCCACAGATTCTCAATTAGATTAAGGGCTGGCTCTGACTAGGCCATTCCAAGATGTTTAAATGTTTCCCTTTAAACTGCTCCAGTGTAGCTTTAGCAGTATATTTAGGGTCATTGTCTTGCTTGGAAGGTGA
Organism: Ichthyophis bannanicus; assembly: GCA_033557465.1. Classification (NCBI taxonomy): domain Eukaryota; kingdom Metazoa; phylum Chordata; class Amphibia; order Gymnophiona; family Ichthyophiidae; genus Ichthyophis; species Ichthyophis bannanicus. The sequence continues at coordinate 1,029,561,077 of CM066033.1, read as the reverse complement.
ACGTTTGTCCCAGTCTCAAATCTCTGGCAGACTGAAACTGGTTTTCCTCAAGAATTGCCCTGTATTTAGTGCCATCCATCGTTCCTTCAACCTGACCAGTTTTCCTGTCCCTGCCGATGAAAAACATCCCCACAGCAAGATGCTGCCACCACCATGTTTCACTGTGGGAATGGTACTCTCGGGGTGATAGGAACTGTTGGATTTGTGCCACACATGGCGTTTACCATGATGGCCAAAAAAGTTCAATTTTCGTCTCATTTGACCAAAGAACCTTCTTCCATGTGTTTGGGGGGTCCGCCACATTCTGTTTTGCAAACTCCAAGCGTGTTTTCTTATTCCTTTCTTTAAGCAATTGCTTTTTTTCTGGCCACTATTCCATAAAGCCCCGCTCTGTAAAGTGTACGGCTTAAATGGTCCTATTGATAGATGCTCCCATCTCTGCTGTGGATCTTTGCAGCTCCTTCAGTGTTATCCTTGGTGTCTTTGTGGCATCTCTGATTAATGCCCTCCTTGCCTGCTCTGTGAGTTTTGGTGGGCAGCCTTTTCTTGTCAGTTTTGTAGTGGTGCCATAGAGCCTGAAGACAGGGCTGTATGGACCCTATTCTGGTCTGCAGGAATAAAACGGCCCGATGTGTCCCTTCCACCTGCAGGGATGTCCTCCCTGCAGGCTTCCCCAATATCTGCGACTCCAGGCCCCTATTTCCCTGCCGTCCGACCCACGGCTGGCCTGCCATGGCCTGGATCTGGCGGTGGAAACCTCCCTGCACCTGGCCCAGCACGGTGGGGGATCCTTGAGCCTGATTGGGCCAAAAGTGCTGCTAACACTACCTTTGACATAATATAAGCAGCATGCCCCATGAGCCCGGCAGCATGTACAGGCTGTGACCTGAATCTGCTCTGTACATGCTGCCAGGCTGCCCTGCCCCTGCTCCGCCTCATTCGCGCCCCTCTCACCCCCACTGGCTCTCCCCATCCTGATGCATAGGGCATACAAGGAGAGTCAGAGGGGGAATTGGGCACTGACGGCTTGTGGAGCAGAACGTCCCGCTGGGACATGCAGCCTTGCAATCCGCATTTGTGAATGACCTCCATATTCTTTCCATTTTCTTATAATGGATTTAATGGTGCTCCATGGGATATTGAGAATTTGGGATATATTTTTTTAGAACACAATCCTAATCTATACTTCTCCACAGCTTTCTCTCTGACCTGTTTGGAATGCTCCTTGGTCTTCATGTTACTAGCTTAGTGATGTTGCAGTCAGGGGCCTTTCAGAACAGGTATATTTATACAGGCTTCATGTGACAGATGATGTGACACTAATTGCACACAGGTGGACCCAAATCAACTACATATGTGACTTCTGAGGTTAATTAGTTGGACCAGATCTTAGTTAGGGGTTTCATAGCAAAAGGATGACTGCATATACACTCACAACTTTTCAGTTTTTACTTTTTTTTTTATATATACAGGGTGGCCCAAAAAAGTGAGCACATCTCATAAATTAAAAGCTTAAATAGTTTACTTATTTACCTTTTTTGGCTATATAATGTCTTTATTTCGACAATTTCCGGTCACCATCTTTGTTTTTTTAATTTGTCAATCGTTTACATCTGTCTTTTTGAATTTTTAAATAACTTATATGCTACGAGATGTTCTCACTTTTTTTGGGCCACCCTGTATATACAAGGTTTTTTATTGTCATTCCACTTCACCAATTTGGACTATATTGTTAGATCCATTACCTTACATCCAAATGAACCTCCATTTTCATTCCAGGCTGCAATGCGACAAAACAGGACAAAAAACGAGGGGATCAATACTTTCACAAGGCACTGTTTAGAGAGAGAACAGGAGAGGTCCCAACACCGAGCCCTGGGGTATACTGATTGAAAGCGGGATAGCAGTAGAGGAGGATCCACCAGAACATACACTAAAAGTGCAGTGGGAGAGATAGGAAGAAAATCAGGACAGGATAGAACCTCTAAATAAAAGCAAGGTCAGGATATCAAGGAGAAGGTGGTGACTGACAGAATCAAAAGCAGCAGAAAGGTCAAGAATAATGAGGATAGAGTAAAAGCCCTTGGATTTGGTGAGGAACAACTCACTGGAGACTTTGGCAAGAGCCGTCTCAGTAGAATGTAGAGGGCGAAAGCCAGATTGCAGTGGATCCAGGAGGGACTGAGAAGAGAGAAAGTCAAAATAGTGGCAGTGAACCACACATTCAAACAGTTAAGAAACAAAGGGGAGGAGAGAGATGGGTTGATAATTAGAAGGACAGATAGGATCAAGGGATGGTTTCTTGAGATGTGTAATCATAGCATGCTTGAAGGCTGCATTAACAGTTGCAGTAGAAAGCGATAGGTTGAGGATACGACAGATTGAAGGGATAACAGTGGAGGAGATGGAGTTTAGTAGATGGGTAGAAATGGGATCAGAGGAGTAGGTAGTAAGTTTAGAGGCGGAGAGATGTGTGGTTTCTTCCTCAGTGATCTTAGAAAAGGAAGAGAGGGCGACAGAAGCTGAGGGAAGGATTTGGGAGTGAAGAGAGGGCAGGGAGAATGGAGATTATCCTGGGGGAACTCAAGAGTAATCTTGTGGACTTTGTCATGGAATTAGTCAGCCAAGGTCTGGGCAGAAAGGGAAGGAGGGGTCAGAGGTGGAGGCACTTTGAGGAGGGGGACTACAAATTCCACACTGCTTTGGGATGCAAGTTCAAAACTAAAACTGGTCAAAAAGTCTTCCCCTTGTGACTGGATAACTTGGCAGCTCTGCACAGTAACAGTCGTCATATACAGTAGCTACAAGACTCCTGCTGTTGTACCCTTTTGCTGCTGTTGTTGCTGCTGCAGTTCCAGGTGGAAGGAGAGAGAGTATTCCTGAAAGCAGGCACCTTTAATTATGGATGGAACTTCACTTTAGGAAAATCAGAACTATATTTCTATGCATGCAGTGAGGAAAACCAGGAGTGACCAGCTTGTCCTTGATGACATGGAGCTGTATAATCAACCTACTTATAAACTGTTGCTCACTACATTTGGCACTAACTAGATGGGAACAAGTGTCCAAGATATCCCTATAACAAATCTGGCAATCTTATTCTCCTGATAAACACAAACAAAATACAGGGACCCTGAACTGCCATACTGGGTCAGACCAAGGTCCATCAAGCCCAGTATCCTGTTTCCAAAAGTTGCCAATCTAGTTGATACGTACCTAGCAGTTTCTCCAAAAGACACAGTTTCTTCAATGCTTGTATTGCGTCAAGCATTGATATCCTGGGTCCCTTTCTAATAATGGCTTATGGACCTTGCCTCCAGGAACTTGTCCAAAACCTTTTTTAAACCCAGTTACACTAACAGCCTTTACTACATCCTCCGGTAACAAATTCCAGAGTTTGATTACACGTTGAGTGAAAAAATATTTTCTCTTATTAGTCTTAAATAGTTTACCCTGTAGCTTCATTGCATGTCCCTTAGTCTTTCTATATTCTGATAATGTAAACAATTGATCTACGTTTACCCGTTCCAATCCGTTCATTAATTTATAGACTTCTATCATATCTCCCCTCAGCCGTCTCTTTTCCAGGTTAAAGAGCCCTAACCTTTTTAGCCTTTCTTCATAGAGGTATCCTTCCATCCCCTTTACCAGTTTGGTGGCTCTTCTCTGAACCTTTTCTAATAATGCTATATCCTTTTTAAGATACGGTGACAGAATTGCACACAATATTCAAGGTGTGGTCGCACCATGGAACAATACAGAGAAATTATAATATCCTTTGTTTAATTTTCCATTCCTTTCCTTATGATACTTAGCATTCTACTTGCTCTCTTGGCCGCCGCTGCACACTGGGCGGAGGGTTTGAACATGTTATCCACAATGACGCCTAATTCTTTTTCTTGGGTGGTGGTTCCTAATGTGGAACCTTGCATTGTGTAACCATAGTTTGGGTTGTTCTTCCCTAGGTGCATAACTTTGCACTTGTCCACATTAAATTTCATCTGCCATTTTGATGCCCAGTCTTCCAATTTATCAAGATCCTCATGCAATTTTCCACAATCATCTTGGGTTTTAACAACTTTAAATAGTTTTGTGTCATCTGCAAATTTGATAACCTCACTCGTTATTCCATTTTCCAGGTCATTTATGAATATGTCAAAAAGCAGCGGACCCAGCACAGATCCCTGGGGTACACCACTATTCACCTTTCTCCATTGGGAAAATTGGCCATTTAGCCCTACCCTCTTCTTTCTATCTTTTAACCAGTTCCTGATCCACAATAGTACACTGCCTCCTATCCCATGACTCTTTAGTTTTACCAAAAGTCTCTGATGAGAGACCTTGTCAAAGGCTTTCTGAAAGTCCAAATACACTATATCAACCGACTCACCTTTGTCTACCTTTTTATTCACACCTTCAAAAAAACATAACAGATTAGTAAGACATGTATATAGCCTACTTCATGTAAATAGTTCATGTTTATAGTTCAACCCCTGTTATCCAAGTTTATACCCCTGTTCGATGTAAAAACCAAACAAAATGTGTGCTTTGGTCAATTTGTTATACTGTAAACCGCGCTGATGCCGAATAGTGCGGTATATAAGCAACTGTAATAAATAAATAAATAAGATCTTCCTTGTGTAAAGCCATGTTGGCTGTCTCCCATTAAGCCATGACTATCTACATGTTCAGCAATTCTGTTCTTTATGATGGTTTCTACCATTTTCCCCGATACTGACGTCAGGCTCACCGGTCAGTAGTTTCCCAGATCACCCTTGGAACCCTTTTTAAAAACTGGCATTACGTTCACCATCCTCCAATCTTCAGGTATTACAGATGATTTTAATGATAGTTCACAGATTACTAATAGCAGGTCTGCAATCTCATATTTCAATTCTTTCAACACCCTTGGATGTATATCATCCAGTCCAGGTGATTTGCTACTCTTCAGTTTATCAAATAGTTGTAATACATCTTCCCGATGTATCGATATTTCCTTCAATTCTTCCGCATCTTTAAATCCCACTTCAGTCATGGGTAACATCCCTACATCTTCCGCAGTAAAGACCGAAGCAAAGAATTCATTCAATCTCTCCACTATCGCCTTGTCGCCTCTCAGTGCCCATTTAACCCCTCTATCATCTAATGGACCACCTCTCACATCCCACCAGATTCCCTTTTCAGCCTTTGATATCTACTTGTCTTCCCTCGCAGCTCTTATCTTGCTCCCCCTGCTTCTGTGTCTCCATCTTTTCCCTTTCCATTCTTCAGCCTTCTGCTTTCATTCTTCATTCAACTCTTCATATATGCTGCTCACCCCTGCCCCTTTCCTTATTTATTTTGCAATGATTGTTCGCTTTACCCCAGCTTTTATCTTCTTTCTATTCTATCCTTCCCTGTTCTCTTTTTTTCCATATAGCTCAGCATTTTTCTCTTTCTTAATCCAGGCTCTCTTCCATTGTCCTTACTTGCAACTGTCCATTCTCCTCTTTTCCGATGTCCTTGTCTCTTTGCTTCATTTATATATTTATTGCCTGACAATCAAGTGCCATCTCTCTCCCTTCATGTCTCATTTATTTTATGTTCCAATTGCCTTATCTCTTTCATCTTTCTCCTTCCTTCCATGTCACCCAACTCTCTCATTGTTTCCCTTCTGGCCTATCCATAAGAAGATAAGATATGTCATACTGGTTCAGACCAAAGGTCCATCAAACCCAGTATCTTATTTATTTATATTTCTTATATACCACGCTATTCAGCATCAGCGCGGTTTACATGTAACAATAACTGTGCAGTGAAGACAATCTACACTGAACTTACAATATAACAGGGGGAAATGTACAGTTTTAACAGGGTAACTAAATTACAAATAACATATGTTAAAGAGTAACTAACTATTTACATGTTGGCTTATCTGAGAATTGCAGTCGGTTTGGGTGAGGGTTAATGCTATTTGTCAGGTGGAACAGGGTCTGGTATGTTCGGTTTCAATCCTGTATGGTTGTTGCTTGGGTTTTGTCTGTATGTACTACTGGGCGTGTCAAGGTGTGGAAGGTGATCTTGGTCCACGTAGTGCTGCAGGAAAAGATGATGTTTAATTGCTTTCCTAAATTGGTAGTGGTCCTTGATGGCCCTGATGGCAGGAGGTAGGGCGTTCCAGCACGTGGGTGCATACAACGCAAATGCTCTGCTCCTGGCTGTTCGTGAGCATTTCGTGATCTGCCTTGGGAGTATCAAGGTGTTGATGACCACTGATCTTCTTGCCCTGTTAGGGGGAGTAGGCTGAATAAGGTCAGTTAGTGATGTGGAGGAGCATTTGTTAATGGCTTTATGGGTCATCGTCAATACTTTGAAGGCAATCCTACTTTGGATTGGGAGCCAGTGTAGGTTTTTTAGGATGGGGGTTATATGGTCTCTCCTAGGTTCTCCAAGTAGAATTCTGGCAGCTGTGTTCATGGCTAGTTGCAGAGGGTTTATTGTGTTCTTTGGGAGGCCATGTAGTATGGCATTTGCGTAATCGAAATGAGGGGTGACAAGAGCTTGATACACAGTACGAAAATCTTCAGGTTCAAGCAGCTGTCTCAAGTGACGAAGCGACCTTATTTTGTTGTATATGGACTTGACCATATTGCTTATCTGGGCCTTCATACTGAGCTGTCGGTCAACAGTGGTCAATCCAGGTCATAAATATCTGTTAGGCTTCCAAAAGGTAGACAGATTCCATGCTGCTTATCCCAGAGATAATCAGTGGATTTCCCCTGTCCACTTTAATAATGGTTTATGGACTTTTCCTCCAGGAACTTGTCCACATCTCTTCTAAACTTCTTTTCCTATCCTTTCTTCCTTTATCCCTCCAACTTCATCTTTTTTCCTTATGCTTTTTCTCCTTACCCATTTCTCCATCTCTCCTGTCTCCTCCTTTATCATCACTCTCCCATGTTTCATGTTTTTCCTTTATTTTTTTCCTTTAATGACATTTCCATCTTTTTCCCAGCTTCACAATTATGTCTTGTCTCTTGTTCCATCCTCATCCCCTTCCCTCAGCTTTAATTATGTTCTTTTTTTCCTTACCAACCAGAGCAATTCTAGTTCCATTCCACTTCATGCCTGACAGCTTAGTCCATTCACCCCCACCACCAAACTTGATTCTTATTTGTCTTCCATTTGTCTTCTCCCATTGTAAATCAATTCCTACCCACATTCCTCCCTTTGCTCCTGGCGATATTGATTGCCATTCTTTCTCCCCCCAACACCCAAGCTAGATTCTGGCTTTCCTCTCTCATACCTCTAACTACTTTGATCTCTGTTCTTCCTCTACCCCCCCCCCCTATGTACCTTTATCTTTGCTTCTCCAGTCTCAGGCTGAACACCTGTTAGAGGGGGAACAGCGATGCCTCAAGAAAACACTCACTCTGCTTTGCCTGGTACTACTAATGCCACTTACAGTATCATTTGTATAGTGCTACAAGGCATATGCAGTGCTGTACATATACAGTACACTTGGGAGACAGTCCCTGCTCAATAGAGCTTACAATCTAAGAAAGACAGACATGCAACAGAGAGGGAACTAAGATAGATTTGACACACATGGGTGATATAGGAGCATAAGTGTCAGGATCCAAAAGCAGCCATGAAGAGGTGGGCTTTTAGCCTGGTTTTGAATAGGACCAGAGATTAAATTTGATGCACTAACTCAAGGTGGAAAGAACACAGTCTGCAGTTGGCAGTGGATGGGTAGGGCAAAGATAGAAGGGATTTGCCTGATGAGTGGAATTCCCAAGAAGGGGTTTAGAGAGAGATAAGAGAGGAGAGGTAATGAGGAACAGCAGAGTGCATGCACTTGTAGGTCAGAAGGAAATGTGGTGACAGAGAGGGAGCCAATGAAATGACTTGAGCAGAGGGGTTATGCGAGCCAACTCTGGTGAAGGATTAGCCTAATGGCTGAGTTTTGAATGGATTTGAAAGGAGAGAGATGATTCTGGAGGAGACTAGCAAGGAGCAGGTTGCAATAGTCTAAATGGGAGATGACTAGAGAGTGGATAAGGGTCTTGGTAATATGTCCAGAAAGGAAGGGACAAATTTTGCTGATGTTATAGAGAAAGAAATGACAGGTTTTGCTAGCTGTTGGATGTGTGGGGGAGAAAGAGAGATAAGAGTCAAAGATGACCCTAAAGTTGCAAGCTGAGTAGACAGAAAAGATGATAGTGTTATCCACCAAAATAGAGCAAGAAGGGGGGTGGGGGGAGTAGGGGGTTTAGGGGGAAAGATAATGAACTCCATCTTGGCCATGTTCAGTTTTTATTTGAATATTAAATTTTCAATCACAATTCAAAGAAAAACAATCAATCCAGCAAATAATAGAAACGGTCATACATTTTCTTAGAAAACTGAAGCAAACAATGGCCAGGTTCAGTTGTAGATGGTGACGGGACATCCAGGCACCAAGATCAGACAAGCAGGTTGCGATACGGGCCTGGATTGTTGAAGAGATTTCAGAGGCAGAGAGGTAAATCTGAGAGTCATCAGCACAAAGATGCTACTGAAAGTTATGCAAGGCGATTAGAGCGCCAAGCCTACTAATGCAGGAAGGCTTGCACATACCATGGTCTCATGGATGTTAATATCCTTCCAAGGAGCAAGCAAGCAGAGAAGGTTTCCTTGTCCCTGCAGCAGTGATTGATTACTTGATCCCTGGAGGAAGAAAAGTAAAGTAGATTTCCTCATCCCTATGGAAATGATTGGCCACATTCTTCCAGGAGATAGACAAGAAGAGGAGGCTGCTCTGACCCTACTACACTGATTGGCTACAACCTCCCTGGGGGGGAAAAAAAGAAGAGGAAATTTCTCTTCCCCTGCTGCACTGGTTGGTTATATCCTTCCAGAGGCCAGGAAAGTAGTAGAGGTTTCCTCACCCCCTATTGCAGCAATTGGCCAAATCTGACACCGAGGGTTACTGATGGAAAAATGGAGACATAACAGACCTATCCTTGTTCCGTTCACACCTCAAAACTCACCTCTTCATTGAACATTTTGGGCAGAATGAAAATACAACTTATACAGATCCTACATAAATAACCTCTCTCATCCTATACCTAAGCTAACCAACCTCTTAACGTAGATATCAACCCCCTTCATGCCCCTTTTGAAAAGTTTGAATGACACTTCCAGTCATTTGACTTGTAAATAAGTTATATTTCTAGAATTATGTAAATTTTTGATTGCCTTTTTCAGCACCAGTTATATTGTTAAAATGTTTAATGTACCTGTTGTTTTAACTGTAGACTGCTGTGATTACCTGATATGGCAGTATATAAAACACTCAAATAAAAAAAAAATAAAAAAATAACAATTGAAGACAAACAGTTGTCAGGGACAGCCCTCTAAATCCGAGGACAATGCCTTGAAATCATGGAAGTCTGGTAACCTTGCAGGAGGTGAGGACTTGGCCTTTCACTTTTGTGTGTGTGGGTTTTTTTTTTTTTTGCTATGCTTTATGGTTTAGTATTACATGATATACTGCCTTTAACTCTTTGTGACAAAGCAATTTCAATGCTGTTAGCACTATAACTAGCTAGATAATTATCAGTGTTTATCCAATAAAATGTACTATTGAATATTGAGAGACAAAAAGTTTCTTTATCATACGGTACCTACTTAGCAAGTCTTTGCATACTGAGGCCTTAATTTTTAGAGTGATAATTTCCCCTCCACCTTGAACCCTCCCTCCCTAAACTCAAGAAGGGCCTAAAGACTTAGCTCTTCAAGTGTTGCCCCCCCCCCCCACTCCCCTCCGGGGATCTCTGCATCTTTCCCTAGCATTGTAATGCCCCCCTTGACTTGCCTCCTTCTCTCTGTCTTTTCTCTTCCTTCTCCTCCTTTGTTTTCCCCTGCTCTGCATTTTTGTATTGTAAACCGCCATGATGACCTCTTGGCCATTAGTGGAATAGCAAGCATCATGAATGAATAAATAAATAAATAAATACTGCATCACAGTTTGACTGACTTCTTTCATGCTGGAATGCACTTAGCTGCCTCAGGAAAAGGGCTTTGTTGCTTCTTTGTCATAAAGAATGACCTCTATTTTACCTTCAAAGGGCTACCTCCATAACATGGATCAGTTATTAACTACACAAATGTTTCATGGAAAGTTGTCAGTGTGATATTCAACTATATCTGTTCATTCTAGACTATTGCTTAATTATACCCTGGGGATTTATGGGATGATGCACATGTACAATTTTGTGCATAATTAATGAGAGCGTGCATAGTCACATAAGATTATATAATTCAGAATGCAGCTGGATTCTGAAGTTGAAAGTTCAATGGAGCAGAGTTAAAGAGGCAGAAAATGCAGAGAGGCTCGGTGGGAGCAGGGCAGGCAGATGTGATTGGCAGTCAGCCTGAGCCAATTAGCATGCCATATGCTCCTACTTCTGTGAGGTCAATGGACGAGGGATTCAGAAGAGAAGCATTGCGGGATTGCTCTGCCTGCATGAAGCAGAGGAGTAGCTTAATGGTTAGAGCACTAGTTTGGGAACCAAGAGACCAGGATTCAACTCTCACCAAAACGCCTTGGGTAAATCATTTAATCCTCCATTGCCTCAGAAAATCCAAGTTATCAATGTCCCTGTTTAATGTATATTATTAGCATGTTTAAGTTACAATGTAACCTGTTTTGACCGAAATGATAAAACGGTATTAAAAAACCTGTTAAACAAATGAAGTTACCTGCAGAAAACAAGAGAAAATCAGCTGGCCTAAGTTAATATACATTTTACTGTTTAACCCCTCCCTTCCCTGAAGTCCTGTCCCTTACCAAAATTAATGTGAAGATTGGCCCACCAGCCCAACCCTCATCTCTTGCCCAGCACTCCCAAAGGATCTGGGAGAATGATGGGGGGCAGGGGGGGGGAGGCGGAATGATCTCCACTAGCTCCTGCCCCAGTGGCTGCCTAGATGAATTTGGTGCTATCTGACCCCTAGCAGTGATCTTGTAGTGCTACTGCTAGAGGTCAGATTGCCTTGTTGCAGAGGAGGTATTATGTGAAAGCGGAAAAGAGGGGAAACTCTTGATAAGGAAAGGGGGCTTGCTGGGAGAGAAGAGGGTTCCCTAATGAGGGACCTCTGATAGGAATGGAGGGGTTTTATGTTGGGGAGAAAGGGGTGCTTGAAGGGAGATGGAAGGAGAAGAGATACCTGACTGGGAGGGGAGGAGGACCTTATGGGAGAGAGGGGGGTGCCCGAAAAAGAAAATGGGAGAGAAGAGGATTCCCCAATGGAGAAAGAGGGAACCGACTGGAGAAGAGAGGCTTCTGATGGATTGAAAGGGATACATGGGGGGGGGGGAGGGGGGACTAGACTTAGGGGTTAGTGGATGGCAGGCTACTGGGAGGAAGGAAGCAGCCATACAAGGGGAGAGAGACAACAAGATGATGGGAAAGAGAGAGTAGCTAGACAAATGGATGAGTGTACTTGAGTCTTACGTAGAGAAACACAGTTTCCTGACATGCTTTAGCATGAAGATTCTAATTTGTTACTCTTAGGAAGGCATATTCAAAGGGCTCGATATTCAGCACCAGCCGCTAGGGCCACATCTGGGCGTCAGCATTGAATTAACAGGTTGTCCGGATTTCTGCAAAACTAATGGGGCAGCAGCAATATTCATGGATAACACCCCCGGCACAGTTTACTTTAGCCGTGTGTTGCTAACCGGGCTGCAGCCGAATATCGTCGCTGTCTGGCTAGTGATGGGTGCCCCCTCGTAACATCCCCAGCATGCCCCGCAATGGCACCTATGGACATTCAGTAGGGCACTAAACCATGCTAATGCTGTTGCATATCCGGCAGAGTGGCATTTACATGGTTTGCAGTCTTAAATACTCCCATTTGCATGCATTCTTGCTGTCTAAATCTAGGCATCTCCTTATAAAATTGTTTCCTGTTCAAATAAAGTAAAATAATCAGACAATACCTTTCATGTGCAGGTTAAAGTCAATTTTTCTGGGCTTAATTCTTCTGTTTCAATATGGTCTGTTTCAATATAATGCCAATTGGGTCTTAAAACATCCTTTCAACAGCTAACTTCTAACACTGAAACCTCCGGTATGAATTCATCGCAAGTTGAAAGCTGTGTTAATAGGTCCCTCAAGCACAGTTTAAAACCCATCTCTACATATCATGGTCCTGTTTTATCAAAGCATTTCTTCCCCAGGCTGAAAATAGTAGAAAACCTTTGATAAATCAGGGTTTATGTGCTTGTCAAGATCAGAGTTGGGATAAATTGTAGCTTTGGCTTCCTTCTTTGTACGGTCCACTGCTGAAGAATGCATATAAGCTGTAGGCACAAAGGAGGAAAGAAGGTCTGGTTGTTCACACAGCAGCTGCTCGGGAAGTCACCTATGGCACTCTTGTAATTTATAGGTGAATGATTTTGCATTTTTCACCAGCTCACTTTACAGAGGGGTGCACACAGTTGGGCATCAAAGTGAAATGCATCAACACAAGAGCGATGAGGAAATGAATGCCAGCTCTGTTCATGAAATAAATGTAACCCCTGGGCTATGACAGCCTGAGGTGGTGCTTTTCCTAAATGAAAGGGTGTTCGAGTAAGATTTAGGATGTATCCAGCTGATACGATATCATTTTGCAGTCACTCAAAGTGTTCAGATTTTTTTTAAATCACAAAAGAGCAATGAATATATTGCAGAGTTGGGCTAAATCCACGCTATAGTAGTTTGTCTTAAGTGTTTTGAATTGGGAGTAAAAAGGTTCAATAGACAGGAATAAGAAGGAATAAAAAGAAATCTGGCGTGATCTTCAGTTATATCTTAAAAAGGATATAGCGAAACTGGAAAAGGTACAGAGAAGAGTGTCCAAAATGGTGAAGGGGATGGAGGGATACTCCTATGATGAGAGGCTTAAAAAGTTAGGGCTCTTCAACTGGAAAAGAGACGGCTGAGGGGAGATATGATAGAGGTCCATAAATTAATGAATGGAATGGAACGGGTAAACATAGATCGGTTGTTCACTCTTTCAAAAGTAGAAATACTAGGGGACATGCAATGAAGCTACAGTGTGGCACCTTTAAGACTAATCAGAGAAAATATTTTTCATTCAATGTGTAATCAAACTCTGGAATTCGCTACTGGAGGATGTAGCAAAAGCTGTTAGTGTAGCTGGGTTTAACAGAGGTTTGGGCAAGTTCTTGGAGGAAAAGTCCTTAAACCATTATTAAAATGGACTGGGATGGGGCAGAAGGAATGAGGTATGCCTAGGGCGCCTCATCTCCTTGCACTGGCTCTATCTGTTAGAGACAAAATATCATCACATCTCTAGATGCGGTAAGTATAATATAAAATTGTGAAATGCTGACCTGAATGACGTACGTAGACTCAACCAGGCTGCTTTAGCCAATTATGGAGCCCTTGGTAAACTTTTGATGATGGGCCCCCTTTTATGTTTCCCACATTAACCCTGCCCCAGATGTATTTCCTTATAAACCTAAATCATTACAAAGATTATTGTCAGCACATAAATTATTTCATGCTACAGTTAGGTGAGTATGTATTTTAAAGTGTGATTCACTCATCTGTCACTAATATTTCTAAGTCAGTTATCCAAAAATGTTGCATATTGCAAGAGAAAGAGAACAGCCAGTATGCATAAATTCTGGAGAAAATAGGCTTTTCCTGGCAAAACCCAGAACGCGTGGACAAGTTAATGTCGGGTAGTGCTGCTGTTAACAGTGGCAATGATATACTGCCGGCAAATTAATAATGACTTTTAATGAAAAGCAAAAGCATTAGGGATTAATTAAAACCCACAAGAACCAGGGTTGTGAAGAAAATAACCAAATCATCTTTGTTACTATTGCCGCAGCAGCTGCTGCTTCTTGTACTTATTTATTTATTTTATTTGGAAACTTTTATATACTGCCCCTTCAAAAGATCAGGGGCGGTTTACATAAAACAAAGGAACCATACATTGAACATTTTTGATACATAACAACTATTCACAATGAAACGGTTGAACAAAGTAACTATTTACAACTCGAATCACAACTCCATCCTCGCTGGCCTTCCGTCCTATCAACTCCGTCGTCTTCAGCTCCTTCAAAACACTGCCGCCCACCTACTCACCTTTTCCTCCTCCCCTTTTGATCACATCACTCCCTGTCTTTCCTCCCTTCATTGGCTTCCCATCAAATTTAGGTTTATTTACAAGTATCTTATCATCACTCATAGAGTTCTCCACACTAATACTCCTCAGTACCTCTCTGATCTTATCTTTCATCAACCTGCTCCCCGTCTTCTTGGATTGTCCCATACCAACCATCTTTTCCTTCCCTCTCCGTCCCAGGCCCATCTCGAACTCACCCGTCACTCTGCATTTTTCTTCTTAGCCCCTGCTCTCTGGAATTCCCTCCCTCACACGCTCCGCACTGAGCCCTCTTTCCCGCACTTCAAAGTTCTCCTTAAGACCCATCTCTTCTCTCAGGCTTTCGACCTTCCAGTTTCTTCATGACCATCATGTCAGTTCCGATTGCCACAATCCACCCCCTCACTCCCCTCCCCCCGTGTTTACTTGTCTAGTTGTGTAACCCCTGTCCTTTTCTTTCTATCTATCTCTCCCTAGCTCTTTCCTGTCTTCAAATGGCGTTCTTTTCTCTCTTTACTTTTCCTGCAGCTGCTTTTCTTTTATTGTACACCGCTCTGATACTCCGGTTTTGGGCGGTATATCAAGCCTGTATATAAATAAAATAAAAATAAAAAATAACCTTAGGGCTCAATGATGTACTGAGGTATAAACATTTGTATAAGGTGAAAATCATAATTGTCTGCGATTAAGGGGGTTAAGACTGGGATTGTGTAAGCAGAATATTAGGTAGGATGGCCAGCTTGTGCTTGAGTGGCTTTATTTATTTATTTATTTAAAAGTTTTTCTATACCGCCTTCTCCTTTAATCAAGGCGGTTTCCACAGCAAACAATCATAAGAGTGCTTCAAGTGTGTTCATGCAATGATACAGATTGTGTGTTTGTGCTGGTGTATATTAGATTCTTTTGGGCTATTTACATTATGAGCTATATACATTCTTATGTACAAGGGACAGGAGAGGGGGGTTGGTCTTTTGTTCTTGCTTGTTGAGTAGATCATGTGATGTATTTATTTATTTATTTAAATACTTGATCAGAGGAATGGTCTAAGTTATAATAATGCTGAGTGAATAAGTGTGTTTTTAGTTCCTTTTGGAAGGTTTGAAGGTCTTTAATTTCCTTTAGCTGAACTGGAAGATTATTCCATTGAACAGGTGCAACATAGGAAAAGGCACTGTTGCTTGTTATCTGTTTTGTTTTTCTTATTGAGTCCGATACCAAAATGAAATTGAGGTTTCTTCTTCTTCTCATTCTGTTTTCGGGGGGGGGGGGGAAGGGCTTTGAATCATTTTAGAGAGATGAGATGGTGCAATATTGTTCATTAACTTGAAGGTAGTCACTATGGATTTATATTGGATCCTACTGACAGCAGGGAACCAATGGAGGGTGTATAGAATGGGAGAAATGTGGTCAGAAAGCCGGGCTTTGGTAATTATTCGGGTAGTAACATTCTGAGCCATTTGGAATATGTTTAGGTTTTCCTTGGTTATGCATTGGAGTATCCCATTGCAATAGTCTAGGTGAGGTGTTATTAGAGCTTGGGAAACAGTTCTGAAGTCATACCACTTCAAGGGATGGTTTGAGTGCATCCGGCATGGTGTTTAGCTTGGTGCTTACTCTTTGGGCGAAGTGAAGGTGCTGCTGGGTGTATGATCCAACAGTGCTATGCAGTGCATACTGATACTCGTGGCTGGCCAGGCCTGTTGAACACTCTATACCTAAGTACCACTGTGCACACTCGATACTTAAGTCCCACTGTGCATACATCACGCACTGTGTCCTACCCACAAAGTGCCTTGCTGACCCTACACATGTGTGCCTGCACACGCCTGTTTGGTACTTACGCTGGGACTGTTCGTTGGCCAATGTGCAGCATGGAGGTGGAGTAATGTGGGTGCACTAGGCAAGCAGCCACTCACTGACTGTGACTTCCAGTTTGCTTTCTTTTTTCTGAACCCAAGCCTTCTGGTGCAAACAAACTACACTGGTCTGGGGCAACAGCCACTTTGATGATCCCACTACAAAATCCCATAGTGTGACTGCTGAGAGAGGAGAAACTAAGGAGACTGACCCATTTGGCGCTAAATTTACCTATGGGCAGCTGTGAACCCATGGGTAAAAGCAGCCATGAACATGTGTGACAAGAGGAGCATGTCCAAAGAAATTGTCAACATGGCACCTAATAGGGAGAAATCTAAATTAATGGGCCTAAAGATGGGAAAAAAGAGGAAAAGAGGAGAAGGGAGAGAAAAGGGGAACAAATATAAAAGAAAACATAAAATCAACAGAGGAAAGCAAAAAAAAAAAAAAGGAAGGAGAACAAGAGGGCAGGGTAATTGAAATCTAAGCATAGAAAACATTTTAAAAAACTAAAAAGAAAAAATAAGTGCTACTGTAATAAAAGAGTTCTAAAGAAGCAATGGAAGGAACAAACTGAAATATCTTTATGAAAGGTCATGCCATTAATACATTTGAGCGTTTGGTAATGCACTGCACCAAGCTAAACACTATGCCAGATGCACTCAGACCTTCCCTTGAAGTGGTATTAGGTGCATCTCCGCTAATGGCAACAGTTGCAGTTAGCAGGAGACCAAAATACTGTTAACCATGATGCACCTCAATGACCAGGTTCCACCCCAACCCACCCGGTCCCCACCCAATCGCATGCTGACTAGTTAGCATGGAAATTTAGTGCAGGATCCTGTGCTCACAGTTATCATGGTGCATTTATTGCATAGCAAATCCTGAGCTCACTGTGAGCACACTTTATTAAACATGCTCCATAATGAGCAAATGGCTTGTTTACTGAAATTGAAATGGAAAAGATAATAAATTAGGGGTATCTTAAAAGAACATCAAATCGATTGAGTGTGGAATGGAAAGTCCCTACTTGGGAGATGCAATGGACTGTCCTTACCATTGAGGGGCTACCCAGGCGAGCAGAGGAACGCTTCATTCTTGTATATTAGCAGCAGTACAAGTGTCTATCCAATGAACTAAAACAAAACAAATATGGGAATCATTCATTATGACACCATGCAAAGACTATCAGTATTGAAGAAAACTATGACCTACTATGTGACAGCAATGAAGGGGAGTGAAACTATAAAATGATACAAAAGAGATCTTCAATTATTTAGTTAATTACATCAGGCTCTCAAGGGTTTTTTTTAAACTATGTACTGGAAATATTTGTAAAAAAAACAGTGATAAAATTGTATTTGCTGTGGGTCAATATTAACTGTAAAAAAAGAGCTCTCTCGTCTTCTTACATACATGACATTTGGGTTTCCGTTATGTTGTTACCATTATTAAGAGACCTTATAAGATCAGCATATATTTAAATAAGATTCATAACTAAGAAACCATCATGATTAACAGCTCATTTTGTCAAGGCTTCTCATGTTAGTGGAAAATATTAAGAGGTTTTCTGCATAATGTATGAATATCTCCCATTTAATGAGAGATTGTATGTGTCCCACCTCCAGTCTGGCAGCTTCTCTGCGTGGAAGGAGGGTATCACCTCGGTGTAGCAGGAAGTGATCCTGTAGCTAGGACCTCACCTCTGGATGATGCAAAACCTTCTCACACCAGGGATGTGTCTCCAGGGGCTTGTGCCCAGGAGGGAAGGGATAGGATAACCATTGTAGCTGATGATTCAGTCATTATGCGTGCAGATATGTGGTGGCTGGTGGATATGAGGCTTGCTTGGTAACCTGCCTGCCTGGTCCTCATACATCATCTGATAAGATTTTAAGATGGTGCTTGGAAGAAGCTGCCTGTCTTGGTGCAGAAGGGAGGTCCAGGAAGCCAAATTTAGACTTTTAGGTAAAAAGGTGAAATCCAGAACTTCCAGGGTAGCATTCTCAGAAATGATCCCCATTCCGTGTGCAGGAGCCAAGAGGCAGGCAGAGATCTGGAGTCTCAATGCGTGGATGAGATGGTAGTTCAGGGATTTAGATTTATTAGGAAAGGGGAGCCTATTCCAAAAAGATGGGCTCTATCTTAACCATGGTGGAATGAGGTTGCTGGGATTAACATTTAAAAAGAAGAGAAGTTTTTAAATGAGAACATGGGGGAAAGTCAACAGCTATTCAGGAGCACATGGTCTGGAGTAAGGTATCTTTGAGGGATACTGTCAAAACAAGGAAGTTAGGCCATCCTGATAGAGACTGCAATAAAGGTAATAGTGGGGCAGGTACTTTTTAAATAAAACACAGATTTGAAAGACAGGAAATGATATATCAACTGCTAAACAGGTTGTGAATATAAATAAAATGCATACTTGAAATGTCTGTATACAAATGCTAGAAGCCTAACCAATAAGATTGGAGATTTAGAATATATAGCATTGAATGAAGAGGTAGCTATAATAGGTATCTCAGAGACCTGGTTGAAGGAAGACAACCAATGGGACACTGTGATACCAGGGCAAGAATTAAATTACAATGGTGGAGGGCATTGAGTCAAACAGAATACAAGTTCTTCAGGAAACAGAATGCACCCTAGATTATTTATGGATAGAAATTTATGTGTGAAAGGAAACAATCATGGCACAGATATACTTTTGCTGCCTGGCCTGAATGACTAGACAGAAGACAAAAAGTAAACAGAAATTAGGGAAGCTAACAAAATTGGCAACACAGTAATAATGTCCGATTTCAATGTCTTCAGTATCAACTGGGCAAATGTCACATCAAGTTATGCTAGGGAGATAAAGTTTCTAGATGAAATAAAGTGACTGTTTCATGGACCAACTGCTTCAAGAAGCGACACAAGGAGGAGCCCTAATCTTTAATGGAACACAGGATCTGGTGCAAGAAGTAATGGTATTAGAGCTACTTGGCAATAATGATCATAACATAATCAAATTAGATTTACTAACAGTAGGAATGACAGCAAGTCTGTTGTACTAGCATTTAATATTCAAAAGGGAAACTATGATAAAATGAGGAAAATGGCTGAGAAAAACTGAAAGGAGCAGCTGCAAAGGTTAGGATCGGGTATGGATATAGCTCAAAAGTACCATCAGATGCATTCCACATATTAAGAAAGGCAAAAAGAAGGCAAAACAACAGCCAGCATGTTTTGAATGCGAGTTGAAAGAGGCTATTATAGCAAAAGAACATCTTTCAAAAAAATGGAAGGAAGAAGCCTGTGAGAGAATCAATTAGACCATTAGGTATTCATGTGATAAAAGCGGCACTTAGGCAGGCCATAGGAGATTGACTAAATTAATTCTTTGCTTTAGTCTTTACTGAGGAAGATGGAAGAGAACTACCCATGCCAGAATGGTATTTAATATTGATGATTTGGAGGAACTGAAGAAAATCTCAGTTAAAACTGAAAATGTAATAGACAAAATTGGCAAACAAAAGAGTAGCAAATCACCTAGATTGGATGGTATATATCCCAAAATGATGAAAGAACTCAAAAATGAAATTGTGATATACTATTAATAATCTATAACATTCATTAATATCATCTATAATTTCTGAAGGATGGAGGGTGGCCGAGTAACACCAATTTTTAAAAAGGAAAACTACAGATCTCAGTGACAGGGAAAATGGTAGAAACTATTATAAAGAACAAAATTACTGAAAATATATAGACAGACATGGTTTAGTGGGATATAGTCAATATGGATTTAGCTAAAAAGTGTGATTAAACATGTGATGAAACAGGTAAGCCAGTTGATGTGAAGGCACATTTTAGAAAGGACATCTGGCTCAGATTTGGGACATCTATATAAAAATGTTTGACATTCCCTGGGAGGGATAGCAATAAAGGTGGGCACATTAAGTGCCTTCTGAAATACAGCTGTCTCTATTTTAACAGACACATGTGACTGCAATAGAAATGCCAAGGTCCCCAGGCAGACTAAGGCCCCAGATATGTGCAAGTTTCCATGCAATTTTAGAAATGTGTACATTTCAAATACCACAACTACTAATATTATTACTACTGCTATTACTTATCATTTGTATAGCATACAAAGCGTATGCAGCACTGCACATATACATGTAAGAGAGAGGCCCTGCTCATCAATCTGGTTCCTGTGAAATAGACATGGATATGATAGTATAATTAGAATGTGGATGTGGATATGATGGTGCTTTCATGTCCCGACCTGCCAGTTTGCAAGAGGAGAGGTGCAGTGCCAAGGCATCAAAATGGAAACTGTTTATCTGCCTGAATGTGCCTTTGACCAAGCAAAAGGTTGTGGGGAAGTGAGAGAGCATTCTCCTCTGCTTTCTACAGGTTTTGGTTTGCTGAAACGAGCACTTTTCTGATTCCTATGTGTGCCCTACAGCAGGTATATGCATGGATATGTCAGCTGCTGGGTGCAGATGTGCAGGGGTCTCTCTGAAACAGTGCAAACGTTTATCTTTATTGGTATGCCTTGGTCATGCCCTCATCAGACATGGGCACAATCGTGCTGAAGAGGTTTTCTAAAATGCAAACAGGGATCATGAAAGGACAAGGAATACGAGACATCATTAGAGATGTGAGATAGATCCTTGAAAAGATAATGGACAACCAAAAAGTATTCTTTGATTAAGTCATGAAAAACTCTTGGCCACGTTAAGAAGCACGAGTGTACCAGAACACCTGACAGCTCTACTGCACAACCTTTACATTGATCAATAAGCAACGGTTTCAGTTTGAAAGGAAAAAAGATAAACAAAATTGTTTAAAATTGGCAAAAGTGTATGACAATACTGCATATTGACCCCATATCTGTTCAATTTATATGCAGAACAAATCATCAGAGAATGACTGTATGACAACTGAGGTATAGAGATTGGTGGAAGACTCATCAACAACTTTTGATATGTTGACAATACACTTTTACAGGCTAAAAGTGAAAACATTCTGAAGCATTTACTTATTGAGATCAAGGAACATTCTCTTAAAGGGGCCAATGCGTAGCATTTTTTGGCACTTTTCCAATGCTAGGTTTGCTCACTGATGCATAAAGCAAGCTAGCACTGGAAAATTGCCAGATAAATCATTGCACAGCTGGTCTAGATTTGGACAAGGCATGTCCAGCGTTTCTGAAATTGGGTACACACATCTAAGTTCAAAGGAATGCCCTGGGTACACCTTTGCCACACACCCCTCCTTCATGGACATGTCCGAGCTGGAGACATTTCCATGCCCCTATTAAAAAATGACTTTGGGGACATCTCTGTGATTTGGACATCTGCATGTCCATTTTCAGACATCCAAATCACATATAGGGCTCC
Source organism: Ichthyophis bannanicus (assembly GCA_033557465.1). Classification (NCBI taxonomy): domain Eukaryota; kingdom Metazoa; phylum Chordata; class Amphibia; order Gymnophiona; family Ichthyophiidae; genus Ichthyophis; species Ichthyophis bannanicus. The sequence continues at coordinate 1,029,539,673 of CM066033.1, read as the reverse complement.
TAAAATGACCACCTTAATGTATTGTAGAGATGTTGTCTCTGTTACAGATGTCTGCCAGCAAGTTTCATTAAAAATGGATGGCAACCCTCGCTGTTATGTTTTTAAAAAAGCTTACAGCATTGACTTTTCTTGTTGTTGTCCAGAAATACCTAATATGGAAAAGCTGTTCTTTTTTATAAGTAGGGTTTTTTCCCTTTTAGAAATATTATCTCGATTTACTTTCACTTGGTTTGCAGCTTGTCGTGCTGTGAGGGCTTGCGTGCATCAATGATGTTGAGAGCTAAACTATCGGTAGTTTAACTACTGGCAGGGCCTCCCAAGATGGACAGGTCTCAGCTGAGGTGCCAGACCAAGACAAACCACCCATCTGGGCAGCAGCAGAATGGGATAGTGTTGACGGCGGAGGATCACATTTTTGTGACAACGGCAACAACACCAAACTTAAACTGCACGGAAGAAAGGCCCGGCAATCTACTTCTGTATCTTGCCATGAAAACCCAATGGATAGTTACAACAAAACAAATTGTGCTATGGTGCTGGAAGATGAGACCCCCAGGTCGGAAGGCACTCAACTAGCTACTGGGGAAGAGCTGAAGACTTTTCAGAGTAAAGCCAGCATTTATGATGTGGTTGGATCAAAGCCCTCGGGAAGTCTGACTGCTGTTGTAGCTCTGCATGAAATGGATAGTTACAACAAAACAAATTGTGCTATGGTGCTGGAAGATGAGACCCCCAGGTCGGAAGGCACTCAACTAGCTACTGGGGAAGAGCTGAAGACTTTTCAGAGTAAAGCCAGCATTTATGATGTGGTTGGATCAAAGCCCTCGGGAAGTCTGACTGCTGATGTAGCTGTGCATGAAGCTGTAAAGATGTCTTACACATTGGAACATGGAACGTACGAAGCATGAACCAAGGGAAGTTGGAAGTGGTCAAGAATGAAATGGAACGTGTACAACTTGATCTGTTGGGTGTCAGCGAACTGAAATGGACTGGCATCGGGCACTTTGCATCAGATGATCACATGGTCTACTATGCTGGAAATGAAAGACAAAGAAGAAATGGTGTTGCATTTATAATAAAGAAGAAACTTGCAAGAACTGTAATGAAATACAATGCAGTCAGCGAACGCTTAATCTCTATTCGTCTACGAGGATTGCCTATCAACACAACTATAATTCAAGTACATGCCCCAACAACAGCTGCAGAAGAGAATGAAATTGAAGAGTTCTATGAACAAGTACAAGCTGAAATTGACAGAACATGCAAACAGGATATCCTGATAGTCATGGGTGACTGGAATGCAAATGTTGGCAACAAAGAAGAAGGCAAAGTAGTTGGAAAATATGGACTTGGCAACAGAAATGAAGCTGGAGAAAGACTGATAGAATTCTGCAAGACCAATGATCTATTCATCTCAAACACCTTCTTCCAGCAACACAAGCGGCGACTGTACACATGGACTTCACCCAATGGATTGTATAAAAATCAAATTGACTACATCTGTGGAAGTCAATGACGGAAAAGCTCTATAACATCAACAAAGACAGAACCTGGAGCTGACTGTGGTACAGATCATTAACTACTAGTATGCAAACTCAAGCTAAAGTTGAAAAAGAGCAAACCACTCATGAATGCAGCAAAATATGACCTTGAGAATATACCACTGGAATTTAAAGACTGCCTGCAAAATCGATTTGCTGCTTTAGATACAAATGACAGAGCTCCGGAGGAGTTATGGAATGACATCAAGAAGGTTGTGTTGGAAGAAAGTGAGAAGTCTCTACAAAAGGTGAAAAAGCAAAAACGGCCAAAATGGATGACGGAAGAAACTCTGAAAATTGCCCAGAAATGCCGAGAAGCTAAAGCCAGAGGAGAAAGAAAGACAATCGCAGAACTCAAGAGAGATTTCCAATGTGCAGCAAGACAGGACAAGGAAAAGTACTACAATGACACTTGCAAGGAAATAGAAGCAGAAACTATTAGAGGAAGAACAAGATTGGCTTTCCTGAAGCTACGAGAGTTAAAGAAAAAGTTCCAGCCTCGAATTGGAATGTTACAAGATGCTCAAGGTTCTATGTTGAATGATGCTGAGAAGATCAAGAAAAGGTGGAAGGAATATGCAGAGTTTTTATATGATAAAGATCAAGTGGACCAACAGCCGTTTCAACCTGTACCTTATGATCGGGAACCATTGGTGATGAAAGAAGAAGTTGAAGCAGCATTGAAAGCCTTATCAAAGAACAAAGCACCAGGCATTGATAGCATTCCTATAGAAGTATTGCAGCAATCTGATGCAGCTGTTACCATACTTACAAGGCTCTGCCAAGAAATATGGAAGACATCATCATGGCCAACTGACTGGAAAAGATCTGTGTTTATACCAATACTAAAGAAAGGTGATCCAACTGACTGTGGAAATTATGGAAGAATCGCTCTGATCCCACATGCCAGCAAGATTCTACTGAAGATTATTCAAAAGAGACTACAACCATACCTGGAACAAGAACTACCTGAAGTGCAAGCAGGGTTCAGGAAAGGGCGAGGAACGAGAGACATCATTGCGGATGTGAGATGGATCCTTGAAAAGACTAAAGAATACCAAAAGGATATCTATTTGTGCTTTATCGACTATAGCAAGGCTTTTGACTGTATAAACTATGAGAAACTCTGGGCCACATTAAGAAGCATGGGTATACCAGAACACCTGATCGTTCTCTTGCGCAATCTGTACATTGCTCAAGAAGCAACAGTTCGAACAGAACAAGGAGAAACAGAATGGTTTAAAATAAGCAAAGGTGTAAGACAAGGCTGCATACTTTCCCCCTACCTGTTTAATTTATATGCAGAACAAATCATCAGAGAAGCAGGATTGTATGAAGACAACAGAGGTGTGAAGATTGGTGGAAGACTCATCAACAACCTTCGCTGTGCTGATGATACTACATTACTGGCTGAAAGTGAAGATGATCTGAAACATTTGCTTCTCACAATCAGAGAACATAATCTCAAAATGGGCCTGCACCTTAATGTAAAGAAGACAAAGATCATGACAACTGGCATAATCAACAGGTTCATCGTTGAAGGAGAAGAAATTGAAATTGTGAACAACTTTAACCTACTTGGATCAATTATCAATAAAGAAGCAACAAGCAGTCAAGAAATCAAACGACGCATTGCTCTTGGCAGAATGGCTATGAAAGACCTAGATAAGATTCTCAAGAGCAGAGATGTCTCTCTCCATACAAAGATTCGACTTGTTCAAGCCATGGTGTTTTCAATAACATCATATGGCTGTGAAAGCTGGACAGTGAAAAAGACAGACAGGATGCCTTTGAATTATGGTGCTGGCGGCGAATACTGTGTATACCATGGACTGCTCGAAGAACAAACCAGTCGGTACTAGAGGAGATCAAAGCTAAGCTTTCTTTTGAAGCTCAGATGACAAGACTTCGACTTTCATACTTTGGACACATCATGCGAAGAAAGAGATCATTAGAGAAAGACATCATGCTTGGCAAGATAGAAGGTCAACACAAAAGAGGAAGGCCAGCAATGAGATGGATCGATACAATAACAGCAGCTACGGGTACCAGTCTGTCAACAATGAGCCACCTGACTGAAGACAGAACACAATTTAGGATAGCTATCCAGAGGGTCGCCATGAATCGACTCCGACTCGATGGCACTTAACAATAACAACCTCGACTTATGGCGACCCTCTGGATAGTTGTCCTAAACTATGTTCGGTCTTCAGTCAGGCAGCTCATTGTTGACAGACTGGTGACCCTCTGGATAGTTGTCCTAAACTGTGTTCGGTCTTCAGTCAGCCAGCTCATTGTTGACAGACTGGCACCCATAGCTGCTGTTATTGGGAACAAATTAAAAGAAGGTGGCGAATGATTCAGTATCTGAAGACAATCTGAATGGGTTACGGAGCCAAATTGCTGTGCACATCCTTACTAATTCAACCCCTGTTTCTATCAGTTATTTTGGAAATTTAGGGGTATGTTTACTAAACAGCAATAGCGGCTTCTGTGCGATATCAGCGTCACGGCCCCATTGAATTCAATGGGGCTGTGGCTCCGATATCGCATGGAAGCTGCTATCACTGTTTAGTAAACCTACCCCTTAGAGATGTAATGCCTCTGAATGTGAAAGTGTGGTAATATTTCTAAAAGGGAAAAACCCTACTTATAAAAAAGAACAGCTTTTCCATATTAGGTATTTCTGCTGCCTTCATTTGAACATATTATTTTTAAAGCAAAAGCATTCAGCTTTGGGTTGAATGAAGTTCTATTTTCAATAAAAGCCTCTGGACATCTAAAATAAACCCTTCTGCCTAAGTTTCAATGTAATGTTCAAGTTTTGTTCTATGTAAACCGCTTTGATTTTTCTGAAAGGCGGTATATAAAACCGTTCAATAAATAAATAAATAAATAAATAAATGTTTCATCCTATCGGTGATACTCGGGGACTCAATAGAATATACTATGAGGGGCATTTTAGAGGATCTGTTCATGATTTGGACATCTGAAAACAGGCATTCAGACATGCAAATCACAAAGACGTCCCCAGAGGCATTTTAGAAAACCCAAAGATACATATGTAAGTGCAATCATGGCCAAATCGGCTATGGGCATGCCTGGGGGTGTGGCAGAAGTGGATTCATGATTTCCGACCAGCACTGCATGTCTGCTATTGCCATTGGGGATGCCCATGCCTATACTTGCTCCAGGTTACCAACAGGATTTGTAAAGATGCTTGTTTCAACAATATAACAACAATATGATGAAGAGGGAAATGCCCATGCATTCCATCAATATTTTTTACTCCTTCAAAGATACCCGCCAGTATATAAGACATACATTTCTCCAGGCACTGTTAGGAAGCAGATGCATGTATCTTTCAGGTTGGAGAAATGTTGATTTTACCAGTCTCTTAAATATGTTCACCTCCTTGCTGCCTCTTCCGCTGCACATCACACGTTTTGATCTGGACATCCCATTTTGCAGTCAGATGTTCCTACTTTTTAAAAAATGTTAAATTTTTTATTTCTCCAACAACAAGAACGCAGTGATAACACAAACATTGCTTGAATATACAAATCTCTATACACGAATCAATATAGTATTATATCCATAGAACATATCACCAAAGCATCCCCTCTATATGTGCAATTCACCTTGCTCCTCTCCCAACACATGTGCTGTCAGGGCCTGCAGTCTTTACAGCCCTCCATGACCGAGGGGGGGGGGGGTGGACCCTGTGTATACCATAACCTGCCTCTCCCATCGTTGTTATTTTGGTTATTATCTCCTCTACCCCTCTTTCAAGGCACCACCTTCCCAGCCACTCACATGTACCTCCTTGCCACAACATACACCCCCACTTGCTCCACCTTCCCCCATATCCCCCTCCCATCAGCTGACCATTCTCATAGTGTCAGGCTTCTAGCAGCTAGGTCCTGCTGCAGGCTGAGGCGCTGCACCTACACCATATTAAGGGGTGTGATACTAGGAGACCCTTCCTCCTCCCTCTTAAACCCCTCCCTCCCTCTCTCAAGTGCGGGTTCCTCTCTGCAGCAGACTCCACAGTCTCAGTCGTCCAGACGTGGTGCCCTTTCCCAGGACTCCCCCCACCCACCCTCCCATTGGGCTCCCTCCCTGCCCTGCTATCAACCATAAGATGCCCCCTCTCTAGCCCCTCTCCCAATCTGCCCCTTCCCACCTCTAAGCTAGGATGAACCAATCCCCTCTAGAACCGGACCCATATCCGCCATTCATGCTTCCCATTATTTTTATAGACTTGGATTTCACTCTGAGCTACTTCCCCATGAGTTGAGTCCACTGAGCAGGACTGGGGCCTTCCTCTGCTACCCATGTGCAAAGTATGACTTTACACACCAAAAATAGGATGATATACAGAAATCACAGTTTGTCAGTTCCCAGACCCTGCACTTGTACTCCCCTCATATCCCCCATCAGGAGCATTGCGTAAGTCCACTCTATCTTCTCTTGCAACACACCTTCAATCACACATTGGGCCATTCCTCATAGGGGTTGCAGTTTTGCACATTCTAGAAAGGAATGAACCAGGTTTTCCCTCATATGGTGAATTTCCCACACCCATCGGTGTTCTATAGCTTCATGCAGACTATTTTTCCCTAGTTATGTATGCTCTGTGCAGCAACCAATATTATTTATTTTATTTAACAAGTTTTTTATACTGCTTTATCTTAAAATCAAAGCGGTTTACAGTATAACTCAACAAATTTTACATAGAACTCATGGTATAGATAGGGGTGGCATGCGGGACATGCTAGAAAGCATAACTTAATTACAATTTAACATATCTACATTGATTAATCAGGATATTAAGAATCAGTGTTCGGGCTGTTTGGGTGTTCCGGGAAGTGGATTGCAGAGTGAGCTCATTGACGTGTTCCACGAAAGGGAATGTTTTCAGCTTCTTCCGCAAGGGAGTTCCAAATGGTAGGTGCTGCTAATGATAGAGCTCTGTTGGTTGTGGACTTGTTGGCTTCATTGAATGAGCTGGGTGTTTGGATGCTGTCAATGGACTGTTGTCTTCATGGCCTGTTGCTTGGTTGGGTGCAGATTAGCTCCTGGCATGTGTCTGCTGGGAGGTTTTGTCTGATTTTGAAGATGATCAGAGCTGTTTTATATTTGATATGTGATGTAATTTTATTTATTTATTGAATGGTTTTATATACCGCCTTTCAGAAAAATCAAAGTGGTTTACATAGAACAAAACTTGAACATTACATTGAAACTTATTCAAACAATTGAAATTACAGTGAACATTAAATTGTATATAATAAAAATGGTAATTTGAGGGTTACAATGCTGAGTAAATGCTGATTAGGTATATAGATAGTTTAAACATATATACAGATTTAAATATTTACAAATTTCAAAAATCTTAATTTCAAAAATGATAATTGGGAGCCAGTGGAGCTGGTGTAAGGTAGGTGTTATATGGTCAGACTTTATGGTGCTGGAGACGATTCGGGCAGCAGTATTTTGGGCCAATTGTAATGACTTGGTAGTTTGTTTCAGTAGACCATTGAAAATTGAATTGCAGTAGTCAAATATTAGTATAATGACAGCTTGACAGCCTGTGCGGAAGTGGTTCTGGCTGAGGGGAGGTTTGAGTCTGCGGATATTTGCCATTTTGTGGTATGCATTTCTAGTGACTTTGTTGATGTGAGCTTTTAGGTCCAGGTTGTTGTCTAGGGTGATTCCTAGGTACCTCACTTCTTTTACTGGGATGGATGCTTTTGTCAAAGTGATTGATTTTGGGGGGATGAAGGAAGTATTTCTTGTGATGATTACAGCCTCAATCTTCTTGAAATTGATGCTTAGATTGTTATTTGATAGCCAGTCATTCATTTCTTGTATTCAAAATGTCATATTTGTATAGTCTGGTAGGTCTAGGAAGATTGGGGTATATAGCATTATGTCGTCCGCATATATGGCTTATTGAATGTTATGTTTATTGAAGATTTTGCAGATGGATTGAAGAATAGAGCGGACAGTGAGGACCCTTGTGGGACTCCTTGTTTTGAGATGAATGGGGTTGAGATGCTTGCTCCTACTTTGACTTGCTGGCGGCGATCATTGAGGTAGGACTGAAACCACTTAAGAAGTGTGCCGTGGAGCCTGGTGTCTTTGAGTGTGTCTAGAAGGATTCTGTGTACTACTGTGTCAAAAGCGGAGGATAAGTTGATGAAGATGAAGAGTACACCCTTTTTATATTGTCAATCCCTCTGATCAAGTTGTCAAATAGTTGAGTGAGGAGGGTTTCGACCCTGTGGTTGGGTTGAAATTTGGTGTGGATACAGAGGGACATGAGAGTCAATGTGGTCCTGTAATTGGTGCTGTACTCTCTTTTCAATACTTTTTGTCAAAAATGGGAGGCTGGATATCGGGCGGTATGATGCGGGGTCTGCAATATCTGCTGCTTTGTTTTTGAGGATTGGTCAGATGGTTGTCTGTTTGAGGGAGGGGGACATATATCCTTGAGTTAGGGAGGAGCTTATTATCTTGTGGATATGTTGGATAAGCCCATCTTTGGCTGATTTGATCCATCTTACTGGATATGGATCAGAAAGTGCTGTGCAGTCATTTAGTTCAATGATGGTGCATGCAACTTTATCAGTTGTGAGTATGTAAAACTAACCCTATTTGTGCGTCAGGGAGGATAAAGCACAGTCTGGGGAATCCAGATGAGGTATGTCTTTCACAGGGGACTTAGGCTTGGCGAGAAGGAAGTTTGCAAAGATTTGAGGGTGGATTGCGTCTTCTATAGTCTGGGATGGTTCCTTTGTTAATGTGCGGACAATCTCGAAGAATTCTATGGATTTGTTACTGGATCTTAATATGAGGTTGGTATGATATTCCTGCTTGTGTCAGTTGATTAAATTGTTGTAGTCCCATTGTTTAATTTGATATTGTTTTAAAGTGGTTTCTGTTTTGTTTTACCTCCAACGATGTTCCAGCTTGCATAGTGTTTTCTTTGCTTCCCTTATATCTGCAGAGTACCAGGTTGCTGATGAGGTTCTTGTTGTTTTATGACTGGTTTACTCACATAGGAGCTCTAGCTGCTGCAGCAATGGTGATGTTCCATGTTTCAATTGCCCCATCCAGATTGTTATAGTCTTGTGGGAGTTTTTGGAGGGTTGATTTGAGGAATTGTTCTTTATCAAAGCCTTTGAATCTTCTCTCTGCTTGAGGTGTTTTATGTGCTGATCGTTGGTGTGGGGTATGCAGCTTAAAGTGAATAGCATGATGGTCAGACCAGGGTATCGGTATGACCTGGGGAGGCATCATGTTGTTATCTTCCAGGAAGCTTTGTGGCACAAATATGCGGTCTGGGTTGGTGCCTAGGCGGTGGGAGGGTCCCGTGTGTAGTAGTGTGAACAGCAGGGATTCCATTGCTCTGAGGAGACCTGCTGACTCTTTGCTGGGTGCAGAGCTGATGTTGAGATCTCCCAATAATATGAACGGTTTGTAGGGGGAATTGTTTGCACACACTGTTTCCAGTATGGTAGATAATTCATCGTCAGCGGCGTTGGGGGCCCTGTAGGTAAGTCAGATGGCTAGGTGCCTATTCTCTACAGTGATTATGTTCTAGTGATCTGTGCTTGTTGACTTGGAAGTTTTGAATCTTAGGTCAGATCTAGCTGGTATTAGCATCCCTCCACCTCTTTTATTGATCCGGGGACAGTTGAAGGCAGTGTGGGTGCAAGGTGTGACTTGGTTTATGATGATCTGGCCAGTTTCTTTCAGCCAGGTTTCTGTGATGCACAGAATATCCATTTGGTGTCATTGGAGGTGATCTTTGATAGTATTGGACTTATTCTGTATAGATCTGGCATTAATGAGTGCTTTGTTAATCAGGGAGCTCTGTATGTCTGTTTGTGGTGGTTGGTGGCATGTGGTGCTGATTGGATTTTTATAAGTCTAGTGTGTCTCTTGTTTGAGTGTCGGATGGTGTTGTGCCATGTAGATTGTTGTTGTAGAAGGAATAGTGGTGAGTGGGTAAGGACTGTTGGTGCTGTAGCAGTGGTGTGGAAAGTTTTTGTAATGTGGAGGAGGAGGATCAGGATCAGCATGATGATATAAATATTTAGGGTGGTTGGTTGTTTTTCTTTCTGTGCCATAATGTGTGTCCTGGGACACTGGAGGGTGAGTTGGGAGGGTAAAGGCATAGCTCTTTTCTGAGTATACCGTCCCTTTTGGTTGCTACTTACAGTTTCTGTGCTCTTTTGCAGGCCAGTGAAAGATTTTTCCAGTTCAGAAGGGTCTGTGCATCTTGGTGCGGTCCGTAGTTGTCACCATGGGGGATAGGGTCTCTTGTCATAGACTATTAGATTTCCTGATGCATCATGTTTGTAAGATACCGGTAAATGTTAGCAAAGAGGTCTTCCAATTCCTCACTTGCCACCGGACCCACATCTCAGGCCCACACCTGTGCTAAAGTGTCCATCCACTGGCCTAATTTGACTTCCCGGCACACCTTATACCATCTGGACAGCTTGTTTAATCCAGGGGTTAGGCTTGAAATGCCTTGTCCAACCTCCCTCCCCTGACTCCTATATTTTCTGCCTTCTGGAATTGATGACAATAGTGCTTTACCTAACATTAATGAAATTGGTGCCCCTGTGGGATGGAGTATTGCTCTCGCAAGATGTCAAAGCTTTCCACCATCGTCTCAGAGGCCTTCCACACCTGGCCTAACCTGTAGCAGCCCTTCTCCTCCCACTTTTTAAAGGCTGTGTGTCCTACTTCAGCAGGGAACTCTGGGTCCCCCGTGATATTGACACAAAGCAATCTTATAGCAGGCATGTTATCTAGGCTGCTCCATGACTTCCACTCTTTCTGGAACCCCCTCACCCCCTTATCACTGTGGTGGGAAACGTAATGGAGGCACTCTTGATAGAAATAGTAGTAGACTTTCTGGACACCAATGAATTGCAGGATCTGAGGCAACATAGTTTTATCAGATGAAGATCATGCCAAACAAATTTGATTGAGTTCTTTGACTGGGTGACCAGAGAACTAGATCAAGGGCATGCGATGGATGTCATCTACCTTGATTTCAGCAAAGCCTTTGATACTGTTCCTCATAGGAGGCTTAACACTAATCTGAGCAATCTGGGGATAGGTCCCAAGGTGGTGAAATGGATTAGAAATTGGTTGACTGACAGACAACAGAAGATGGTGATAAACGGAACTCACTCAGAAGAAAGGAAAGTGCATAGTTGCGTGCCTCAGGAATCGGTCCTAGGACCAGTACTGTTTAACATATTTGTGAATGGTATTGCAGAAGGACTGAATGGAAAAGTCTGCCTTTTTGCAGATATGAAAATTTGCAACAGAGTGGACACTTCTGAGGGAGTAGACAACATGAAGAAAGATCTAAAAACACTGGAAGAATGATCTAATGCTTGGCAATTAAGATTTAATGCGAAGAAGTGCAGAATCATGCACTTAGGATACAGAAATCCAAAGGAACCATATGCAATAGTGGGAAAGAGGTTGGTGTGCATGGACCAGGAGAGGGACCTCGGAGTGCTAGTGTGTGAGGATCTCAAGGTAGCAAAACAATGTGACAAGGCAGTAGCCAAAGCCAGAAGGATGCTGAGGTGTATATAGAGAAGAATAACCAGTAGAAAGGAGGAGGAATTAATGCCCCTGTACAAGTTGTTGGTGAGGCCTCACTTGGAGTATTATGTTCAGTTTTGGAGATCATTTCTCACAAAGAATATAGAAAGACTTGAAGGTGAGTTGAGCCCTGTCTGTGCGGGTGAAATCGGAGTCTGCCTGGGTGCTGTGTGAGGGAGCCGTTCCTGGGAGTGTGCAGCAGAGGACCTTCCAGCAGTTGTTTGACCAGCTACTCCTCCTTCCCGGATCATCTTGGGGTCCTGTGGGGCTATAACTTTCTGCCCTATGGTCCAATTTGCTGTGAGTTGAGCCCTGTCTATGCGGGTGAAATTGGAGTCTGCCTGAGTGCTGTGTGAGGAAGCCGTTCACAGGAATGTGCAGCAGAGGACCCTCCGGCAGTTGTTTGACCAGCTACTCCTTCTCCCCGGATCATCTTGGGGTCCTGTGGGGCTATAACTTTCTGCCCCAAGGCCCTGTGGGCAGGATGTGCCCCTTTGGTGCCCCTTCAGGATCTGTTGGCATTTCAAGGATTTTCTTGGATGGTTGCTTAGTAAGGTACTAAGTTTCCTTGTTTGCTTGTCTGCCTGTTTGGCCTTATTGTTGCCTTTGAGCTTGTCATCTGTGAATTATGGGGAAATGGAAAAATAAGAAGTCAACTGGCGATGCAGGCCCTGTTGGTATGGTCCTCTTGATAAACATTTTTTGATCTTACCTGAGATGTGATCTCTTACTGAAGGGGCATCTCTTAGCTCCATGGAGCGAACGCCTCCTACTCATCTTGTCCCTCAGCTTTCCTCTACTATAGATAATAGTGTTAATAAGTGTGATTTATTTTCTTATTCTTCGGGACCATTGCCTAAACCTGTCACTGTTATAACTGGTGTTAAGTTGAATTCCCCACCTGAGGATGTTACTTTAAAAGATTTGTGGTCTGCTATTGCTACTATTGATACTAAAGTATCTACTTCGGTTGAGTCTTTATGTACTTTTACACAAGAGGCTCACCACAAATTTGCTGAGGTAGATAGACCAGTATTAGATGTCACTGGCAATGTTTCTACAGGTATTTAAATTACAGCAGACAAGTTCTGCGTTTATTAAAGACTCATTATCCACTTGTTATAAATTAGAATCATTGGAGAATGGTGCTAGGGCATTGAACCTTCAATTTTTAAATTTTCCTAAGTCATCTTTGCTTTCTCCTCAGATTTTGCTAGAGAAATATTTCAGTGAAGTTTTGTTTTTTTCTGATAAGATTGCTATTCAGTCTTCTTATTACCTTCCTGGAGGGAAGCGCCAATTAGATAAGGCAGTTGATGGGGTAGATTATCTGTGGATGTTGGTAAAGATTTAAACAATTTCTTAGAAAATTCTACTGATTTGATTGCTAAAAGGGCCACGTTGTTGGTTTCCTTTTTTTCTAATTTAGATAAAATAAAGGTCCTGAAGGCTTATTTTAAAAATAAAGATAAACCTCTTTATGGTTATAAATTATATGAGTTTCCAGATGTTTCTAAGCCCACTCAGGCCAGTAGGAAAGGCTTTTTGATTTTAAAACCTAGGGTGCTAGAGATCGGTGCTACATTTTTTCTTAGATTTCCATGTAAATGTATTATTATCTTTCAGGAGTGTATGTATGTTTTTCTGATGTCACTCAATTGGAAAGTTTTTTGCTTGATAGGAAGAAGTAGGATTTTGTGTTTTTTGCTCCTAGTTTGGTGTAACCCGCATTTTTGTGGAAGTAATTTCTTTACTTCTTGATTTCTTGTTTACTGTTTGATATTGTAATATGTGAGACTCTTACTCATCATTATGTGGACTAATGCAGCTTTTTATTTGTTAATCACCTTTCTTTATTGTCATAATTTCTTGTTTTTTTGACTGCATTTCTTGTTTTATTTATGTTTATGATTGTATTAATTTAAATCTTTCAATAAACATATTGAATATAAAAAGACTTGAAACTGTTCAGAGGAAGGTGACCCAAATGATTTGGAGACTGTCCCAGAAGACATATGAGAAGAGACTTGAAGACCTAAATATGTATACCCTAGAGGACGGACAGGGGGGCTATGGCTTTCGAAAGAAGTAGCTAAAAAGATGAAGAAAAAGAGGGAGGCCTTCATGAAATACAAGAGATCACAGAGAGAGGAAGACAGGCACCTATATTTGGAAAAACTTAGAGAAGCTAGCAAAGTAGTCAGGAAAGCAAAGATTCAGAAAGAGGAGGAAATAGCCAATGCAATAAAATGGGGGATAAGACATTTTTCAGATATGTTAGTGAGAAGAGGAAGGGCAAAAGTGGTATTGTCAGACTCAAGGGTGAAGGGAAGGAATGTTTAGAAGCTGATGAGGATAAAGCGGAATTGCTTAACAAATATTTCTGTTCTGCGTTCACAGATGAAGAACCAGGAGCAGGACCTCAGAAAACACCCACAAACAGGAACAGAAGTGAGGGACATCTTGAACAATTCTCAGAAGACTGTGTTCGTGAGAAACTAGCTAAACTTAAAGTAGACAAAGCGATGGGACCGGATTGGATATACCCTAGAATACTGAGGGAACTTGGGGACATTCTAGCAGCTCCAATGCCTCGTTGGAGTCGGGAGTGGAGCCAAAGGACTGAAGAGAGGCTCATGTGGTGCCTTTACACAAAAGCGGAAGTAAGGATGTGGTTGAAAACTACAGGCCGGTTAGTTTAACTTCGGTGGTGAGTAAATTATTGGAAATGCTGCTGAAAGAGAAAATAGTGAGGTTTCTGGAGTCCAGCAGATTACAGGATCCGAGGCAGCATGGATTCACCAGAGGCAGGTCTTGTCAGACAAATCTGATTGATTTCTTTGACTGGGTGACCAGGGAGTTGGACCGAGGAAGAGCCCTAGATGTGGTGTATTTAGATTTCAGTAAAGCCTTTGACACTGTTCCTCACAGGTGACTTATAAACAAACTGAGCACCCTAGGGATGGACCCTAAAGTTACTGCTTGGGTTAGAAATTGGTTGGGTGGGAGGCGACAAAGAGTACAGGTAAATGGATCTCACTCTGAGGAGAAGGATGTTACCAGTGGTGTGCCCCAGGGATCTGTCCTTGGTCCGATTCTTTTTAACATCTTTGTTAGTGATATAGCGGAAGGGCTGTCGGGTAAGGTTTGCCTCTTTGCGGATGATGCCAAAATCTGCAGTAGAGTAGACACCCAGGAAGGTATAGCTAGCATGAGGAGAGATCTGGCTAAGCTTGAAGAGTGGTCTAGAATTTGGCAGCTGGGATTTAATGTTAAAAAATGTAAGGTCATGCATTTGGGCTGCAGCAATCCAAGAGAGCAATATAGTATAGGGGGTGAAGTACTTTTGTCCACTAAAGAAGAGCGGGACCTAGGCGTGGTTGTGTCTGATGATCTTAAAGTAGCTAAACAGGTAGAAAAGGCAGCAGCAAAAGCTAGAAGGATGCTTGGGTGCATATGGAGAGAAATGGCTAGCAGAAAAAAGGAGGTGATAATGCCTCTGTATAAGTCTCTGGTGTGACCTCATTTTGAGTATAGTGTGCATTCTGGAGACCACACCTTCAAAAGGATATAAACAGGATGGAGTTAGTACAGAGGGTGGCTACTAAAATGGTTATTAGTCTTCATTATAGAGCATATTTATTTATTTAGACAGTTTTGTATACTGCCTTATCCTTCAATCAAAGCGGTCACAACACAATTGGGAGATACATTTAACACACGGGGCTATGAGACACATACACTAATACTTACAGGGAACATGGGCAATGGAGGGTTAAGTGGCTTGCCCAAGACCACAAGGAGCATCTGTGGGACTAGAAACCCCAGTCCTTCTGGCCCAAGGTTGCTGTCCTCTAGTGGGATTTGAACCCCCGACCTTCCGGCCTGAAGTACCTTGCCCCAACCACTAGGCTACTCCTCCCTCCATATGAGGACAGACTTAAGGATCTTAATATGTACACCTTAGAGGAAAGGCGGGATAGAGGTGATATGATTGAGATGTTTAAATACCTCCATGGCATAAATGTACAGTGGGAGAGCCTCTTTCAATTGAAAGCAAGGTCTGCTACAAGGGGACATGGGATGAGGGTGAAGGGGGATAGATTCAGGAGTGATATGCGGAAATATTTCTTTACGGAAAGAGTGGTGGATCCGTGGAATAGTCTCCCAGTAGAGGTGGTAGAGATGAGGACAGTATCTGAATTCAAAAAAGCATGGGACAAACACAGAGGATCTCTAAAGGAAAAAAGGGGACTGTTGTAGTTGTTGATATGGAAGGACAGACTAGATAGGCCATGTGGTCTTTTTTCTGTCGTCATATTTCTATGTTTCTATGATATGATTTTTTTTTTTTAGTGCCATCAAGTCAGTGTTGACTCATAGCGACCCAGCTACCGCTGGGTTTTCTTGGCAATGTATCACCGGAAGTAGATTGCCAGCCTTTTCTTCCAAACTAATTGTAATAACCCTCCACTCTATTATATAACTATACCCCACAATTTGAGTGAATATATAGTGACTGGAACAAAATTCTAACTCCACCAAATATTTTTGTCGGATGTTTTTGCCTTGAGAGATTACTCCCTCCTGAAGCATAACTTCCCTTTTAATCAATAATGTGGTAACCTAACCACTAAATAAAATATTGTGAAATAATTGCACTCTTTATCAGCGCTATATCACAATATAAAACTCTCTTCTATCGAGCCAAGGGTTCCCTTCTTGACTTCCAGGAAATCCCCACAGCCCTATCCAGATTCTGCAGATGACAATGAACACAGCACTGCGTTTAGAACCCCACTCTATTTTCCGGCCCTGTTTCAACGCTTACAGTTCTGCAATAAGAATATACTCATCTTCATAAGCTGTCGAATAGCGGCACTTCATCTCCTGCGACGCTTGACACGGAGTAGCGTCCAGTAGAGACCTTTCCTCCCAAAAAGACGCTTCCGTTGATACAGTCCAACTTACTGACCAAACAATGAAACCGCAGAGAGATTTAAACTCCTCATCCAATTCGTGTCCACCACGTCATAACAAACTCGTCCAATTCAATTCTAAGTTTAACCCCTTAGGCTCTACTGATGCTGCATGAAAAATCCATGCTTGTTCCAACCATTGGAGCCGCTGCTCTCTATCTCCCCCTCTGGGGTTCTCTGGAACATGATCTAAAATCCTCCACTTAAAGTCCACAAATGTATGGGGTAAATCTATGCAGTGCTGTACAAGAGGAGCAGATGTTACTGCATTACATATCCTTGAAGCATGTTCCTGCAATCGTCGTCGTATCTTACGAGTAGTCCGACCTATGTAAATCTTCTCACAAGGACATAAGAGCACATACACTACAAAGGAAGATGAACATGTAGTTAACCATTTTGATACCTGCTTAATAGCAGTGTTCGGTATGTTCCATTCCTTTCCTTCAATGGTCTGACAGCAGAGATCACATGTGGAACACGAGTAGTGTCCCAATAAAGTAGCTTCTGAATCCTGAAGAGTTTTAGTTCTTGCACTCCCAATCAAATTACCGATGTTAGGTCCCCTTGTAAACGCAATCCTTAAAGGTTTCTGAAAACAAGAGTGTAGCATTAATAAATGCCAGTGTTTCTTTAAAATATGACAGATTTGGTTAACATTTGACATATAAGGTAATATGCCCGTTATACACGCTTGTTCTACTTCATTTGATTTCTGTGAGTTTTCTGAACTCCACAACCATTCTCTGTGGGTAAATCTGGCTCTTGTCCAGGCTTGTTTAACTAGATTCAAAGGATATCCGCGATGTAACAACCGTTGCATCAATTCATGAGCATGTTGATCAAAGTCCTGAACAGAACTACAAATTCGCCTCACTCGCAAGAATTGACCATAAGGTAATCCCCTTTTCAGAGCTGGCGGATGAAAACTAGAGAAATCTAAAAAAGTATTTCTCTGTACTGGTTTATGGAAAAGTGTAGATTGTAGCCGGGAACTCGCTTTAAATATTTTAACATCTAAAAATTCTAACCCTTCAAAATGATAATGTAACGTAAACTGTAAGTTCTCTTTCTGTAAATTTAACCAGTTGACAAAGGATTTTAAAGTTATTTCCGTTCCTTTCCATAGAAAGAAGCCTTTTCTTCCAAGGCAATGATATGATATAGACCTTTAAATATTTAAAGGGTATTAATGAACAAGCAAATCCTTTTTCAAAGAAGGGGAAGCTGTAAAACTAGCAGGCATACGATGAAACTGCAAGGCGGCAAATTAAGGCAACATCAGAAAATACTTTTTCATTAAAAGGGTGGCGGATGCTTGGAATACTCTCCCAATGGAGGAGGTAGGGGCAAATACAATGACGGAATTCAAAATGGCATGGGACAGACACAGTGGATCCCTTTATAGCAAAAGGATAAAATCAAAGCAAACTTAAATAACTTTTAATAGAGGGGGTGACCTGCATGAAGCTGCAGTTACAACCACTCTAGCCTCCTTACTGGGCAGACTAGATGAACCATACTGGTCTTTATCTGCCGTCATATACTATGTTACTATGTTACTTTTCCCTGTCCTCTTCCCTCCTCCTTAGGCTTCAAGCTATGCATGACTTTAACAAATTTATAGGGTGTGCAGAGATTATCCACATATTGAACTGACCCCTTACATAATTCATGTATCCAGCAGAGCATTGCTGCTCCATTATACAGCCTTAGATCTAGCAGGCCTATACCCCTCAGCTCTTTAGCATAGATCAATTTTACTTGGCTAATATGCGCCATCTGCCCTTTCCAAAGAAATTGCCTCAATGTTCCCCGAAAGCATTTGGAGTACATATAAAAGCGTGAGAAGAAGCAACAGCTTCACCAGGGCATTTTTGTCCAGCAGGGAAAGAGGAAGTCCTTCCACCACTCATAGGTTGTCTGAATTGTAATTTTAGCTCCAATGTTGCTGTCATACATTATCTCAAACCTATTGCTGAGGTATATTCCCAAATATTTTACTTTCTCCTGTGCTCTCTGCACAGGAAAGTTGTCAGTAGCCTGATGCAGGCCTCCCATCCCCAGTGCCAGGGCCTCAGACTTCCCAAAATGTATTTTTAGGCCCGCAAAGGCCCAAAATGCTCTATCATTGCAATGACTTTGCCAATATCCACCCGTATGTCTCCTAGAAAGAGCAGCATGACATCTGCAAATGTTCAGTTTTAAAGTGACTTGCCAGACCATAATGCCCCTGATATCCGAGTCTTCCCTAAGTTTAACCACTAGCAGCTCCAGCGAGAGGATAAAGAGCAAGGAGGATATGGAGCATCCCTGTCTTGTCCCTCTTAATATGGGAAATTGGGGTGATGGTTTGCCATTAATAATAATTTGGGCTGTTGGCCTTCGATAGAGTATTTTGATCCAATGTGCAAAGGTCCCCGCAATATCATATTTCTCCAGCACCCAAAAAAACATAAGGCCACATCACCTTGTCAAACGCTTTTTCCGTGTCAAGACTCACTGTTGCCAGGTCTCCCTTACCACTACTGTATGGCTCCTTTGAATTGCAGTCAGGGTCTTCAAAATATTCACCGATGATCTCCTGTCATGCACAAGATCCATCGTCATGCACAAGATCCATCATCATGGATAAGATTTGGGAGGAACCTCTGCAATCTTTTGGCTAATATAAAAGTCAATATTTTCATATCTTGGTTAAGCAATGATATAGGCAGGGTCTTTTCTGGGCTTCAGGAGCACTACAATATAGGCATTGTTCTGCTCCGGTCTCAATCCCTCCTCCGCCACCACAGCTACGTACATGTCAGCCAATGGTCCCTCTACCAAGTCTGGTATTATTTTGTAGAATTCAGCACCTAAGCTGTCAAGCTCAGGGTTTGCCATCTTTAATCCCTTGATAACCATTCTGATCTCTGCCACTTGGATTAAAGGTAGTATATAAAAAACTGTTAAAAAAATAAATAAAATAAATTATGGGCCGATTTAGGGCTGTCACTTCTTCTTCGCCCAGCTGCAGCAGCCTCAGGTTCTCAAACATTTTTGTTCTTTCTACTATCCATTGTTCCCCCTCACTATAAAGATAAAATTCTACAAAGCTCCGTGTAATGTCTAGGGACACTGTTTTGAGTGTCCCGATCTTGTCACGTATGCTGGTAATCACCATTCTAGTCTGCAGTGCATGGACTAAGTGTGCCAGTAATCACCCTGTCTTCCCCCCTCCCACCCACCATCCATGCTACTGGTATTTTTGCATCAAAATGCTGCATTTGGCCCATTCAGTCAGTAAGTCATATCTCCAGGAACAAGCAGGAATGTAGTCTTCACATATGAGTAACGTAGATACTGAGGGAGCCCGCGCGAGAATGCTTCCCAGCGTCCAATAGGAAAGCTTTTGGGAGCATCACACTGCGCCTCTGTAGCTGCCTTCCTACCTTTCCAACTCTCCCTCCTCAGTTGAGTTTGTAACTGAGATAAAAGGAGAGAATGAGAGAAGAGGAAAAATACAACTCCTAGGGGAGGAGGGTGGGTTGTGAAGATTAAATTCCTGCTGTCCCCGGAGATCACCTGTTACAGGTGAGTAACTACGCTATCTCCAAGAACATGCAGGAATGTAGTCTTCACACATGGGACTCCCTAGCTCAAAGATGCCAGAGAGATGACCTCAGAGTGAGCTCAGAGTGAGCTGTGGATCACAGGCATAAGTAAGTAGGTCATATATCCTCCAAGGACGTCTAGTATCAAAACCCGGGACAGAGGGTAGGAGTTGATCTGAAAGAGATGCTGGAGAACAGCTTGGCCAAAAGAGGCATCACGGCGGGAGTCCTTGTCCAGGCAATAGTGAGCAGCAAAGGTGTGGACAGAAGACCAGGTTGCTACTTTGCATATCTCATCAATGGCTACAGAGCATAGATTTTTCATAGAGGCAGCCATGGCCCAAACATTATGTGCAGTGACATTACCCTCAAGAGAGAGACCTTCATTTTTGTAAGCAAAGGAGATGCAATCCGCTATCCATCTGGATAGAGTTCGCTTGGATACTGGCAATCCCAAGTGACTCGAGTCAAAGGCGATGAAAAGTTGGGAAGGAGGGAGGGAGGAGTGGTCTAGTGGTTAGGACAAGGTACTTCAGGCCGGAGGGCCGGGGGTTCAAGTCCCACCTGGGGACAGCAATCTCAGGCCGGAGGGACTGGGATTTCTAGTCCTGTAGGCACTCCTTGTGGTCTTGGGCAAGCCACTTAACCCTCCATTGCCCATGTTCCCTGTAAGTATTAGTGTATGTGTCTCATATCCCCTCGTGTTAAATGTATCCCCCAATTGACCGCTTTGACCCGGTGAAAAGCGGGATATAAATACAGCTAAATAAAAAATAAAATTTCTGTGCTCTCAAGTTCTCTGGTGATAAAAAGCCAAAGCACGTTTGCAATCTAGAGTGTGAAGGGTTGCTTCTGCCCTAGAGGAATGAGGTCTAGCGAAAAATACAGGGAGGTAAACCAACTGGTTTAAATGGAAGGGTGAGACCACCTTTGGCATAAAGTGGGGATGAGTCCTACCTTATCATGGTGGAATCGTGTATAAGGAGGGTCAGCCACAAAGGCTGGAGTTCACTAATGTGTCTTGCTGAAATGAGGGCAACAAGGAAGAAACTTCAGAGGTGGCTAGAGGTTCAAAGGGCAGCTTGAGAAGCTGTCCTAAAACAACATTAAGATCCAATGCCACTGGAGGTAGTTTAATGGGAGGTTTAGTCAATAGAAGACCCCTCATGAAGCGTGCTGCAAGCGGCTGAGAAGAGATGGGCTGACCATCCAGAGGTATATAAGAGGCCGCAATTGCACTTAGGTGCACTCTTACCAAATTGGTTTTGAGTCCAGAAGAAAGGTGGAGAAGATATTCAAGTAATGCATCCACCAGAGCTGAGAAGGGGTTAAGCTCCCTCTGCGAACACCAGAGAGAGAATCTACGCCACTTGAAAGCTAAGCGTCTCTTTGAAGGCTTCCTAGAAGATAAGAAGATATCTTTTACCTATTGAGAGAGGTTGAAGTCCTGGAAGGCTATGCCTTCAGTAGCCATGCTGTAAGATATAGGGACTGCGGATTGGGATGCAGTAGTGTCCCGTCCTCCTACAAGAGGAAATCTGGAGCTGACCCCAAATCTACTGGCTGAGCTTGAGACAGACGAAGAAGGAGAGGATACCACAGTTGTCATGGCCAATGTGGGGCTGTAAGAATCATGTAGCCCCTCTCTCTCTTGAGTTTGAAAAGAGATTGGGAATTAGGGGAACGGGAGGGAAGGTATATAGGAAGCCGTGACCCGAGTGAAGGTGAAAGGCACCTACCTGCTGGTTGTTCTGTGCAGGCGTCCTGGAGCAGAAACAGGGAAGCAGCTAGGGATACTCAGCTTGTTAGGGGTCCTATTGGATCCTCTCCCCTGTGTTCATCCCCCCCAGCCTGCCATCTGTGACCTTGTTCTCCTTCCCCTCCCCCACACATTCCATTTCCCACTTGCTCCATCCACATCATTCCCCTCTTCCTCCCTCCTTCCCAGTGTACCAAAGTAGGACCTTCCCACCTCCTCTGTCTCCTCACCTGCCACCCGCACCTCCCAAGGACCTCACTATATGTTTATTCACACTACCCAGCTACTCGAGTGTCTGAGACCAGTAGCCAATCCAAATCCCTCCCCCAAGGAGAGACCCAGTCCCTCCATTATTGTATAACTCTATGCCCCAAGCTCCCTTCAGGAAGGTAGGTCTCAGCCTGTAGAGCACATGGTCCCTCTCCCACCCCACCATCTGGACCTGCTCTACGGTCTCTACGCTACACATACAAACAACCCAAAAAACTAGAATGTAAATGAGACCTTCCCCTCCCCCCAACTAGAGCAGTAACATGAACAGTATTTCAGAGCCTACCAGTCCATCGGGGCCCCGCTGAAGATCAGCTAGTTAATGAAAGTCCATTGTGTCAGTGACTTGCTCCACCGAGGCCTCCATCTAACAGCAAATGTCCACAAGCGTCCAAGCTGGTGTGCCCTTATTGGCAACGAGGTAGTCGGCAAGCTCAGCCACTTAGGTAGCACCCGGTGACTGAATAACAGCAATGTGTTTCTCCAATTCTCTCGTCCACTCCAACCTGACACAGATTATTCCTTCTGCTCTTATTTTCCTGATCCTCCAGCTGTTTTTCCAGGCTGCCATTTTTGTGCTTCAGCTGAGCCCTCATTTCCTTCACCACAGTGTTCACCTCTTGGATCTGCTGAGTATTTTCAGAAATTTGCTGGTTATGAGAGGACAATGCCTCCTTCATCTCATCCAGACTGGAGTAAAACTTTGCCAGTTTATCTTCTAGCACTGCCATCACACTCTTTGTCAGATACTTGACTACTTCTTCAATAAGTAGTGGAGCTATCTGGCTGCTGGCCATCTTCATGTTTTTTTTTGCTCTGCTCCAAACTGGTTTTGGTGGAGATACTTGATTTCTTTTGCAGATGTGCCTTTCTAGGTTGTCTCAGATGCCTAGGTGTCCCCCCCCCACCCCCGCCCCCGGGGAGGGCCTGTTGTGTCTCAGGGAAATGGCCCACTGGCACCAAATGTTGCTGTAAATTTGCTTGTACAATGTCCTTGTACAATGTCACCAGGTCATGGGCAGCAAGCTCAGGGAGGTTGATGCCCATCTTCCAACTTGCTCTGTCATGCTTTCTGCTCCACCTGATGTGAGTCTGTGCAGACTGGTCTTCCCTGCTTAAGCTGGCGGTTCCAATGTTAGGCTGTGCTGCGCTGTCCCAGGGCTGTATTTCCCCCGTGCTGTGGCTCTGGGTTAGCCTCCCAAGCCTCTTCGGTGTTTCAGTTAGTTTGGCGGCACCTGATGCTCCTCTACAGGCAGTGCGTTGCTTTTGTGATGCTGCCTCTCTATCCAGCTCTAAATCTGCATCTTTTAAGCAGGTGTGCTGCTCTTGAGTTTCTCTTTACTTTTTTGCTTTTCCCCATCCGGTGGTGCAATCAACAGTCCAGATCCCTCGCACGGGCCAGCTTTTAGCAATTCTTGCCCCGTGGGGCTGTGTTTTTCTTCATCTGCCACTAGCCTTCCCACCACCAGCCTCAGCTGTTGATACAGGCCGCCCCATGCCTCTTACCATGCTTTTTTTTTTGCTGTGGAGGTCTCCTCAGCTGCTCCCCATCAATGCGGTCTGTGACACAACACCATCAGGCTTTCAGCTCTCCGTTCTGACTGGCAGTCTCTCCATCATCTGGGACTTGCCAGGGCCGGTTTTGATGTTGGGTGGTTTAATGTCAGGTGGTGTCACTTTTCCAGCACTATGAGTAGCTCTAATGGTGAGGGGTCAGCGGAGCTCATAGGACCACATCATCTTTGCTCATGGCTCCTCCCACCTCCGCCAAATGTCCTAAATGTCCGTCATCAGTGCTCTCGTCATTGCTGTAATACAGTAATCCTAACCCTTCGACCAGCACTGTCTAACAGCAGTCTTTATCTGGGCTCCGCTTCAAGCAGCTGTTTCTTCTCTTAGAAAGAAATCTTAACTAAGTAGTGAGAATAGACTAATGCATTGTTTCTTTTGAAACTGCTTTCTGAAAAGGAAATGCTTTATTTGCAAGAGATAATTGGCCATTTATTCTTTTTGTCACACCACAGAGAAAAAGGCAAGAAGTTGACAAAAATTAAACATCAAAGACATGCTTGTTTTCGGTTTCTCCTGACTTGCAAATGACTCATTTTTTAAATAACATTCAGTTTTTCCTCCAGAGTCTTTCTTCAGTCCATTTGTGTTTCTGGCCTCATTTGGGACCCATCTGAACCCTTCCCTCCCAGTGGGAAAGGAAGTGTGTAACAAGGACACCCTAGAATCTTCATGCATTTATTTATATATATTTAATAAATACCCCATCACACTGGCCCAGAATGATATATGACATAAATACCGTGAGCAGAATACAACACTTGTGATCTTGCTACGTGTAAGTTTCCTTCCATCCCTACCCAATAGGAATGAGAGTTAAGTCAGAAATGATTATTTCATGTAAGCTGGAGAATACTGAAAATTCCCTGAAGAGAAGAAATAAAGTTTTCTCATTTCTTTAGGCGGCAGTGGTTACCCCCTAGGGCATGCTTAAGTTACATGAAAAAAATCTTGGAAGTTTCAGAGACAGTTCTTCCTCCTGTAGTAGCTGCATATTTGCTATCCAAGATTAATTCTCAAGTAATGATTGATTCTGAAACTATAAACTAAAGATATAAGAAAAGAGAAATTAGGAATGTTGAGGCTCAAAATTGGATTTATTTTTAAGTTTGTTAGCAGAAAATATGGACACTGCTACATTATTAGTGACCCGATGCACCTACGCTAATTGCTGAGACATGGACCGTGAGTCCATGTGGTAAGTGTCTGCCCTCTGTGGAAAACGCAGTGCTGATGTTGACCACAACCCCTCCATTTACTGCCCAGGCTTTGCACTTGCTGCAATTTAACTTTCATTTTGTGTAACAGTATTCTATCCTGAGGAATGGAGGAGTTCCCTAGTACCCAAAAGATCAAGGATTCAATTCCCACTAGTGCTCCTTGTGACCTTGGACAAGTCACTTAACCCTCCATGGCCTTGGAAGAAAAGCCCTGGCAATCTACTTCCATTTATGCATTGCCAAGAAATCCCAGGAGTTGCTGGGTCACCAGGAGTTAGCAGTGACTTGACGGCACTTAAAAAGAAATTCTATCATGATTGATAGATATCTCTTCTAACATGTTGCCTTTAATTTGGCCCCTATCTCCCCTAAATGTGGACTACGGGACTTTTGCGTGAATTATTGCCTCTTTTGTGGTTTTTTTTATTTCTTTGAGTTCTGTATCATTTGAAGAAAAGAAAAAATGTTGCACTTAAGGTCTAGCAAGTGCGAAATCTTACCACACTTTAGTAAACAAACAGCAGAATGTCATCCATGTAAAAGTTTGAAGTTACATCCCACTGTTTTCTTCTGGATGTCAAAACTATAAATGTTGTTAAAATCGGATAAAATTGAAACCTCAGTTATGATGCAGTCTGTTGTTATGATAGATAGGCAAGTTGCAAATCAAATCAAATTAAATCAAGATATAAGAGATTATCCAATCCCCACTTGACCATTTTAGTACATCATATTAGTAGAGAACTCCAAAGGCATGTTAGGGGCTTGGATTTGAGCAACAGCTACACACATTTCTGATCTACTACTGTTTTTTCATACAGGGCTATGAGCTCTAAGCAGCACTGTAGAGACACATATAACAGACAGTCCTTGCTATATGAATCTTGCATCATGGTGTGGTAGAAGCTGAATCTTTTCTAGTGATGATGAAGTTCATCAAATGAAAACAAGCTCTATTCTTAGTTTCATGTGTTATTGGCAAAGAACATGTTTATTGCATTTTTTTGTGTACTTCTCTAATGAACCAGTGACACAGTAAGCTTGGGAATGTCTTAGTTTTTGACTGACTGCAATAAAAAAAAAGTTAAAAAAAAGACACTCATGTAGCAAATAAAGTTACCTTCAGCTAGAAAGGCCTGGTTGATGTTTTATTATGCTCAGTGTCATTTTTAAATGCCCTAATTTCTTGTTACATTAACAGCAAAATGATTGCACTGTAGTGACCAGGTTAAGGAGAATCAAATTTATGTAGAATTCATATTTATTTACATTCTCTTATATACTGTGCTATTCTGCATCAGTGCAGTTTACATTGAACAAACTGAAATTATATTGAACAGGACATTATAACTTGGAGATAACTATTTTGCAGGGAACATGGGCTATGGAGGGTTAAGTGGCTTGCCCAAGACCACAAGGAGCACCTGTGGGACTAGAAACCCCAGTCCTTCCAGCCCTGGGTTGCTGTCCTTTAGTAGGATTTGAACCCCTGATTTTCCAGCCTGAAGTACCTTGCCCCAACCACTAGGCCACTCCTCCACTCCTCAGATCTGAAATACTCAAAGCAGAGCAGTAAGTGGCTATCATAATACACTGTCTTACGGCAGAATCATTCATCTAGGAAAAGCTGGGGATTTTTCAGGAAAAAAAAAGGTTATGACATGTCAAGACAGAGGAAGTCTTTGCTGCCCAGGACATTTTACTTGTAACAAGAATGAGAGATTAAGGACTAAGGCTGTAAAGGAGGGAATGTGAATGTGTTTGTAATAGAAATTAGCATTGCAAATAGCAAATGATTCAGAGAGATTTTTGTGTATTCATTGTCTTCAATCAGTCTATTGTATGTGTGGCTATGACACTTCTATGTGAGTGGGAGTAAAATTCACTGAGTCTTAGGCTTAGAAAAGAGAAGAGACACACATACATACACATCACAGAGGGCGATGTACAAGAGTTCAGAAACTTCTGTTAACAAGTCTTCTCGTGCTAAAATAAAACCCCAGAAATTCTAGGTTTTATTTTCCTTTTTTTAGTGTGTGAAGCCTCATTCATTAAAGGTGTTGCAAAAACTTGCCATTTTCAGTAGAAAATGCTAAGGCCTCATAATAAAATTTTGCATGAAAAATTGATGGATACTCAATTGTATCCATAGCAAACTTGACTATGAAACAAATTACTGATCACTGGGAAATCCATAGGTTAACATATTGGTGCCAAAGCAATGAAGCTCAGTAGTTAAGGAAAGCAAAATTGAAATAAGTGGTGAACATAGAAGAGACTGACACAACAGGAAACAGGGAACAATAATTGCAAAAGGGACTAAAGGAGAAAACCAACGATGTGAGTAATAACATGGAGACTGAGAATGAAGGAAGTGAGAAGCAATATACAGTATATGAAAAGAGTCTATAAGTCACTTAACTGAAATGGGAAGCTGGTCGATTTGTCCTCATGCAGCCCTTTTCCAAGCATAGGGCGAAACTCGAGTCGACGTAAACCCAGCATTTGTGAGGTCTTAGGGGTATGTTTACTAAACCGTGGTAAAGGAGTAGTCTTTTCGGTGCATTAACAACAGTGATAAGGGGTTATCGTGTGGTAAGTGTGCTGGACGTGTCAGAGGTGTTCTGGCGTTCCGGCGTTAAGGGGTGCTAGTGGACATTTACCATGTGGTAATAGCACATGCTGCGAGAAGGTGTCTGGCATGCACCTTAATGCAGAAAAGTCACTGAAACGCTGAAAGGGGGGCAGGGAAGCCATTGGAGAAGATATGGATGCAAGCACAATTGGTAGCTGATAGAGTTGACTCACCTGGCAATGAGGCAGTATGTGTGATGAGCATATTTGACCATACAACAGGCCTATGCTGTTGACTAGGGGAGATAGGCGGCTGCCTAGTGATGATGGTCTATTGTTAGTCCATGGGAGGAGTGGCCTAGTGGTTAGGACAAGGTACTTCAGGCCGGAGGGCCGGGTGTTCAAGTCCCACCTGGGGACAGCAATCTCAGGCCGGAGGGACTGGGATTTCTAGTCCTATAGGCACTCCTTGTGGTCTTGGGCAAGCCACTTAACCCTCCATTGCCCATGTTCCCTGTAAGTATTAGCGTATGTGTGTCATATCCCCTCGTGTTAAATGTATCTCCCAATTGACCGCTTTGACCCGGTGAAAAGCGGGATATAAATACAGCTAAATAAATAAATAAAATAAAATGGTCAGTGTCGGTGGTGGCTGTGTCATGGGTGGGTGGTGGCGTCAGCGGAGGGGATGCAACAGCAGGGGTCGCTGTGACAGGCATGCAGTCCTAGACCTGAAATCATACACTATAAGCTACATTACAGTGTCTGTGAGGTGTGGACATGTATCCAGATGTACTGTCCGTGTGCGGCATACTATAGCCCAGGACAGTGTCTGGGTGGAGGCAGCATATGCCTGATGTGTGGCAACAAAGGGAGGATTGTTCATGAGTGTTCATGTGGAGCAGTCACAAGAGAGGTGTGCATGATATGGCTAACTGCTGCAAATGACCCCTAAGGGCCATGGTGGGGCAGTTTATTGCCAGTAAGCTGCTCCATCATGAATCTCCCTGACGATCAAACAGTGGGTACAGGGCTGTGCTGTGGATCATCCAAGCAGAGAATTTGCTTTGTGTGTGCTGGGTGGACGTATGGGATCATATAGGCCAAAAGCATTTGTTGAGTATGAACCAAAAGTAGCAGTGCCATGAGGTACATGAAATACCATTTGTGTGGGTGGGACTGGTGCCTCAGCCTGTGCAATTGCAAGATAAAATACCCGACAGAGTGGCATGATAGAAAGGGACAGGTTGAGCCCATTTTCCCCATGTGGGGCAAATAATGATGGCAGAACAGTGCAGGGGATGGCTATGCAATGAGTGTTAGGTGCCTGAATGTATGAGATATATCCTCTTTACATAAAGCTGGGAGGTCACAATGATGGCAAAACAGAAAATGCATCCATACCAGTTGACCCAGACATCTGCTGCATATACATCACTGACCCGCTGCAATGTGCCGCGGCAGAGCCACTAAAGCCATGCTCACAGATGGCCATAATGCATAGAAATGTAGAAGAATGATTGTCTGCAGGTCACAGCAGAGCCAGGACTGTGCAAGAGCACTCAGGTGCATAAGGAACAAGTGGGAATCAAACCCTGGACCTTTGACCATGGATGCAGTGCACCAATCAGCAGGCTACACCTCCACACAGCTCTACATAGATGTACAGAGCCTGCAGATCTCTGATCAAACTGGGCCGCCACTGCAAAACAGCGGTCTGCAGCTGAAGAACCAATGGAGAATGCACTGATCCAGCATATCAGCTCAGTAAGACAAACTGGCTTCGTGTGCTACATGCGCATAACAACAGCAAGCCGTGCTGTAGAGTGGTTTCAGTTGTCACCCTCAGGATGAGGAAGGGTGCCCAGCACTTGGTCCACTGAACCTGCACTGTTAGAGATGATCTCTGCTGGCTGTGCTGTAGGTCTACATCACTGCAGTGTGTTATGCTTTTCTCCTTGTTTCCTGCATGCTGAGGGTGACAGTGACAACAACAGCTCAGCTCTGTGTTCATCCCTTTTTCGGACACTAAGCCTCTGATTGCAGTGCAGGTTAGTAGCCAGTGTCAATATGCTACTGCCATGGACAACCACTGCAGTGGGGGTGTATAGGCTGGCAGGGGGCAATTGCTATGGCCATGCCAGGACCCCAGTGAGTAGGCCATGATCCACTGCTGCCTCAACCATTGAGGACTAACAATTGACTACAGCACAGGAAGAAAGACTGCCCCTGCTGCCCTTCACTGGGCTGTGTCAGCCAAGCACAAACCATCTACAATTGGTCTGCCGGTCAGCATGCATGGCATGTGCATTGTGTGACACCCAGCTGTTTGTTCAGTGATTGGCATCCCCAGACAAGGAATGCATCCACATCATTGGAGGCAGACACTATAACAGCTCTATGTGGATACATAGCCGTGCCATGGTCACTTTTTGGTCATAGTGAGAGTGTCATCTCAGCATGATATACAGTGGATACCCAGGCAATGCACGTGGCAGACGGGCACAATGGCATCTCAGCCAGTGACCCTACCATTTTGGCAGACACATCCAGGCCAATCTGCTCAATCCTCTTCCTCGCCTTATTCACATTTTCCAAACAGGCTGGGAAAAACTTGCACAATGTGAGCCAAAGTGCAGTGCAGAAAGCCACAGGATAAAGGGGAGCCATACACACATACTCTTATTGGCACACTGTGAAAAAGTGGAGATGGATGGCATTCCTGCTTGACACTCCCGTATCAATGTTAGCTCAAGGACTGATAACATGTGCTCTGTTTGCAGGCGCTATTACTGTGCCTTGGCATCACCACATATTGTTACCGTGTGCTATTAGCCTCCAACCAGCTGTGGATAGTGGAGCCTGTCAGTGCTGCTTGTGGGTGTTTCCACCCTTGCTAGCCATCTCCTTGAGGGCTGCACATGCTGGAGCTCTACTTACACTGTCAGCTAAGCCTTGTCCACAGGAAGAAGCAATACAGAAACCCCAGCAGGTTCCTGAATCTGTGACTCTCCACACACATACATGCCAACTGTGTGTGTTGTACCACAGTGTTGCCTTATGGGGCTAACAGCTCCTGTTGCTGACATGTTTACCTTCAGTTGGCCTTTGGCACATGCTGCAATGTGCATGGCGCACACAATCAACATCCCACCATGTAGACATGCCCATGCACTGTCAGTGGTGGTGGTCGCAGTCCCAGCATGTTAAACATGCGGGTTTGGCGGGTGCCTTGGGCATAAGGGCTGGATGGGGAGGCAGGGGCACACATGGATGGCCACACAGCCCCCCCCCCCACCAGCTGCCCATGCAGGGGCCCCATCACCGCCTGCCACCGATACATCTCGGGGGGAGGGAGGATGGCAGCCACTGCTGTAGTATTTCCCTGGGCACCTGCATTTTCCAGCTATGTGGAGGGCTACAGCATCTGGCACGATCGGCCTCTTCCTCCACAGCTGAGTTCTGTGGCAGTTTGGGGGGGGGGGAGGTAGCCTGGATCTCGGCCTTGGATGCCAGGACCCTTGGACCGTCCCATATGGCACATTGCCTTTCTGCAGCAGTAGTAGGACTGTGTGCTATCACTGTCACTGTGGGATCATGATGAACATCTTAGATGGTTCTGCGGAGGGCAGAATACCCCTTTGTGGAGAGGCCAGAAAGGTTGAAGCTCATCAACCTGGGGAAGAGACGGCTGAGGGGAGATATAATAGAGGTCTATAGATTATTGATTGGAGTGGAACAGGTAAATGTAGGCCGCTTTTTTTATGCCATCAGACTGTGGACAAACTAGGGGACCTGCAATGCGGCTGCAGTATAACCCATTTGGGTCTTCCTGGTGAAATTGTTTTTTCAGTCAGCATGTAATCAAACCCTGCAATCCATTACTGGAGGATGTGGTAAAAGCTGTCATTGTAGCTGGGTTTTAAAACGTTTGGACGGGTTCCTGGGTAATGGTCCATAAACCATTGCTAAAGAGGACCCGAGCTATGCCCTGCTTGTCCCATTACAGTTATTGGGGATCCTGTGTATCTTTTGGGAAAACTGCTAGGTACTTGTGACCTATATTGTGCACTTTTGAACACAGGATACTGGACATAATGGACCTTGGTCTGACACAGTTTGGCATATGTTCCTATATGCCATCTAGGTAGCTGCCTGGTCCCCCCTGTGCACCAGCAGCCCCCACTGCATGACCCATGTGCCACCTCCTTTGCCCCCATTTGCACCTTTAACATAGTGCCCTTTCATACTTGGGCACTATGCTGTTGCTGCCCCAAAGACTATTCTTGTAGATTTGTTTCTGTTTCTACAGTAGTCGTTTTGAAAACAGTGCTGGATAAGCCGGGTTTTTAATATTTTTCTTCTTTGAAGATCTGGGTTGGGTGAGTTAATGGTGACTGACTGTGAAGCAATGATGAATTAAACTAACAGCTAAATAACAGCTAAATAAATAACAGCTAAATAAATAAAATAAATAAATAAATAAACTACCATGTCCTATCATGAAATTATCAACTTTCAATAAGAATAAACAGACAAGCATGTTGCATATTGCTCCATTTACACCTTTTAGGCTGTAACTACTGTGAAAGATATTCTATATTTTCTTGCTATTATTTTTCTGTATCCTTCCAAGTATATGATAATAGGCCTGAGAATATAAGAACGGGTATGGTTGTATTTTCTCTTTTTGATCTTGCACCAATTTAAAGTGATCCCTCCCTGTGCAGAAATTTTGGGGAATGCTTATTTTACTTACTGGCATTGGAATTCAGAGATCCATCATAATAAATATACATACAGTAAGGGCCTCTTTGTTAATCTGTGTTAGCTATTTACTTGGGAATTACCACTCGCTGACAGCACAGGCCTGCTCTAACTCTTGCATTAAACAGCTGATTGGGAAAATGCCATTTTAGGATGTGGAACAGATGTGGACTTTGCCTTACAGTAATGCTTTGGTTATTACTGTGCGTTAATTGTTAATGCAGCAGATAACTCAGAGCAATCAGTGCTACCTTAAGGGGTGTAACTAATTGCATGTTGCATTATCTATTGTGTAGTTAATGTGTGATAGTAAACTTTCTTTGTGTTAACACTGACCCCAAAATGCTGGGAAGACCTCCAACGCTTGCTGTTACTGTGGTTATTTATATGCAATGACTGTAGAATTGTAGCACACTTTAATAAATAGGGGCCATAATATTGTGTAAATAGACATAGGGGCCCTTTTCTAAAGGCTGGTAAGGTTTCACAATTAGCAAGCATTATGAACACAAATTAAGTTCAAAGCCCTCACGTGAGTTGACGGGGCAGTGATCAGCATGTTCCCAGCAGCTAATGTGTGGCTGAATACTTAGTAACATAGCATAGTAAATGATGGCAGATAAAGACCAGTATGGTCCATCTAGTCTGCACAGTAAGATGGCAAGAGTAGGTGCACCTGCCGCTCTGTGCAGGTCACTCCTCTCCATGACTTTGTTTGTTTCCACGCATCTACCACTCTTTCCGTAAATAAATATTTCTACATATTACTCCTGAGTCTACCCTCTTTCACCCTCATCCTATGTCCCCTCAGAGCAGAGCTTGCTTTCAATTGATGCCAGGGAGATATTTAAATGTCTCTATTATATCTTCTCTATCCCACCTTTCCTCTAATGTATACATATTAAGTTCCTTAAGTCTATTCTCATATGCGTTATAACAAAGACCACTAACCATTTTAGTAGTCACCCTCTGCACCGACTCCAACTTGTTTAAATCCTTTAGAAGGGCTCAAGAATTGCACACAATACTCCAAATGAGGTCACACCAAAGACTTACACAGAGGCATTATCACCTCCTTTTTTCTGCTGGCCATTCCTTTCCCTATGCACCCAAGCATCCTTCTAGCTTTCGCCGTCACTTTTCTACCTGTTTAAGATCATCAGACACCATCACACCTAAGTCACACTCTTCTTTTGTGGACAGAGGTACTTCACCCCCTACACTGTACCACTCCTTTGGATTATTGCAACCCAAATGTATGACCCTGCATTTTTTAGCAATAAATTTCAACTGCCAAATTCTCGATCGTTCTTCAAGCTTAGCTATATCCTTCCTCCTGTTATCTACTCCTTCCTGGATGTCTACTGCAGATTTTGGCATCATTAACAAAGAGGCAAACCTTATCTGACAGTCCTTCTGCAATATCACTAACAAGGATTTTAAAAAGAATTGGACCAAGGACAGATCCCTGTGGCACATCACTGGTAACTTTCTTCTCCTCAGAGTGAGCTCCATTTACCTGTACCCTTTGTCACCTCCTACTCAACCAATTTCTAACCCAATCGGTAACTTTAGGGCTTATCCCTAGGGTGCTCAGTTTGTTTATAAGTCTCCTGTGTGGAACGGTGTCAAAGTCTTTACTGAAATCCAAGGACACTACATCTAGGTCACTCCCTTGGTCCAACTCCCTGGTCACCCAGTCAAAGACATCAATCAGATTTGTCTGACAAGACCTGCCTCTGGTGAATCCATGCTGCCGCAGATCCTGTAATCTATTGGACTCCAGAAACCTCACTATTTTCTCTTTCAGCAGCGTTTCCAATCACCACAGAGGTTAGACATATCCTTACTTCCGCTTTTGTATAAAGGGACCACATGTACCTCTCTCCAGTCCTTTGGCACCACTCCCGACTCCAAAGAGGCATTGAAAAGGTCAGTCAGTGGATCTGCTAGAACATCCCCAAGTTCCTTCACTATTCTCAGATGTATCCCATATGTTCCCATCACTTTGTCTACTTTTAGTTTAGCAAGTTCCTCATGAACACAATCTTCTGAAAATTGTTTGATATCCCCATTAGTTCTGTTCCTATTTGTGGGTGTTTTCTGAGGTCCTGCTCCTGGCCCTTCATCTGTGAACACAGAACAGAAATACTTGTTAAGCAATTCCGCTTTATCCTTATCAACTTCTACATATTCCTCCCCTTCACCTTTGAGTCTCACAATACTACTTTTGCTCTTCCTCTTCTTACTAACATATCTGAAAAATGTCTTATCCCACCATTTTATTGCACTGGCTATTTCTTCTTCTTTTTGTATCTTTGCTTTCCTGACTACTTTGCTAACTTCTCTACGTTTTTCAAATATAGATGTCTGTCTTCCTCTCTCTGTGATCTCCTGTAGATCATAAAGGCCTCCCCCTTTTTCTTCACCTTTTCAGCTACTTCTTTTGAAAACCACAGTAGCCTCCTTTTCCTTTTACCTTTCTTTACCTTTCTAAAAAAAGGTTGGTTGCCCTTAAAATATCAGTTTTGCCCACTGTTTTTCTACACCCACCAGCTGTTCCCATCCTGCTAATGACTCCTTAAGGTATTGGCCCATCTTGGCAAAGTTAGTTTTCCTAAAGTCTAAGACCCTCACTTTTGAATGGATTTTATCAACCCTTGTCCTAATACTGAACCACACCATCTGGTGATCACTGGATACATGATGAGCTCCTACTATAATATCAGAAACACTTTCCCCATTGGTAAGCACCAAGTCCAGTATGGCCTTTTCACATGTGGGTTCTGTTACCAGTTGCCTGAATAGTTCTCCCTGTAGAGAATCCAGGATCTCCTTACTTCTAGATGATACTGCAGCAGGCATGTGCCAAGCCACATCTAGCATATTGAAATCCCCTATCAGTAACACTTCCCTTTCCTGGCAATGCTGGGTATGTCTTCAAGCAACTCTCCGTCCACCTCTTCCTCCTGTGAGGGAGGTCTGTATATCACGCCAATGCAAATAGATTTCTCTTTCCCTCTTTCTAGTTTAACCCACAGTGCCTCCTCTCTTCCTTTTAAGCCCTATAATTCTATAGCTTTAATGTTATTTTTTACATATAGTGCCATTCCTCCTCCCCTTCTTCCTACCCTGTCCTTTCTGAATAAAGTATACCCTGGTATAGTTAAATTCCAGTCATGGTTTTCTGTGAACAATGTTTCTGTAACTTCACTACATCCAAGTCAGCCTCTCCCATTAAAGCTTAAACATCTGGGATCTTATTTCCCATGCTACGGGCATTTATATACACCGTTTTCCAGATGTTGCCCATTTTACCCATTGCTATAGAGGTATTTAATATTTCACTTACATGGGGGCTTTAAGAACATAAGAACATAAGATATGCCATACTGGGTCAGACCAAGGTCCATCAAGCACAGTATCCTGTTTCCAACAGTGGCCAATCTAGGTCATATGTACCTAGCAGTTTCCCCAAAGGACACAGGTTCCACAATGCTTGAACTGGGTCAAGCATTGATATCTTGGGTCCCTCCTTAATAATGGTTTATGGACATTTCCTCCAGGAACTTGTCCAAACCTTTTTTAAACCCAGCTACACTAACAGCCTTTACTACATCCTCCGGTAACAAATTCCAGAGTTTGAATACACGTTGAGTAAAAAAATAATTTTCTTTAATTAGTCTTAAACAGTTTACCCTGTAGCTTCACTGGATGTCCTCTAGTCTTTCTATATTCTGATATCCTTCCATCCCCTTTACCATTTTGGTGGCTCTTCTATGAACCTTTTCTAAAATCGCTATATCCTTTTTAAGATACGGCGACCAGAATTGCACACAATATTCAAGGTGCGGTCTCACCATGGAACGATATAGAGGCATTATAATATCTTTTATTTTATTTTCCATTCCTTTCCTTATCATACCTAGCATTCTATTTGCTCTCTTGGCTGCCGCTGCACACTGGGTGGAGGGTTTTAACATGGTATCCACAATGACGCCTAAATCTTTTTCCTGAGTGGTGGTTCTTAATGTGGAACCTTGCATCGTGTAACCATAGTTTGGGTTGTTCTTCCCTATTAAATTCCCATATTAAATTTCATCTGCCATTTTGATGCCCAGTCTTTCAATTTATCAAGATCCTCTTGCAATTTTCCACAATCCTCTTGGGTTTTAACAACTTTAAATTGTTTTGTGCCATCTGCAAATTTGATAACCTCACTCGTTATTCCACTTTCCAGGTCATTTATGAATATGTCAAAAAGCAGCAGACCCAGCACAGATCCCTGTGGTACACCACTATTCATCTTTCTCCATTGGGAAAATTGGATATTTAGCCCTACCCTCTGCTTTCTATCTTTTAACCAGTTCCTGATCCACAATAGTACACTGCCTCCTATCCCATGACTCTTTAGTTTTGCCAAAAGTCTCTGATGAGGGACCTTGTCAAAGACTTTCTGAAAGTCCATATACACTATATCAACCGACTCACCTTTGTAAACACTCCTTCAAAAAACATAACAGATTAGTAAGACAAAATCTTCCTTGTCTAAAGCCATGTTGGCTGTCTCCCATTAAGCCATGACTATCTACATGCTGAGTAATTTTATTCTTTATGATGGTTTCTAGCATTTTTCCCGGTACTGACATCAGGATCACCGGTCTGTAGTTTCCCGGGTCACCTCTGGAACCCCTTTTAAAAATTGGTGTTACATTGGCGATCCTCCAATCTTCATCTATTAGAGATGATTTTGATGATAGTTCACAGATTACTAATAGCAGGTCTGCAATCTCATATTTCAGTTCTTTCAACACCCTTGGATGTATACCATCTGGTCTAGGTGATTTGCTACTCTTCATTTTATCTAATAGCTGTAATACATCTTCCCGATGTATCGATATTTCCTTCAATTCTTCTGCACCTTTAAATACCACTTCAGTCATGGGTAACATCCCTACATTTTCCTCAGTAAAGACCGAAGCAAAGAATTCATTCAGTCTCTCCGCTATCGCCTTGTCGCCTCTTAGTGCCCCTTTAACCCCTCTATCATCTAATGGACCAACTGACTCTCTCACAGGTTTTTTGCTACGAATGAACTTGAAAATAGTCTTTATTTTGCGTTTTTGCTGCCGCAGCAAGCTTCTTCTCAAATTCTCCCTTTGCCTGGCTTATCAATGCCTTGCATTTGACTTGCCAGTGCTTGTGCTGTTTCCAGGTTTCGTCATTTGGCTCTTTTTTCCATTTCCTGAAAGATGCTTTTTTGGCAACAACAGCCTCTCTGACCTCACCTTTAAACCATGCTGGCAGTTTTTTGGAATTCCTTCCTCTTTTCTTAAAGCGTGGAATACAGCTGGTCTGGGCTTCCAAGATAGTATTTTTCATCAACACCCAAGCTTGATGTAAGTCTTTAACCTTTGCAACTGCTCCTTTTAGTTTTTTCTTAACTGTTTTCCTCATTTTATCATAGTCTCCCTTTCGAAAGTTAAAAGGTAGTACTGTGGATTTCCTTACTGTCCCTCCTCCATTAATTAAATCAAATTTAGGCTTTTAGGTAGGAAGTTGAAATCCAGAACTTCCAGGGTAGCATTCTCCGAAATGCTTCCTGTTCCACGCGCAGGACCCAAAAGGCAGGCAGAGCACTGGAGTCTCAATGCGTGGATGTGACAATGGTGCAGAGATGAGAGTTTTGGATTTGTTAGGAACTGGGGAACATTCTGGGGAAAGGAGGGGCTCTTCCGAAAGGATGGGCTTCACCTTAACCGGGATGGAACCAGGCTGCTGGCATTAACCTTTAAAAAGGAGATAGAGCAGCTTTTAAACTAGATATTAGGGGAAAGCCGACAGTCGCCCAAGAGCGGATGGTTCGGAAGAATGTATCTTTGAAGGATACTACCAAAAGCAGAGAGGTTCCACAAAAGAGTAAAGTAGCCCAAATGCCCTCAAGTATGGAGCAGACAGAGCTTAAAGATCCCAAATTACCCATGTCTAACAATAGCCAAATTAATATGAATAAAATACATTCTCTAAAATGCTTGTATGCAAATGCTAGAAGTCTAAAAAATAAGATGGGAGAGTTAGAATATATAGCACTAAATGAAAGGTTAGATATGATTGGAATATCAGAGACATGGTGGAAGGAGGACAACCAGTGGGACACTGTGATACCTGGGTACAAACTATATCGTAATGATAGAGCTGATCAAATTGGTGAAGGGGTTGCTCTCTATGTTAGAGAGGGCATTGAGTCAGAAAGGATTAAAGTTTTGCAGGAAACAAAATTTGCTGTAGAATCTCTATGGATTGAAATTCCATGTAAAAGGGGGAAGGCAATGGCAGTGGGGGTGTACTATCGAGTGCCTGGCCAGAATGACCAAATGGATGATGAAATGCTCAAAGAAATCAAGGAAGCTAACAAACGTTACAGCGCAGTAATAATAATGGGTGATTTCAACTACCCCGGTATCGACTGGGTCAGTGTCACGTCAGGACATGCTAGGGAGATAAAGTTCCTAGATGAAATAAATGACTGCTTCTTGGAGCAGCTGGTTCATGAACCGACCAGAGGGGAAGCCATATTAGACCTAGTCCTTAGTGGAACACCAGATCTAGTGCAAGAGATAAAGTTGTTGGGGCCACTTGGCAATAGTGATCATAGCATGATCGCCTTTGATTTAATTAGTGGAGGAGGGATAGTAAGGAAATCCACAGTACTACCTTTTAACTTTCGAAAGGGAGACTATGATAAAATGAGGAAAACAGTTAAGAAAAAACTAAAAGGAGCAGTTGCAAAGGTTAAAGACGTACATCAGGCTTGGCTGTTGTTGAAAAATACTATCTTGGAAGCCCAGACCAGCTGTATTCCACGCTTCAAGAAAAGTGGAAGGAAGTCCAAAAAACTGCCAGCATGGTTTAAAGGTGAGGTAAGAGAGGCTGTTGTTGCCAAAAAAGCATCTTTCAGGAAATGGAAAAAAGAGCCAAACGACGAAACTTGGAAAAACAGCACAAGCACTGGCAAGTCAAATGCAAGGCATTGATAAGGCAGGCAAAGGGAGAATTTGAGAAGAAGCTTGCTGCGGTAGCAAAAACGCGAAGTAAAGACCTTTTCAAGTACATTCATAGCAAAAAACCTGTGAGAGAGTCAGTTGGTCCATTAGATGATAAAGGGGTTAAAGGAGCACTAAGAGGCGACAAGGCGATAGCGGAGAGACTGAATGAATTCTTTGCTTCAGTCTTTACTGAGAAGATGTAGGGATGTTACCCATGACTGAAGTGGTATTTAAAGGTGCGGAAGAATTGAAGGAAATATCGATACATCAGGAAGATATATTACAACTATTAGATAAACTGAAGAGTAGCAAATCACCTGGGCCGGATGGTATACATCCAAGGGTGTTGAAAGAACTGAAATATGAGATTGCAGACCTGCTATTAGTAATCTGTGAACTATCATTAAAAATCATCTCTAATACCTGAAGATTGGAGGATCGCCAATGTAACACCAATTTTTAAAAAGGGTTCCAGGGGTGATCCGGGAAACTACAGACCGGTGAGCCTGACATCAGTACCAGGAAAAATGGTAGAAACCATCATAAAGAATAAAATTACTCAGCATGTAGATAGTCACAACCTAATGGGAGACAGCCAACATGGCTTTAGACAAGGAAGATCTTGTCTTACTAATCTGTTATGTTTTTTTGAAGGAGTGAATAATCAGATGGACAAAAGTGAGTCGGTTGATATTGTGTATCTGGACGTTCTGAAAGCCTTTGACAAGGTCCCTCATGAGAGACTTTAGGCAAACTAAAGAGTCATGGGATAGGAGGCAGTGTACTTTTGTGGATCAGGAACTGGTTAAAAGATAGAAAGCAGAGGGTAGGGCTAAATGGCCAATTTTCCCAATGGAGAAAGGTAAATAGTGGTGTACCCCAGGGATCTGTGCTGGGTCCGCTGCTTTTTGACATATTCATAAATGACCTGGAAAGTGGAATAACGAGTGAGGTTATCAAATTTGCAGATGACACAAAACTATTTAAAGTTGTTAAAACCCAAGAAGATTGTGGAAAATTGCAAGAGGATCTTGATAAATTGGAAGACTGGGCATCAAAATGGCAGATGAAATTTAATGTGGACAAGTGCAAGGATATGCACCTAGGGAAGAACATCCCAAACTATGGTTACACGATGCAAGGTTCCACATTAGGAACTACCACCCAGGAAAAAGATTTAGGCGTCATTGTGGATACCAGGTTAAAACCCTCGGCCCAGTGTACAGCAGCGGCCAAGAGAGCAAATAGAATGCTAGGTATGATAAGGAAAGGAATGGAAAATAAAACAAAAGATATTATAATGCCTCTATATCGTTCCATGGTGAGACCGCACCTTGAATATTGTGTGCAATTCTGGTCGCCGTATCTTAAAAAGGATATAGCGATTTTAGAAAAGGTTCAGAGAAGAGCCACCAAAATGGTAAATGGGATGGAAGGATACTCCTATGAAAAAAGGCTAAAAAGGATAGGGATCTTTAACCTGGAAAAGAGACGGCTGAGGGGAGATATGATAGAAGTCTATAAATTAATGAACGGAGTGGAACGGGTAAACGTATATCGATTGTTTACCTTATCAGAATATAGAAAGACTAGGGGACATGCAATGAAGCTACAGGGTAAACTATTTAAGACTAATAAAAGAAAATATTTTTTCACTCAACGTGTAATCAAACTCTGGAATTTGTTACCGGAGGATGTAGTAAAGGCTGTTAGTGTAGCTGGGTTTAAAAAAGGTTTGGACAAGTTCCTGGAGGAAAGGTCCATAAACCATTATTAAGAAGGGACCCAGGATATCAATGCTTGAACCAATGCAAGCATTGTGGAACCTGTGTCCCTTGGGGAAACTGCTAGGTACATATGACCTAGATTGGCCACTGTTGGAAACAGAATACTGGGCTTGATGGACCTTGGTCTGACCCAGTATGGCATATCTTATATTCTTATGTAAAGGCGATCATGCTATGATCACTATGGCCAAGTGGCCCCAACAACCTTATCTTTTGTACTAGATCTGGTGTTCCACTAAGGACTAGGTCTAATATGGCTTCCCCTCTGGTCGGTTCATGAACCAGCTGCTCCAAGAAGCAGTCATTTATTTCATCTAGTAACTTTATCTCCCTAGCATGTCCTGCCGTGACACTGACCCAGTCGATACCAGGGTAATTGAAATCACCCATTATTATTACTGTGCTGTAACCTTTGTTAGCTTCCTTGATTTCTTTGAGCATTTCATCATCCATTTGTTCATTCTGGGCAGGCGGTCGGTAGTACACCCCCACTGTCATCGCCTTCCCCTTTTTACATGGAATTTCAATCCATAGAGATTCTACAGCAAATTTTGTTTCCTGCAAAACTTTAATCCTTTCTGACTCAATGCCCTCTCTAACACAGAGCGCAACCCCTCCACCAATTTGATCAGCTCTATCATTACGATATAGTTTGTACCCAGGTATCACAGTGTCCCACTGGTTGTCCTCCTTCCACCATGTCTCTGATATTCCAATCATATCTAACCTTTCATTTAGTGCTATATATTTTAACTTTCCCATCTTATTTTTTAGACTTCTAGCATTTGCATACAAGCATTTTAGAGACTGTATTTTATTAATATTAATTTGGCTATTGGTAGACATGGGTAATTTGGGATCTTTAAGCTCTGTCTGCTCCATACTCGAGGGCATTTGGGCTACTTTACTCTTTTTTGGAACCTCTCTGCTTTTGGTAGTATCCTTCAAGGATACATTCTTCCGAACCATGCGCTCTTGGGCGACTGTCGGCTTTCCCCTATTATCTAGTTTTAAAGCTGCTCTATCTCCTTTTTAAAGGTTAATGCCTGCAGCTTGGTTCCATCCTAGTTAAGGTGAAGTCCATCCCTTTGGAAGAGCCCCTCCTTTCCCCCGAATGTTCCCCAGTTCCTAACAAATCCAAAACCCTCATCCTTGCACCATCGTCTCATCCACGCATTGAGACTCTGGAGCTCTGCCTGCCTTTTGGGTCCTGCGCGTGGAACGGGAAACATTTCGGAGAACGCTACCCTGGAAGTTCTGGATTTCCACTTCCTACCTAAAAGCCTAAATTTAGCCTCCAGAACCTCCCTACCACATTTTCCTTTGTCATTGGTACCGACATGTACCAAGATAGCAGACTCCTCCCCAGCACTATCTAAGATCTTATCTAGGTGGTGCGTGAGGTCCACTACCTTCACACCAGGCAGGCATGTTACCAGGCGATCCTCACATTCACCAGCCACCCAGCTATCTACATGCCTAATGATCGAATCACCAACTATAACAGCTGTCCTAACCCTTCCCTCATGGGCATATGGCCCTGGAGAAACCTCCTCGGTGCGAGAGGGTTTTACATCACCTGGAGGACAGGTCCTAGTTACAGGATCACTTCCTGCCACACCAGGGTGATGCTCTCCTGTCACGTGACATCTCTCCTCCATGGCAATAGGGATGCTGCCAGACTGGAGGTGGGACTTCAGGACTATATCCCTGTAGATCCCGTCTATGTACCTCTCTGCCTTTCTTATGTTTTCCAAGTCTGCTACTCTAGCCTCTAGAGAACGGACTCGTTCCCTGAGAGCAAAGAGCTCCTTGCATCTAGTGCACACGTAAGACCTCCTCACCAACTGGGAGAAAATCATACATGTGACACTCAATGCAAAAGAATGGAAATCCCCCATCTCGCTGCTGGACTGCTGTCTGCATCTTAGTTTTAAGTTTGTGTTTAGATCTTTAAGTTCTTTACTTACTAAGGGTTGCT
Organism: Ichthyophis bannanicus; assembly: GCA_033557465.1. Taxonomy (NCBI): domain Eukaryota; kingdom Metazoa; phylum Chordata; class Amphibia; order Gymnophiona; family Ichthyophiidae; genus Ichthyophis; species Ichthyophis bannanicus. The sequence goes on along the minus strand of CM066033.1, from coordinate 1,029,496,939 downwards.
ATGGATATTTATACTAATGAAACTGTACCTAGTACATTTAATATACCTTGTTCACTTGAAGCTTGATTAATCTCAGGTCCTTAGTGTATGACTGATTTGGGTAACGAGCTTCACCTGAAAGCACCTCCTGTCTTTTAAGCTGTGTAAGTACCTATAAAGCTACGATTATCCCAGGGTTGGGTGGGTGTTGGGGAGGGAGGGAGGGAAATAACACTTATTAAAGAGGGCTGCTACACAATACCCTGTCTTGTGCTGCTGAGGTAAGCTATATTCTGATTTGATTTAAATTATATCTCTTTGCTGCTGCTAGGCTCTAACTTATTATGAAATTTAAACTACAAGCTCTCTGCTGGGTTCTAAATTTAACCAGAAAGCTCTCTTCTGTGTTTTAAATTTAAACTAAAAGTACTTTGCTGATACTAGGCCCTGAGTGACTATTAAATTTAAACTACAAGCTCTCTGCTGGGTATGAAATGTAACCCGAACGTTCTCTTCTGTGTTTTAAATTTAAACTTAAACTGCTGCTACTAGGCCCTGACTGATATAACAAAAAATAGTGGGTTCACAGATTAATTAGCTTTAATACAAAGAATTCCTTTCAGAAAATTCCCAGAAGTATATACTCGCAATTGCAGATCTCTCTCCAGAAGTAACAGTCTCCTTTTCTAGTCCTCACTTACTGGGAACTTTCATCACCCATCCCCAATGAATCTAATTTAAAGCCCTCTTCAGTAAGTTAGCCAGTCTTCTACTGAAGACATGTTGACCCTTCTTGGACAGATGAACCCCATCTCTTTTCTGCAGACCTTGGAACTTCATCCCATGGTCCAGGAAACCCAAACACTGTCAATGTCACCATCCATTCAGCCATACATTTATCTCCAGGATGCAAGCTTCTCTGCCTTGACCTTTATTTATTTATTTATTTATTTACATTCTCTTATATACCGCGCTATTCTGCATCAGTGCGGTTTACAATGAACAAACTGAAATTACATTGAACAGGGCATTATAACTTGGAGATAACTATTTTACAGGGAACATTTTACCCTCAACATGGAGGATTGAAGAGAACACCACCTGTGCACCTGTCTGCGTTACCCTCTGTCGCAGTAGTTCACCCTCTGTCCCAATGTGTTGTTTTGTTAGAGGATGTTTTTGTAAATGGTAACACATTCAGTGTCTGGTACTCATCCTATGCTGGCAAGAGACTTTTGTCAGTATTTCCATACTGCCCACAGAGCAATCCTGAATCATAAGAATTACCATTTTTTGGCTTGGTTGAAATGAATGGAGAAATGTATTAAATTGTACTGAATTGTACTGTCTCTGCGTGATGCAGTTTACATATGGCTTGACCAATCTGCACTAAATTTAGAGTTGAGGTAGGTCCTTTGGAGACATATTTCTTTAGCACATCCCTTTCCAGTAGGAGTTTGACAAGTGATATTTAGGCACAGTAGATATTTTTCAGTCCTCAGAGGTCTCACTGTAAGTTTGTACCTGAGGCAATGGAGGATAAAAGTGACTTTCTTAAAGCCGCAAGGAGCAGCAGTGGGATTTCAGCCCTGGCTTCCCGGGTTCCAGATTGCTGCTCTGATCATTAGGTTACACCTCCACTTTTCCACTTGTCAAAGGTAGGAAAGTGAAAGGGGAGTAGGAGAAGAAGGAGAGCAGCTCTAATAGTTTTCTCATAGGATATACAGTTTGAGTGCCACTCCTTATAACTCTAAAACAGATGGAACTTCCTCTACCAAACTCTGGGGCATGTTTACTGTATTAAAGAGCTCACCAGGAGTACAATGAAATTGAGCCGTGAATCTAGAGTGGGGGACCATGCCATCTTCAGGCAACACGTGCATCTATGCTGCTGTTGGTGTGTTCCTAATGCATAACACTGTGCAATCCAGCACATGTGTGCACTTTATGCAACCTATTGAGGTGGCATTTAGTGAACCCATGCTAATGGCAACATTCATGGTTGACGTACACCCATAATGGCCGTGCTAACCATGATGTACCATTACTATCCACAATCTGCCCCTTGGCTCCACAGTATCAGGAGATGATGCATATAGCCCAGCATTTCTCTTGGTCCAAACCACAGTTACTGCAGCTTGTGAAAAATCAGAAACAAGGAGGGGATTGGAGGCAGTACTGTAGCAGGCAAATACAAGGAAAGAGAAGGGTAGGGAGACTCAGATTATGGCAGAAATGGCAGTGGGCTGGGAGCAGATGGCAAGTTCAGCAAAAGAAATGGGCTGGGCCATATATCTATCTATCTATATCTATATCTATATATCTATATATATACAGTATTTAAGCTTTGGAACACTTTTTGCTGAAGGACAAGCTCCTGGAGGAAAAGTCAATAGACTTTTATTAAGACAGTCCTTTGGAAAGTCGCTGCTTATTTTGGGGGTAAGTAGTATGGAATCTACTACTTTTTGGGATCCTGTCTGGTACCACAGACCTGGATTGGTCTCTGTTGGAAACAGGAAACTGGGCTTGATGGACCATTGATCTGACCCTGAATGACAATTCATGCATGTTTATGTTCTTCCTGGATCATGGAAGGATTTCCAAAGGCTGCTGAGCAGAGATTGTATCCACCTATCCAATAAGGAGCAAAGCATCTTTTGCAGCAGACTGGTTAACCCACTGAAGAGACTTTTAAATTAGGTTCATGAGGGAATGATGAACAAAGCCCCCAGGTAAATAAAAGCCCTCAGGTAATTAAGGATTAAATACCTATATAGAAATTAGAAAAAAGGCAACATCTGAAAAGCCGTATATAATAATGCCTGTAGCATGAGAAATAAGATTCTGGATCTACAGGCCATAATGAAAGAAGCTGACTTGGATTTGGTGGCAGTGACTGAGATGTAGTTTATGGAGAACCAGAATTGGGATATAGTTATATTGAGCTATAATCTATTCAGGTAGGAAGAAAGTGAAGAGGAGTGGCTCTACAGTATATGTAAAAAATAATATTTAAGCAACAGGATTGCAGGGTTTACAAGATAAGGAAGAAGCACAATGGATTAATCTGGTTTGATATACAAACTTCCTTCCCAGGCAGACGAGGTGGACAGAGATTTCATTGAGATATTTAATGTTGCTATGAATGGAGAAGTCATACTGATAGGTGATTTCAATATGTAGTATGTTTTTTGGGACATCTTTGCTGTGATGTCATCTAGAAGTAGGAAGATCCTGGATTCCCGAAAGGAACAACAAGTGGCAAAAGCAAAAATATAGTGGGAAGTATAAAGTGTTACTCAAGGAACCATACTTTGATCAACAAACTGGCCACATGACTGATTAAGAAGAAGTGAACTGAAACTGAATACTGGGTGCAGTTCTGATCACTATGGGGCATGTTTACTAACAGGCCGGTAAAGTGCGGGTCGCGGTAGAGTGAGTGTGCCGTATAAGGAGTGGGCGTTCCGTCGTGAAGAACAGAAGCTGTGATTGACAGATGCGCTAAGGTGCGCGGCGCCCGTGTGGTTAGTGCCCTGTGACATTACGGAGTTTGATCTGTGCACATGGTTCACACTGCTCACGGTTTTTGGGCTTCCACTATTGTGCTGCACATTGCTGACGGAAACGGTTTCTTTTCCCGGCACAGCACCTCTAACGCGAGTGTTTCACTGGCGTTATATTTCTTTGCAGATTCGGGCACGCTCCTGTGCGGCGAGTCTCTCCCCTCCCACATTCCGCCCACTGACCCCGTCTCTCCGCCCCTAGGGGGCCTTCCTCCGCCCTCATTTCGCCTTTGCACGCCTCTTTCGCACATTACCGCCCCGCAAATGTGCGCGTTGTCGGCGCACGCTTGCGGGACCCGTTAATGTGCCGCGCACTCGTACGGGGCGCTTAAGAGCACTTAAATACATCTTTTAGAGCGCTCATGTGCGCCCCGTACAAGTGCGCCGTTTAGTAAACAGACCCCTATGTCTTAAAAAGCATATAGCGGAATTAGAAAAAGTACAGAGCAGAGCGACCAAAATAATAAAAGGGATGGAAGAATCTCCTATGAGGAAAGGCTTAAAAAGTTAGGGGTCTTCAACTTAGAAAAGAGACAGCTGAGGGGAGATATGATAGAGATCTATAAAATAATGAGTAGAGTGGAACCGGCAAATGTAGATTTGTTTACTCCTCAAGAAGTAGAAAGACTAGGGACCACGCAATGAAGCCACAATGTAGAACATTTAAGACTAATTGGAGAAAATATTTTTTTCACTCAATGCGTAATCAGTCTTTGGAATTCATTGGCAGAGGATGTAGTAAAAACTGTTAGTGAGCTGGGTTTAAAAAAGATTTGGACAAGTTCCTGGAGGAAATATCCATTACTCATTATTAAAGTGAACTGGCGAAATCCATTGCTTACTTCTGGGAAAAACTAGTAAAACAAACATATAGGACCCGATATTCAAAGGCATATACACAGTTTACAGACCTGCAAATGATGTAAATACCATTTAGTATTATCTCCACTACATGCCCCAATGCTAACCACTTAGCATCAGGGCATGTCATGGGCATCTGGGGTATTATGGAGGTGGCAAGATTCACTAATCAGGTAGTGGCGATATTGCACCACTGCCCAGTTAGCGACTTGCAGGTAAAAGATAGATGCAGAAAAAGATGGCCTACCTTTACTTCTAGGAGTTAATTGGGCAGCAGCTCAATATCGCCACTGCCAGCTATGGAGGCTGTGCAGCGATCCCGGATATCCAATGCAGGGGCCACATATGATCCCAGCATTGAATATCCGGGGTCAAAGTTTGTCGGCAACAGCTGTGCACCCTAGCAGCACATAGCCATCCCAGAAGAATATCGGGCTAGATATGCTTACTCATCTTGTAATATCCTGTGACGTTCTGATTACAGAAAATTTCTATGCAGAAAGGCACAATGCAGTGTCATGTCTCATTCCTTGGAAACGTTAGTAAGCATTAGAACATTGTTGTACTGGAAAAGCACTTGGATCATGACCCTAAAAGAATTACAGAGAATGAAGAGGTTATGATCACATAGGACATTCCCATTTTGAACAATAAAAGGCTGGATGCAAGTAAACCAGACATAGTGGTAAAGAAGAAAAACACCAGAAAAGCACTGATAATACAGTACTTGTGTCAATTCTAAGTGATTATTATGTGAATCGTATGGGAAGGGAGAAGATCCTTAAGTACCAAGAAATTACATCAAACCAGGAAAATGTGGCAGAAAAATACATTTTCCATTATGTTGGATGCTACAGGCTCTCGATTAAGAGGAATTTCCAAGCACATCTTGATAAATTGCCTGTATATGTTACATCTTATCAACTCCAGAAGGAAGTTCTCTTTAGCACGATGCTTGTGAGCAATAGCAGTGCATTTGAGGGATCAAGGTCAATCTCCACAAACCTGATTTAAGAATAAGGCTCATTCTTGTCATAGAATGTGTAAACCTAACCTATTTGGAGATATTACCCATGTAGGAGGGGGGTCATACTTGGCCCAGTACTTACAAATGCAGAGAATGTTTCTGAGGTTATAGTGGATGATCATCTGGTATCCAGTGATCCATGGATGGTATGGTTCAGTATTTGGACACAGGTAAAATATTTCATTCAAGAGTGAGGGTCCTAGACTCCAGGAAAACTAACTTTTTCAAGATGAAGGATTTTATCTGAAGGAGTCATTAGCTATATGGGAACATCTGAGGGATGTAGAAAAGCAGTGGGAAAAACAGGGTATATGTTAAGTGCAACAAACTGTTTTTTTTTTTTTTTTAAATTCTTTATTTTCGTTTTATAACAACAAAGGAAAGGAAGACATACAGCTAAAAGACAAATACATAACGTGTAATACATACACCAAAGTAAACCCCTACCACCCCCCTCCCCCCTGCTTCTTCTCTAGAAAACTAAGCATTCCCGAAGCGGGCGTGTACGTACATTATTATATTACAAAACCTAACGGTGATCTAAAACATGATGAGTGCACATTATACAGGCATGTTGGAGCAATAAGCAGATTGTACATAATCATTAAGCATCTGCCATTTAGACAAGCAAGAGTGAGTTTGAACATGGGGAATAGCTCTCCGAGGTATCTGCTCATATTTACTATATAAGCAGACGAGGTTCCACCATTCATTGACAGTAAGTCGAGAGCTATCCTTCCAATTCCTCGTGATTAAGCAAATGGCTATACCCAGCATGAAATCAAGGAGAAAGCGACCCTTCTTAGGAAGAGAGGGGACCTCCGCCACAGAGCGGAGTCCCACGACCTTCCAAGAGAGAGGTTCATGAAAGTGTAAGATAGATTGAATACGACCCCAGACCCGCCCCCAATAGGCCTGCAGTTGAGGACATTCATAAATAACATGAGCGAAGGTTCCCACAGCAGTATGGCAAGACCAACACAGGTCCCTAGCATTTGGGTTCCATTTGGCTATTTTTTCTGGGGTATAAAAGCATCTGTGTGCAAAGAAGAAGAGTTTGGGTAACAGAGGCAGACCGGGAAACCCGCACTACTTTACTCCAAAAAACGCTCCATTGCACAGGGGTTATAGTAGTTTGCAGTTCGCGCTCCCAGGCTTGTTGAGCTCTAAAAGTGTCCGTATCTGTACCCTGACAAATTATTTTATAAAAGTTAGAGGCTACCCCATGTGTACTACTAATGGAGTGAACTGTCTCTAATAGCCCATCCTCAGTAGGGGCAGAGGGCGGCATGATTCGAGCACTTTTGAGGCAGTGTTGAAGCTGCATCAATTGAAAGTAGTGTTTCGCTGGTAACGCAAATTCCTTTTGTAAATCAGAAAAGGTTTTCCAACGAGCTGCAGAGAAAAGCTGTTGGGGTGTCCAGATCCCCCTGGAGTACCAGGGTTTCCAGGCTATTGTTCTATTTAGGACTTGAATTCTGGGGTTATTCCATAGCGGGAGTCCGTCCTGAGGACATACATTCGGGCCCAGTGATAGAATGAGAGTGTTAAAGGCCGCAAGAATATCGACAATCATTGGTGGATGGCGGGTGTCTACTTGATAGGACATACCGGGGAGATGGGTCAACGGAATTGGGCTACTAAGCTCCTCTTCTATGTCAAGCCAAACTGGTCGGCGGTCTGTTGAGGTATCTAGCCATCAGGCACCTTGCTTAAGTAGAAAGGCTTGATGATATCTAAGAAAATCAGGAAATCTCGTACCCCCTCGTTCCTTTGCAGACTGCAGTTTATGTTTAGCTATCCTTGGTGGTTTGCCCTGCCAGAGATAACGGACGAGAAGGCCCTCAATATCTTTATAAGTATGTAACGGAAGTAAGCATGGCAGCATTTCTAAAATGTAGTTCACTTTGGGGACTATCATCATTTTCACAGTTTCTAAGCGGCCCCACCATGTGAGAGATAAGGGAGACCAACGATTTGTGAGTTCACGGACTTTGGAGACTACCTCTTTGGCATTAAAACTGATAGTGTCTTCTAAAGGAGAACAGTAATGGACCCCGAGATACTTCACCATGCGGGATTGCCAAAGGAAGGGAAAGGCCTGCATGTCAGCCTCATGTACCCAGCGGTTCAGTGGGAATGCTACAGATTTGGTCCAGTTAATTTTATAGCCCGATAATTGTGAGTATCCGTCAATCAGATCCAAGACAGCTGGAACCGAATCGAGGGAAACGAAGAGCATGAGGTCATCTGCATATGCAGAGAGTTTAATCTCCCTACGACTAAAGGGGACACCTCAAATACGTGCGGACTGTCTAATAAGGAGGGCTAGGGGTTCAAGAGCGAGATCAAAAAGCATTGGTGATAGGGGGCAACCTTGACGCGTGCCTCTTTGGAGGTTAAATGGCTGAGATTTGATGGCGTTTACACAAATACTGGCGACGGGTTGAGTGTACATGACTTGGAGATATCGGAGGAAGCCCTCTCCAAAGCCATACCATCGGAGAACTGCAAATAAGAAGGGCCATTCTAGACGATCAAAGGCTTTTCGGCATCCAGGGAAAGACCCACCCATGGATGATCGAGATTGGCAGCACTAGATAACACATGGCACAAGGTCCGAGCATTGTCAGCAGTTGATCTGCCGGGTATAAAACCGCATTGGTCGGGGTGAATTAGGGTAGCCATCATGTCAGATAGCCGGGTGGCCAAGACCGTTGCGAAGATCTTATAGTCGGCATTAAGTAGGGAGATTGGACGGTAGTTGGCGGTCAGTAGCGGGTCTCTGCCTTCTTTCTCAAATACAACCACATTAGCTGCAGAAAAGGATCCCAAAGAGGATGTATCTACCGCAAGGGCAGTAAAATAGAGTTTTAAATAGGGAACTAAATCTGAACCATCGCATCCCTATCATCTTCAGAGAGGGTCGGCCGCTGAATGCCAGAAAGCAATCGCTCGAATGTCTCTGACGAGAACTCACATTCAGATTGATATAGGCGAGTATAGAAATCCCGAAAGAGCTCTACTATGTCGGAGTCTGTGGTCACTATGCCCCCTCCCTGTGGAGCTCGAAGGGCCGCAACGCGTTTGGCTTCTTTTTGACCTTTCAAGGCATTGGCTAGGAGTCGACCGGCTCGGTTATTTTCACGATAATATGTCCCTCGCTGAAGCTCAATACTCTTAGAAGCTGCAGTTGAGAGGATTGAATTATATTGAAAACGGAGACGCTGTAATCGAATTAATACACATGGGTCAGTGCGTGAAGTTAGAACTCGTTCGCCTGCTTTTATTTGTTGGTCTACTATGAGCAGCTGCTGTTTACGTTGTTTCCGCAGGCGGATTTGATAGCTAGTGATCGTTGCCCGAATGGCCGCTTTGAAGCCCTCCCACCAAGCCCAATTCGCAGTATCTTGGGGTAGATTAAAATGGAAGTAGTCCTGTATGGCTACTCGAATTTCTGACTGGAACTCTGGCTGAGTTAACAGGGCTCTATCAAAGAACCAGGCTCCCAAGTTTCCCTGGGGTGCAGTAGTGTGTAATTGAAAGGAAATGGCAGCATGATCTGAAATATGTTGGGAGTGAATCTTTGCAGTGTCCACCTGAGGAACTAACAGTTTTGAGATTAGAAAGAAGTCTATGCGAGACTGAGATTTATGAGGGGAGGAGAAGAAGGTGAAGTCAAGCTCATTGGGGTGTAGTAACCTCCATAGATCAACTAAAGCAAGATCCTTGATCAGGGAGGTAAGCGTGGCGTGACTCTTGGGGGGACCACTCGTCCTAGGCGGCTGTTTATCAATCAGGGGATCAAGGACTAGATTGAAATCCCCCCCAATGATCAATGAAGTATTAGCAGAAGCCTGCGCAACCTGAGCAATGGTAGCAAAAAAGGCAGGGTCATCAACATTAGGAGCGTAAAGGCATATACATGTAACTTCTAGGCTACCTATCTTGAGGTGAACTCTAGACCATCTACCTTCTGTATCTGAGCTAGTCGCAATAACAGTAGCATGCAAAGATTTCCTAACCAGTATGGCAACCCCACATTTCTTAGAAACGGCTGGGGAATAAGCGGCCACCATATAAGGTTTAATATTGAGTTTAAGAGTTTCCTTCGAATTTAAATGCGTTTCTTGGAGAAAAATCAGATCCGCTGCTTCCTGACTGAGGTAGCTTAGGATTTTCTTCCGTTTTATCGGATTATTGATGCCTTTTACTTTCAATGAAAAAATCTTACATGGTACCATCAATCGGTAATAGACATTTTAGGGAAGGGCGCTTGATAACATAGAACATAAGCAGAATCTGTACAACAATGTCATAATCACCGAGTATTCTGGCTAATACACCCCATATTGAAAAGTATGTACCAACGTATCTTAGAGAAGAAGCAAAACCCCCAAAGAATATGGCGACCATGTGTCTGCGGGAGGAGGCCCTAGAGAGGAAATAGAAGACATGTAAAAAAAAGAAAAGAAACACCAGAGTCCATAATAACACTGTCTCTGATACTCATCGAGGCTACTGTGGGTAGATGGAGTCGGGTCACAGATACCATCAAGAGTAAGGCAACAGACTGCCCACGCCAGACTCTTTGCTAGGCTGCGGCAGATCCAATATGGCAGATACAGCGGATATGAGGAGACTTGCAGAAATATTCTGGAAGTCAGCGCATCAAGTCGGCTTCTTTGGAATCCAAAAACTCCGCTAGTAGATCAGGGTCCTCGAATGTTCTTGTCTGATTGTGAAGCGTGACTCGGAGCTTGGCCGGGTACATCAGGCCATAGCGTGCTTGTAGTTGTTGAAGCCTCGGCCGGAATTCCAGAAAGCGCTTTCGGCGGTCGACTGTGGGTTTAGACAAGTCGGGATAGAAGGAGATCTTGTGGCTCTCAAACTCCATATGGCCCTTTGCCCGAGAGGCACTTAGAATTTGCTCCACGTGTTGATATCTCAATAGTCGAAAAATGATAGGCCGCGGGGTCTTCCTGTTGAGCGTTATGCTTGTGGGTACACGATGAGCGCGATCAATCTCCAAATCTTTGGTAAAGGTGATTTGGAGCAGGGAAGGGAGGATTTTGCATAAAAAACTCTTTCATGTCTCCCGATTCCGCTCCCTCCGGTATGCCCACGAGTCGTATGTTGTTGCGGCGCGCTCTATTATTGCCATCTTCCACCTCTTTCTGCAAGGCCCGCACCTGTCGTTCAACTTTGTCGAGTTGGGACAACCGGGCCGCATGGGAGTCCAATATGCTCTCCATTTTGTCTTGACGTGAAGAAAGCCCTTCTAGCTTGCTTTGCAGCACACCAAAATCGTCCCGCAGCGCTCGGAGTGCTTCCCCGTTTGCCTGCACAAGGTTTTTGACCCCTCTAATCTCCACGAGGATTTCCTGCTGCATTTCGGGGCCCTCGCACAAGGCCGGCCCCTTCTGCGGGGACGGAGGTTCAGTTTTGGAACGTTTGCCGTGAGAAGACGCTGGAGACCCAAATTCCAGGCGCATTGGTTTAGTCCCCGCCATCTCACCAATGTGCCCCGGCAAGATCAGAGTAGAAGTTCCAAGTATATGAGGTGTTAATTCAGGATTCTGAGTAGGCCTCTCGGGAGCCTCAGCGTTATGCGACCATCCCGCTGGACATCAGGCTCCGCCCCCCCAAACTGTTTTGTTAGAAAAGTAAATAAAAAAGAAAAGGAGGCCATTATGATTCTCAAAAGTAGATGAAAAGGTAAGCAAAAAAAGGTTATTTTTCATAAACTACAAGAGATCGCAAAAAGACAAGCAAAACATCTGGAAAAGCTAAAAGAAGCTGAGAAAGGAGTCAGGAAAGCAAAAATGTAAATGGAAGAAAAAATAGCCACTGCAGTAAAATTAGGGATGTGCAGGCCAAAAAATGTTGTTTTGTTTTGTTTATTTTATATATATTTATATAACAGTTTCTTCTATACCGCCCCTTCCAGAGATCAGGGGCGGTTTACATTAAACAGTGAACAGAACATTTGTATACATCTGTATACATTTACAAGGAACATTATGTTTTTTAACTATATACAAGTGTAATTACAAGGAACATTTTTTTTTTGAACGTTAACTAGAACAGTGCTTATCAAACTATGTACAGGTTATAATAACATGGAGCACAACATAGTTGATTACCAGTGGTTATTTACAATAGTGATATAGCCGACAGTTTGAGTAGATCTTTTGCATGTTGTGTGAAATGTTTTGCATGTTGTGAGATATGTAAGGTTTATTGAGTTAGTCGTTTGTTCTGTCTTGGGTACTGTGGATGTGTTTCTGTGATTGTTTTGTAGAGGTTTTTTGTTGATGTGGGATCTCAAAGTGTTTTGTAAAGAGGTATGTTTTTAGTTCCTTTTCGAATTGATGAAGGTCTTTTATCATGCGTAGTGTTAATGGTATTTCATTCCAGAGGTTGGGGGCAGCAAAGGAGAAAGCTCTATCGCTTGTTGTCGCTTTAGTTTTTCTGAAATTTGTTTTTATGTTGAGGGAATGGATTGCATTCCGTCTGCGCATTCTAGTTTCTGTTGGGAGGTGTATTAGAGTAGATAGTTGTGAGGGAGAGATTTTATTAATGATTTTGAAAGTAGTTAGGAGGATTTTATATTTTATTCGGCTGTTTATAGGGAGCCAGTGTAGGTCTAACAGAATTGGGGTCACATGGTCTGTTAGTTTAGCTTTTGTGATCATCTTGGCGCATATGTTTTGTGCTCTTTAATGGAAGTCCGTTTAGGAGACTATTACAATAGTCGAAATGAGGGGTGATGAGGGTGTTGACTACTGATCTAAAGTCATCTGTGTTAAGTAGGGGTCTCAGATGTTGTATTGTCTTGAGTTTATAAAATATGGTTTTTACTGTATGTTTTATGTGTGGGATCATGGTGAGTGAGTGGTCTATAATTATTCCAAGGTATTTTACCTCCTTTTTGACAGGTATAGGTGTGTTACTTATTGTGATTGTAGTAGGGTAGTTGCAGTCAGTGTCTGTTTTCCTCGTTATGAACATTGCTTCCGTTTTTTTGAGGTTAATGCTTAAGTGATTGTCTTCAAGCCATGTGGTAGTCTCGTTCATGCATTGGAGAAGGCTATCATATTTGGGGTTGGTAGGGTTAATGGGGATGGCAAGCATGATATCATCTGCGTATATGAAATGGTTGATTTTATGCTTCTTGAATATATTTGTGATGGGCTGGAGGTACAAATTGAAGAGGAGGGCGGAGAGGGCTGATCCTTGGGGGATACCCTGACCTTGTGGGAAAGTTTCTGATGTTTCTGTACCTAATTGTATCCGTATTAATCTGTGTGTGATGTATGATTTGAACCATTCAAGGACTGTACCTCCTATTTTTAGATTTTCTAGTTTGTTAATGAGTGTATTATGGTTGATGCTGTCAAATGTTAACATAAGAACATAAAATATGACATATTGGGTCAGATCAAGGGTCCAAGAAGCATAGTATTCTGTTTCCAACAGTGGCCAATCCAGGTCACAAGCATCTGTCAGATTCCCAAAAGGTATACAAATTCCATGCTGCTTGTCCAATTGGTAAGCAATGGATTTTCTCGGTCCTCTTTAATAATTGTTTATAGATTCTTCCTCCAGGAACTTGTCTAAACCTCTTTTAAATCCAGCTACATTAACAGTTTTTACTACATCTTCCGGTAACATATTCCAAAGTTTAATTATGTGTTGAGTGAAAAAATATTTTCTCTGATTATTCTTAAATGTGCTATATTGTAGCTTCATTGCATGCCCCCTAGTCTTTCTACTTTTTGAAGGAGGAAACAACCGATTTACATTTACCTGTTCTACTCCATTCATTATTTTATACACCTCTATCATATCTCCTCTCAGCTGTTCTTTTCTAAGTTGAAGAGACCTAACCTTTTAAGCCTTTCCTCATAGGGATTTCCTTCCATCCACTCTACCAATTTTGCCGTTCTTCTTTGTACTTTTTCTAATTCTACTATATCCTTTTTAAGATAGGGTGACCAGAATTGCACACAATATTCAAGGTATGGTCACATCATGGAGCGATATAAAGGCATTGTAATATCTTTCATTTTATTTTCTATTCCTTTCTTTTTTATAGATTAGTAGATTTTAATTTAATTCGACCTTATAGCAACCACAAACAAACAACAACCACCCCCTCTCCAACCACCCAGCCCCAAATCCCAGTTCTGAAGTCCATTCAGGTGTGCTAACGATAGTCCAAGGGAGGCAGCTCATGCCCTGAGACTTAGCGATGCTGTGCTGCAACTAGAGAAAATGTTTTCTGCAAGCATAAAGCATTCCCTTTGCTTTCTAGGCCGCCACTGCACTGGGCAGATGATGACGCCTAAATCCTTTTCTTGGATGTTGGTTCCTAATGCAACTGTAGTTTGGGTTGTTATTTCCTAAGTGCATAACTTTGCACTTGTTCATATTAAATATCATCTGCTATTTGGATGCCCAGTCTCTCAATTTATCAACATAAGAGCATAAGATATGCCATACTGGGTCAGACCAAGGTCCATCAAGCCCAGTATTCTGTTTCCAACAGTGGCCAATCTAGGTCATATGTACCTAGCAGTTTGCCCAAGGGACACAGGTTCTACAATGCTTGTATTGGTTCAAGCATTGATATCCTGGGTCCCTTCTTAATAATGGTTTATGGACCTTTCCTCCAGGAACTTGTCCAAACCTTTTTTAAACCCAGCTACACTAGCAGCCTTTACTACATCCTCTGGTAACAAATTCCAGAGTTTGATTACACGTTGAGTGAAAAAATATTTCCTTTTATTAGTCTTAAATAGTTTACCCTGTAGCTTCATTGCATGTCCCCTAGTCTTTCTATATTCTGATAAGGTAAACAATCGATCTACGTTTACCCGTTCCACTCCGTTCATTAATTTATAGACTTCTATCATATCTCCCTCAGCCGTCTCTTTTCCAGGTTAAAGAGCCCTAACCTTTTTAGCCTTTCTTCATAGGAGTATCCTTCCATCCCCTTTACCATTTTGGTGGCTCTTCTCTGAACCTTTTCTAAAATCGCTATATCCTTTTTAAGATACGGCGGCCAGAATTGCACACAATATTCAAGGTGCGGTCTCACCATGGAACGATATAGAGGCATTATAATATCTTTTGTTTTATTTTCCATTCCTTTCCTTATCATACCTAGCATTCTATTTGCTCTCTTGGCCGCCGCTGCACACTGGGCCAAGGGTTTTAACATGGTATCCACAATGACGCCTAAATCTTTTTCCTGGGTGGTGGTTCCTAATATGGAACCTTGCATCGTGTAACCATAGTTTGGGTTGTTCTTCCCTAGGTGCATAACCTTGCACTTGTCCACATTAAATTTCATCTGCAATTTTGATGCCCAGTCTTCCAATTTATCAAGATCCTCTTGCAATTTTCCACAGTCCTCTTGGGTTTTAACAACTTTAAATAGTTTTGTGTCATCTGCAAATTTGATAACCTCACTCGTTATTCCACTTTCCAGGTCATTTATGAATATGTCAAAAAGCAGCGGACCCAGCACAGATCCCTGGGGTACACCACTATTCACCTTTCTCCATTGGGAAAATTGGCCATTTAGCCCTACCCTCTGCTTTCTATCTTTTAACCAGTTCCTGATCCACAATAGTACACTGCCTCCTATCCCATGACTCTAGTTTTGCCAAAAGTCTCTCATGAGGGACCTTGTAAAAGGCTTTCTGAAAGTCCAGATACACAATATCAACCGACTCACCTTTGTCCACCTGATTATTCACTCCTTCAAAAAAAACATAACAGATTAGTAAGACAAAATCTTCCTTGTCTAAAGCCATGTTGGCTGTCTCCCATTAGGTCATGACTATCTACATGCTGAGTAATTTTATATCAAGGTCCTCTTGGAATTTTTTACAATCCTCTTGTGTTTTAACAACTCTGAATAATTTGGCGTCATCTACAAATTTGATCACCTCACTCATTATTCCCATTTCCAGGTCATTTATATATATGTTAAGAAGCAGCGGGCCCAGCACAGATCCTGGGGTATTCTGTCTCTCCGCTATGGCTTTGACCTTTCTCAGTGTACGTGTTACCCCTTCATCATCTAATGGTCCAACTGACTCCCTCACAAGTGTTTTGCTACGAATATACTTGAAAATGTTTTTATTATGTGCTTTTGCTTCAATGGCAAGCTTCTTTTCAAATTTTCTCTTTGCTTGCTTTATCAATGTCTTGCATTTAACTTGCCAGTACTTATGCTTTTTCCTGTTTTTATCACTTGGCTCTTTTTTCCATTTTCTATTCCATTTTTTTTTGTTTTTTCATATGTTTCATCTTCTTCTTGTATTTTTTTAAATGAGCTTCCCTGTTGCATAATAGATTATCCAAAAGAACCCAGAACTACGTCATTCTCCACAAGTTCTATACAGAAAAAAAGGTGAACCCCCAAAAGTCGGACAAATGTTTGAAATGTGAAAATGTTATATGTCAGATGTGCTGTCAAGAGTGGGAAATTCCACTCTTCAGAAACAGAACCTTCTTTTAATTTTTTTTTGATCAAGGAACTCTGTATAAAAATCACTTATCTTGTGAAGCACATAGAAGAGCAGATAGTTAACAGTCTCACACGGTGTGCATCACGTTTCGGGTTACGATCAGCACTGCTTCAGGTGTTAGAAGGACTCCTGCGTATTGACTGCTTGAGAGCAGGAGTCCTTCTAACACCTGAGGCAGGGTTAATCATGTGAGGACTGTTGAATGCTCTTCTATGCGTTTCATAAGACAAGTGATTCTTATAGAGTGTTCCTTGAATAAAAAATTATTCAAAGGAGGTTCTATTTTTCGAGAGTGGAATTTCCCTCTCTTGACAGCATATCCAACATATAATATTTTCACATTTCAAGCATTTGCCCGACTTTTGGGCGATCACCTTTTTTCTGTATAGCACTGTTGCATAATAGGGTACACTATTGCTTAACAGAGCATACTCTTTCGTGAGAACATGCACTATTGCATAATAGTGCACTCTTTTGCAGGAATGTGCACTATGTAGCAAGGGTATTACGTTTATTTATAAGCTATCGATATGGAACTATGTCAAAGACTTTGCTGAAATCTAAGAAGACCACATCTAGCACTCTCCCCTGATCTAACTCTGTGGTCGCCCTGTCAAATAAATTGATTAGATTTGTCTGACAAGAACTACCTCTAGAGAAATCATGCTGCCTTGAATCTTGCAATCCATTGGATTCCAGAACATGCACTACCCTTTGTTTAAAAGTGTTTGCTTTAATTTACTTATCACAAAAATCAGACGAATCAGCTCATAGTTCCTAACCTCTGCTTTTATGGAGAAGGACCACATCCACTCTTCTCTAGTCCTCTCGGAATTTTTTATACTTAAGAAGTCTTTTTGAATTTAATTTGACCTACAAACATTTACATTATAATGAAGTGTGCTGTGCTATCAGAAACTGCTTCTTATGAAAGGGGAATAATACAATGGTAGACAATCTGAAGGACTGAATCCAACATCATTTGAACCACCACTGTACTACTAGATCACCTTCCAGGAGCACCCTTGTGGACATGACTATTTAGTATGACAGATCGG
Source organism: Ichthyophis bannanicus (assembly GCA_033557465.1). Classification (NCBI taxonomy): domain Eukaryota; kingdom Metazoa; phylum Chordata; class Amphibia; order Gymnophiona; family Ichthyophiidae; genus Ichthyophis; species Ichthyophis bannanicus. The sequence continues at coordinate 1,029,479,898 of CM066033.1, read as the reverse complement.
AAAGCACACAAAAATAAAGGTTAACGAAAAGAAATAATATAGGGTGATGATTTTTTTCTGGACTAACTTACTGCATGTCTTGATAAGTTTTTGGAAGTAGGACTCCCTTCCTCAGCAACATGAGAGCGGTTGATGGGCAAGGAATAAAAGTTTGTTTTTCAGTTGTATGTAAAAACAAACCAATTTTTATTCAGAACCTTACCATTTGTCCCAAACCTCTGTTTCATGGTAATTTTGTGAATTTCAATAACATTTGATTCTTGTTGATATGCTTTTACCTGCAGTTGACTCTGGCCTATTTGGGGAAAACAGTAATTAAACAAGTTAATGCATGTTTTGAAAAAGCAGTATGCCTCCTCTCCTTTATCGGGCACTGATGGTTATCTAATCTGTTTAGTCTTCCCCTCCAGCACTTTCTGACTTGCCTGCATCGTACCCTACTGACCCTCTTCCAGCAACCTACTCAGCATTGGGACAAAAAATAGCTAGGTCTGACCTGTGAAAACAGGCCTGAATACCATTACAGGTATGACCTGATATTAGCCAATCAGGATACAGAATTCTCGATCATCCGGATCACGAGCTGCATTTTAAATTTTGCATTAACCTTCTCTGTCTTTCACCATAGCACTTGCTGCTCCTCTTATTCTTACTGCTTTGGCACTCTGTAGTAGTCATCAAATACTGTGGAAGGTGTTATCCCCCCAGGGTTCTTATCTCTCTATTTACGGAGCAGAGATTAGGAAAGTTCTATTCTATAGCAGTTTTTAGAATAGGTTGCATCATATGTCATGCAGCAACCAAGGGAAAAGAAAGAGTAACTGTTAGAAAAGTGAAAATAGAAGTAATAAATGGGTGGGGTAGGGAGGACTAAAATTGCAATCAAATAAGAGGTTACATTTTCAAACAAAAGTGGAAATATTTCCCTTCATCGCTTTATAGTGTTGACTGAGTTTGGTGAACCTGGAGTGGCTGTCAGAAATGTGCAGGGAATGACTTATGAGATAACATCAAGAGACGGTGAACTGGTCACTGACAACTGGGGAGATGTAAAAAAGACAGCAAAATGTGCATGATGCAAAGAGTAAGCATTAGAGATAAGGAACAAAGGAAGAAATAAATCAGATGCATTTCCCTGAAAACAAATAATTGCATTCCAGCTCCAATGCCATTTAAAGAACAAATGAAGTTTAAATGTGAATATAACAGGAAAATATTCAAAAGAAATCTGGTGTCTAAGATTATATTTAGCTTTACTTGATAAGAAACAGATTGTTTTTGAAAGCTTCTGATTTGGAAGAAGACAAAAAAAAGGGAAAAAAAAGAGGACACGAGACCCTTGGTCATGAAGCAATTTTTCCCATACTGTCTTTCATTTTGCTAGAGTTGCTGAAGAGCTACTGTAGCTGCACTCAGACTTCTGCATCTTAAGCAGTATTTTAAAGTACAAATACAGATATAGTACTCTTCATTTATTTTACCAATCTGTGGTGTTGCCTCTTCTTGTATACGGTGCTTCCTGGGAATCAGATAAGGAGGTTGCAGATGGACCAAATGAGGCGGGAAAGGTACTTTCTGGAGGTGAGAATAGGGATTCCGCGGCAGATATGCTATGCCGACTTCACTGGCTCTCAATATGGGAATAGAGATGATTTAAGATGTTATCCCTTAGTTCAGAGTTCTGAGAATGGGAAGCCTGGCATATTTGAATGGGATGTTACAGTGATACCAGTCAGGTAGGATTCTGAGGTCAAGCCAGAAGTATTTGCTAAAAATGTCAGATTGTTACCAGCAATGTTCCCGCTAAGCTGCACTCAGTCCTCTGTTGGCATTCCTGCCGGTGGAGGGAGGTGCCAAGTGAACGCGAAAGCGATCACGCTTAGGATCACGCAGCACAGGCAGGTCCTGAGGGCCTACTGATGCTGTGCAATCCTAAGCGCGATCGCTTTGCACTTCCCCCCACTGGCAAGAATGCCAGCGGAGGACTCAGCACGGCTAAGTGGAAACATTGGTTTTCAGGTGAGGCTGCAAACATGGCGGGGGAGAGCATCTATGACAGCGGCTCCAACTGGGTGGAATATGCTCCCTTCTACACATGAAGGCACATTTTACAATGAGACATCCAAGCGCAATCTGGGATGTCCAAGCCAGAATATCTGAAACAAAAGCAGACGTATGCAAGTTCAGGCATGATTTCAGAAACGTGGATGTGTCTGAGATGGACGTCTATAGAGACATCTGCATAGATGTCCCCAGACTAGCACCTCAGGATATGGACTTGTAATAGCATAGTGGTTACCCTGTTAGATTAGGAATAGGGTGGTCAGAGTTCAAATCCCAGTGTGGGTCTTTGTGATTTTAGAGGAATCATTTTTCTCTTCACGCTGGATGTTTTAAGGCCAAAACCAGCACTTTCCTGATGCCTATTCGTGCATGCAGCAGGTCTAAATATGGAGGTGCCTGCAGACATCCCCCTTTGATTTCAGGAACGTTGGGGATGTAGAAGTCCATGGCACCTCTCCAGACACACCTCTACCATGCCCCCTTGCCTACTTGGACATCCCTGCACTGAGATGTCTGTAAACATCATTTTTAGAATGGCTTTGGAGAAATCTCCATGATTTCAATGTCCACTTGCATTTCTTGGATGTCCAAATCACGACTAAAACTTTTAAAATTACCCTCTAACCCAGGTGCTGGACTGAGGTGGCTTTCCATACAAAATTTAAAGTGTTTTTGTTCCCAGTCTGATATATTTAGTTGGTCTGATGGCATGAATGAATTTATCTATTTATGTATGTTCTGTCCATTTTATTTTTATATTTTATTTTATTTGTGGTGATTTTTCATGATGTAAACTGCTTTTAATGATTTTCTCTAAATTGTGGTTTATAGTGTTTTTAAATAAAAATACATAAAATACATGACGTTGTCTCAACACACTATTGTAATGCAATTCATTTCACAAACGAATGCCATTTGTTAAAGACCCACCAGTTGGAATACCATAGGCCCTGCTTTATGTCGGCCTTTAATCTTTTTTCTTTAGGGCTAAGAATCCCCTTTGTCTGAACTATGATGATTTGAATTTTGCCATAGCAATGGCACCAGTCATACATTGCTGCACCATCCTCCTGTTAGATGCTTCAGATTGCTGGAACATAATGCATTTGGTACCATAATACTCATAGAAATACTCACCTCTGTAACATAAATCATCTCAATCACCTCTGGGTCTATGTTAACTGGGATGTTACAAACAACAATGCACATGCTTCCTGAACCAGTTTAAATACTTTCCCGATAAGGTAAGTGAGGGCACATTTCAAAGTAATATGCTTGGGATTTAAGTGCAATTTTAAGGGTGTATCTTGATGAAGTCCCAAAGTAGCTTGGCATTCAAACCTTATCATTGATAGAAGATGAATATTAGTACTTGTCCTGGGTACTTTTGAACTACTGACAATATGCTGAGGGAGAATCAGCAACAGCTGCCTAGATTACCTAGTAGGCATGGTAATGTTAGGCAGCTAAGATATGCTTTCTAAAACACTTAAGTCTCAAGATACATTCCTTGGGTTAAATATCTGAGCCAAGGTCTTCTCTGTGCTACTGGGCCAATTGGGGCTAGGTAGGGTCATACCAAGTACCATGCAAGCAGTGCAGCCGCACAGGGCGCAAGCACAGAAAGGGGGGGGGGGGGGGAGCACTGATATCATCACTGGGTTTCCAGGAAGCTCAAAAAGAGTGAGTTACTACATGTGACTGAGTGGAGAAGAGGCACCAGATTCATTAGTTATACAGGGCACATTTCTAGCTTAGTACAGTCCTGGGACTAGGGATGTTGTGGAGCCAGTGCTCATAGCCTGGAAAGAATGGTGTGGAGGGGAACATCCCAGTGTTGATACAACAGTGACACCTAGTGACTGGATATAGTACCCATGATTTCAATATCCCAGAAGGAGCCTTGGCATATGACCACAGTTGAACAATCCAATGACTGAACTGGGGATATAACATTTCCCAGACAGCTGCAAAAGAAGACTCATGGCAGTGGATGCCGGTCCCTCTCTGACTGAGCTGGAAGCCCAGAGGACCAGCAATTTTCATTGTCATCTGCAATATTTCCTCTTCATGAATATGTAACTGTAAATCATATTGAAATACAGTTATATGTTTTTTATATAAAATTGCACTATAGGCTCAGATTAATATCACCAGTACCCTCATATCATGTATTATTTCCCTAATGGTATAAATATGTACAATCCATTCTGAAATGCTTTTCTCATTTTTTGAAGGTTATTACCAGTTACACCTACTGCTGCTTTGAGCCCATCATTCTATTATTTGAACTATAATGCTAGAGAGAGTGATTTTAAAAGAATCCTTCAAAACTGCTTTGAATGTACGATAAGGCAGTATAGAAGACATGTTAAATAAATAAATAAATTAAATAAATAAAATTCACCATTGACCCTAGCTTAGATTGCTAAGTACGCCTATTATTCCACATATAAAAATGTGCATTAATGGTATTAGTACATGCCAACTATTAACAAATGAGCCCCTACACTGTTTTATATGTAAATAGCGAAGAGATGCCACATTGTTGATGCAATAATTACAAATAATTACATTTTCAAGTTTAAGAACAAAGCCTTGTGGTCATAGTGTCTGTCCATCTAAGTATGTAGAAATAAAAGTAATAAGTTATAAATAAGTTTTTAAAAAAAAATTGTTCTTGCATAATTTTTACAGAAACTAAGGGCCCTTTTGCTAAAGTTCATTAGTCGTTTAACATATGTGTTAACGCGCTCGGGAACACTAAGGGGCTTGTTTACAAAGCTGCGGTAGCGGTTCGCGATCATTATCGGAGCCGCGACCCCATTGATTTCAATGGGGCCGCGGCTCCGATAACGACCGCGAACTGCTACCGCGGCTTTGTAAACAAGCCCCTAAAAGTGTGAGCGTGTCTGCCCCATATGCTAAAATGCATGTTAATCGGTGATCACGAGATGGGGTGGGGAATGGGTGGAGAGTGGGAGTGGAGTGGGAGTGGAGTGTGGGGTGGGAGTGGGAGTGGAGTGTGGAGTGGGAGTGGGAGTGGAGTGTGCATTTCCACTACCGTCAGGGCAATTGCTGAATGCTTAGCGGCAACACGACTCGTAACATGAGCTCACCTAATGACTCCTCAATGAGAGTTGTTAAGTGAAACCACCTTTGAATAGCCCATTATGTGTTATGTTTATTTTTATTCAAATCTGATAAACCACTCTTCATAAAAACAGCAGAGAGCTGTCAGGAACCTAGTGGTCATGCCCCCAACAGCTAACGCAGAGTCATTACCATTCATGTGTGTTTGGCGCGTTAATTACAAATCCTTAGTGGGCTTTCGTAAAAGGGTCCCTTAGTTACATTATCTTAAGAGAGAAAACATTCCATATAAGAGCAAGAACCCACCCCCTCAAATATCTTCATATCTATAAAGAAGAACCACAACTATTAGAAGGCAAATAATGGAAATATTATGCAGCAAGCCCTTGTTATATGGAAATACAGATAACAGAAATCTTCTTCAATGGAATTTACATGTGAGGGACCTAAATTTGATTGGAGGCTTGCTCTTATGGAATTGAGACTGTCTTTTGCAGAGTCTTGTTAAGAATCAAAAAATGAACAAAGAACATGGAAAATAGCAAAAAGAGTCAAAGGGTACTGAGAAAATAATGCCCGTCTGCACTAATTTTACAGTTTGCAGAAGCTTACAGCAAATTGCCAGGGTTGGTGAGATAAGGCAGAATAGATCTGGGCTTGCTATTGGACTTGGTGGAGGGGGGGAAAGGGGGTAGGGGGAAGGGAGGGGCAGGAGAGTTCAGCTGGGAGAGAAGAATGTCTGGCCCCTGCAGCGCAAAGCACCGTGACAAGCCAGCTTAATCGTAAGCTTGCCACACTGCCTCTATGGGACCGGCGGGGGTGCACTCTCATCCCAGTCAGCACTTCAGAGCGGGCCGCACCCACTGCCCTGTCCTTGGTTCGGTACTGCTTTGGGCACTGTTTTCCATATGGCTCATAAGTTCATATATTTTTAAACACAACTTGCATTCATGTTGTGTATGCAAGATTCTGCCCCTGCAAGAAGATTTATATGTTTTATATAGGCAAAATGTCACACAAAGACATGGATGGCTGAACACTACTTGGCTATATGAACTAGTAAACAGTCAGCTCCTCTTCTAGCTCTTTGACAGGATTTATCTCATAAGTTATCAGATCTGCAATTTTTATGTGAAAGAATCATTTATGGATCGTGCAAATGACCGTCATCCAAATCTACTTCTCCAACGTGAACAAGAGTTTATTTTTAGATGGGATACGGTCTTGTGGGTGCTCAGTTTGGAAACTGAATGGAAATTTTATTTGTTGATTCTTATGGACTTGTCTTTAGAGTGCTTGCGCTAACATCTCTGGAAATGGAACCTCAGTTAGTTTCAAAGTGCATGCCCTGACGTTTTTGAGCAAAGCTATTTGAGGTTTGCACGATTGTTGTGTTTTTGATATCTTTTATGTCTTCTTTGAAGACATTCAATGGTGTACTTTGATTTTTAGTGATACCCCAAGGAAGCCCTGTTGGATGAAACCACCGGCCAGGTTGGGAGTAGTTATTGGAATGACTTTGCAGATACATATGAAGCAGATTTTCACAGTTTCAGTTTGGATCATAATGAATTTTGAGATAAGTAATTTTTTGATACTCACTAGCAAGTTGTATTTAAAATATATGAACTATGTCTAAAGTAGGTAAAAAGCAATGAAAATGGGAGCGATGATGAAAATGGGAGCGATGATGAAAATGGGAGCGATGATGAGCAGAGAGGTCGATAAGCTTATTGCATTATGAAAATTTTTGAACTCCCCTTTTTAGAAAAAATATTTATCTGTATAACTGGCTAATTGAATTGAGTTCTTTGTGATTTTTTGATATATGTATACTGTATTCAGGCAACTGGTAACAAAACCCACACGTGAAGGAGCCATGCTGGATTGGATACTTACTAATTGGAAAAGTGTTTCTGATGTTATACTGGGAGATCATCTCGCATCCAGTGATCATCAGATGGTGTGGTTCAGTATTAGAACTAGGGCTGATAAAATCCATTCAAAAGTGAGGGTCTTAGACTTTGCCAAGGTAGCTGGGGGATGTAGAAAAACAGTGGACAAAACTGAAAGGGGATATTTTAAGGGCAACAAATATTTTTGTTAGAACGGTAAATAAATGTCAAAGGAGACCTCTCTTACCTTCTTGGTCCATTGGTAAGTCTGTAAAGGTGGTTGGTCCCATGGGCAGTCATTTTAAGTCCATGGTTCCTCCCCCTACTGTTAATTCATCGATGGACTCTTCTGTTTCAGTAAGTTCTGTGCCTCCTGACATGTCTCCTGAACTGCGAAGGGTTGTATCCCCACCCAGTAAAGAGCTGTATGTTTCGGGTAAGGACTCCTCCCCTATTTCTGTGGATGGAGCCCTCCCTACCTCGGTAATCTTCCCAATTCCTTTTTGAGGTTAAATACCTCAACTGTTACATTGCCTCTTCCTCTTGAATTTGCTTTGACCTCTGAGGATCCTAAACCGCCGAAGGATGTTTCCCTTCAGGACATTTGGCAGATTGTTTCTCGAACTGAATTATCATTGAAATCCTCCCTATCGAAGCTTTCTAAGTTTACTAAAGAGACTGTTGGTATGTTGGCTGACCATGAAGATAGATTAGTATCCTTTGAGACTCAGAGAACTAAGACGGATGTTCAAATTACATCATTACAAGGGGCGCTGGCATCTTCAGTTCAGGATTCCCTATTGTTACATCGACAACCTCCATTGCTGTAGAGTTTTAAACTATCTTTCTCTTAGTCTACCTGAGTGACTGCCCCTCCCCCCTGCTGAGGCATTGTTGTAGACCTCCATTTCCTTTTGTGCATGTGGGCTTACTCAGATTGCCTTTCTGTTTCTTGAGAAGAGCAGTGCTTCCCAGGGCTCTCCCAAAAGGTGATTTTTGCTGAATTTGCTGCTAAATTGTGAGTTTTGTCTGTTTGTCTCCACATATTTATCTATCTATTTGCCCTTCTTGGTGGGTTCCCTTACCTACTCCCTTGCTGTGTGCCCACTGTTCAGGAACAGCCTACTGGCCAGAGACACTTAGGTTCCCGCCCACCCTACCCCTCACCCCACCCACCCCAGGGGCTACATTGCCTATATAGTGGTCACATACATGCCATCTGTCGTTCCTAACTTGGGTAACGCCCACATCTTCAACTTTTCTTATTATTCTTCCTCTTCTGGGACTGCTTAATCAACATGTCGTGTATTCATTGCAATAACTGTGGTACTTTCATTCAAAGAAGAATCATTTGGAGCCTAAGAGCTTGTCCTATATGCCTAAAGTCAGCTGCCATGCATGAAGAACTGACTCTACTAAGGAAAGACCTAGCAGCCATGCATAAAGAAGTGTCTCTACTGAGGGAGGAACTGGCTGCAATGAAGCGCACCTCTTCTAGGATACAAACTGAACAAAGTCCACCACCGCTCCCACAAAGAATCAAACACCCCAGGAACAAATGGATCACAGTGAGTTCCAGAAGATTGCGACCTGTAATGCAGAAACATCCTACACATCAAGAGATATCCCTGCAAAATGCCTTCTCTGCCTTGGCTAATGAGGATGCCCAACCCAAAGAAACTGAAGGGCCCTTAAATGAGTCAGACAATGCCCAATCTCCTGCTAAAGCACCAAATATGAAGAAAACCTCACCAAACAGAAAACTATTACTACTTGGAGATTCCATCATCAGAGGCACCAACTTGGGAACACAGTTCAAAGGAGAGAAGATAGTCATGTGCCTACCAGGCTCTTCAGCCAGCAGGAATACAAACCAAGTTTTTGAAATACTTAGGGCAAAAAGTGAGCACTCCAAAACAGATGTTATTATCCACTTGGGCACAAATGACCTGGCTAGAAACAGTGCCTCTACAGCCCAAAAGGACTTCCAATCTCTGGGAGAGAAACTCAAGCCCATTGTTAACACTGTTGCATTCTCAGAAGTTCTACCTGTTCTTGGTAAGGGGACAAAAAGGCTGCATCGCATTAACAACTTTAATACATGGCTCCAGACCTGGTGCAAACAAGAAGGATTCAGATTTATTGGCAACTGGGGCAACAGATGGACCAACAAGAGACTATACTGTGCTGATGGACTACATCTCTCTGTCGCAGGGAAAAGAAACCTAAGTGAAAAATTCAGGCGGTATGTGGATATGCATTTAAACTAGGAAAAGGGGGTGACAGATGTGGAAGGTCAACATCTGCATGCCACCCCCTGCAAAAGCAGAACAACATCAGAAACAGCCACACTCTTAAACCACACATCAAAAACAAGTGGGAAGAAGTGGGCAGAATAAAATCAATGCAAAATACACACAAGCCAGGTAAATGCTGGAAAGCAATGAGCACAAATGCTCGAAGCTTAGCCAAAAAAATTCCAGACCTGGAAGCCCTAATGGTGGAAACGGATTTGGACATCGCGGCCGTTACGGAAACATGGTTTAATGAATCACATGATTGGGATATAGCCATAGCTGGCTATATTCTATTCAGAAGAGACAGAGAAAATGGAAAAGGAGGAGGAGTAGCCTTGTATGTCAAAAGCAGTATTAAAGCTACTGAAATGCAGGGAACATGGGGAGAAGAAGAAGCACTCTGGATTGCGTTGGAAAGAGGAGATGGCACTGTCATCCATATTGCTGTAGTCTACAGACCTCCGACTCAAATTGAAGAGAGAGATAACGAATTGATTATAGATATTGCCAAGATAGCAACAAAGGGGGAAGCGATCATATTAGGTGACTTTAATCTACCTGTGTCATGGCGCAAGGCAAATAGTGCCTAGAGAAATAGAGGAAAATGTCCAGGGCAGTTTTAAAACCGGCAGTGAAAAGCACATGGCTAGGGGTTGCTACGGGCAACCAACCAAAACACGAGCACCAGCTCTAGGAAAACGCCCAGGAGAAGCATTACATCATAGCTCATCAGAGAGGCAGGAACAGCTGCAGGGAGTTGAGCTAACAAGGAACTCAAGAAATGACGCACTTAAAATAAGGTCAGTCTTGAGCAAAGCAGATCCAGATAGAGATGCAGTTCCAGAGGCAGATTCAGATGTAGAGTCAGATTCTGAGCAAGCAGGCAGAAACACATACACAGGAGAAAGACACACGGAAAGGACCCGTGGGAAAGGAAAGAACAGAGCTTGTGATAGCCAAGATATATACCCGAGAGCTTCTGACGTGGATTCCATCTGCACCTCAGAGGAGTTTGTAACGGAGGAATTGCCCGAGGTTAGTGCTGGAAAGTCAGGCTGCACTGAACTAGAGTCCAGCTGGGGACCGAGAGGGATTCCAGTTAACAAACCACGAGGAGCTGGGAGAGGGAAATACCAAGAGAGCAGGTACCTGGGGAGCAAAAGCTTTTATCCTAAAGATATTTCTCAGCTAAGAGAAAGACGTCCTGTGAGGGGAAGTGAAAGAGAGAAAAGTTTCAACTTCCCGGTTGCAAAGCGTTCAGGCAGAGCTCAGCCTGGGGAAAGACATATTACCTGTAATAGAGGGGCACTGGCTTTTACTCACCATAGTCCTGAAGTGTATGGCCCTCTAAGGGGAGAATCCATAGTGCACGGTAACAAGCCTTTCTGCATTGATAGAGGGGAGAGAAGCTCTGGCCAAGAAGAGAGGAGACTATTAAACACTGATACACATTACAGCCCGGCAAAAGATAATAGCCAAGAAGTACACAAGGACATGGAATGTGACTTCTGTGAAGAGAGCTCAGATATTTGCAAAATGGACTGTACATTGGTGTTTTCCGATAGTGTGACCTCTTTCTGTTAAAGCCTGAGTAAAGCCTGCCTAAGAGAAATCTGTGGAGGAACACAGATTTCACTATTCAGCTTTTTGATATTGAAAAAGCTTGTTTTTCCCTTTTGTTTGATTAACGCTGACAAGAAGCATTTTTGTTGTAATTTGTAGTCCCCATTTGTGTTATGCCAGTATGATGGTTTAATTTCCTTTGTATCCTGTTTGCAAGAATTATCCCGGGAAGGGAAATAAACACCTCTTTATAAGCCTAGCTGCTCGCTCCACAACTACACTCTTTATTTGAAAAGCTAGTGGGACTTCACCTCCCAAGGGGCACTACGTGGTCCCTGCTACCCAAAGAAGAGGGCCACACCGAAACCCCCAGGCTTCCGCCTCCGGGGTAGTAGGTGCGTTGACACCTGACGTGGATTGGATTACTCCTCCTGCACATCTGGAAAGAAGCAAAAAAATTGTGGATGCTCTCCAAGATGCATTACTTAGACAAATGGTGATGGAACCAACCAGGGAAAGCTCAACGCTGGATGTAGTGCTTACCAACAATGATAACGTGTCGAATGTCTGCGTGAGTGCCCCTGTGAGCAACAGCGACCATCATACGGTGTGGTTTGAGATAAAAGCCATGGTACAGGCCAATCATAGCAAGCTCAAAGTCCTAAACTTCAAAAACACTGACTTCAATAAAATGGCCGAGTACTTAAAGGAGGAGATGACGGGGTGGAAGGAGATAAGGGAAGTGGAATTGCAATGGACTAAACTAAAGGCGGCAATAAAAGGGGCAACAGATAAATATGTAAGAAAAATAAATAAAAACAAGAGGAGAAGGAAACCTATTTGGTTTTCCAAAGAGGTGGCTGCACAAATAAAGGCAAAAAACACAGCTTTCGCAAAATTCAAAAGCTTGCAAACAGAAGAACACAGAAATGAATACAGGATCCAACTCAAAGAGTCTAAAAGAGTAATAAGGATAGCAAAATCAAAGGCAGAAGAAAAGATGGCTAAAGATGTTAAGGGTGGCAACAAAACTTTCTTCAGGTATATTCAGGAAAGGAAGAAGATCAGAGTTGGAATTGCAGGACTCAGAAGTGCTGGGAAAGGACTCGTGGAAAGTGACACTGAAAAAGCGAAATTGCTAAACAAATACTTCTGCTCTGTTTTTACTAAAGAAGATCCTGCAGATGGAACAGCTGTGACTCCCAAATATAAAAATAGGACTGAAGTAGATACCACACCATTCACAGAAGATGAGGTGTTAGAACAACTTGCTAAACTGAAAGTGGACAAAGCCATGGGACCAGATGGGATACATCCCAGGATACTGAAAGAGCTCAGAGAGGTTCTTGCAGGACCATTAAAGGATGTCTTCAACAGATCCTTGGAAACAGGAGTGGTTCCTCAGGACTGGAGAATGGCTAATGTTGTACCTCTACACAAAAGTGGTGACAGGGAAGAAGTGTCAAATTACAGGCCCGTGAGCCTTACCTCGGTGGCAGGAAAAGTAATGGAGGCGCTCCTGAAAGAGCGAATAGTGAACTTTCTCAAAACCAACAGGTTGCAAGATCCAAGGCAACATGGTTTTACCGAAGGACGGTCTTGCCAAACAAATCTGATTGAGTTCTTTGATTGGGTGACCAAGGAACTAGATCTGGGGCATGCAATGGATGTCATCTATCTGGATTTCAGCAAAGCCTTTGATACTGTTCCTCATAGGAGGCTTGTCAATAAACTCAGTAGCTTGGGGATGGGTCCCAAGATAGTAAACTGGATTAGAAATTGGTTGACTGACAGACAACAGAGGGTGATGGTACATGGAGCTCACTCGGATGAGAGGAAGGTGATTAGCGGGGTGCCTCAGGGTTCGGTCCTGGGCCCGGCACTGTTCAATATATTTGTGAGTGATATTGCTGAAGGACTGAATGGAAAAGTCTGTCTTTTTGCAGATGACACAAAAATTTGCAACAGAGTGGACTCCCCCGAGGGAGTGGATAACATGAGGAAAGATCTACAAAAGCTGGAAGACTGGTCTAATGCTTGGCAACTACGATTTAATGTGAAAAAGTGCAGTGTCATGCACTTGGGTAGCAGAAATCCAAGGGAAAAGTACACAATAGGGGGTGAGAGTTTGGTATGCACGGTTCAGGAGAAAGACCTTGGTGTGATTATCATCGGATGATCTCAAGGTGGCAAAACAGTGCGACAAGGTGGTGGCAAAAGCCAGGAGGATGTTGGGCTGCATACAAAGAGGGATTACCAGCAGAAAGGAAGAGGTACTTATGCCACTGTACAAGTCACTGGTAAGGCCTCACTTGGAATATTGTGTTCAGTTTTGGAGGCCATATCTTGCAAAAGATGTAAAAAGACTGGAAACTGTTCAGAGAAAGGTGACCAAAATGATTTGGAGCCTGCGTCAGAAGCCTTATGAGAAGAGACTTGAAGACCTAAATATGTACACTTTGGAGGAGAGGAGGGACAGGGGAGATATGATTCAGACCTTTAAATACTTAAAGAGAAATGATGAACAAACAAACCTCTTCCAAAGACGGGGAAGCTGTAAAACTAGAGGGCATAACATGAAGCTGCAAGGTGGTAAATTGAAAGGCAATGTCAGGAAATATTTCTTCACTGAAAGGGTGGTGGATGCTTGGAATGCCCTCCCGATGGAAGTGGTGAGGGCAAACACGGTGATGGAATTCAAAACGGCATGGGACAAACACAGTGGATCCCTTTACATCAACAGGATAAAAGCAAAATAAACGGTACCATCTAACTTCTGAACTATCTAGCGTCTGAACAAATAAGGGTGTCCTACATGGAGTGGTGGGTTCACCCCTAAACAGAAACAAAAACATGGGGAGGGGTGGCCTGCACAGAGCGACAGGTGCACCTACTCTTGCCATCTTGCTGGGCAGACTAGATGGACCATGCTGGTCTTTATCTGCCGTCACTTACTATGTTACTATGTTACTATGATGAAATTTTTGAAAATGCTTTACGAATGAAAAATCTTCGTATTTATTTATTTATTTTTATTTCTTATATACCGCGCTTTTAATCAGTGCGGTTTACAAATGAACAAATTTAAACACAATGATACAATCAGCATTGTTTTTTTTTTACAAAGAACAGGGTACAAAAACTTGGGGAAACAGGGTTTAACTATATACAAATAAAAATAAAAATAAAAATGTAGCGGTAAGTGTGGTTAACTATGTACATGGCATTTTGGTTGATTACATGGAGGAGGTAATTAGATAAAATTATAGTACAGTGTAATACGGTAACAGCAGAGTGTGCAAATTTCCCCCGTACACATTACCTTTCTCCGAGTTTACTATTTACAAAATACTTGAAAGATATCTTGAAAATCTCCAACCCTGATTTCATAGTTCTATCTAAAATATATTATTTACCATTGGGAATCAGAGAAAATCAAGTTCCAGATTTGGAGACAGGTGCCGTTGTTACGGGGAAAATGGGCCAGTTATCTCTGCCAAGTTTAGATCTATCTGCTTTCTTAGAGACCTCTATAGAGGAGATTCCCACTCAAGCTACTTTATTAGTTTCTTTTTCCCTCGGAAGGGATGAGGATATGATTTTTCGTTCTTCTTTTAAGCATAGACATGAAATGTTTTTTGGGCAAGCGATAAAGGTTTTTCTTGATGTTTGTAGTAGTACACAGATGAAGAGGAAGGCGTTTCTTGCCCTCCGCCCTCGTGTTGTGGCGCTTGGGGGCCTCCTTCTTGCTTAAATACCCTTGCAAATGTATTATTGTATCTCAGGGTAAGACATATATTTTCTTTGATTCTTCTCAGCTGGAGGTTTTTTTACAAGGATCGGGTTGAGGAAGTAATTTGCTTGTGTCTATATTTCCAGCTTTCTGCTTAGTGAATAGGGGATTGATTAGATTTTAGGCTCTACCCAGTATTCAGGTTTATTTCATTTTTTCATTGCACTTCATTTTGTGGGCTGTGTTTATTATTATATGATGTATTGTTTTCTAAATAAGTTTTTTACTTTGTATTTCCTTCGTTTTCCTTAATAAAAGGATTTAAATTAAAACAAAATGTCAAAGGAAAAGGAGGCCACAATGATTCTCAAAAGAAGTAGCTGAAAAGGTGAAGAAAAAGAGGGAGGTCTTCATGAAATACAAGAGATCACAGAGAGAGGAAGACAGGCATTTATATTTGGAAAAACATAGAGAAACTAGCAAAGTAGTCAGGAAAGCACAGATACAGAAAGAAGAAAAATAGCTAATGAATTAAAATGCAGATATAAGACATTTTTCAGATATGTTAATGAGAGGAGGAAGGGCAAAAGTGATATTGTCAGACTCAAGGGTGAAGGGGAGGAATATGTAGAAACAATGAGGAAAAAGTGGAATTTCTTAACAAGTATTTCTGTTCTGTGTTCACAGATAAAGGGCCAAGAACAGGGCCTCAGAAAAAAAAACATAAAAAGGAACAGAAGCGACGGGGATCTCAAATGATGTTCAGAAGTCTGTGTTCATGAAGAATTAGCTAAACTAAAAGTAGACAAAGTGATGGGTCCAGATGGGATACATCCCAGAATACAGAGGGAATTTGGGGACATTCTAGCGACTCCACTGTCTGACCTTTTCAATGCTTCTTTGGAGTTGAGAATGGCGCCAGAGGACTGGAGAAAGACACATGTGGTCCCTTTATACAAGAGTGGACAAAAAGATGACATTGAGAACTACAGGCCAGTTAATCTAACCTCTGTAGTTAGCAAACTATTGGAAAGGTAACTAAAAGAGAGAATAGTGAGGTTTCTGGAGTCCAGTGGATTGCAGGATCTAAGGCAGCATTGATTCACCAGAGGCAGGTCTTGTCAGGAAAATCTGATTGATTTCTTTGACTGGGTGACCAGGGAGTTGGACCAAGAGAGAGCCCTAGATGTGGCGATTTCAGTAAAACCTTTGACACCATTCCTCACAGGTGACTTATAAACAAACAGAGCACCCTAGGAATGGAGCCTAAAGTTACTGATTGGGTTAGAAATTGGTTGAGTAGAAGGCGACAAAGGGTTCAGGTAAATGGAGCTCACTCTGAGGAGAAGGAGGTAAACAGTGGTGTGCCACAGGGATATGTCCTTGGTCTAATTCTTTTTAACATCTTTCTTAGTGATATTGTGGAAGGGCTGTCGGGTAAGGCGATACCAAAATTTGCAATAGAGTAGACACCCAGGAAGAAGTAGATAACATGAGGAGGGATCTAGTTAAGTCTGACAAATGGTCTAGAATTTTGCAGCTGATATTTAGTGCTAAAAAATGCAGGGTCATGCATTTGGGCTGCAAAAATCCAAAGGAGCGGTACAGTGTAGGGGGGGAGGGGAGGAGGTGAGGTACTTCTGTCCACAAAAGAACTGCGGGACCTGGGCTTAGTTGTGTATGATGTTCTTAAAGTAACTAAACAGGTAGAAAAGGCAACGGTGAAAGCTTTCACTGTTGCCTTTTCTACCTGTTTAGCTATTTTAAGATCATCGGACACAATCATGCCTAGGTCCTGCTCTTCTCTCTGTTACTGCCACTAAATCCAAGTCAGCCTCTCCCATTAAAACCTCAATATATGGGATCTTATTTCCCATGCTATGGGCATTAATACATACCTCTTTCCATATGTTGCCCCTTTTACCCATTTCCCTAAAAGTATTTAATGTTTCACTTACCTGGGGGGGGGGGTCTTCACCCATCCCCATTGAATCTAGTTTAAAGCCCTCTTCAGTTGGTTAGCCAATCTGCTACTGAAGACATATTGACCCTTCTTGGACAGATGGACACCATCTCTGCTCTGCAACCCTTGGAACAGCATCCCTTGGTCCAGGAAACCAAATCGCTCTCGATGACACCATCCATGCAGCCATGCATTTCTCTCAAGGATGCAAACTTCTCTGTCTTGGCCTTTACTCTCAACAGGGAGGATTGAAGAGAACACCACCTGTGCCCCTTTCTGCTTTACCCTCTGTCTCACAGCCATGAAGCCACTTTTGATACGCTTAGAGGGATACCAGGCAGTATCATTTGTGCCAACATGGATGAGTAACATTAGGTAACAGTCAGTGGGCTTGATGAGTCTCGGCAAACTTTCCATAACATCTCAGATTTTGGCACCTGGCAGACAGCATACCTCTCTGAACATCAAGTCTGGTCAGTAGATGGATGCCTCAGTACCCCTCAGAAGAGAGTCACCAACCACCACTACCCTTCGCTTCCTTGTGGTCACTGATTCTGCAACTTTGGGATTCTTCCCTTTCCAGGGATGTTTTCACCTCCTACACTTCCAGGGCTGTATAATGGTTCTTCAGTTCAAGGGCTGGAGATGTTGGATTGGTGATTCTGCAGGCCCTGGTGATTCGGTCCAACCTTCATCATTCTGTAGGCTCCCATCTTCTCCTCTACTGAAGAGCTTGGATGTTTCAAGAAGCATCTCATCAATGTTCTTCTCACTGTCTTGAATGCTCCTCAGCCTCGCCATCTCTTCTCTGAGCTCCTTCACTTGTTTCCTGAAAGCTTCAGCATGCAGGCATCCTGCACATGGAACGGTCTTTCAACTGGCATTGGAATCTCTGTCTGGAAAGAAGCAGAAGTTGTAACGGGGGCAACAGCTTTGGCGATATGATTTTTCCCAGCCAATGATCAGTTGGTGCAGCTTAGGTACCTGTTGAAGCAAGAGAGAGAGAGTCCTACCAAAGTACCAGCCTGTTTGCCAGCTGTCCTTTCAGAAAAAAAGCATTTAAATGTGCTGTTCGAAGTCCAAGTTTCCAAGTTCCAGTAAGTATAATAAGTCTAATATAATATAACTTAATAAGTATAAGTATAATATGTGCAATTTTGGAGACCGCACCTTGAAGTAGGTTGGAGTCAGTGAAGATGGTGGCTACTAAAATGGTTAGTGATCTATGCTATGAAGCATATGAGGGCAGACTTAAAAATTATAATATCTATACTTTAGAAGAAAGGTGGGATAGAGGAGATATGATAGAGACACTTAAATACCTCCATGGCATAAATGCACAGGAGAGTCTCTTTCAATTGAAGGTAAGCTCTGTTATGAGGGGATATAGGATGAAGGTGTAAGGGGATAGACTCAGTAGTAGTAATATGCAGAAATATTTTTTTACAGAAAGAGTGGTAGATGTGTGGAATAGCCTCCCAGTGGAGGTGGTAGAGATGAGGACAGTATCTGAATTCAAAAAAGCATGGGACAAACACAGAGGATCTCTAAAGGAAAAAAAAGGCACAATTGTAGTTAATATGGAAGGGCAGACTAGATAGGCCATGTGGTCTTTTTCTGCCATCATGTTTCTATGTTTCTCTGTTTCACGAGGTTCTGTGGATTTACTAAGCCACTTCATTTTTACATAAAGCAAAGTATGCATATACTTCATAAAATAGAGCTGAGTTTGAAAACGCAAGTTAAATATAGATGCGATCACTTACTGCTGCCCTATGTCTAATGTAAATGTCGGCACCTAGATTTCTCAAGAATGCAGACAAATTCTAGTATTTTATAATTTATGTAGGCATTTGTGGTCATGCGCAGCCCATGTGCACACCCACAGTGAAAGTACATCAAATTGGTCTTATAGAATAGCAACCAGCTAAAGTACACAGGTAGAGGCCTATTTACATGCATGAATCGCTAAAAATGGCTTTTTAGATCATTTTACATAAAATAATAATATATCTCATTAAGATATAGGGCCCCATTCCTAAATGCGGGTTACGGGGCTGCACGTTCTGGCAGGACGTGCAGCCCCGCAAGCCGTCGGGCCCGATTCTCCCACCGGCTGTCCCCATATGTCCTGTGCATCAGGGCATGGAGAGCCGGCGGAAGGCAGGAGGGGGCAGGATTGGGGTGGTGCGGGGGCAGGCCAACCCAACAGCACATACAGGGCTGTTTCAGGTCACGACCCTGTACATGCTGCCGGGCCCGTGGGGATGTGCTGCTTATTCCACCTCAAATGTGGAATAAAGAACACTTTTGTTATGATTGGGGCCGGGGATCCCCCCCCTCCCCGGGGCCAGGGCCAGGTGCAGGGAGTCCCTGCCACCCGATCCAGGCCAAGGCAGGCCAGCCTTGGATCGGGTGGTGGGGAAAAGGCTGGAAACGCCAGAGTTGGGGGCACCTGTCGGGTTGACATCTCCGCAGGCATCAGGGGCCCACTAGGCCATCCTCGTGCCCAATTCTGGCTACCGTGGAAGCATTTTGTTCCCGCAGTCCAGAATCTGGTCCAAACAGGCCCATCTTGCTTGAGGCCTTCCAGATGCTCCGGACGTGCCTCTACCAGAATCAGGCTCATACAGTAGTTAATCTTTTCTTTGAAAAGATTCTAACAAATGTTTGCTGAAATTCTGAATAGCTTGCCCAAAAACATACACTTTAGTGTAAAGGTCTGATACTTGTTTTCAAAGGCTGTAAGGATTTGTATAGTAAAAGGATCTTGTAGGTATCAAATATTTAAAGGGGAAGTCAGAAAGTGAAGAGAGACTCTTCTTTGAGAGCAGAGTAAGCCAGGAGGACCAACAGAGGGACCTGAAAGGACTACCACATGCCTACCTGATAGACCTCGAGACGGATGATACCGGACTGGACCCGAGACGGAGCAACAGGGAGGGTTCCCTGATACCATGGTCTATTACTGGATGGCCTGTATGAGAGCAGTTTGATACTGGAACTGCTCTGGGGATCAACCAGCTTGGAGTACACTGGAGGCTGCTTGGTTGAAACCTGTAACTTTAGACGACTTTCTGTACATTTCTAACCCCACTGCTCTTTTTAGAGGGAATGCCCATTCCTTTTTGCGAGTGGCACAGAGATGTTGGATTCAGCTGTGCAGGCTAGTGAGTACTTCTCTCTTTTATACCCCCTTTATGCTCCTAACTACTTACAGCTTTATCAGATAGATGGATAGTAGACTCTGGAAGCGGCAAAATTGACACTGGTGTTATATGTTTCTCGGATCTATTTGAGGGAGGGGTACTTGTGAGAAAAGCTCACTTGGAAGAGAAATTTGGTCGGACTGTTCCAAACTTTTAATACTTCCAGCTCCGGCACTTTGTGACCAAGCTTGCTGAGTGCAATTTGTTCTGTAGGTCACTGCTTATGGTAGCACAGATTTTGTATCAGGATAAGGAGGATAGAGATGTCATGCCCTGAGATGGTTTCTTAAGCCATGTGCTCCTGGTTGATTTAAGCGTAAACCCACTTGGAGAGAAGGAAATTGTGGCCAAAGTAATTTGAGGAAAGCCCCAGCATTGTGTATGGGCCCATGGCGACCCCAGCGAAGAAAGGAGGAGCAGATTAAAAGGCATTTGCCTTCAAAAACAGCATAGCTGGGAGCAGAGGAACTACGGCCCCAAAATTGGTGGACCCAGAGAAAGGAAACGGCATGCAATCTATTGTTGCTAAAGAGACGCCGGTGTCTACGCTTTGAAGTAAACGATTTCCGCGGGAAATGTCAATGAGGTGACGTATATTATTTCAGTTGCGAATATACGTCACTTTGTTGGCATTTCCCACTGAAATTGTTTACTTCAAAGCGTAGACGCCGGCGTCTCAAAACAGAACAGCCGGCAGAGTATTGCACGTCTATGTTTTGAGCAACAATCCTGTCGATATCGTTATTTCGCCGGCGTTATTTTGGTGAAAATAGTTTATTGGCAAGAACATCGAGAGCAGATATTATATACATTGTATTGGGTTCTTACCTATGCAGTGAATATAGGACATATTGAATATACAAGAATATATAGAGTATGAGCTAGCCCCTGAAGAAGGCAACGAATCACGGCCTGTGTCGGGCCATTGGCTTTAATTTAATAAAAGATATTCTTCCATTGCTGTCCACGTTTTTGGACTGGGTATATTAGAATATTTGGCCTGCCAGAGATCTCAGAAGCAATTGACTGTGCAGAGCTCTAGTTAAGGCTGCCCACATGGACTCCCCAGAACTGTGTTACAAAGTGGATCGGGCTCATAGGGTGCTGGCCCAGCCGCTTATGGGAAAGCTGCGTGATATGCTGGTATGCTTTCATGAATATGCCACGAAGAACGTTATCGTCCAGGTGTCCCGTAATGTGTGCTTATTCACCTGGGAGAACACTGAACTGGAATTCTACGTGGACCTGTCCTCTGGAACTATGCGCTGTAGGAGAGAGTTCTGGGGAGTGACTCTAAGTTTGCAAGATGGGAACTCTCGCTACAGATGGTTATATCTGGAGAGATTACAATTTATGGTGAATGGACACTCCTTTAAGGCTTTAATTGCTGGAGAAGTGCTCAACATCTTGAAGGATCTGGGCTGGAGCAGCCTCTCTCCAGCATTTGACAAGGCAAGTCGTGCTGGAGTGGAAAAGAAGCTGGGAGGGACCCGACCCAGATTGAAGCGCTCTCAGAAGGGAGGATGGCGCCTGTATCGACCAAGAGAGAAGCAGAGGCAGGAGGAGGCTCCAACTACTTGAACTCAGGTTGTCACACTGTGGGGCGTTACTCTGTATTGATACGGGGTCCATGGGTTTGGATGGAAAAAATCCTAGAGGGGGGAGAGAGGTATTGATGGGAGATTTGTCACATGTATACAGTATGTTATAGGGGTTTAAGTATGAATGTGTGGTATGGGTGGGGCAAGATGTTGGGAAAGTCAGTGTTTAGATGATGGGGGCGGGGCGCTGGGGTTGGCGGGGAAGGATGAAGGGGAGGGGGGCAGGGGAGTGGTACTGGACTGGTAAGGCCTAAAAGTGGGACAATGAGTGTACTTGAACAATGCCTCCGATAAGGTTATGTACCCTCACTGTGAGGGGACTGAACTCCCCTCAGAAGCGTAATCTTTTGGCTAAAGAGGTCTTACGGTTGAAAGCGTAGATCTTCTGTGATCAGGAAATCCACCTCCTCCTAAGAGATGAGATGCGACTTGCTCTCCCCAGGCACAACAATGTGGTTTGCCTCTAATAGAGTCCAGAACAAAAGGAGGGGAGTGGCAATAGCTTTGGCCAATGGCCTACCCTTCCAATTTCTGGGGGTTATGCGGGACCGGGAGGATCGCTTCCTGTTTATAAAAATCTTGCTGGGAGGGCAGATAATTACAGTAGGATGTATCTATGCCCCCAACACTAACCAGGGGGAAATCTATGATAGCTTGGTTGCAAAGATGGGGAGTTTGGGGAGGGGGAGCTACTTATTAATGGGGATTTCAATCTAGCCCTGGACCCCAAAGCGGATACGTCTAGTGGGAGTAGCGGGGGCAGGACTGCCAGTCATTAGAGCCTGCGGGCTTGGGCAAAATTCTTTAATTTAGTGGATGGTTGGAGGGAACTCCATAAAAATGAAAGAGACTATATATATTATTCATCCATATATCTCTCCTTCTCATGAATAGATTACATCTGGGTATCTCAGTTCTTGCAAAGAGGGTTGAGTAGGTGCTGGATAGCAGATTGTACCTGGTCCAATCACTCCCCTGTATGTGCGGAGATTGATCTGAGGAGTGGGGAATGTTCCCAAGGAATCTGGAGACTTAATGATTCTCTACTGGAGGATGACGAGGTGTGTCTGGGGGTAAAAGCAGCCATTGTAAACAAAGTTCAAAAACTTATCTTTCTCTTCATCAAGTTTGCTGTCGTAAGCCCCTGAAGAAGCCTATCTTGAGGAGAAACAAAGATCTTTGTCGGGTTTGCCAATGACTGATAGAATTATGGGAGTTTCAAGAGAAAGATACGTTTTTGAATATTACTCTATCTTTATCTTTATCTTTATTTAAAACTTAATAGACCGCCAAAACCAGAAGGTATGCGGCGGTTTACATTAAAAACAACAGGAGACTGCTGAGAAAAGAAAGGAACACCATTTGTTGATAGAAAAGAGACAGCAACAAGAAAAGAAACAGTAGTACAGCAATAGGAAAGAAAGGAATACCATTAGTTATTGGGAGGGAGGGGGGGGGGAGGAAGATCGAAAGCTGTGCAGAAAAGATGGGTCTTTAGCTTAGCTTTGAAGGAAGAGTAGGAAAGTTCCAGGTGAAGTGCTTATGGCAGAGAGTTCCATAGACGGGGACCGATGAAGAAGAAGGCAGAGGAGCGTGTGGATTCGAGGCGAGCCTGGGAAGGGGGCGGGAGGAATAACCGGTTAGCGTGCACTGACCTAAGGGCTCTTGAAGGGCAGTGAAAGTGAACTAAGTCTGATAGATAAAATGGAACCCCGGTATGAAGAGATCTGTGCACAAAGGTAAGGATCTTGTATTGGATTCGAAAAGGAATGGGCAACCAGTCAGGGGTGGGCATTCCGGTCCTGGAGGGCCGCAGACCAGTCAGGTTTTCATGATGTCCCTAATGAATATTCATTGATCTATTTCCATACAATGGAAGGCAGTGGATGCAAATAGATCTCATGAATATTCATTAGGGACATCATGAAAACCTGACTGGTCTGCGGCTCTCCAGGACCGGAATTGCCCACCCCTGCTCTATGTGATCATTTTATTATAATTATTACCACATAGCTTCTGTTTGTTTACAGGGCCTGTGGTGAAAAGGTATTCGGCTTTTGCCCTGAGTCCTGTCAAAGTATCAGATGAAAATCATATTGTGACCGGGGGGCAAGATGGCGTCAGAGCTTCTCCGCTGGTAAGCGGTGCCGCGGTTGTTGTGTGCCCAGCTGCTGTTTCGGCGTTCGATTTTGGGATGGGACTTTGGAAAAGAAAGCAGGCTTCCTTACCCTTGGAGTTGCCGGCTCCTGGAGCAACTGGGCAGAAGATGCTGGCAGCATGCGGATTTACCTTTGCGGAGAATGGAGCAGCGTCTACGGCAGAGCTGGCTTATCCCTTAAGGTAATTGGTTTTGCCATATGAAGGGTTTTACAGTCATTCTGAGGTCTCTCTCCATATAAATAAACTTTTGGATGTTTTATTAAGGGAATGTTTAGCCACTGTTAAGATTAAAATCTTTAAAAGTAAATAGTATGGAGGGATAGATTTAAAAGATCAAACAGCTAAGAGTTGGTTTGCTTCTAGATTAGTTTTGCGCATATCATTACAGTCATGAACTTCACTTCTAAGCTGACATCTTTCTTGTGGAGTGTAATGACATAACTATGGCAAGGCTAACCCTCTTAGTGGAGTGTAATGAGATACCTATGGCAAGGCTAGTCCTCTTAGTCCATACAAATAAACAAAAAAAAAAATCCTGACCTGCTGTAGAGGTCTAGCCCTGGAGGAACATGGATTTGGTTAGAGGAAATCCCCAAGCTGCCATCATATGTGGTAAGCGTGGCATGCTACCAGTCTCTCTCCAAAGGGATTATCAACAGCCCCCTTTAAGAGAGTCTGCAGCCCAGAGTTCAGGGCTGGGAGGGTGTGGCTCACAGGGAGAGATTAAGAAACCAGCAGGATGCAAGGGGGGGGGGGGGGGAGGCCCTGTTGAGCCAGAAGTTCTTCCAAGGTAAGCCATGCTAAGGAGTTCTGAGGTAGAAACTTTAACTGGGGCTTGAGGAAGGGCTGGGACAACCAGCTTGTGGAGGTTTAATAAGATGGGGCAGAATTAAAGCTGTTTTTGTTTTCCCTGAACTGCTGTCTGTTCTAAATGTTGCTTTGTGGAGGTTTAACAAGCTGGGACAGAATAAAAACTGATTTTATTTTCTTTAAACTGCTGTCTGACCTGTGTTTTAATGAAAACTCCTTTCCACTTCATGCTACGCTTACCATATATGATAGCAGCTTGGGGATTTCCTCTAACCACATGACTAAGGACAAATCCATGTTCCTCCAGGGCTGGACCTCTACAGCAGGTCAGGATTTTTTTTTGTTTGTTTGTATGGACTAAGAAGGTTAGCCTTGCCATAGTTACGGAGCTTGAAGAAGGTATAGTCAGTGCCAGACAGGCAGGTTTTATTTTGGAGACTAGAGGCTGCTAAACATTTGTTGAAGCTGGAATACTGCAGGATGAAGCCAGCTGCAGAAGAGGAAGCTGTGGTGGTGTTGCAAGAGAACAGTGACAAGCTAGGATGGAACAGCTCCTCCAGCTTCTGGCAGAAGGGCAGCAGAAACAACAACAGTATCAACAGCAAGAACCACAGTATCAGGAGCGACAACAATATCAACAGCAACAGCAGCAATGTCAGTAGCTGTTTCAATGCGCCTTGCTGGAAGGGCAGCAACAGCAGTGGGTACATCAATACCTCAAGCTTATACTGGAGAGTGCACTGGAAATAGCCAAAGAGTATTGTGCATTACAGTTAGTGTGGGCATCAGTAGTACAGTTAGTGTGGTAATTGCCAAGAGTCGAAACACATGCTAAGAGGCTTGCCTGTGTGTTACTGTAACTGTCGGGCACAGTCTTGTCATGTCCCTGACAATTACAACAGTGTGGTAGCACCTAATACACATTGGTTTTGACTTAAAATGTGCATTAGGAGCTAAACAATACCACACTTTAGTAAAAGGAACCCACAGGCACCTATGTTGCCTATATAAAATCTTAAAAATGTAACAAAAAAATTCTCTACATGTAGGAGTTTTTATCAGATGATATCAAGGAACATACCAATTACTGCCAATAACTACAGTAACTACATTTTTTTCAGTTAATTAATTTATGGACCTCAAAAGAGCAAGCCATGGAGGGACTTTCATCCTTGATCTTAACTTAGAATTTTTAGCTGTGCATATAAAATAATCTTATAAGATCAACAGTTCAACAATCCATAGATACATGTCTGTAATATTATGCTATAATCCTTTCACTTCAGTTCTTTATGAAGTCATGATAGTAACAATTCCATAGATTCATAACAGCAGCACTTATCTGAAATGAAAATCGCTGTATTTAGGTATAGGGGGTAAATGGTATATTCTTTGATATGACCTATATAAAATAGATAAAACACTGACACAATTTTTGAAAATTCTTTAGGTTTCCAGTTACAAAATTTTCCCCCACTTAGATAAAAGTACTCTCACCTTCATAAAGGCTGGCCATTTTCAAAAAGCCCATGGAAATGGCTTTGGATATTTGATTTATTTTTTATGATATGTCCACCTTTTTGAAAGAGTTTCAACCAAGGTGGTGTACAGCATCTTAAACAGGTAATAAATAAGCAAAGTATAATTTAAAATGATCCATCATACAGTGGGCCTTGCAGATAATATAGTACATATAGTAAATACCACAAACATAGAGAAGGGCGCATTTTAGAAAAAAATGTGGAGTTTGGAATAGCGACGTCAAGGTCGCAACCTTCACAATTCCAGCAGTATTTTATAAAAGACTCTGCCAAACGTGGCACCTTTTCTAAAATACAGAATAAAGAGGTGCAGGAGGGCAGCCATCTTGGAAATCCACATGTAGGAAAAATCAGTGTGGTGAACATGGCCACCATATACTACATACACGTGCAACTTCTGACACTTACATGTGTATTTTGGTGTATAAATGCTGCCAACTACCAACAGATGCTACTTTCTGTCTAACTTTTGAGGGGGAAATAAAAATTGGGGGATTAAGGAGAATAACCCCTTTAATTCTTTATGTAAAACGCTGGCCAAAACTAGCACTTTTGTAAAGCCTAAACATGCTAGGGAGCAAGTGCATATCCCAGCATGAACAAGTGCAGTCATATGTAATAAGGAGTGGCCTAGTGGTTGAGGCAAGGTACTTCAGGCTGGACGGTCAGGGGTTCAAATCCCACTAGAGGACAGCAACCTTGGGCTGGAAGGACTGGGGTTTCTAGCCCCACAGGTGCTCCTTGTGGTCTTGGGCAAGCCACTTAACCCTCCATAGCCCATGTTCCCTGTAAAATAGTTATCTCCAAGTTATAATGCCCTGTTCAATGTAATTTCAGTTTGTTCAATGTAAACCACACTGATGCAGAATAGCACAGTTTATAAGAGAATGTAAATAAATAAATACATTTGTAGATTACTGAACAACTAGGCCACACCCTAGCCATGCCCCCTTGCAATTTCTATGTAGTAAGGACATCCATATGTAAATTGGCATCTTTCTAAAATTACCATTTCTACATGGATGCCATTTTCACATGCAAATCACTGATTTTATAAGTGGAAATCTTGAATAAGCCTTCCAAAATACTTCAAGGAGTATCAAAGATAAATAAACCTGTAATACAAATTGTATAGCTGCAGAACAAAAAATACCAACAGAGAGACAAAATAAATGCTAACTGCACAATATGTCAGCTTGGAGAAGTCTAGTGGTTAGAGTGTTAGCGTAATACCCAAGCAATCAGGGTTTGATTCCCACTGGCACTCCTTGTGACCTTGGGCAAGTCACTTTACCCTCCATTGCCTCAGAAGAAAAGGCTCGGCAGTCTCCTACTAGTCATACCTTGCTAAGAAAATCCAGAGGTTGCTAGGAGTCACCTTTTTATTGCCTGCTAAAATTAACCTTTGTTCTCATGTATTAATGAAAGAGCCCTGCAGATGAGTACTGACACTTTGGGGCATGTTTACTAAACATTCCTAATGTGCGGGGCCGCGGTAGTGTGCCTGTGCCATATAAGGAGTGGGCGATTCAGGCCGAAAAAGGAAAAAAACCGACCGTACGTGTGCGCGTCGCGTTAATGTGCGGGGCCCACATTAGCGCGTGGGAAGGCTAAGTGGGGCGCAGCGGGGCACATATAGGAACAGAGCCGTAGCACAACGGTGAAGACAATAACCAATGGTGCAGGGGCCATGGGT
This sequence comes from Ichthyophis bannanicus, assembly GCA_033557465.1. Classification (NCBI taxonomy): domain Eukaryota; kingdom Metazoa; phylum Chordata; class Amphibia; order Gymnophiona; family Ichthyophiidae; genus Ichthyophis; species Ichthyophis bannanicus. The sequence goes on along the minus strand of CM066033.1, from coordinate 1,029,452,273 downwards.
TCAATCCCCCAGTGTGTGCAACCCCAAAAGGCTAGCTGAGGCACCACCTTGAATGTGGAAAAGTGTGTCAAGAGGCAAAGTAATTCTGTATGGCATAAGGCAGCACACTGTTCATTTTGGGCGGCATAAGGCGGCGCACTGTTAATTGTGGGCAGCAGGATGCGGCGCGCTGATGGGCACAAGGCGGCGCGCTGATGCTAAAGCAAAGGAACACAGCCACAGCACAATGGTTAACACACTGACCAATGGTGCAGGGACCAGGGGTTCGATCCCTCACAATGCCCAGTGAAAAAGGCTAGCTGAGGCAGTATGTTTTATGTTGTGGAGTGCTGTAGGAGGCTTTTTAATTTTATTTTGTGATAACTACTAGCAAACACACTCTCACAGCATGTTAACATAAGGCGGCCCATAAGGCAGATGTTACAGTGCACCGTCCGCCAAGGCACCCTAGAATGTCCCCTATAGGGCAGCATGTATGTTGCGACACAGGATAATGTATAGTGCACCCTATATGGATGCCAACCATAAAGCACCCTCAGAGGCACCTTATGGGTACAGTACGCTGAGGGTGTTATTGCAGGCATCAACATATGTACAATAAATTAAAATAATGCTTTGAACAACCCTATCACAGAACCCCACTGTGGGCTTGAACCCATAACCTCTGGCTGCACAGGCAGTGACGTAACCATTGGGCTACAGCTCTATAGCTGTAATCAAGCCCCTGTCTGGCTGCAGATAGCCTGCACGTCACATCACAGACAGTCTGCTGGTGTAAACAGGATAGGGTTAGGCCACCCGTACCCATGATGCACTGCACATGCAAATCAGCTGTCCACAGATGCACACAAGATGGGAACTGCACCCCTAAAGCTCCCCGGCCTGGTAGGGGGAGGTGTCCGTGTGCACCCACACAGCACCTCGGCCTGGTAGGGTGTCCTGAGTGGGTGGACAAACGGCAAAGAGTAGCTAAACACCATCACAGTGTGCGGTTACTGTGCTCACCCTGAGTTTGTGATGTTGCGCCCAGGACCAGGTCCACAACACCTTCCATGGCTGAATGTGGCCATGCCAGAGCTGTAAAGCAGCAAAAACCTGTGAAATAGGTAGGTACTGCATAAACATCTTGGAGATCTCTGTCTGCCTCAGTTAGTGGAACACACCCCCCCTCCCCAGTGGATAAAACACAGTTTCCCACCAACAGATCCCCATCCCATCCTTTCCCCTCCCAATGGCAGCAGAGTGGACCATCAACCCCAGCCTGCTGGGGAACAGACACCCTACAGGGCAGTCCAAGCAGCTCCACACACATCCATAACACAATAACAGACAGGCCTGGATATTCATAGATGCACCCCACCACTATCTGATATTCTCCTGCAGCAAGCCATCAGCCACTGCACCCTGCAAGGCACTCCATCAAGACACATACCAGCTGTGCACAGTCTGCTGGTTGATCCTGATGGAAATGCATGCACCCACAACTGGGGTGGCAGCACACACAAGCAGATAAGTCAGTGAAGAGGCCCCAACAGGAAACCCATATATATCACATGAGAGAAACACAATACAGCACTATGGGTGTGCCTAGCCATGCTGCCGTCACTGCACACTCAGGGTGAGAGTGATCCCCCAGCAGCACATACAGAGGTCACCCTGTCTGTGTAGGTGGTGGCCAGGCACTACCATGTCCCTGTCAGTGCCCTATGCCCTGTGCAGCTGCATCCTGGTCAGCCCACCCTGTCTGAGATGTACCCATGGTCCCTTGCTACTCATTATGCACATTGGCAGGCCAATACTGGCAACAGTGCTGGCAGTGTGGGCTGTGGAAGGGGCTTGCAGCCAACACCCCCTGTATAGACAGACACACACTTCCACACCTATGCCATCATGGTGCTACTATTGAGGCGGTAATTAGCCTTGCCCACCAAACCGGTCCTGGGCATGGCAAGGCATGGATATGGTACGCAGTACTGCTGGGGGTCACTCCCCAGGGTGGTAAACACCGTCAGAGGCCAGGCCTGGAGCACGCACCGCAAACACCTAACAGATTGTTCTGATGGGGTCAACTAGCAGTATGTGCGTAACGTATGGATATCTATCTGCCAGTACTCCTAGCAAACGTCTCAGAGCTGTGTACCGTATACCTCAGGTGTAGGGTGATATTGCTAAGGTATGCAGGTGCTAGTATTGGGAGATGCACGCAGGGTCCAATGTTCTGCCTCTCCAGGAGACATTGGCCAATGGGGCCTGTGGGTGTGGGTGTGGGTGTGTCTGGCCCTGTTGGCTGCTGCTTTACGGCAGAGATTCCCAACTCCAGTCCAGGTTTGCATCACACTGTTCGGGTTTTCCTGCTGTCCCTCATGAATATGCATGAGCTACATCTACATGCCATGGGGGTGGTGCATAGATATACAGCACAGGCATTTGTATGAGTGGCAGCATGGAACCTGACTGGTGTGTGGCCCACCAGGACTGCATTTGGGAGCTTCTGCTCTAGGTACTGCCCCTGTTCATGGTGTCTGTGCTCAGTGGGGTAAAAGATGGACGTAGTACCATTGCATATGTCCTCGCCACGAAAGGTGTGTCCTTACTATCACTGTTTAGTTGTGGGAAAAATATGTGGGCAGGATTGGCAGTAGCCCCAGCTGGGCTTTGAACCTGTGACTTTCTGTTCTTGCATGCACTGTCTGTGTGCACTGCACCACTGTGTAGCCACAGATTGGTTGGATTCCCTGGAACATCCATGACTGTGGATCCGGCAGGGCCTGTCTGTTGCAGTGGACTGTGCCAGCCTGCACATGGCTAGGCCTCTGTCTTCTGTGGCTAGCAGCCACTGCCCCCTGCACCACATGTACTCGTCTGCCAACATGCTGGCATGAGCCTCTCTCAGAAAAAGCAGATGACCTGATTGCAATGTGGCAGTACGGGACTGCATTTTGGGGACGTGGCTGTAGGTAATGCCCATTGTTGTGGTGTGTGTGCGGTGTTGGGTAAAATATGGGTGTTTTCCCCATGCTTATGTTCCCTGCAATACAAGGGATTCTGCGCTATCTTTGTTTAGTGGTGGGTAAAATATAGGGACTGGGCTGGCAGGTGCCCCAGCTGGGATTTGAACCTCTGACCCTCTGGTCCTAGAGGTACTGGCTCTGTCTGCTGCACCACACTATGGCCACAGAGACAATGCAGCCCCTGGAGGTAGTAAACCTGGCAGGATGGAGTCGCAAACCCTGCTCTACGCATTTTTACTATGGGCACATGCACTCTGTCTGGTGACAAACGTGCACATAAACCCCGGAAATGACCACGGAAAATGGGGGACACAATATCACCACGCTGGGCAACAGTGATATTAATGGGCAACCATAGCAAACACTCCCAGGAAAGCTCCAACAAAAAGGAAATGTTTTTTGGAAGAGTCTCCGCTCTGTACACCTTTCCAAAAATCATTTATTTTTGCTGGAGCTGTCCTGGGTGCATTTTTTAGTTTTGCCCATTACTATAACTGTTCCCCAGCTGACTTACTATTTTTACAATTTTTGTTGTGGTCCTTTTCTATTTTTAATTCCACTTTTGGGCTGTGCAGATGTATCACACTGCTCACGTTTTGCAGGTTTCCCCGGTTTTGCTGTATATTGCTGACGGAAATGGTTTCTCTTCCCTTTAAATGCCCTCTACCGCGAGTGTTTCACTCGCGCTATTTTTCCCTTGTAAATTCGGCAACGCAACTGTGCGAGGGGCCTCTCCCCTCCCCTTCCCCGCCCATTAACCCCTTCTCTCCGCCCCTCCGGGGCCTTCCTCCGCCCTCCGTTAGCCTTTCCACGCCTCTATCGGACATTTGCGGGCGCGTACTTCTGCGGCACCCGTTACTGTGACGCCAAAGGGTGCGGGGCTTCATCGCACGTTTGCGGGGCGCTTAAGCGCTCTTAAATACGCTTTTAGTGCGCTATTGTGCGGCTGCGCACATTGGCGGTTTTTAGTAAACATGCCCCTTTGTTTTGCTGGGAAAAAAACACTGATGCTGGGTAAAACCAGGCAGAGTGTTTAGACAATCTTTCAGTAACATCAACCTTTAAAGGTTTGGCAAAAATAACGGGCTTTCACCTGCTTCACGGAGTGGAGGTCGTTCTGCATTAGGTGTAGCTTTCCTGTTCTAGAAAGTAGGAGCTGCTCCTATGGAGATTTGCTGACAGATATTGTCAAATTGGAGATCATGGTCAAAAAGGAAAAAATATTACAGGTGACATGAAGTATTCAAACATTGCTTTTAGACATGGCAGCTCTGTCCAGCCAAAAGCAAATAACGAGAATGACAGAATAGTTGTTTTAGAGTCTAGACAGGAATTTGAGAAATGTGTAAAGTTGAACTATGGCCAGGTTTTGCAATATCCACATTCTGTTCTCTGCCGTGAGTAATGTAGTCCCTGCCAAATTATGTTATTTTCATTATGGGAACAAGAATATGTTATGCTCAGAACTAATGTGTTGTGTTCAAAACCATGATTGATAGCCATGGTCAGGGAGTAATCGTTTCGGGAGATAGCCTAACATTGTATATTCCCCCAAAAGGTCATGTGCTTATTGTGAATAATGTCCACTGTAACTGCTTTTACAACCAATTAAGTGCCAAAAATAATATTCACAGAGGAGAGGAGAGTCTGTGAATCTGCATCAGACTGAGGAGCATGCTGACCTGAACTGTTATACCGGGCAGTGAGTGATACTATCAGTGTTCCTACCCTGAGTGCACAGAGGCAGCAGCAACCTGATATGAGCAACCTCCCTTGATGTCATTAAGCTGCATCAGGCAGAGGTGTCGAAAGTGGCGCTTTTGTGGTGCCAGCACAACCAAAGGTACACATTCCTTTGGGAGATTCTTCAGGAAGGAGGAAGAACACGTGTACTCTGTGTTTCTGTAAATGGCTGGATGTTGTAAATATGGCTAAATAAAAGGGTAAAGCCAAGACTCAGTTGGTCCCATCCCCATCTGTTAAAGCGCTGATGGACTACTTTATTACTTTGGGAAAGAGTGTTGAGAGTTTGAGGGGAATTCTGATTCAAAATGTTATCTCTGTGGCTCCTGATTTGGATGAGACGTTAATTCCAGTGCCTCTCGCACCATTCCCACTGCTGACTACCCTGTTCAATTCAGGCTCTCCTTCCTTAACTCTTTCTTTTTTTGGGACTGTGGATCGAGGCAGGGCCTGGTAGTGTGTTTTCATCTGAAGAGGATGGCTATTGCAGAACCAATACCTTAAAAATAGCATCTGAGGTGACTATGATTGGAAGTAGGGTGGGAAATAAACCACAGTTAATCACAATTTAGTAGGTGGAAGCATCGTATCTGGGTTTAGACACAAATCTGTTGAAGCCATCACTTTTAGTGGACTGTCAAGACATTCTGAGGGTCCATAGTGTGTTTCTTTTAGGGAAGTATTATAATTTGGAGCTATGGCAATTGATAGAGATTACTTTTTCTAATTGTTTACCTCAGTAAAATAGGCACTCACATACCTTCCTTGCACCCCTACCAGAAATAAAGCTACACTGTCATGATGGCAAAAGCTTGGCCACAGTTTTATTCAAATTACCAGTAACCAAAACTCCCTGAAGATAACAATACAAGACTCCCCCACCATCTCCCAGATTTGCCTTCATCCAACAATCACCCTCACATACATCTTCTCCACTATTAGCATCCCACTTCCATGGCCATACTCGGCTACTTGACTATCAGTACTGACCTAGCCATAGCAAGGTTGTTTAAGAACCCTGTGGTAAGACTTCTATACCCTACCCATATAACTTGTGGTGATACCAGGCCATACTCCTACAGCTCACTGTGGTGTTACCTGCTAGCCATAAATCTTTCCCTCACTTCATTTCATTTAGCCCTGTACTCCTTCATCCCTGGCTGATTATGGAAGGCTAAGCCCCACCTCTGCCATAAGTGGAGACATGTCCAGTAGTCATTGTCCTCCCACTCCAGAAGCTCTGGCCTCCCAATCACCGTAACAATCCAACCAAATCTTGCACTGAACTACATAATATGCCCTCAGACCAAAGTCCATAATGTGAACTGTCTCTGGGTGAGAGCGACTCGTAACATCAGTTATCAGCAACTTAAGAGACAACACCAGACTCCCTAGTAAATCTCGGCATGTACCCTAAGGAAGAGCTCATTAACTACTTCCTCTCCGAACCCCCTCTCCCTTTAGCCTCCTTTTTCTCTTTCTTGGTACAAATGTTTTTAAACGTTTTCTTTTAATAATGTAGTTCTTTTCCTGTTTCTTTTAATGTTAATTTTGTTTTTGTAAACCACCCTCCTGTTACTCACGAAGGGCGGTCAATCAAGTGACAATAAACATAAACATAAAGAACATAATGCTTCATAGCACCAAACTGCCCTTAAATTACAGGATTAGAACCAGACTTGTGACCACCTGAAGATTATTAACTCCGAAGTGAATGAATGAAGAAAGACGTTTTGTGGAATGCTCTGCTTGCCATACAGACAAAAGGAGTTGGTCCAAATGTCTGCCCCAGAATCCCAAAGCTATTCTATTCAGATGCATATGGCAGCCTGTTCCTGATAAACACCCTACTGAGATTCTGCAGTCTGACTCTGTGCCCACAAGATGAACAAGTGGCCACACCAACACACAACCTCCAGGAGGCTGAATCAAAGGGAGAGAAATTGACATAGAACAGTAAGCATCAGCACTCTACATTTACTGCCCCATAGCCGTAATATTAGTTGGATCACCACTGGCTCAAGCACTAAATAAATACAGGCAAACCCCCTTTTGCTGTGGCAATGGAAGCTATGCAAATTTCTAAATGAAAGCGTGTCATCACACCTAGGAGAAAATCTAACACTCAATAAGCTCTTCTTCAACCTAATAGCCAATTTAAAAATTCTGATCAATGGGTGCCCTGTCTTCTTGTATGCACCAGTATAATCTGCCCCCTGGTTGCTCACTCCAAACCCCCACCCCACCCATGCCATGCACTGAACAGGTTGCTAGGTCAGGAGACTCTCTCCCCACTTTCCCCAACATGTGATGCATCGGACTAGGTGAAGGAGAGTGCCTCCTGGAATATGTCCACTTCACAAAGTGAGGAACACCCTCTGTAGCTCATTAAGCAGCCTCCAGATATCATGTACAAGGCTAACTGGGCAAGTTGAATCAGAATGTACTCCTTTGAAGATGCATGTAACTCCATCAAAGTCCTCAAGTTTATTATTCTATGTCACCATAGTTATTGCAGCTAGTAAGGGTTATGAGCCATGCTGCTATGAATCCCTTTGTTAGCATAGTTTCAGCTTGCCAATAGAAGCCACTTCAAATGTAAGTATCACTCAAGGGGTAATTACCTCCTCCCTCACAGTCCTCACAACAAACAACTTAAAACTTTACATGCTCTCAGAAACTTGAGAGGTTTTACTACCTAGCCTCATACCTGCTACCATACAGCCCAATCATTTTCCAAGCTTGTCACAGAATATTACAGCCTGCTGCTATCAGCTGGGACTATGACAGTCTCGAACTTCCAGCAGAATGGAAAACTTCCAGCAATGTACTGCCCTCATCCTCAGAGTCCTCTTAAATCCAAGGAAGGGGCATTCAAGTGCTGTTATCCACTTCAAAGGGTTGGAGAAAGATAGTAACATTAATAATTCATGGAGAGCCACTCCAGCAGGAAAGAATAAGCAGCTCAGTGCCTATTACAACATGTGAAGAGTATGCGACCCAATATTTATTAGACTTACATTTTAAAGGAGGATATAAAGTGAAAATGATCCAAAAGAGCAAGTTGGGACAGCATGAAAACTGTTATCTAAAGATTGCGCTTTTGCTGCAACTGAGGAAATGCTTCATGACAGAATTGCATATGGCATAAATTCTCCTCAGGTATGAGAAAGACTGAAAAATCAGGATGCTGACCTCAATATAAAGATAACGCTGGTCACTGAAAGCACTCATGAAGTGAAATAAGCCCGGTTAAGGTTAATAACTAAACTTGCTATGTGCATGAAATAGATGCAATGCACAGTTTTAAAACACTCCAACATCATCACGACCTTGACCAAACAAATCCTGCCGCCAGTGTGAGAGGAGACATGAAACTGCCCTGCCAATGACCAGATGTGTCACCAATGTGATAGGAGCTACTCTCACTAAGAAACTGAGAACAAAGGGTCTACAGAACATAAATATGGGTTCACCAGAGATCTCCAATGATTGTTTCATGGTAAAAGGTTACAAGTCCAAGCAGAAGCTCTACTTCCTAGTTGCATGTGAGAAGGCACAACCTGACCGAGTATCCTCTGAACTAGCCTTGGGAAAAAAAACAGTGGACAGTTTTTCTGAGCCGAATACAAACAGTGAAAGTCCACTGCAAACGTTATAGATATAGAGTAACTACTGGATGTATAAGGTACATAAGAGCATATGAAATGCCATACTGGTCAGACCAGGGTATCCTGTTTCTAACAGTGGCTAATCCAGGTCATCAGTACCTGGCTGGTTCCCAAAAACGTACCAGGGGTAAGCAGTGGATTCCTGATTGTAAATACAAATACCAAACAACATCTGGATCTCCATATTGTAAAAACTGTGGCCACCCAGTGTTGGGCTCAGTTTATCTGGATTTGAAACTAATCAATAATTTTGTTCATAGCAGAGTTCAATACCAGCTGAAAGAGACCACTCTCATGACATCTAACAAAATATATAGACGGTGCAGGGTTTCTGGCAATTTTCTGAAGGTTATAGAATCAAGATAGATGAACCGGTAACTCTCACTGTCCCTAACAGAGGTTTGGAGGCATGCAAAGAGGAGTCTTGCTAATAGAAATTAATGGGATGGAAAACTTGGTGCAAATGTCAAAGCTGATGAACCCACAGGTGGGTAAATACAATGAGAATGGTAGGAAAACCCCCACCCAGGGACATTAAGGATTTTTCATGACCCCCGTGGCTTAAACAAAAGCAGTAAAGTAGGAAAAACAACTGTTGACACTGGAAGCCATCACCAGCAACTTATTCCAGTGTCCTTGATACAGGATGAGGGACCCAAACAGACAACTAGACCAGAAAGCTCCACACTCAACTATCTTAACTCTCCACCAGCGAAATTCCATTGTACTTGCCTATCATTTGACATTCATTCCACCTAAGAAGGTTTCAGAGGAAAATGGATGACCAATATGTGGTCTGCATAGTATCACAGCACATGTGGATAACATGCTAGTATATGGCACATGCATGGAAGAACAAGATTACAACTCAAAGCTGTGCTTCAAAGATCAAGAGAGAAGTTTGTAAAACTACACATAGGGGGATGTTTACTAAAGTGCGGTAAACGTGACTAACGCACGTTATATGACACTAACGACCGTAAGTGCCGTATAATGCGCGTACCGACGCGCTAACGACCGTTAACGTAATACTATGTGCGTTAACCGTAGTTAACGATCGTAAAGCTCCGCGGCGTGTTAAAACAGCGCAGAAGGTGGAGAGTGGGCGGAGAGAAGGGGTCAATGGGCGGAGAGTGGGCGGGGAGTGGCTCCCCTCATACTAACGCGCTGAATTTCAGAGCTCAATTCCAACGTGAATGAAAACCTGTCGTTAAAGGCATTTAAAGGGAAGAGAAACCATTTCCGTCAGCAATGTACAGAAAAACCGGGGAAACCCACAAACCGTGAGCAGTGTGATACATGTGCACAGAACAAACTTTCACATAAAACGTTAAAAATGACCACAGGAAACATTTTAAAAAGCATAATTCAGCTGGGTAACAGTGATAGCAATGTGCAACAAGGAACAACATTCCCTGGAAAGCACCAAAAAAAAAAGAAATGATGTGTGGAAGGGTCTACGCTCCGCAGACCCTTTTAAAGATCATTTCATTGTAATGGAGCTGTCCTGGGAGTGTTGTGTAATGTTTCCCAATGATATCATTGTTGCCCAGCTTGGTTATGGGTGTGTGCCCCTTTTGTGAGGTCTTATCTGAGGTTTATGTGCACTTTTGTCTGCATACTAGGTAAATGAGGCCACAGTAAACCTGTTGCAGAGCAGGGTTTCTGACTCGTCAGGCCGGTTTAACTAACTCCAGGGACTGCACTGTCTCTGTGGCCACAGTGTGGTGCAACAGACACAGCCAGTGCCTGTAAGACCAGAGGGTCACAAGTTCAAATCCCAGCTGGGGCTCCTGCCAACCCAGTCCCCATAATTTTACCCACCACTAAACAGTGATAGTAAAGACACTCCTTTATTGCAGAGAACATATGCATGGCCTATATTTTACCACACCAAACACAGACACCAGAAACAGGCACATTACCTAAAGCAGAGTCCCGCAAATGCAGTCCTGGAGGGCCCCACACCATTCCGGTTTCATGCTGCCTCTAATAAAGATGCCTGTGCTGCATAGCTATGCACCACCCCCATAGTATGCAGATGTAGCTCATGCATATTTATGAGGGACAGCATGAAAACCCAAACAGTGTTTGGAACACCAGGACTGGAGTTGGGGAACTCTGCCGTAAAGCAGCAGCCAACAGGGCCACCCACCCACAGGCCCCATTGGCCAATGCCACCTGGAGAGGCAAGACATTGGGCCCTGCCTGCATCTCCCAATACTAGCAGTTGCATACCTTAGCAATGCCACCCTACACCTGGGTATATGGCACACAGCTATCAAACATTTCCTATGATAACTGGCAGATATCAATGCCTATGTCAAGCACATTTTGCTCATTGAGCGCCACCATAACAATCATTCTGATGTCTGCAGTGTGTGCTGCAGGTCTGGTCTCTTTCAGCCATGGACGGTGCTGTGGACCTAGTGCTGGGCGCCTCACTGCACCCTCAGGGTGAGCACAGTACCCACACAATGTGACGGTGTGTAGCTACTCTGTGCCAGTACAACACACGGTCAGTGCCCCCTATCAGGCCGAGGTGCTGTGGGGGTGCACATGGTCAGTTCCCCCTACCAGGCCGAGGTGCTGTGGGGGTGCATTCCCCATGGTGTGTATCTGTGGACAGCTGATTTGCATGTGCAGTGCATCATGGGTGTGACTGGCACAATCCAACCCTGTGAAACTCCAGCACCTGCTCACAGGCTCTGATAAACCATAGGCCATCACACGTACATCTGTTAGCATAATGCATAGGTGCAAGACACCCTACAGAGTCTGTAATATAAGATGCCCACACTGGTAAAAACACACGTACCCACGCATGTAAAAACACACGTACCCACGCACGATTGTACGCGCGCAGCTACGCACGTACCAATGCACGCAACCTCGCACGCACCAACGTACGTGGCTAGGCACACTCTGAGGGTGTTTTTCTGACACCAATACTCAACGTAACGAAAAACATGCCTCCTCTTTCCCTCTGTAATGTACAGGGTGATGCCTGGGACAGACTTCTGCATTAGGCACACTGGGGACTTGAACCCATGCTGCCTGTAACAGCGGTCAGTACCATAACCATTGTGCTACAGCTCTGTTTCAGTGCTTTGTGTCTGTACGTCTTCTTACGTTTAACGCGCTGTAACGCGCCACGGTGCCCGGTAATGCTCGTTAATTTTTTTAACACGCGTTAGTGGTGACGATGTACCGCCCATGTCCTTATTTGGGGTTTCTGTCACTACCGCGGCTCCTAACGCGAATTGCACTAACGCAGTTTAGTAAACATACCCCATAGTGTGCCTTTTTGGGAACCTGCCAGGTATTTGTGACCTTGATTTGTGACCCATCATCAGCTGTTGGAACAGGATACGGGGCTTGATGGACCTTGGTCTGACCCAGTATGGCATTTCTTATGTCAAGGTCCATATTGTCAGCCAAAGATCTCAGGCCGAGGGGATCAGCTGATTTCTAAGATGGCGGCTTGAGCGTTTTGGGCTGAACATGCCTAAACGTAAAGGCAAACAGAAGGCTCCTCCCGCGGAGCCCATACCTGCCGTTCCTACTACTACTTCTGTCGGTCCCATGGATCACTTCATTCAGCTGACGGATAAACAGAAGGGGGAGATTCGTGCGGGCGCTGTGGCGTCGGATGGAGTGGCTCTGGTGCTGCCTGCCCTAGAGGTGTCTCTCTCCCCCGATGAGTGTTTGCCGCCGACACGAGGGAACTATCCGGTGCCTCCTCTCGTGGGAGGAGAGGCAGCCCCGCCCGGAGTTGGTTATGCTGCGTCGGATATGCAGGCCTTGCTGGAGGAGAGCCCCGGAGTGCAGCTCTCAGCGCCGGGAGCTGTGGATGTGGATTCCCCGATAGTATCTGAGGCGGTCTTACCTGCACGCTTAGAGGGAGAAGTAGGAGTAAAGGTACTGTCTTTGGAGTCTGACGTTTTTGGAGGTATTTTCTTGAAGCGCCCTGAGGTGATCTCCCTGGGCACAATATGGGACGCGATTTCACAGCTTTCTTCAGCAGTTAGTAAGCAAGTGGAGCTGACAACTTTGCGCTTGGAGAATTTGGAGAGTGTTTCGTCTGGGATGCGGGAAGAGCTGGGCAACCTCCGTTCGAGGATTGAAGTTGGGGAACAGAAAGCGATTCAGAATTCTTTAGTAAATGAGACTATTATGAAAGATAATGTTTCGATAAGAATGAAAATGGAAAACTTAGAAAATGCTGTGAGGGCATCTAATATAAGATTGTTAAATTTTCCAATATTAGTAGGTTTATCTCCGATTGAAATGTTTAAGAAATATATACAGGAAGTTCTAAATGTTTCTGCTGATTTAATTCCCCCAGTAGTAAAAGCTTACTTTTTGCCTAAAGCTAAGAAAGAAAGAAATATATCTCAGGATGGTATAGTTATGGATGTTTTGGATGTCTCCGCTCTTCTACAATCACCTAAAGAAGCTGAGTTGTCAGTTTCTACAATGTTAGTGACCTTTGCGTAACCATCTGATAGGGATTGGATATTGAAATTGTACTTTAGGAAAAGGTCCGTATTATATTTGGGGAAGAAGGTAATGATGTTCCCTGATGTCTCTAGGGAGACTCAGAAACGGCGTAGAGCCTTTCTGTTATTGAGACTGGTGCTGCTCAGATAGGTGCTTCATTTATACTACGTTTTCCTTGTAAATGTATTATTTCCTTTAAAGCTAATAAGTATGTATTTTTTCAGCCTGAAGAATTATCTTCATTTATTAGTTCGCAGATAGTTTTTACCTCTTCTCCTCAGTGAATGTTATCGCAGGGTGTCCTCATCATGTTGGATTTTCTCTGTCCTCTCTCGCCATCTTATATTTACTTATTGGTACTCTGTTTCCTATATTTCTCAAGGAACCACTGTCCTTGAGTTTGTCTTTCCTTAGGCTGATTCCCTCTATATTGTGGGCTAATAATACTCTTGTAATTTTTATTTCCTGTTACCTTTTATTATATTATTTCTTTACAAGTTGTTGCTTGCTGTACAAGCTTTTGCTTGATTAATTTTGTAAAATTGCATAAATAATAAAAAAAAAAAAAAAAAGAAAGATCTCAGGCCAGCCCTCCGCAAAATCCTAGCAATTTCCTTGACCCTATCCAAATAGCTTGGAACTGAACACTATCTGACTCTGGCAACTACCAAGGAGAGTTCATACAACTGCATGCTTATTCTCCCCCACCCCTGAAGCCCCTTTACTCAGCTTTTCATGGGAGACATAGCAAGATGATGCATTAGCCAAGGTGAAAACTATACTAAACATAGGTAGGTTAACCTATTGTTCATCAAATTTTTCATCCCATTAATTTCCCAGAACTGACTTTCTCTGTGTGCTCTGGAACTCTATATTTTATTTATTTATTTATTTATTGCTTTTATATACCGCGCTCTTTAAAATCAGTGCGGTTTACAGGTAACATTTGTGCATATCTATGATCCAAGAAGTGACTATTCCAATTGATGTGACTTCACTAGGCTTTGCAGCAACATTCTACCAAAAGAAAAACTAGTCACTTACACATCTAAGACACTCATAGACCCTACAATCAGTTATGCTCAATTGAAAAGAATATATGACATTGTCTAAGGTAGTGAACACGTCCATCAATAACTCCAAGGAGGAGAATTGCTGATGCAATTGGATCACCAGCCTTTGGAAATTAGAATGAAAGAGAGCTGGGCTGCCCCAGGGCATGCCCTTCCAGCTGGTGATCCTCGAGGTGGATTACCACTGGGAGATCAACACTGCTAAGGGGCTCACTCTCTGTGCATCTGCACCACCGTGCCTCACTGATTACCAGCAGTTGGCTGCTGTTCCAATGAGCTGGTGCTGTGCTGGGTGCCCTGGAAACCCTCAGCTCATTCTTATCACCTCTTCCCTGCACCTTCACTTGCCCCTGTGTCATCCCCACTTTCAGTGTGCCATCTGGCGGGCTGGCTTCTGCTGGACCCATCCCAGCCACTTCAATCAACGGCTTCACCCCCCTATGTGATCCCTCACTCCTACTCCAGCATGATCCCTCTGCCCTAACCCCAGCAACACAAATCCCTTCCTCCCAAGTCCTCTGTCCACCTGCTTTGGCTACAACCTCCTGCACATAAATCCAGCCCTTGCATCAATCTTCCAGACTGCTTGCACCCCCACTCACCACCACAGAGCTCCAGATCCCAGGCTGCCTGTGAGTGATCCCTAGCTACCAGCTCTGACCATGCAGCTGACCCATCATCAGCTGTCTCACCACTGCAGAAGGCCTCCTCTTAAGCCCCGGAAAGGTTGAACTGGAGGACTGAACAGCCTCTCCAGGCCCCACTTAAACCGCTTAGGTGGTCCAAGATCATAGCCACTACCACATGTTGTGCTTTTCCAGAGGATGGCATTCCAACCCCTGCATTGATGCCAGCAGGTCAAGGCCAGAAGCACCCATAGTGTGGCACAAGGCCCTGACTGCAAATCAACCTAGTGTTGTCCCTCCTGCTTTGACCAAGTCAATACCTAGTCACTGCAGCACCAGAGCATTGGAAGTCCCTCTCAAGCAGCACGGCCCCTGCAAGTTCCGAGGTAAGCCCATGGCCCTAACCCATGCAGGTCCCAAACAAGGGAGAGATAAACAATCAAGAGCCGCATTTGTTGCTGTCCCATTTTTGCCTGCCTGCCCCTGCTCAACTGACCCCAGCCCACCAATTCCCTACTCCATGCTCTATATTCCCTTTCTCCTTCTACAACAACTTGGCTACCAAATCAGTGGAACCTTGACCCACCCCAACCTCTTTTCCATACTGTCCACAGCCTCTCAGATGGGGTCTTGCCTGTGCTGTAGGGCCCAGTGTCAAAACTTCAAGCCCTCTTTGTCAGTTTTCTGACCAAACTGTATCCAAGCTTTTTGCTCTTACTAATACACTTGAGAGGAGTGGGGCTAGGGTTTAGAAAAAGAAGAGGATTTCTTCTTCGGAGAGTGCTAATTTAGGACTTGTGAAGGAGAGAATGCTAAATGATATAATTTCCATTTTATGAATTTTCCCTATATTTGATTGATTTTTTTCACAAGAGATGATCAGATGGTATTTCCTAGATATTTTGAAGATTCATTCTTGCTTTGTTCATGGCCTATTACCTTACCTCCAATAACGAATTCCAGGGTTTGATTACACATTGTGTGAAAACATATTTTCTCTTATTAATCTTAAATAAGTTACACTATAGCTTCATTGCATGTCCTTAGTCTATCTATATTTGATGGCGTAAATTGATCTACCCATTTACGCCTTCGGTTTACCCGTTCCACTTCATTCGTTAATTTATAGACCTCTAGTTTGTTGAGGAGGTGAACGGGAGGAGATTTAATAGTTTCATCTTGCTAGCTAGCTTTAACCTCACATAAAGTTTCAAACGGCTCTTGTCAAAGTCTCTAGTGACTTGTTCCTGGCAAAATCCAAGGGCCTGTACTCTATCCTCATCCTTCTTGACCTCTCTGCTGCTTTTGACACTGTTGACCACAACCTTCTCCTCGATACCCTGTCCTCGCTTGGTTTCAAGGGATCTGTACTATCCTGGTTCTCCTCATATCTCCCCCATCGCTCTTTCAGTATGTGTTCTGGCGGCTCCTCCTCCTCTGCTACCCCTCTCCCAGTTGGTGTACCCCAAGGATCTGTCTTGGGTCCGCTCTTTTTCTCTCCCTATACCCAGTCCCCTTGGTGCGCTCATCTCTTCCCATGGCTTTCAATACCATCTGTATGCTGATGACTCCCAGATCTACCTCTCTACACCTGAACTCTCTCCGGCAATCCAGACCCAGATCTCTGCCTGCCTTTCTGACATTGCTGCCTGGATGTCTCACCGCCACTTGAAATTGAACATGGCTAAAACTGAACTTCTTATCTTTCCCCCTAAAATCTCCCCTCCTTTTCCTCCTTTCTCAGTCTCTGTGGATAACTCTGTACTCCTTCCTGTTTCCTCAGCCCACAATCAGGGGGTTGTCTTTGACTCCTCTCTCTTTCTCCACACACATCCATCTCGTAGCTAAGACCTGCCGTTTCTTTCTCTATAACAGCAAAATCCACCCCTTCCTTTCTGAACACACTACTAAAACGCTTGTCCACTCCTTAATCACCTCCCATCTTGACTACTGTAACCTACTCCTTGCTAGTCTCCCTTTGAATCATCTCTTTCCCCTTCAATCTGTTCAACACTCTGCTCCGCGGTTAATCTTCCGCCAGCCTTGTCATGCCCATATCACTCCTCTTCTCAAGTCACTTCACTGGCTCCCCATCCATTTCTGTATCCAGTTCAAACGTCTCCTGCTGACCTATAAATGCATTCACTCTGCGGCTCCTGAGTACCTATCATACATAAATACAGCTAAATAAATACAGCTAAATAAAAATCATCTCTTATCTCTCTTTATAACCCCTCTTGGGAACTCCGCTCTTCTAGCAAACTGCTTCTATCTATGCCCTTCTCTTTTACTGCTAACTCCAGACTTCGCTCCTTTCATCTTGCTGCACCTTACGCCTGGAACAAACTACCTGTGTCTGTACGCTAGTCACCTTCTCTGACCCTCTTCAAATCCAGGTTGAAAGCTCACCTCTTCGCTGCTGCTTTTGGATCCTGACTCACCCTGATCTCCTTTTTTCTTTCCCTTGTTTTACCCCTGCATACGCCTTCTGTGTTTTGTCTTAACTAGATTGTAAGCTTTGACGAGCAGGGATTGTCTCTTACACATCTGTGCAGTGCTGTGTAAGACTGGATGCGCTATACAAATGCTTAGTAATAGAAGTAGTAGTAGTTTGGAAACTCATTTTTTGAACAAAACCAACAGTTTTACTCTTACATAGACAGGGACAGAGTTTTAAAGTCTCAAACTTTTAAAATAATTTGTTTCATGGAATTAAAATAAATGTCTACCCGGATTTAATCCCTGCATCACAAGTGACT
This sequence comes from Ichthyophis bannanicus, assembly GCA_033557465.1. Taxonomy (NCBI): domain Eukaryota; kingdom Metazoa; phylum Chordata; class Amphibia; order Gymnophiona; family Ichthyophiidae; genus Ichthyophis; species Ichthyophis bannanicus. The sequence goes on along the minus strand of CM066033.1, from coordinate 1,029,434,887 downwards.
GGGAAAGAGTTTCTCTGAGAGAAATGGCGATCTTCTTAGTATGGTTTTCTTTCTGAAATGCCCTTGAAAATGTATTACTAAATCACATGGGAAGCTCTTACCCTTGATCTATCTCAACTCAAAGCATTTTTATAAGCTGTTAAAGTCAGTCAGATGTCTGGGGAGCATCATTCCTCTAAGTAAATTACTCAGTTCTGTCTATTAGGGACTGTAGCTGGCTAAGATGTTATCCCATCTGATTGATTATGTGGATTGTTAATTGCCTTATCCTGTGCATCTCTTCCTCGGCTAGAGGACTTTAATCCTTTTTCTTTTTTTCTTTTTCTATATCATTTACTACTACTACGAATCATTTGTATAGCACTACAAAGCATATGCAGTGCTGTAAACCAGCCTATAAGAGACCTTTCCTGCTCGACAAAGCTTACAAAGGCCAGTGCTCCACGACCTGCTGAACATAAATTTTCTTTATATATTACATGATGGAATTTGTGGAACATTTAACATGAATTCAGAATGGTATTCACCGAGTTAGAATCAATTTCCATTGTCAAGCGCTCATTATAGTGTAGCCCAGGTCTACTCTGTATTCTCGTGGGAAAGAATATCATACGGGATCACTGCATCTTATAAATGGAAGTGAAATCCTAGTATAAAGTGAAAGGACCTACTGCTGCATTGGTCTATGATTCCATTTCAAGTTCCCTATTAAGGACACAAACAACTTTTTGCAGGGGAAAAATGACTGGAACTGTATTAAACATTGATGGGCCTGATATTGAAAGGAATTTATTGTATTTATTTTTATTTAGCTGTATTTATATCCTGCTTTTCACTGGGTCAAAGCGGTCAATTGGGAGATACATTTAACACGAGGGGATATGACACACATATGCTAATACTTACAGGGAACATGGGCAATGGAGGGCTAAGTGGCTTGCCCAAGACCACAAGGAGTACCTATAGGACTAGAAATCCCGGTCCCTCTGGCCTGAGATTGCTGTCCCCAGGTGGGACTTGAACCCCCAGCCCTCCGGCCTGAAGTACCTTGTCCTAACCACTAAGGCAGTTAGCAGACTTGCTAGTCATGTTAATCCCCTTGGCTGGGATATTCAGCGGCACTAGCATTGGTAGCAGTGGGGCTTTCTGGGGAAGGCCCCCAGTGTTAACCAGGCAGTGGCGATGTTGAGCCGTGCCTGGTTATTGCAACATGGCGAATGCCAGGCGCAGGAAAGGCTGGCCTAACTTTCGCTGCTGAAGCTAACAGGGCAGTGGCTGAATATCGCTGCTGCCCGATTAGCTTTATGCAATCCGGGCAACCCGGATATTCAATGTCAAGGCCCAGATATAGCCCCGGCTTTGAATATCTGGGTCTAATGTTCAGCAGTGGCAGCTAGCTGCTTTAACAGTGCCAGCTGCCATCTATCAGGCCCTAATATATTCAACAAGTTGAATAGTTCATGTAGTTATAGCAAATCATCATTTCAAACTCATTAGAGCAGCTGAATCCTACTTATTTATAAAGAAAACTCCCAATATTAAAGTGTAATGAACTTTTCTAAAGCTTTGCTCAGAGAGCAACTGGGTACATTTGGGCTTTTGCTTTCCACCATATCCACAAGAATAGGGGCCTGTTTATTAGGCCCCTAGAGATGTGGTGGGTAAGTTTTATAACAGGCACCTTGAAGTAGGCACCTATTATGAGGCTATTTTATAAAAACACATAGGGGTATGTTAACTAAACCGCGGTAATGTTACCCGCGTTAGGTTCCGTGGTAATGGTACAGATGCCCATATAAAGGCATGGGCATTGTATCGTTACGGCAAGCCATATCAGCTAATGCGCGTTACAAGGCGCCTTAGACTAATGCGCGTTACAAGGCGCCCTATAAGGCACCTTACTTATAAAGCACCTTACAAGGTGTCTTGTAAGGTGCCTTATAAGGTTCCTTGTAAGGTGCCTTGTTAGGCGCCTTATAAGGTGCCTTAAAAGGTGCCTTGTTAGGTGCCTTGTAAGGTGCCTTGTAAGTAAGGTGCCTTATAAGGTGCTTTGTTAGGTGCCTTATAAGGTGCCTTGTTAAGTGCCTTATACGGTGCCTTGTAATGTGTCTTATAAGGTGCCTCATAAGGCGCTTTGTAAGGTGCCCTATAGTGCTCCTTAGGCTAAGCGCCGTATTAGGCACCCCTGGACAAGGCACCTTAGAAGGCACCCTGTGTTATGGAACCATAGGTTAAGGTGGCCTAACAAGGTTACGGTGCCCTAGGTTAATGTGTCCTAAGGGCTGCAAGGTGCTTCAGGATGACATGCATGACCTGTGAGGCATAGAGACAGATGTAGCCCTAACACTAGATAGAGCACCAAGGAAAAGCAATGAACAGGTGAGTGAAAGAGGGAGAGCTGGGAGTTGCTGGACATGCCATATCTGCAGGCATCCCATGTGGCTGACAGTACTGTTGACAAACACGGTGAGGGCAACTGCACCACAGCACAGGGTGTTGGCAATGTAAAGTACTGGAAAGACAGTGGGTGGCAGACGATGGGAGTACGTGTCCCCCAGTGGAGGCGGAGGTGGCAGGATAGTTACAATGATGGGTGGACAGAGGAGTGGTGGTGCCATGCAGATCAGGCACAGGTGAAGCAAGCATGAAGAAGTGCAATGCAGGCAAGGATAGCAGTGCAGGACATGGGGTGGCAGCCTGCACAGGCAGACAGGACTCCACACAGCTGACAGACGCAGATAGACGGACCGAAGGAATGTTGGCAACTGTGGCGAGGGTATTATGGGCTGGCAGCACAAGCTCTGCAAAAATATGACTGTTACAGGCATGCAAACTGTTTGAGTAGGACAGACATGAAAGGAGGGAACAATGAGGAATTGAACCCATAAACACTGCTGAGAAGGGCATGGCACTAACCAGTAGGCTATACCTCCATGGCATATCTCATAGCAATGGCTGGGTACAGAAGGACTGCAGGTCACTGCACAAACTGTCTGCTCTGAGTGCCAGGATAGGGTAACCCAACCAGTACCCATGATGGAATGCACATGCTGAATAGCTGTCTACAGCTGATCACCAAATGGGGTCTGCACCTCTCTGGTACCCCAGCTTGGAAAGACGAACTGACAGTGCGTGAAACTGGCAAAGAGTAGCTACAGACCATGCCATTGTGCAGGTTCTGTGTTCACCCTGAGGGTTAGGATGTGTGCCCAGCACTAGGTCTGCAGTAATGTGGTGCTAGAGATAGGTCCTGTTGTACATACAAATTGCTACCAGTGTGTAACAGATGTTCCTTGCAGTGCCTCTGAAGGTAATTTGGTGTCCATCTGTATTCCACAGTCAAATCCAGCCCTCTGAGACCAGACACCACCCAGATTAGTGTATACCCAGTGTTAAGGTCTGGTTGACATAGGCATCTGTTATCAGGGCAGAGAGGTTTCTAGACTTGCATGAAGTTTGTGTAGCAGTGCCTCTACAGGTCAAAGTGGTATACACTATATGCCCTAAAGGGCCCACAATCACCCTTTTTGTAGATAAGGGACAGGTGCCTGAGCCCCGTTGCAGCAACCTCCATCCTGCTGGTAAAAGACAGCCCTCCAGGATTGGTGGGCCAGAGCCATACCTGTGACTGGGGCAGTGGCAGACCAGCAGTAATGCTGGGGGTTAGGTCTGGAAAACCTAACTGTCTCACACCACCATCTGCCATTCACCAGCAGATCAAACAACGTAGCATCAATCGGGTTTGTTGGAGCAATTGAAATGCCAATCCTAATACAAATTCACCAGCAGATGGCACAGTCAGACTGCATCTGCAGCACCCTACAAGGTGTTTATGTTTATTACATTTGATATACCGCTCAAGCCAAAGCATCAGAGCGGTTTACAATATTACATAAAAGTTACAGAAAATATGAAAAGAACACCATTAATTAGATAGGACAGAATAAGAGATACAGTGATAGTTAAAGGAATAGAGGAGACAAGAAAAAATGCTCCACATAGCATCTGAAGAGGTAGATATCATACCACCAGGTGTTTAAGCTCCCACTCACAACCTCCACTGTCAACATCTCTGCACTGCTCCAATCTCCACAGCAAGCAGAACCAATGTAGCAGCATTTTAAATGGCCCCGCATGGTCCTACTGCAGACAGTCCATAGTGCATGCTCACAGAGGAACTATGTGCACCAGCACTAGGAACACACAAGTATCACTGAAGACAGATAGTGTAGAGTGCTATGTGGGAACCTAGACATGCCATGGTCACTGCTTGGTCAGAGTGAGTGCCCTCCCAGCATGACATGTTGTGGCCACCCTGTCCATGCAGGCTGTGGTTGGGCATTGCCCCACACACTGTGAAGATGCATCCTGGCCAATCCGTCCTGTCCAGGCCATATCCACAATACCTTGCTTCTCATTATGCACATATTCAGGCTAACGTTGGTAACAGTGGGACATTGTGGGCCCAGTGAGGAGTGGGCAGCCACAGAACAATGGATAGACATACACACAAACTCTAGCATTGTGCAAAGATAGGGGTGGTTGGCAACCCTGCCTGCCACACTGGTCCTGATCACAGTGCTGACATTGATAAACTGTACAGGAGGTAGTAGTAGTGCTCTGGTGATAACTGCAGCTCCGTGCTGGGGCCAACAGCCTGACTCTCCATGCAGCTTTGGATTGTGGAGCCTGTGTGAATGGGTGTTTGTACCCCTGTTCGCCGCTGCTTTGGGCTTTGCACATGTTGCTGTTGTATCTGCATTGTAGGATAAAACATAGGGACATGCTCTACAGGATCCACAGATAGGACTTGAACCTGTGACCCTCTGCTTCTGGACACACTGGCTGTGTGTACTGTACCACACTGTTGCCACAGATGCACAGTAGTCCCTAGAGCTACCTGTATGTTTCCTCAGCCAGACCTTTTATGTTGCACTGCACACCATGTACTGGTACAGGGCATGGCCTAGGTCCACTGCAGGCAGGTGCCACTGCCCCCTCCAGCACGGGCACACCCCCCCCTGCCATGCTGACATGACCATATGCTGTCTGTTCTGGTAGTGCGCAGTCCCAGGCCATCCACTGTGTGGGTAGGCGGTTGCCTAGGGAGCGGGGTCTGGGGTGGGGAGGCATACATGGGCATCCTCACATCCTCCCCATCACCGCCTGCCAATATTATGTTCCTTCCACTCGGGGGAGGGTTGGCTGGGGGGATGTCAGGTCAGTGCCCTGGCAACTGTTAGCTTGGGTAGACCAGGTAGATGTAGGTGGATTGCCTTCGGCCTTTGTCAGCTACTGTCTTGCTGATGTCCGGTTTCTATGTTCCTATGTGCCACCTAGGTGACTGCCTTGTCCACCCTGTGTCCCAGCTGCCCCCCACTACATGTCCCACCTGCAGCCCCCTATGCCCCATTTGCACCATCACCATAGTGGCCTTTCATACTTGGGCACTATGCTATTGCTGCAAATGGAGCACTACTATCACTTCTCTTAGGCTCCCTACCTATGCTGTACTGTACATTGCTGACACTTAAATGGTTTCTCTCTCTTGCAAATGTGTGCTAATGCCAGGTTTTCATTGCGGTAAGATTCAGCCCTTCAGTTCCCTGCATTAGTGTGGAAGGGGCCTCTCCCCGCCCACTCCCCACCCATTGACCCCCTTCTCTCCGCCCTCTCTCCACCTTCTGCAGGACTTACCGTGGCCGGGAATGCTAATGCGCGTTATGTAATGTTTATGCATGTTAACGTTACCTAACGCGCGTTAACATAGCATCTGCTACATTAACGCAGTTTAGTAAACATACCCCATAGACACCTGTATGTTTTTGCATGTCTCCTAGTCTTTCTATATTTTTATGGCGTAAACAATCGATCTACATTCACTCCATTCGTTAATTTATAGACCTGTATCATATCTCTCCTCGGCCTTCTCTTTTCCAGGTTGAAGAGCCCTAACCATTTTAGCGTCTCTTCATAGGAGTATCCTTCCATCCCCTTTACCATTTTGGTGGCTCTTCTCTGCACCTTTTCTAATACCTTTTAGTAAATATCCCCCCGCCCCCCCTCCCCCGTCTGCTCTTTCTTCCACTATGAGGTTGTGACGGCAAAGCCAGAACATCTGAAAAAAAAAGCAGGCATGTCCAAGTTCAGACATGATATCAGAAACATGGATGTGTCCAATATAGATGTCTGTAGAAACATCTACATAAATACCTCAGAACAGCATCTCAGAATATGGATGTTTAATAACATAATCGTTAACATAGTAGTTAGGAGCAGGATTACCAACGTTCAGATCCCAGTATGGGCCTTTGTGATCTAGAGCCACTCACTTAATTCTCCATCTTCATTACACCTTTTGGATGTTTTAAAGCCACAACAAGCACTTTTCTGATACCTGTTCCTGCCTGGAGCAGGTCTAAACGTGGACGTGACTACAGATGGAATTGAACGAGGACATCTATGTTCATTGCATCTCCCCAGACACACTTCCAACACACCCTTTATCTAATTGGATGTCTCTGCACTAGAGAAGTCCATGTACACATCTCTGGCTGTCCAAAATGATGAGTAAGGGGTATGTTTACTAAGCAGTCTTAACGTGCGCCCGGCGATAGTGTGCAGGCTGCCATAAAAGGAGTGGGCGTGTAGGTCTTAACATAGTAAAATGGGATTTTCGTGCGATAACGTGCGCTGAGCACATTATCGGGTGAGAAGCCACTAAGCACGTTAACACATGGTAATCTTAAGTAGGCATGCTGACATCTCAACACAGAGACAGAGGTGTAGCACAATGGTTCATACACTGACCAGTGGTACCAGAAACAGGAGTTCAATCCCCCCAGTGTGCCTAATGAACAAGGCTGGCTGAGACATCTCCCTTTATTGTTTAAGTAGTGCTTTTTGAGGCATTGCAGTATTATTTTAATTAGTGCTGCCAGCAAACACACCCTCACAGTGGTGTAACCTAAGGTGCCGCATAAGGCACCCTATAAGGCACTCCAGAGGGCACATTATAAAGTGCACTGTCTGTCAAGGCACCCTACAATGTCCCCAAGGGACACCTTATAAGGCGCTTTATAGGACGCCTTATGGGGCGCCCTATAAGGCAACTTGTAGGGCGCCCTATAAGGCGCCTTTTAGGGTGCCCTATAAGGTGCCTTATGGGGCGCCTTATGGTTACAGTACTCTGAGGGTGTTTTTGCTGGCAGCACTAATGTACATTAAAAATAGACAATGCCTTGGACAGCCCTATCAAATAACCCCACTGTGGGATCAAACACATGACCTCTGGCTCCACAGGCAGTGAAGTAACCAGTGGGCTACAGCTGCTAACAAACCGCTGGTGGGCTACAGAAGGACTGCATGTCACCACACAAACAGTCTGCTGTGGCTACCAGGATAGGGGCAACCCACCCGTACCCATGATGCACAGCACATGCATATCAGCAGTCTACAGATGATCACAAGATGGGGTATGCACCCCACAGCACCTCAGCCTGCTAGGGGGTGCCGACGGTGTGTGTTAGTGGCACAGAGTAGCTACAGACCGTCACAGTGTGTGGGTATTGTGCTCACCCTGAGGGTGAGGTGGGGCGGCCAGCACCAGGTCCGCAGCACCTTCAATGGCTGAAATAGGTCATGTTGCAGATGCCTATCAGTGCTAGTGTGCATGATAGGTAGCTCCTGCAAACACACCTAGGATACATTAGTGTCTATCTGAAGTTGTCAATCAGGCATGGCCCTTATGGGCTATGATGCACCCAGACTAGTGCATATTCTGTCTTCATGCCATGGTAACATGATATAAGTGACAGGGGGTGTTTAGATCCCTAGGCAGATTATGTACCACCACCCAACCCACTCTCTGTGGCTCAGGGTGGGAGACAGGATTCCCCCACTAACAGATCCACATTTTACCTCCCCCCAATTCCAGATCATTTACAAATATGTTAAAAAGCACCAGACCCAGCTCAGATCTCTGGGGTACTCCACTATTCACCTTTCTCCATTGGGAAAATTGACCATTTAGCCCTACCCTCTGCTTTCTATCTTTTAACCAGTTCCTGATCTCCTATCCCATTACTTTTTAATTTTGCCAAGAGTCTCTCATGAGGGACCTTGTCAAAGGCTTTCTGAAAATCCAGATACACTATGAGGTATGTTTACTAAGCAGTCTTAACGTGCAGCCGGCGTTAGTGTGCAGGATGCCATACAAGGTAGTGGGCGTTTCAGTCTTAAGGTAGCATTTATGGTGTGGAGGAGTAGCCTAGTGGTTGGGGCAAGGTACTTCAGGCTGGAAGGTCGGGGGTTCAAATCCCACTAGAGGACAGCAACCTTGGGCCGGAAGGACTGGGGTTTCTAGTCCCATAGGTGCTCCTTGTGGTCTTGGGCAAGCCACTTAACCCTCCATTGCCCATGTTCCCTGTAAAATAGTTATCTCCAAGTTATAATACCCTGTTCAATGTAATTTCAGTTTGTTCAATGTAAACCGCACTGATGCAGAATAGCGCGGTATATAAGAGAATGTAAATAAATAAATAAATAAATAAATTATGAAATAAGGTACGTTTTCGTGCGATAGAGGGAGCCGTGGCACATTAATGCACATTAGCCTTAATTAGGTGTGCTGACCTACAAACACAGCAACAGAGGTGTAGCACAATCGTTAATACATTGATTGATAAAACAGGGGTCATGAGTTTGATTCCCCAGTGGGGTTGATGAGTAAGCCTGTCTGAAGCATTACCCTTTACTTTAAATCAGTGCTGTCTGAGGCATTTTCTTTTTTAATTTAAATTAGTGCTGCCAGCAAACACACCCTCACAGTGCCGTAACCTAGGGTGCCGCATAAGGCGCCCTATAATGCACTCCAGAGGGCACATTATAAAGTGCACTGTCCACCAAGGCACCTTATAATGTTCCCTATAGGGTGCCTTATAAGGTGCTTTATAGGGTACCTTATGGAGCGCTTTAGAGGGCGCCTTATGAGGCACCTTAAGGCTACAGCACTGTGAGGGTGTTTTTGCTGGCAGCACTAATTTAAATTAAAAAAGAGAATGCCTCAGGCAACCCTATCAAATAACCCCACTGTGGGATCAAACCCATGACCTCTGGCTCCACAGGCAGTGAAGTAACCCCTGGCTGGCCACAGAAGGACTGCAGGTCACCATACAAACTGTCTGCTGTAGTTATCAGGATAGGGTTAACCCACCCGTACCCATGATGCACTGCACATGCAAATCAGCAGTATACAGATGATCACAAGATGGGGTATGCACCCCCACAGCACCTCAGCCTGGTAGGGGGTACTGACCGTGTGTGTTACTGGCACAGAGTAGCTACAGACCGTCACATTGTGCGGGTACTGTGCTCACCCTGAGGGTGAAGTGGGGCACCCAGCACCAGGTCCACAGCAGTGCTAGTGTGCCTGTGTGTGTATGTCTCAGTCATGTCTAGCTCTTATGGGCTATGATGCACCCAGAATAGTGCATATCCTGTGTTGGTGCCATGGTTACATGATGTAGGTAAAGGAGGGAGGAGGAGGAGGAGGGGGGGGGTGTATGGGCTCATAGGTGGATTATGTAGTACCACCCTACCCTCTGGGGCTCAGGGTGGGAAACAGGATCTCCCACCAACAGATCCACATTCTACCTCCCTGCAATGGTGGCTGTAGAGGGGACCATCAACCCCAGTCCTGCTAGGGAACAGATACCCTACAGTGCAGCCAATGCAGAGCTGTACACATCCCTAAGGCAAATGGTAGGAAGACAGTAGGCCTGGAAAAGCTCAGCTGCCCCCTCCGCCATCTGACATTCAGTAGCAGCAAGCACGGTGAGTCACCAGCCACTGCACCCTGCAAGGTGTTCTAGCCATACACATATAACTGCAGACAGTCTGCTAGCTAGTCCACAGTGCATGATCCTAGAAGAGATGTGTGCATCCAAAAGCTAGGATGTGAGCATACCCACCAAGCAGAAAAGTCTGTGATTAGGCCCCTCACTTGGTTTGCAGCTTGTCGTGCTCTGAGGGCTTGTGTGCATCAGTGATGCTGAGAGCTAAACTATCGGTAGTTTAACAACTGGCAGGGTCTCCCAAGATGGACAGGTCTCAGCTGAGGTGCCAGACCAAGACAAACCACCCATCTGGGCAGCAGCAGAATGGGATAGTGTTGACGGCGGAGGATCACATTTCTGTGACAACGGCAACAACACCAAACTTAAACTGCGCAGAAGAAAGACCCAGCAATCTACTTCTGTATCTTGCCATGAAAACCCAATGGATAGTTACAACAAAACAAATTGTGCTATAGTGCTGGAAGATGAGACCCCAAGGTGGGAAGGTACTCAACTAGCTACTGGGGAAGAGCTGAAGACTTTTCAGAGTAAAGCCAGCATTTATGATGTGGTTGGATCAAAGCCCTCGGGACGTCTGACTGCTGATGTAGCTGCGCATGAAATGAGAGTCAGAAGCTGTAAAGATGTCTTATGCATTGGAACATGGAACGTATGAAGCATGAACCAAGGGAAGTTGGAGGTGCTCAAGAATGAAATGGATCGTGTACAACTTGATCTGTTGGGTGTCAGCGAACTGAAATGGACTGGCATCCTAGATTGGCCACTGTTGGAAACAGAATGCTGGGCTGGATGGACCTTGGTCTGACCCAGTATGGCATATCTTATGTTCTTATGTTCTTATGGCATCGGGCACTTTGCATCAGATGATCACATGGTCTACTATGCTGGAAATGAAAGACAAAGAAGAAATGGTGTTGCATTTATAATAAAAAAGAAACTTGCAAGAATTGTAATGAAATACAATGCAGTCAGCGAACGCTTAATCTCTATTCGTCTATGAGGAATGCTATCAACACAACTATAATTCAAGTATATGCCCCAACAACAGCTGCAGAAGAGAATGAAATTGAAGAGTTCTATGAACAAATACAAGCTGAAATTGACAGAACATACAAACAGGATATCCTGATAGTCATGGGTGACTGGAACGCAAAAGTTGGCAACAAAGAAGGCAAAGTAGTTGGAAAATATGGACTTGGCAACAGAAATGAAGCTGGAGAAAGACTGATAGAATTCTGCAAGACCAACGATCTATTAATCTCAAACACCTTCTTCCATCAACACAAGCAGCGACTGTACACATGGACGTCACCCAATGGATTGTATAAAAATCAAATTGACTACATCTGTGGAAGTCAACGATGGAAAAGTTCTATAACATCAACAAAGACAAAACCTGGAGCTGACTGTGGTACAGATCAACTACTAGTATGCAAACTCAAGCTAAAGTTGAAAAAGAGCAAACCACTCATGAATGCAGCAAAATATGACCTTGAGAATATACCACTGGAATTTAAAGACTGCCTGCAAAATCGATTTGGTGCTTTAGATACAAATGACAGAGCTCCAGAAGAGTTATGGAATGACATCAAGAAGGTTGTGTTGGAAGAAAGCGAGAAGTCTCTACAAAAGGTGAAAAAGCAAAAACGGCCAAAATGGATGACAGAAGAAACTCTGAAAATTGCCCAGAAATGCAGAGAAGCTAAAGCCAGAGGAGAAAGAAAGACAATAACAGAACTCAACAGAGATTTCCAACATGCAGCAAGACAGGACAAAGAAAAGTACTACAACGACGCATGCAAGGAAATAGAAGCAGAAACTATTAGAGGAAGAACATGATCGGCTTTCCTAAAGCTACGAGAGTTAAAGAAAAAGTTCCAGCCTCGAATTGGAATGTTACAAGATGCTCAAGGTTCTATGTTGAATGATGCTGAGAAGATCAAGAAAAGATGGAAGGAATATACAGAGTTTTTATATGATAAAGATCAAGTGGACCAACAGCCGTTTCAGCCTGTACCTTATGATCGGGAACCATTGGTGATGAAAGAGGTTGAAGCAGCATTGAAACCCTTATTAAAGAACAAAGCACCAGGCATTGATAGCATTCCCATAGAAGTATTACAGCAATCTGATGCAGCTGTTACCATACTTACAAGGCTCTGCCAAGAAATATGGAAGACATCATGGCCAACTGACTGGAAAAGATCTGTGTTTATACCAATACTAAAGAAAGGCGATCCAATTGACTGTGGAAATTATTGCACAATCGCTCTGATCCCAAATGCCAGCAAAATTCTACTGAAGATTATTCAAAAGAGACTACAACCATACCTAGAACAAGAACTCGCTGAAGTGCAAGCAGGGTTCAGGAAAGGGCGAGGAACGAGAGATATCATTGCGGATGTGAGATGGATCCTTGAAAAGACTAAAGAATACCAAAAGGATATCTATTTGTGCTTTATTGACTATAGCAAGGCTTTTGACTTGTGATAAGGAAGCTTATCATAGTTCAGGAAGGAACTATAAAAGAGGTGAATTGACTCTGAACAAGCAACCTGTCTTTGCTGGTAGAAATACTAAAACAGAATGTTTTCATAAAAGACTACCAGTCCCAGAATGCACCAGGTTACAAACAGCCTCTAGAAGAGCTGAAGTGGGGAAACATGTGTTCAATCAGGAGAGCTATGAGGTAATCCCCAATCACTCATCTCCAAGGGCAGGGCTTGATTCAGCACACCTGGGCTGTGCTAGGGTGGAGTGTCCCTCTAAGCACGTTAAAAGTGAAAGATATTCTACACAGAACCAGAACAGAGAGAACAAGAGCAGACAGAAAGAAGAAAGAGGACTAAAACAGCAGAAGCAACGTGGAAGGAAGAAGAAAAAGACATCTTGGAGGTCTAAAGAAGGAGCCCACAGCAGTACGTGTGTTAGGAGTGATTTCAGAGGCAAGCATACTCCATTGGACTGGAGGAAGCCAGAGGAGTGGGGTTATAAAGCCAGGAATTCCCAGACGGCACCTTTGAAGGAGACGACTGCATTTGGAAGGGGCCCTAAGACCGGTGCAAGAAGGTATGTGAAGAGAGACCCAGTGTCCAGGGATCTTGATTGGAAGGCTGGACATAAAAACTGGCCAGGATACCTCGAGAGGAAACCTAACAGCAAAGGAAGCTCAGGTATGAACTTTGATCTATGCCCTAGCTCTTCTCCAGGAAGACAGCAGGGAAACAAATATTATCCTGAGAGTGATCAATTAAGGAATTCCTCTGAGCCAGACCATGATATTGATTCCATGATATTTGAGGAAGAAGGAGATATATCAAATGATCAGAATGAATACATGGATTGCTCTCTGTCTAGGCTGCTGTTTTAAAATAGTTTCTCACTAATACAACAACCACCAAAAGGAACTGTAATTTGTTCTTTTATCCACCCAGAAAAGCCTCTGCAAGAAAGCTTTAGGGTAGGATTGAGCCACGTAGAGAGAGTGAACCAGCAAAAGGGGTTTGCAGCTGGCTAATTATTGGTAATTGAGCCAGGCACAAGTGCACGTGAGCTCTGGAAGGAAACTTCTTTTTGTGTGTGTAAATAGAAGAAAGTTATCCTTGATAAAGAACAGTTTTTTGTTACTTTTGGGTTTTGTTTTTGCTTTTGGAGCACTGCTAAGAAAGTCATTAGCAGGAGCCATCAAAAAGACCTTTTCTGTTTCCCATCAAGGTCTTTATTGATTTTTGCTTAAGAAGTTCAGTTACCTTATATCTTGTTTTGTTTTTCCTAAGTACAATACTTGAAGCAAATGTCCTTTTGTGTTACCAAGTAAATCTGTGTGGGAGAATTAACCCCATGAATAAAATCTATTTTTCTTTGCTTACACTCGAGCATCACAACCAATGTTCCCCCTAATTTTCTGTAGGCCGTGTGCGCATAAAATATCAGCTGTGCAGCTTTTGATGGAAGGTTACATTTTTGTGCACCACATAACCAACACTCGGAGTTATATACTTTAAAATTTGACTACACGTCAGAAAACAGTATGTACACCACATTGATTTTAATCAAATTAAATGAAAATAGATGATTACTAAATGAAGTGGAAAATTTCTAGTAATTACAATCACAACTTTTAAATTTTAAGATGTCTGTGTTTTCTATCAGAATCAGAAACGTAATTTTTGTGCGCTCTGTTGTAAAGTATGTGCGCTCGCTTGGCAAGGTGTGTGCGCGCGCACACGCGCACAGCTTAGAGGGAACAGTGATCACAACTCATTATTTTGTGAACGGCTGATTCTGGTATGAATGAACTACAACACCCATAGTCCTTTGCAAGTCATAATAATATTTTGCCTTTGCCAAGACTGTGGACATTCACCACCAGCGCCCCCGTTTACAGACTGTGTAAACCATGAGAAACTCCGGGCCACATTAAGAAGCATGGGTATACCAGAACACCTGATCGTACTCTTGCACAATCTGTACATTGATCAAGAAGCAACAGTTCGAACAGAACAAGGAGAAACAGAATGGTTTAAAATAAGCAAAGGTGTAAGACAAGGCTGCATACTTTCCCCCTACCTGTTTAATTTATATGCAGAACAAATCATCAGAGAAGCAGGATTGTATGAAGACAACAGAGGTGTGAAGATTGGTGGAAGACTCATCAACAACCTTCGCTATGCTGATGATACCACATTACTGGCTGAAAGTGAAGATGATCTGAAACATTTGCTTCTCACAATCAAAGAACATAGTCTCAAAATGGGCCTGCACCTTAATGTAAAGAAGACAAAGATCATGACAACTGGCATAATCAACAGGTTCATCGTTGAAGGAGAAGAAATTGAAATTGTGAACAACTTTATCCTACTTGGATCAACTATCAATAAAGAAGCAACAAGCAGTCAAGAAATCAGACAACGCATTGCTCTTGGCAGAATGGCTATGAAAGACCTAGACAAGATTCTCAAGAGCAGAGATGTCTCTCTCCATACAAAGATTCGACTTCTTCAAGCCATGGTATTTTCAATAACATCATATGGATGTGAAAGCTGGACAGTGAAAAAGAAAGACAGGAAGAAAATTGATGCCTTTGAATTATGGTGCTGGTGGCGAATACTGTGTATACCAGAGGATATCAAACATAAGCTTTCTTTAGAAGCTCAGATGACAAGACTTTGACTTTCATATTTTGGACACATCATGCGAAGAGAGAGATCTTTAGAGAAAGACATCATGCTTGGCAAGATAGAAGGTCAACACAAAAGAGAAGGGCCAGCAATGAGATGGATTGATGCAATAACAGCAGCTACAGGTACCAGTCTGTCAACAGTGAGCCACCTGACTCAAGACAGAACACAATTTAGGATAGCTATCCAGAGGGTCACCATGAATCGACTCTGACTCAACAGCACTTAACAACAATAACAACAGGCCCCAGAGAAGAGAATCCATATATTTTACTGAAAAGAAATTTGCTATAGCACTATGGGGGAGCCTAGCCATGCCGTGGTCACTGCTCAGTCAGAGTGAGAGTGACCTCCCAGCAGGACATGCTATGGCCACCCTGTCGGTGCAGGTCATGGCTGGGCACTACAATGTCCAAGCCATTGCCCTATGCCCTGTGCTGATGCATCCAGGCCAGGCCACCCTGTCCAGGCTATACCCACAGTACCTTGCTCCTCATTATGCACATTGGCAGGCCAATACTGGCAACAGTGCTAGCAGTTTGGGCTGAGGAAGGTGTTAGCAGCCACCACACACTGGATAGACAGACACACACTCACCACACCTATGCCAGCATTGTGCAACTATAGAGGTGTTTGGCAGCCCTGGCCACCGCACCAGTCCTGGGCACAGTATAGGCATGGCTATGGTACGCAATACTGTTGGGGTCACTCCCCAGGGTGGTAAACATTGTCAGATGCCAGACCTGAAGCACACTCCACAGACATCAGAAAGGTTGCTATGATGCAGCTCAATCAGCAAATTGTGCTTAACTTAGGAATTGCTATCTGCCAGTAATCATAGCAACCTTTTGATAGCTGTGTACCGTATTCCCAGGTTTAGGGTGGCATTGCTAAGGTATACAAGTGCTAGTATTGGGAGATGCACGCAGGGCCTAACATCCTGCTTCTCCAGGAGGCAATGGATAATGGAGCTTGTGGGTGCGGGTGTGTCTGCCCCTGTTGGCTGCTGCTTTAGGGCAGCGGTGCCCAACTCCAATCCTGGTGGGCCAAACACTGTTTGGGTTTTCATGCTTTCCCTAATGAATATTGCCACGGGCCTCGGGGCAAGAGACTCCGTAGTCCCTCTAGGCGACTGCCTAGGGGTATTGTGGTTATGATTGATCTGCCTTCTCTTCTGTACACAGAGTCAGTCAGTCCAAGTGGTAAAGCAAAATAGGGTTTTATTCCCGTTCCCTGGCGGATATCATTTCTTTGCAAAAACACACACAGAACAATAAACAAAACTAAACGAAAACAGCTGGAATGTTATTTCTTTCTTCCTTGTTCCTTTCACAAGTTACATCAGCATAAAGATGTTATTTCATCTGATAAACAGATTGTACAATCCATCGGCTCCGGCTCTGAGTAAGTGTTACTGCTTTCCCACTGTGTTAAGCCTGGACTGCATCTATCGCTCCCCGGGTCACATTCACTGCATGTGCTGGATCTGGGTTCATTTGCTGTGGGAAGGTAAGCTCTCTTCTCTCCCAGACACTTGTCTAAATCAGGATTATAAAAACCTGCTGTAGAGAAAGTCTCTTTATGGTAAGCCTCCCTTGGCTCCCTTACTTGGAAGTCTGCATGCCTTCCTATATTAAAACTCTGCCCAGAGCAGTGCTTGTTAAAACTCCCAGCTTCTCTTCTCTCCCAAACACAAGGCTTTAAACTTGTTACCTTACAGGAGGTTCTGTAGTTAGCTGTGGGGTTTCTTTCTCCTGGCAAAGCTTTACTGGCTTGAAGAAAGTTTCTCCGTGACTTGGGTAATTCCCCCAAGGTAGTGCCCCACTTCCTGTTTGAGTGGAAAACCTCTCCGGTACTATCTCTCCAGAGATCAGTTTCTCTACTGCTCCACTGCCCTTTCCTGGAGCTTCCCTTGAGAGCTCTTGGTCCTCCCAGACCTCCAAAGTCTCTCCTGGAATTGGAATGCCTCCTGGGACTCTGTGTCTCTCTCTGTCTCTGAGTCTGGCTTGTCTGATGCTGGATCTCCACCTGCATCTGACTGCCACTCTCCTCCTCAGAGTCAGTCTGGCTCTCCTTCTTGCATTCGCTCCTGCTTCTGCACTCTCTCGGACACACCCTCTTGCTTCCCCTTCCTGGTTCTAACCAGGGCTTTTTGTACCTCCCCCCTCTGCACATTACGTCAGCTTCTGGGGACAGGTGTTTCTGATGAGATTCCTCAATTCTATCTGCGTCACTGCTAAGGAAAGGAAACCTCATTTTAAACCTCTTCTGTTCTACTTGTGCTGACGGCACCGGCTGCTCAGCCATTCTTAGACATGCTGAATCCTCCTGCCCAGCCAGGTTTGAGGTGAGTTCTTCCTTTTTGCTAATTTCAACAGGCTTTCTATAGCTTACTGTATCACAATATGCATGAGATACATCTGCATACCATGGGGGTGGTGCATAGAAATACAGCACAGCCATATTTATTAGAGGCAGCATGGAACCTGAATAGTGTTTGGCCCTCCAGGACTGCATTTGGGAGACTCTGCTCTAGGTAATGCGCATGTTTATGGTGTCTGTGCTCTGTTGGGTAAAATGTAGGTGTTTTGGGCATGTTTATGTCATCTGCAATAAAGGTTCTGTCTGTATTAGTAGTGGGTAAAACATGGGGACTGGGTTGAAAGGAACCACAGCTGAGACTTGAACCTGTGATCTTCTGCTCTTGAACACACTGGCTGTGTGCACTGCACCACCGTGTTGCCACAGGGATAGTGCATTCCCTGGGGATACCATGACTGTTTGTCAGACAGGGCCTGTCTGTTGCAGTGCATGGCACCCACCTACACAGGACTAGGCCATGGTCTGCTGTGGGTAGCAGCCACTGGCCCCTCCACCACCAGTACCCCTCTGCCACCTTCTGCTGGTGGTGCTGGTGGTGCGCGATCTCAGGCCATCCAGTGTGCGGGTAGGCGGCTGCCTATGGTGCAGGTTCTGGGATAGGGGTGCCTGCATAGCTGTCCACGCTTCCCCCCAGCGCCGCCTGCCAATGTTCTGTGCCCTTGGGGGTACCTGCTGGGTACTATCCTCTGTGACACTGTGGGAGACACACTCGTGCCCATGTTGGGCCCTCATCAGTTGCTGTCTGGCTGCTCTACTGTTTCAGCATTCCCATGGGCCACCTAGGCATCAGCTAGTCTGCACTGTGGCCCAGCTTCACCACTGCATGTGCCGCCTGCAGCCCTCTGTGTCCCCTTTTCCAGCATCTGTCCAGTTGCCCATACCGACATGCCCACCCTGCTGTTGCGGAACATGTGCACGCCATAGGAAACCTGTCCAATGGAGAGGGAAAACCATGATCAGCGCACTTTCACTATCGGCTCATTCACCTTGTATGGGGATGGAGCATAGACCCTTCCAAAATTCATATCTGTTTTTTTGGAGCTTTCTTGGGAGTGTTTTTTTATGTTTCCCATTAATATCACTATTGTCCCGCTTGGTTATGTTTTTTTTTCCATCATTTTCAACATTTATTTGCACTTTTGTTCCATGCACATGTATCACACTTCTCACTTTGGTAGGTTTCTCTGGTTTTGCTGTACATTGCTGATGGAAATGGTTTCTTTTCCCTTTAAATCTGCTCTAACGCGAGGGTTTCACTGGCGTTAGTTTTCAGCCCCGGATTCCACGGCGTTAGTGTGCAGGGAGCCTCTCCCCTCCCACTCTCCGCCCATTGACCCTCTCTCTCCGCCCCTGGGGAGCCTTCCTCTGCCCTCTGGGAGCCCTTCTCCGCCCTCAGCGCTCATTTGCGCCGCTGCGTGCGTTATCGTGCGCTAAGGTACCTTAGCGCCCGGTAATGCGCCTTCATCGGGCGATAAGGTACCTTATCGCCCGTTAACGTCGCCGGGCGCACGTTAAGACTGCTTAGTAAACATACGCCTAAGACTTTTAAAATGATCCCCTTTGCCTGCTGAGAATGGATCAATAGATAGCTTGCCTACACGGTAGAAATATTCTACAACTTATTCATGCACTCTGATGAAAAATCCCTGAAATTTTCATAAAAATGTTCTGCAAATTTCCTGCATCACTGGTTATAAGAAAGAATTGTAAGTGGGTTTCATAGCAGAGATGCTTCAGTTTTTATATCCCGAGGACTGATGTAATCTGAGTACTTACTTGCCAGATCCTCCTTTCCTTGTGTAAGACAAGGAGCAAGTATTTATGAGCTGAAAAATTAGTGACTAATTAAACTGTTCTTTTGAAGTGGTGGCATCTGTGCATATTATTGCACATCATTTACTTATAAAATATATGTAATGAGTTGATATATTATCTAGCTTTACACAGATTTTGCACATAAATTTCTATTATCTAAATAACACAGGATAAATTGGCAAACAAGGATGCAAAATTTAGCAAATAGAAGAGCATAGATTATTTGGTGATTTATCATGCATTAACACTTTTTTGTGAAGCATAACACAGCTTGGTACACTGGCCTTTCAGTCATATGCTAAAATTCCAAATGATGATGGATCTTCTGATGGCTTCTCGTATATAGGGAAATTTTCAAAGAACTAGATTATCTACTTCTCTATTTGCTCTTTTTGGCATACAGAGCTATCTTGATTTTGTGGAAGAAGCTGACCCTACTTAATAGATCTGAATCATACAGAGTGCCCTTCTCCTTAAAAATGCAGGGCCCGATATTTAAAGGAATTAACATGGTTAACATACCCGCTAACCGTGTTAATCCCCTTGGCCAGGATATTCAGGGACACTAACACGGTTAGTGCCACTGAATATCCCCAGGTGCTGCTGCAGTATTCCCTGATGCTAACTGGTTAGCATCAACAGGGCTGGCCTGCCCGTTGTGCGAGAATGTTGTTCGCACAGGGCCCCGTGCTTCAGAGGGCCCCACGCCAACAAACATCCCATACATGCTATTCGGCACAGGCAGGGTCGGCTTTAGAAGGAGCCAAAGAGGCCCTGGCTCACCTATGACAATCGCCAAAGTAAATAGCACCATTTATCTTCACTTTGGCAGCTGTATTGTAGTATAGGCCGCTGGCATGCCAGAGTTCAAAGGGACTTTCCTGTTTCTCAGTACTCAGTGAGCCAGAGGCCTATACTACAACACAGCTTCTGAAGTGAAGATAAACGGTGCTGTTCACTTCAGCAGTTGTCAGAGCCGGAGCCTCTCTGGCTCCTTCTAAAACCATTTGGACAGCCACAGGGCTTTTCGAGGGGGGAGGGGGGCTAGGACTGGAAATGGGCTGATGGAGGGGCTAGGATTGGAAGTGAGCTGATGAAGGGGCTAGGATAGGACAAGAAATGACTGATGGGGGGGCTAGGATTGGAAATGGGCTGATGGTGGGCTAGGATAGGATTGGAAATAGTTTGATGGGGGCTAGGTTTGGAAAAGGGCTGATGGGGGGGTCTTAGACTGGAAATGGGCTGATGGGGGTTAGGATTGGAAATGGGCTGATGGAGAGTCTAGGATAGGACTGGAAATGGGCTGATGGGAGGCTAGGATTGGAAATGGGCTGATTAGAGGGTTAGGTTTGGAAATGGGCTGATGGGAGGCTAGGATTAGATATGGGCTGATGGGAGGCTAGGATTGGAAATGGGCTAATGGGCTTGGATTGGAAATGGGATGATGGGGGGCTAGGATAGGACTGGAAATGGATAATGGGGAGGCTAGGTTTGGAAATGGACTGATTGGGGGGGCTTGGACTGGAAATGGACTGATTGGGGGCTAGGATAGGACTGGAAATGGCTGATGAGGGAGCTAGGACTGCAAATGGGCTGATGGAGGGGCTAGGATAGGATTGGAAATAGTTGATGGGGGAGCTAGGACTGCAAATGGGCTGATAGGGGGCTAGAATAGGACTGGAAAAGGCTGATGGGTGGGCTAGAATAGGACTGGAAATGGCCGATGCAGGCTAAGATTGGAAATGGGCTGATGCAGGGGCATGGAAGAATGGGACTAGAAGGGAGCGGATTCTGGGTGGGGCTGGAAATAGAAGGGAGCTGATGTTGGGGGAGGACTAGAATGGGATGGGGCTGGGGGAGTGCAGATGGAGAGGGGAAAAGATATTTTGTGTGGGAGTGAAGAAAAATCTACGATTGGCCGGGTATTGGGAGAGTAAGTGGGGATTGAGGATGGAGGGGTGAAATTTGAGTGGATGAAAAAGGAATAAAGAAAGAAATGGAGAAAAGAGTATGTTAAAGCAGATGTAGAGAGAGAATGGAAAAAACTAGAAGAGAGCAGAAAGGACAAATGGACAGCAGACAATGGAGAGTTAGCAGAATGTAGAAAGAAACCATAAGAAAGTGATTGGAGCAATTGTAATTGTAAAATAAAATGCACAAACAACAAAAGGTAGAAAAATGATTTTTTATTTTGAATTTATTTTATTTATTTATTTATTTATTTACATTTTCTTATATACCGCGCTATTCTGCATCAGTGCGGTTTACATTGAACAAACTGAAATTACATTGAACAGGGCATTATAACTTGGAGATAACTATTTTACAGGGAACATGGGCTATGGAGGGTTAAGTGGCTTGCCCAAGACCACAAGGAGCACCTGTGGGACTAGAAACCCCAGTCCTTCCGGCCCAAGGTTGCTGTCCTCTAGTGGGATTTGAACCCCCGACCTTCCGGCCTGAAGTACCTTGCCCCAACCACTAGGAATATGTCAGCTCTGGAAAATGTGCATTGTTAATGTCTTTGCGTTTTGTTTAGTACAAGAGGAAATTAATTTATAGTTTTATTTCTCCAGTGTTGTTGTACATTCCAAGTTTGGCTTTTGGGGTTCTCAGTTTAATTATTGTCTTCATATTTCTAAATTGTTTGCTGACTGTCTATGTTCTGCATGTGTAACCGAGCTGAGGTATTCTGTTTATGTAGTTTCTATTTGACAGTGCCACTTGTTCTCTTTCCCCTGTAGGAGATATATTGGTATTCTCTGAGATGTATTGTTTTAATATTTGCAGTGTTGCCTTTTTAATAGGTAGGATTTGGTGCTTTGTGAGTCCTGGTAATGCTGTTATGATACAGCGGGCTTGCTAAGGGTTCTAAATGCCCAATAGTTAAGGAATGTGTATCACTAAGCTAATTTTTGTCGGAACTATTTGTTTGGTATTTGTTTACCCATGGTTTGTCTGATTGTTTATTGTTTGCTTTGTCCTGTGACCTCTTTGGTCTATCTTCTTTCTATTTTAATGGATTTCTTTTCCTTTTAACGTTTTTATTGTATTTTGTTTTTATTGTAAACCGCCCTCACGTTTCGACAAGGGCGGTATATTAAATGTAAATAAAGATAAAGAAAGATAAAGAACTATTGCCGTGAAGATATAACACCCTCTCGTAGCAAATACGTTCCTTTTTAATCTTATTTAAAATGGGGACGCAACCCCAGAAACAACCCTTAAGATACTCAAATCAGAAAGGGTCAAATCGATTTTGTGTCTATGAAATCTAACTATATATAGTCAAATGTATGATGGTTTTCTCTTATTAGAGGTGGGAATCACTTAGCTTTTCCAAGTCTGCTCCTCCGACTTCAGAAAGGACACTCAAAATCATAAAGCTTCATCCCCACAAATAGAGAACGCAAAAATGTCTTCAAGCAATCTGCAACAAATTCAAACAGTATTGAAGTTATGACCCAACGTTGCGTTTCGGGCTCCCGACATTCACAGTCCTTCTTCAAAATTCCATTGCGAAGACAACATCATGGCCAACTGACTGGAAAAGATCTGTGTTTATACCAATACTAAAGAAAGGTGATCCAACTGACTGTGGAAATTATTGCACAATCGCTCTGATCCCACATGCCAGCAAGATTCTACTGAAGATTATTCAAAGGAGACTACAACCATACCTGGAACAAGAACTACCTGAAGTGCAAGCAGGGTTCAGGAAAAGGCGAGGAACGAGAGACATCATTGTGGATGTGAGATGGATCCTTGAAAAGATTAAGAATACCAAAAGGATATCTATTTGTGCTTTATCGACTATAGCAAGGCTTTTGACTGTGTAAACCATGAGAAACTCTGGGCCACATTAAGAATCATGGGTATACCAGAACACCTGATCGTTCTCTGGCACAATCTGTACATTGATCAAGAAGCAACAGTTCGAACGGAACAAGGAGAAACAGAATGGTTTAAAATAAGCAAAGGTGTAAGAC
Organism: Ichthyophis bannanicus; assembly: GCA_033557465.1. Lineage (NCBI taxonomy): Eukaryota > Metazoa > Chordata > Amphibia > Gymnophiona > Ichthyophiidae > Ichthyophis > Ichthyophis bannanicus. Next base: position 1,029,411,664 of record CM066033.1, on the reverse strand, counting down.
AAGGCTGCATACTTTTCCCCTACCTGTTTAATTTATATGCAGAACAAATCATCATAGAAGCAGGATTGTATGAAGACAATAGAGGTGTGAAGATTGGTGGAAGACTCATCAACAACCTTCGCTATGCTGATGATACCAGATTACTGGCTGAAAGTGAAGATGATCTGAAACATTTGCTTCTCACAATCAAAGAACATAGGGGTATGTTTACTAAACTGCGGTAATGCCATTCGCGTTAGGATCCGCGGTAGAGGCAGAAATACCCAAATAAGGACATGGGCGGTGCATCGTTACTGATAACGTGTGTTACAAGGCGCCATAAATTAACAAGCGTTACATGATAGGGAGCCGTCGCATGTTACCGTGCGTTAATCTTAAGAAGGCGCGCAGACAGGCAAACACAGGAACAGAGCTGTAGCACAATGGTTACTACACTGACTGATGGTACAGGGGTCATGGGTTAGAATCACCAGTGTGCCTAATTAATAAGGCTGGCTGAGGCGTTATGTTTAAGTATTGGATTGTGAGGAATTTTAGTTTTACTTTAATTAGTGCTGCCAGCAAACACACCCTCACAATGGCGTAACCTAAGGTGCCACATAAGGCACCCTAGAAGGCGTTCCATAGGGTATATTATAAAGTACGCTGTCTGCCAAGGCACCCTATAATGTCCCCTATAAGACACCTTATAGGGCACCTTATAAGGCACTTTATAGGGCATCGTATAAGGCACTTCATAGGGCACTGTATAAGGCACCTTATAAAGCGCTTCATAGGGCGCTTTATGAGGCACCCTAAGGTGACAGTACTCTGAGGGTGTTTCTGCTGGCAGCACTAACATTAAAAATAGACAATGCCTCAGACAGCCCTATCAATGAACCACACTGTGGGTTTTGAACCCATGACCTCTGGCTCCACGGGCAGTGAAGTAACCAGTGGGCTACAGCTGCTGACAAACCCCTGGCTGGCTACAGGAGGACTGCATGGCACCACACAAACATTCTGCTGTGGTTACCAGGATAGGGTCAACCCACCCATACCCAGGATGCACAGCACATACAAATCAGCAGTCTACAGATGATCACAAGATGGGGTATGCACCCCACAGCACCTCAGCCTGGTAGGGGGTGTTGACGGTGTGTGTTAGTGGCACAGAGTAGCTACAGACCGTCACAGTGTGCGGGTCCTGTGCTCACCCTGAGGGTGAGGTGGGGTGCCCAGCACCATTTTCGCAGCACCTGGCTTTGCTGAGATAGGCTATGCTGCAGGTCCCCATCAGTGCTAATGTGTGATAGGTAGTCCTTACAAACACCCCTAGGATATGCCTGTGTCCATCTGTATTTCACATCTAGCCCTTGTGGACTATGATGCACCCAGGAAAGTGCATACCCTGTGTGGGTGCCATGGTCACATGATTTAAGTGAAGAGGGGTGTTTGGACCCACAGTCAGACTACGTGCCACCACCCAACCCACTCTCTGTGGCTCAGGGTGGGGGACAGGATCTCCCACCAACAGATCCACATTCTACACCCCTGCAATGGTGACAGTAGAGGGGACCATCAACCCCAGTCCTGCTGGGGAATAGACACACTACAGGGCAGTCAATGCAGATCTGTACACATCCATAAATAAGGCAATGGCAGACAGACAGTAGCCTGGAAATGCACTGCTGACATTTGCCAGCAGCAAGCATAGTGAGTCACCAGCCACTGCACCCTGCAAGGTGTTCCAACCACACACATACGAACTGCAGACAGTCTGCTAGCTAGACCATAGTGCATGTTCCTGGAGGAGATGTGTGCACCAAAACCTGGGATGTGAGCACACCCACCAAGCAGATAAATCAGTGATTGGGCCCCAGAAAACAGAACCCATACATATCACTTAAAAGAAACACTGTAAAGCACTATGAGGGAACCCAGCCATGCCGTGGTCACTGCACAGTCAGGGTGAGAGTGACCTCCCAGCGGGACATGCTGTGGCCACCCTGTCCGTGCAGGTGGTGGCCGGGCACTACAATATCCCAGCCATTGCCCTATGCAGATGCATCCAGGCCAGGCCACCCTGTCCAGGCTATACCCACAGTACTGTGCTCCTCATTATGCACACTGGCAGGCTAACACTGGCACCAGTGCATGCAGTGTGGGCTGAGGAAGGTATTAGCAGCCACCACACACTGGATAGACAGACACACACTCCCACACCTATGCCACCATTGTGCAACTATAGAGGCTTTTGGCAGCCCTGGCCACCGCACCAGTCCTGGGAACAGTGCAGGCATGGCTATGGTATGCAGTACTGTTGGGGTCACTCCCCAGGCTGGTGGACACTGTCAGATACCAGACCTGACACACACTCCACAGACACCAGAGAGGTTGGTATGATACAGCTCACTGAGCAGATTGTGCTAAACTTAGGAATTGCTATGTGCCAGCAATCATAGCAACCTTTTGATATCTGTGTACCGTATTCCTGGGTTTAGGGGGGCATTGCTAAGGTATGCAAGTGCTAGTATTGGGAGATGTACGCAGGGCCCAACATCCTACCTGTCCTGGAGGCTGTGGATAATGGAGCCTGTGGGGGTGGGTGTTTCTGCCCCTGTTGGCCGCTGCTCTAGGGCAGGGGTTCCCAACTCCGGTCCTGGTAGGCCAAATACTGTTCGGGTTTTCATGCTGTCCCTAATGAATATGCATGAGATAAATCTGCATACCATGGGGGCAGTGCATAGAAATGCAGCACAGTCACATTTATTAGAGGCAGCATGGAATCTGAATGGTGTTTGGACCTCCAGGACTGCATTTGGGAGACTCTGCTCTAGGTAATGTGCATGTTTATGGTGTTTGTGCTCTGTAGGGTAAAATGTAGGTGTTTTGGGCATGTCTACGTCATCTGCACTAAAGGTTCTGTCTGTATTAGCACGTTTTAGTAGTTGGTAAAACATGGGGGCTGGGTTGGCAGGAACCATAGCTGGGACTTGAACCTTCATGCTCCTGAGCACATTCGCTGTGTGTACTGCACCACACTGTTGCCACAGGGACAGTTCATTCCCTGGAGATACCATGACTGTTTGTCAGATGGAGCCTGTCTTTTGCAGTGCACGGCCCCCACCTAAATGGGGCTAGGCCATGGTCTGCTGCGGCTAGATGCCACTGCCCCCTTCACCACCAGCACCCCTCCGCCACCATGCTGCCATGCCCTTCTGCTGGTGTGCTGGTGGTGTGCAATCTCAGGCCATCCAGTGTGCGGGTAGGTGGCTGCCTATGGTGCGGGTTCTGGGGTAGGGGTGCCTGCATTTACGTCCACGCTTCCCCCCAGCACCTCAGCCACTGTTCTGTGCCCTTGGGGGTAGCTGCTGGGTATTATCCCCTGTGACACTGTGGGAAACACAGTCGTGCCCATGTTGGGCCTTCATCATTTGCTGTCTGGCTGCTCTGCTGTTTCAGCATTTGTATGGGCCACCTAGGCATCACCCTAGTCCGCACTGTGGCCCAGCTGCACCACAGCATGTGCCGCCTGTGGCCCTCTGTATCCCCTTTTCCGGCATCTGTCCAGTTGCCCGTTCCGACATGCCCACCCTGCTGTTGCAGGACATGTGCACACCATAGGACACCTGTCCAATAACAAGGGAAAGCCCTGATCAGTGCTATTTCACTGTGGATCATTCACCTTGTCGGGCGACAGAGCATAGACCCTTCCACGCTTAATATCTTTTTTTGGGAGCTTTCTCGGTAGTGATTTTTGCTGTTTCCCAATATTATCACTATTGGCCAGCTTGGTTAGGCTTTTTTCCAGTTTGTTGAGGTCATTTTCAATGTTTATGTGCCCTTTTGTTCTGTGCACATGTATCACACTTATCACTTTTTGTAGGTTTCCCTGCTTATGCTGTACATTGCTGACACTTAAATGGTTTCACTCCCCTGCAAATGTGCATCTAATGGCAGGTTTTCAATTGCGTTAGGATTCAGCACTTCAGATCAGCGCGTTAGTGTGAATGGAGCCTCTCCCTGCCCACACTCCACCCACTGACCCCTTCTCTCTGCCCTCTCTCCACCTTCTGCGGTGTTTTACCGTGCCACGGAACGTCTACGATCGTTAACGTCTCATAACGCGCACTAACATTACTTAACGATTGTTAACGTTACATAACGCGCATTATGCAACGTTACCGCAGTTTAGTAAACATACCCCATAGTCTCAAAATGGGTCTGCACCTTCATGTAAAGAAGACAAAGATCATGACAACTGGCATAATCAATAGGTTCATTGTTGAAGGAGAAGAAATTGAAATCGTGAACAACTTTAACCTACTTGGATCAACTATCAATAAAGAAGCAACACGCAGTCAAGAAATCAGACGACATATTGCTCTTGGCAGAATGGCTATGAAAGACCTAGATAAGATTCTCAAGAGCAGAGATGTCTCTCTTCATACAAAGATGCGACTTGTTCAAGCCATGGTATTTTCAATAACATCATATGAATGTGAAAGCTGGACAGTGAAAAAGATAGACAGGAAGAAAATTGATGCCTTTGAATTATGGTGCTGGTGGCGAATACTGTGTATACCATGGACTGCCCGAAGAACAAACCAGTCGGTGCTAGAGGAGATCAAACCTAAGCTTTCTTTAGAAGCTCAGATGACAAGACTTTGATGTTCATTCTTTGGACACATTATGCAAAGAGAGAGATCATTAGAGAAAGACATCATGCTAGGCAAGATAGAAGGTCAATGCAAAAGAGGAAGGCCAGCAATGAGATGGATCGATACAATAACAGCAGCTACGGGTACCAGTCTGTCAACAATGAGCCGCCTGATTGAAGACCGAGCACAATTTAGGATAGTTATCCAGAGGGTCGCCATGAGTCGACTCCGACTCGACGGCACTTAACAACAACACCACTCTTTCCATAAAGAAATATGTTTGTATAGATATCTTAGGTAAGGATGTTAGGGTCTTAACTGAGGTTCTCTGTATCTTTGTAGGAAGTCTAGGTTGGTGGTGGTTCTGTGGCGTTGTGGATGTTGACAACACTTCAGGCTGGTTTGGTCCTCGGGGAAGATAAGAATTACACATACACAATCTATGCCTGGATCTTAGGGAAAGAATGCTTCCTCCTCCCTCACAGGAAAACCCATAGCAGGGGTTGGACCCACTACTTTTTAACATCTTCAAAATGACCTGGAAATGAGAATAATGAGTGAGGTGATCAAATTTGCAGATGTTATGTTTTAAGTAGTTTTTAAGTAAAAAAGCAACAAGGCTACATACAAACTAAAAAGTACAGCATAGGCATCGGAAAGGGGTGGGCCACACAGGCCATGGCACCACTTAAAATAGCAGCATGACAGACAGCAAGCTGCACATATGGATCCCATCCCTACCGGCAGAAGAAGAAGAGAAGCCGCGATCGTGGCAAAGACTCTTCTTGTCTGCCCTCAAAAGATCCGATCCCCATGGGCAGAACAGGAAGTGTCTCTGTCTGTAAGGTGGAGCTTGAGGTAGAGTTAGGGAGGAGCTTGGGGCTCTGCTTGGGGCCCCCCAAAGAAAAAGGCCTTCTGCAATCCCTGAAATACAGTATAAATGACACAATCCACAGTCACTGACAAACATCGTAAGAGCATGATACAAAGTTATATGAAATAAAGAAACAAAGAGAAAACAAAAATGTAGAATTATATATAAAAAAATTAGAAATAATTTACATTAAAACAATCAGAACCCATAAGCAAAGTACAATCACATGTAAGAATACCAAAAGACAAACACTGGGTGTCACAAGGACTTCACGACAAAAACATACATTACAGTGAAAGAAAAAACAAACAGGCAGCAGAAAAGCAGCAAACCCAGCAGACATGATTAACATAGTAAAATAGTAACATAGTATATGACGGCAGATAAAGACCAGCATGGTCCATCTAGTCTGTCCGGCAAGGTGGCAAGCGTAGATGCACCTGCCACTCCATGCAGGTCACTCCTCCTCATGCCTTTGTTTAGGGATGTACCCACAGCTCTGTGCAGGTCACACACATTTGTTGAGATATAAGAGAATGTTGAGTTTATTTTGATTTTATCCTGTTGCTATAAAGGGATCCACTGTGTCTGTCCCATGCCATTTTGAATTCTGTCACTGTATTTGCCCCCACCACTTCCATCGTGAGGGTATTCCAAGCATGCCCTACCCTTTCAGTAAAAACGAATTCCTAATGTTGCATTTCAGTTTATCCCCTTGCAATTTCATGTTATGCTCTCTAGTTGTACAGCTTTCCTGTCTTTGAAAAAGTTTTGTTTATTCATTAATACTCTAAGGGGTATGTTTACTAAAGGGCGCTAACGTCGCATCGTCAGAATTAGCGCGCGATAAGGTACATTATCGGGCGATGAAGATGCGTTATCGCGCAATAAGGTACATTATCCCGTGATAACGCACCTTATCGCGCGATAACGCACCTTATCGCGCGATAACGCACCTTATCGCGCGATAACGCACCTTATCGCGCGATAACGCACCTTATCGCGCGATAACGTACCTTATCGCCGTGAAATCCGGCCCTAAAGGAAGGCTTTCCAGAGGGTGGAGAGAGGGGGCTCAATGGGTGGAGAGTGGGAGGGGAGAGGCTCCAGGCACACTAACGCTGTGGAATCCGGGTCTGAAAACTAATGCCAGTGAAACCCTCACGTTAAGGCACATTTGCAGGAAAGAGAAACAATTTCTGTCAGCAATGTACAGCAAAGCCAGGGAAACCTAAAGAAAAGTGATAGTTGTGATACATGTGCACGGAACAAAAAGGCAAATAAACATTGAAAATGACCTGAACAAAATGTAAAATCACCATAAACAAGCTGGCCAATAGTGATATTAATGGGAAAAATAAAAAAACACTACCAAGAAAGCTAAAAAAAAAGATATTAATCTTGGAAGGGTCTATGCTCTGTCCCCCTACAAGGTGAATGAGCCCACATTGAAATAGCGCTGATCAGGCTTTCCCTTTTTATTGGACAGGTTTCTTATGGCGTGCACATGTGCCGCAACAGCAGGGGGGGGGGCATGTCGGAAAGGGCAACTGTACAGATGCTGGAAATGGGATACAGAGGGCTGCAGGCGGCACATGCTGTGGTGCAGCTGGGCCACAGTGCGGACAAGGGAGATGCCTAGGTGGCACATAGGAATGCTGAAACTGTACAGCAGCCAGACAGCAACTGATGAGGGCCCAACATGGGCACGAGTGTGTTTCTCACAGTGTCGCAGGGGATAGCACCCAGCAGGTACCCCCAAGGGCACAGAACATTAGCAGGCGGTGCTGGGGGGGAAGCGTGGACGTCTATGCAGGTACCCATACCCCAGATCCCGCACCATAGGCAGCCGCCTATTGGCACACTGGATGGCCTGAGACTACGCACCACCAGCACCACCAGCATAAGGGCATGTCAGCATGGTGGTGGAGGGGTACTGGTGGCGGAGGGGGCAGTGGCATCTGCCCACAGCAGACCATGGCCTAGCCCTGTTTAGGTGGGTGCCGTGCACTGCAACAGACAGGCTCTGTCTGATGAACAGTCATGATATCCCCAGGGAATGAGCTGCCCGTTTGGTGCAGTACACACAGCCAGTGTGTTCAGGAGCAAAAGGTCACAGGTTCAAGTCCCAGCTGTGGCTCCTGTCAACCCAGTCCCCATATTTTATCTATTATTATTATTTATTTCTCTTATATACCGCACTCTTCAACATCAGTGCGGTTTACATGGAACATTTAGGTTTTACGGTGGGGTTACACCGTAAATTACAGATAACAGGTAGCTCAACTTGGATAACCGTAATTAACTATTTACACATATTTGAACACATAGTAGTATTTACTTATTATACAATATTTGAGGGATGATTACAGTGGACATGAAGCTTATTTGTGGGTAGCTTATTTTACCCAGTACTAAACCGTGGTAATAAAGATGGAACCTTTATTGCAGATAACATAAACATGCCTGAAACGCCTATATTTTATCCTACAGAGCACAAACACCATAAACATGTGCAATACCTAGAGCAAAGTTTCCCAAATGCAGTCCTGGAAGGCCAAAAACCATTCAGGTTTCATGCTGTCTCTAATAAAGATGCCTGTGCTGCATTTCTATGCGCCGCCCCCATGGTATGCAAATGTATCTCAAGCATATTCATTAAGGACAGCATGAAAACCCGAACAGTGCTTGGCCCACCAGGACCGGAGTTGGGAACCTCTGCCCTAGAGCAGCGGCCAACGGGGGCAGAAACATCCACACCCACAGGCTCCATTATCCAAAGCCTCATGGAGAGGCAGGATGTTGGGCCCTGCGCGCAGCAACATCTCCCAATACTAGCACTTGCATACCATAGCAATGCCGCCCTAAACCTGGGACTACGTTACACATATATCAAAAGGTTGCTATGATTAATGGCAGATAGCAATTCCTAGGTTCAGCACAATTTGCTGATTGAGCTGCATCATAGCAACCTTTCCGATGTCTGTGGAGTGTGTTTCAGTTTTGGTTTCTGACAGTGTTTACCACCCGGGGAGTGACCCCAAAAGTATTGCGTAAAATAGCCATGCCTGCACTGTGCCCAGGACTGGTGCGGTGGCCAGGGCTGCCAAAAGCCTCTATATTTGCACAATGCTGGCATAGGTGTGGGAGTGTGTGTCTGTCTATCCAGTGTGTGGTGGCTGCCAACACCTTACTCAGCCCACACTGCTTGCACTGTTTCCAGTGTTAGCCTGCCAATGTGCATAATGAGGAGCAAGGTATTGTGGGTATAGCCCAGACAGGGTGGCCTGGGCAGGATGCATCTGCACAGGGCATAGAGCAATGGCTGGGACATTGTAGTGCCCGGCCACAGCATGTCCTGCTGGGAGGTCACTCTCACTCTGACTGAGCAGTGACCACGGCATGGCTATGTTCCCCCATAGTGCTATATAGCATTTTTCTCAAGTGATATTTATGGGTTCTCTTTTCTGGGGGCCTAATCACTGACTCATCTGCTTGGTGGGTGTGGTCACATCCCAGTTCTGGATGCACACATCTCCTCCAGGAGCATACACTATGGACTAGCTAGCAGACTGTCTGCAGTTATATGTGTATGCCTGGAACACCTTGCAGGGTGCAGTGGCTGGAGGTTTGCTGCTGGAGAATGTCAGATGGTGGTGGGGGGCAGCTGAGCATTTCTAGGCCTACTGACTGACTGTCTGCCATTGCCTTATGGATGTGTATAGATCTGCATTGACTGCCCTGTAGGGTGTCTGTTCCCCAGCAGGGCTGGGGTTGATGGTCCCCTCTACTGAGCCACAGAGGGTGGGTTGGGTGATGGTACATAATCTGCCTATGGGTCCAAACACCCCCCTTCATCATGTGATCATGGCACCAACACAGCATATGCACTATTCTGGGTGTATCATAGCCCATAAGGGCTAGACATGACTGAGAAATACAGATGGACAGAGATGTATCCACAGGAACTACCTATCACACACTGGCAGGGACCTGCAGCATGGCCTATTTCAGCCATGAAAGGTGCTGTGGACCTGGTGCTGGGCGCCTCACCTCACCCTCAGGGTGAGCATAGTACCCGCACAATGTGACGGTCTGTAGCTACTCTGTGCCAGTAACACACATGGTCAATACCCCCTACCAGGCTGAGGTGCTGTGGGGGTGCATACCCCATCTTGTGATCATCTATAGACTGTTGATTTGCATGTGCAGTGCATCATGGGTACGGGTGGGTTAACCCTATCCTGGTAACCACAGCAGACAGTTTGTGTGGTGACCTGCAGTCCTTCTGTAGTCAGCCAGAGGTTTGTTGGTAGCTGTAGCCCACTGGTTACTCACTGCCTGTGGAATCAGAGGTCATGGGTTTGATCCCACAGTGGGGCTATTTAATAGGGCTGTCTGAGGCATTTTCTTTTTTTAATTTAAATTAGTGCTGCCAGCAAAAACACCCTCACAGTGCTGTAACCTTAAGGTGCCTCATAAGGCGCCCTATAAAGTGCTCTATAGGGAACATTATAAGGTGCCTTGGCGGACAGTGCACTTTATAATGTGCCCTCTGGAGTGCCTTATAGAGTGCCTTATGCAGCACCTTAGGTTATGGCACTGTGAGGGTGTGTTTGCTGGCAGCACTAATTTAAATTAAAAAAGAAAATGCCTCGACAGCACTGATTTAAAGAAAAGGGTTATGCCTCAGACAGCCTTACTCATTAAGCCCACTGGGGGATTGAACTCATAACCCCTGTTTTATCAGTCAATGTATTAACCATTGTGCTACATCTCTGTTGCTATGCTTTTGGGTCAGTGCGCCTAATTAAGGCTAATGCGCATTAACGTGCCACGGCTCCCTCTATTGCTTGATACGGACTTTATCGCGCGATATCCCAAAATGCTACCTTAAGACCGGAACACCCACTACCTTATATGGCATTCGTCACAGTAAGACTGGAACTAACACCGGTAACATTAAGACGGTTTAGTAAACATACCCCCAGGTGTTCTGATCAAAGAAACAATAGTATTAAGGATGAACTGAAATTTCAGTAATCAGTTATAAGCAATGCATGGAGAAGATAAGAGTTGGAAAGGAAAAGGATCAGTAGAGGAAAATGAACGAATATGTTTTTTAATGTTAGACTAGGATATATTATAGAAGAAAGGTCAAGAGAGTTGCAGGGAGAGCAAGCACAAACTTGGTAAGATCAATCCTTCAGACTCTCTAATATATCTTATGGTTTTGTTGTTGAAACTGAACAGTAGCTCTTGCAGAAAAAAAATTATGGTAATCATTAAGGGCTATAATAGTTCAAAGTAAATGAAAAGATTGTGGGAGAAAAAAAAAAGGTTGTGCTGCGATTTATGGTAACATTGGTTTGGATGATTAGAGATTATGCATAAGAATAAGAATGAAGTATGAAATGTTGAACTCTTTTAGAAGTTAAATATAATAAATGAAGGTGATACTCTTAAAATATGCAGTTATTTGAGGCTTCAGCTAAGGCAGAGTATGGCAACTTGATGACTTGAAGAAAGACCAATTCTGAGTTTATTACAATCTCAAATTGTACTGCCTATAGAGGCAAAAAGCAGTAAAGCTCAATTATTTCAATAATACAGTAAAATGATGTGAAATGAGAGGCATTTTGAAAAGATTGACAAAGTTGCCAAGAACTATGCAGACCCATTGGAAATAAATAACAGAAGGTTAAATCCCATGTGAGTTAATCAAGAGAGAACAAAGAAAACTCTAAAATAATGAAAAAACATAGAAAAAAACAATATTAAATTACAAAATATGTAACAAAAATATAAAGATCATTTAAGTCAGCTAAAATTAACAACAAAAAAATATTAATGAAGAGCCAAAAAATAATCTCACAGGGGCATGTTTACTAAGCCTCATGCCAATAACCTGCGTAGGAACGGAAATGCTAGCTTGGCACTGTGCACTACCTGCATGGGGTGAGCCATTGCCCTGCATGTACCACACATCATTGTGATAAATATCTGCGGGAGGTGGCATTAGTTGCACCCCCAGTACTTGCACAGAGAGCAGGTAGCAGAGAATACAAATGCCCATGCACGCAGCGCCACAGTGAAAATGCCCTGTCCTACCCAGTCGCCACCCTGACGTATGCTGCAAGGGTAGCATGACGTTTTGAGTGGGGCCCTGCACTATTTTCTGGTGCCATGCTGAAACCATTAACTCACCCCATGCCAACCCCACTCTACCCTTTAGTAAGCATGCCCCTAAGTAATTCATACAGACCAATATCCAGCATACCTTTTCTGGCAAAAATTATAGAAAAAGCAGTGCAACAACAACTACAGGAACATATCGACGACCACGCTCCTCTAGACGACAACCAGCACGGCTTCCGCCCCCAACATGGAGTTGAAACACTGCTGATCTACCTCATAGACAACATCCTCAGAGTCATAGACAACAACACTAAAGGCATCCTAATGATCTTCGTCGACATCTCCTCCGCTTTCGACACGGTTGACCACCTAACCCTCCTGGAAAGACTAAAGGAAATTGGACTTCATGGTACCACGTTAAAATGGTTCCAATCCTACCTCACCGACAGGCAGCTGCAAGTCAAGATAGGCCACAACACCTCTCAACCCATAAAAATCCGCCAAGGAGTACCTCAAGGATCCGCCCTCTCGGCACTCCTGTTCAACATATACATCCAACCGATATGCGACATCATGAAAGCGAACAACATTCAATACACCATCTACGCAGACGACATCATGATATACACACCTATCTCTACCGACAACCCAGACTACAAGAGAATAACTGACTGCCTAACACAAATGACAAACTGGTGCACGAACAACAACCTCTCAATCAACTACAGCAAGACTGAGGCTCTAATAATCACTCGCAACCATGACTTCATCCACCCACCGGACATCAAAATAGCAGACACAACCATTCCAATAAAATCCGAAGTAAAATACCTTGGAGTAACCCTGGACAACGAACTAAATCTCAAGTCTCACGTTAACAAAACGGTCAAGAATGCATACCATAGAATGAGAATCATCAGACGGCTTAAACCCCTCCTCGACGCAGAACACTTCCGCACGGTATGCCAAGCACTCATCACCCCATTAATGGATTTCTGCAACCCCATCTACCTTGGCCTACCAAAGCAAACTCTCAAACCGCTCCAACTAGCCCAAAATACCGCAGCACGCATCATTTCTGGCTCAACAAGACAGGACCACATTACCCCGGTTCTCAAAGACCTACACTGGCTTCCAATCAGCTCACGCATTAAATACAAAACAATAATAAACATATTCAAAATCAAACACCACATTTCAGCCAACAGCCTGCACACCCTCATTCAGCCAGACACCAGCACCCGCCCGAGAAGACAAGGAACCTCCAACAGAGTCAACACACCGAGGGACTTCAGAAAAACACGAAAAGACACCACAGAGAGAGCCCTCTCCCTGGCAGCCCCAACCATTTGGAACTCCCTCCCAGACGAGCTGAGAGCGACAACGGACCTCAAGGACTTCCGCAAACAGCTGAAGACAGCTCTGTTCATAGAACATTATGGACACGTCACTTAATCAACAAAGTCTGTTCAACAAAGACCCCCCCCCTGACGAAAGATTGTATATCGGCACAGGATTTATCCCATGACCTATCTGAATAGTACCTAGTATTATAGAACATGCTGTATCATAGCGCACCCTGTACATAGCCCCCCTAATCTAGAACACACCCCCCACACGCACACCACCCCCCCTGCACTCCCTGCATGAACCCCCCCCCCCGCACCTCACTTCCCCATCACTGCATGAACCCCCTCCACATCTTCTGATTGTTTTGTTGTGACACCGCCTTGATTTTTATGATAAGACGGTCTAGAAATACTGTTAAATAAATAAATAAATAAAATAAATGCTGATGACAAGATGATTTTTAAATTATTTTGATTTTATTGTAAACCGCTCAGGTGCCCATGGTGTTGGGCAGTATACCAAGTTTTAAATAAACATAAACATAAACATGATGATAAGAGTCCCTATAGATCCCCTTATGAAAGACATGGAAAACAAAATTACTTGGGATTAAGACCCATTTCTTAGTTGTGGTGGAGTAGGGATTGGGAGGATGCATGTCTTTGGAAGATGGACAGATTTGTTATCTTTGCTATATAAAGAATGTTCTTCTTGAGGGATAGGGAAGACAGCTTTAGACATGGGTCTATTTCCTGCCATATTACCATCATTACTACAAGCACCAGTGGAGAATAGATCTGAAAAGGTTTTAGCAAGCTTAGTCATTGATTCAGGGAAATAATTTTTAAAATTGACTCTTGCTTTCCCACTGGTTTGCTTCTTCCTGTTGCTGATACCTGTACTAGTACTCATTTTGTTGACTTTTAATATTACTCTTATAAGTATGTACCATCAATGTTGAAGTGTTGCTGGGGAATACTTCTGTCTGCTGGCAGCCTAATACTAAGGGGCAAGATTACTAAAGGATATAACGTGAGTTAATAAAATTAACACGCATTAAGTGTCTATAGTCCTTTTATTTCTATCGGCAGTGGCACTTAATGTGTGTTAGCTTTTAGTAAATATGCCCCTAAGAGGAAAATAGAGAGCCAGTGGGCCAGGATGCACAGCAGCCAACAATAACATGGTGCCACACCTCTGGCAACTTCCTCTACCCCTTTCCACCTGGAAATTGTTCTTTCCCTAGGTTGTGGTGGGAGATTTTCCTATCATGGTACAGGATCCCCACTGGGCCTTATCTGAAGGGTAGGGGATGGCCAGCAGGGGATAAAGGCAAGCCAGAAGATACCTCATTTATCCTGAACGAGCATCAGTGTTCCATGAGCTTTCTACCTAGTCTTAGCTTCTTCACAAGGGAAACTGCATTAGTGAATTCACAGGTCAAAGATGAAGGGGAATATTATGTTCAGAAGCTAGAGGTGATTCAGGAAAAAAGCAATCAAAAGAGCACAAAATCTGCACCAGAAGACATACAAGACTTGAAGGCTTGGCATCACCATCTCTTCGGTTTAAACTGGGACAATGCCACCGTTAACACCTCACTTCGACTACTATAATAGCCTCCTGCAAGGAGTACCCAAAAAAAAACATTAAACAACGTCACAGCCAGAATCATAAAGAAAACAAGACTTTCCGAACACATTACACCTATTCTTTTTGAGCTCCACTGGCTTCCAATCGCATCAAGAGTAAGATAAAAAATTCTAATGACCACATTCAAATTGGTTCATAACTTAGCATCCTCACACCTCTTAACACTCATCCAAACACAACCATCTAACAGATCCAGAAGAACCCCCAACCAAAACAGTCTAATAGTGCCCCATACAATCCGCAACACTAAACAATCTACCAGCAATAGGGCATATACATACATAGCACCATTGCGGTGGAACGCCCTCCCCGAAGCGCTAAGAGGGATCAGAGACCTGAACTCATTCAGTAAACAATTAAAAACACACCTATTTATAGAACATTTTACCAACGCCAAGACCAGCAACACATAAGGTGTTTCACCCTCTCACCCCCGTCCCCCTCCCCTCTCCTCCCCCTCTCTCTCCCAATAACTTCTGATCTGAACCTGTTGATTTAATTCTTTGAAATCATTTGATGTTCATACTAGTATGACTGACACCTGTACATAGCTCTGTAAATAGTTAGAAGTTGTATCTCTAAGTAACACTCTATGTATCTTCTCAGTTCTTTGTATAAAGTTCACTAATACTGTTCACTAATACTGTTCACTAAACTGTTATGATGTAAACCGCCCCTGATCTCTGGAAGGGGCGGTATATTAATATGTGCAAATAAATAAACACTATGGCCCAAATAATTTCAGTGATCCCACTTGACAACAATGTTCTTCTGTGTTGAATGCTAGAATGCTGAAGAGGAGTGTAACTCAGACATTTTGTGCTGGAGAGTCTTCCTCATCCCAGATCACATCAATGGTTTTTCTGACTGGGGATAAAGGGAAAAGAGGAGAAGGCTCTGAAATTGTGAGCTCCCCATAGCAGCCCTCCTGAAGTCTTTAGCCACTTGAACCCAGGTCTGCACATACCCTATTACATTTCTCCCTGAAGTCTACAGCCTTTTGGTAAAGTTCTTGTCGCTACTAGCAGTAGCCCAAAAAAAAAGGAGCCAGGAAAATTTAGACTTTTTCTACCCTGATGATTTTCTCCCTGCAGATACCTGTTCTCTCCAATGCACATATTTTGATCAGGCAGTGATGCAAATACCGCACTGATGGCTAAGATATTTAGTCTGCATCTAGACAGAAACATAAGGGAACTGGATTTAGCTCACATCTTTCTCAGAAGTGCAAGGTAAATTACATTCAGGTATAGTAGATATTTTCCAATCCCCAGAAGATTTATAATCTAATTTGTACCTAAGACAATGGAGAATTAAGTGATTTGCCCACAATAACAAGAAGCTGCAGTGAGACTTGAACCCGACTACCAGCTTGCTGCTCTAACCATTAGGCTATGCCTCCACTCTCTAACAAGAAAAAAAATGATAGCCCATATCTAGTCTGCTCATTTATACCATCTACTAAGCTCTGCAATTTCTTCCTCTCCCTCAGAGTTCCTCTGTACTGTCCAGTGCTTTCTTGAATTCAGAAAACAGTCCCATACTTGTTTTTTGAAGGACAATATTATTTGATAAGTGCATGCCCATGGGATGTCCAGTCTCATATGGACACTCTGAAACCTTCAGCTCCTTCATGCACCGTCACAGCCAAGACCACAGGGAGCAAGAATATTGTCCATTACCTTGATAATTTCTTCTTTAGATCTCTTCTGCATTACTTTAAAGCAGTTGCAGGGCATTTTAGTATCCTGCTGGTGTTTGAAAAGGCAGTTAGTCAAATGATACACATCATCTTCTTGGGTATAGGGCTGGACACCATGGAGACTGTATTCATGTGACCTCCTGTGATGGGGTCCATAGAATGTTAATTGTCCTTCTCCAAAGGGAATATCAATAGTCCCCCTTAAGAGAGTCTGCAGCCCAGGGTTTAGGGCTGGGAGGTGGTGCTTCACAGGGAGAGATTAAGGGGTTGTTGTTGTTGTTGTTGTTGTTAAGTGCCGTCGAGTCGGAGTCGACTCATGGCGACCCTCTGGATAGCTATCCTAAATTGTGTTCGGTCTTCAGTCAGGCGGCTCATTGTTGACAGACTGGTACCCGTAGCTGCTGTTATTGTATCGATCCATCTCATTGCTGGCCTTCCTCTTTTGCGTTGACCTTCTATCTTGCCAAGCATGATGTCTTTCTCTAATGATCTCTCTCTTCGCATGATGTGTCCGAAGTATGAAAGTCGAAGTCTTGTCATCTGAGCTTCTAAAGAAAGCTTAGGCTTGATCTCCTCTAGTACCGACTGGTTTGTTCTTCGGGCAGTCCATGGTATACACAGTATTCGCCGCCAGCACCATAATTCAAAGGCATCAATTTTCTTCCTGCCTGTCTTTTTCACTGTCCAGCTTTCACATCCATATGATGTTATTGAAAATACCATGGCTTGAACAAGTCGAATCTTTGTATGGAGAGAGACATCTCTGCTCTTGAGAATCTTAAGGGGTATGTTTACTAAACCGCGCACACATGCGCGGCGCACAGTAGCGTATGCTAATGATGCACTTAAGTGCTCTTAAGTGCCCCGCACACGTGTGCGTCACACTAACGGGCCCCCGCACACGTGCCCCTCACACTGACGGGCCCGCGCAAGTGTGCGGTGCGCTGATGTGCGATAGAGGCGTGGAAAGGCATTTCGAGGGTGGAGGAAGGCTCCCGAGGGGCGGGGGGACGGAGTCAATGGGTGGAGAGTGGGAGGGGAGAGGCTCCACGCACAGGAGCGGGGCTGAATTTCGGCAAAAAAAATACCGCGAGTGAAACCCTCGCGTTAGAGCCGATTTAAAGGGAAGAGAAACCATTTCCGTCAGCAATGTACAGCAAAACCGGGGAAACCTGCAAAACGTGAGCAGTGTGATACATGTGCACAGAACAAAATAGCAAATATAAATTGAAAATGACCTCAACAAATTCCAAAAAAATTATAATCCAGCTGGGCAACAGGGATATTAATGGGCAACCATAAAAAACACTCCCAGGAAAGCTCCAAAAAAAAAAGAAATGATTTTTGGAAGGGTCTACGCTCCGTAGACTCTTTCAAAAATCACTGCATTTTATTGGAGCTTTCCTGGGAGTGTTTTTTATGGTTGCCCATTAATATCACTGTTGCCGAGCGTGGTTTTGGTTTTCTTCCCCTTTTTTGGAGGTCATTTTTGAGGTTTATTTGCACCTTTGTCCCCATACAAGCTAAACGAGCCCACAGTAAAATTGTGCAGAGCAGGGTGTCTGACTCGTGCGGCCAGGTTTCCTATCTCCAGAGACTGCACTGTTTTCTGTGGCCACAGTGTGGTGCAGCAGACACAGCCAGTGCCTGTAGGACCCAGAGGGTCACAAGTTCAAATCCCAGCTGGGGCTCCTGCCAACCCAGTCTCCATAGTTTTACCCACCACTAAACAGTGATAGTAAAGACACTCCTTTATTGCTGAGAAACATAAGCATGGTTCAAACACCCATATTTTACCCTACACCGCACACAAACCATAACAATGGGCATTACCTACAGCCGAGTCCCCCAATTCAGTCCCTGGAGTGCCACAACTCAATCAGGTCATATGCTTTCTCCCAGATAAGGACATGTCTGCATGTTGGCGGAGGGTACAGGTGGTGGAGGGGGCAGTGGCTGCAAGCCACAGCAGACAGTGGCCTAGGCGTGTGCAGGCTGGCACCGTCCACCGCAACAGACAGGCTCTGTTGGATGTTCAGTCATGGACTTCCCAGGGAAGGCAGCATATCTGTGGCAACACAGTGGTGCAGTGCACACAGACAGTGTATGCAGAAACAGAAGATCACAGGTTCAAAGGCCAGCTGGGGCTACCTCCAATCCTGTCCACATATTTTTCCCACAACTAAACCGTGATAGTAAGGACAGACCTTTATTGCTGAGAACATACGCATGGTTAATACGCCTATATTTTACCACACCAAACACAGACACCATAAACAGCCGCATTACCTAGAGCAGAGTCTCCCAAATGCAGTCCTGGAGGGCCCCACAACATTCAGGTTCCATGCTGCCTCTAATAAAGATGCCTGTGCTGCATATCTATGCACCACCCCCATGGTACATAAGAACATAAGATATGCCATACTGGGTCAGACCAAGGTCCATCAAGCCCAGTATTCTGTTTCCAACAGTGGCCAATCTAGGTCACATGTACCTAGCAGTTTCCCCAAGAGACACAAGTTCCACAATGCTTGTACTGGGTCAAGCATTGATATCTTCGGTCACTTCTTAATAATGGTTTATGGACCTTTCCTCCAGGAACTTGTCCAAACCTTTTTTAAACCCAGCTACACTAACAGCCTTTACTACATCCTCCGGTAACAAATTCCAGAGTTTGATTACACGTTGAGTGAAAAAATATTTTCTTTTATTAGTCTTAAATAGTTTACCCTGTAGCTTCATTGCATGTCCCCTAGTCTTTCTATATTCTGATAAGGTAAACAATCGATCTACGTTTACCCGTTCCACTCCGTTCATTAATTTATAGACTTCTATCATATCTCCCCTCAGCTGTCTCTTTTCCAGGTTAAAGAGCCCCAACCTTTTTAGCCTTTCTTCATAGGAGTATCCTTCCATCCCCTTTACCATTTTGGTGGCTCTTCTCTGTACCTTTTCTAAAATCGCTATATCCTTTTTAAGATACGGCGACCAGAATTGCACACAATATTCAAGGTGCGGTCTCACCATGGAACGATATAGAGGCATTATAATATCTTTTGTTTTATTTTCCATTCCTTTCCTTATCATACCAAGCATTCTATTTGCTCTCTTGGCCGCCGCTGCACACTGGGCCGAGGGTTTTAACATGGTATCCACAATGACGCCTAAATCTTTTTCCTGGGTGGTGGTTCCTAATGTGGAACCTTGCATCGTGTAACCATAGTTTGGGTTGTTCTTCCCTAGGTGCATAACCTTGCACTTGTCCACATTAAATTTCATCTGCCATTTTGATGCCCAGTCTTCCAATTTATCAAGATCCTCTTGCAATTTTCCACAATCCTCTTGGGTTTTAACAACTTTAAATAGTTTTGTGTCATCTGCAAATTTGACTGGAGGAGGACTGATACTGGGGGGGGGGGGGCTAGGACTGGGAATGGGCTGATGTGGGGCAATAGGCACTCGTTATTCCACTTTCCAGGTCATTTATGAATATGTCAAAAAGCAGCAGACCCAGCACAGATCCCTGGGGTACACCACTATTCACCTTTCTCCATTGGGAAAATTGGCCATTTAGCCCTACCCTCTGCTTTCTGTCTTTTAACCAGTTCCTGATCCACAATAGTGCACTGCCTCCTATCCCATGACTCTTTAGTTTTGCCAAAAGTCTCTGATGAGGGACCTTGTCAAAGGCTTTCTGTATATTAGAGGCAGATGTAGACAGAATGGAAAAAACTAGAAGAGAGATAAAAGGAGAAATGGACATCAGACAATGGAGAGTCAGCAGAAGGCATGAAGAAAGCAGAAGAAAATGACTGGGGCAATTACATCTGAAAAATAAAATGCCCAAACAACAAAAGGTAGAAAAAAAAATTGAATTTGAATTTATTAATTGGAATATGTCAGCTCTGAGAAATGTGCATCGCTAACATTTTGCATTTTGTTTAGTATAAGAGGAAATTAATTTATAGTTTTATTTCTCCAGTATTGTTGTACATTCCAAGTTTGGCTTTTGGAGTTTAATTATTGTCTTTGTATTTCTAAATTGTGATCCCTTGTTCTATGTTTGGTGTCAGACTGTATTTTGCATGTGTAACTGAGCTGTAGTATTCTGTTCAAGTAGTTTCTTTGTGACAGTCCCACTTGTTCTTTTTCCCCCAGTAGGAGATATATTGCTATTCTCTGAGATGTATTGGTTTAACATTTGCAGTGTTGCTTTTTGATAGGTAGGGTTTGGTGCTTTGTGAGTTCTGGTAGTTCTGTTATGATACGGTGGGTTTGTTATGGGTTTTAAATGGCGGTTGTCACTGCAATATAGTAATGTAGAAATTTGGTAGTCTGTTTATCCTCACTGCCCATGCAAATAGTATTGAGACACTCATTAAGAGGCATATCTTCTAAAAGTTAATGTGCATTCACAAATGTTAATGTGCACTAAGTGCAGGAACACCCATTTATTTCTATTGGTGCAGTGGCACTTAACGCACATTAATATTTAGTAAACATGCCCCTAAGTCATTGCCAGGACAAAAAAGGCTTATGATTGGCTCCTTTGAAAGCCGCCTACAATTTTAGATGGGCAACATATATTTTTTAAAATAAAATAAATTAAATTTATACAAATAAGGTCCAGTGGCTATGCAATGAAGGCCACACAATGAGTTTCCACAATGGCCCCCACATCACCCTTGGGCCACCCCTATAGCTATCTATATAGTAAGCGATATTCACTCTACTATCCTTATACCTAATCTGGATCGATTTAGAGCAGTTGTTTTGCTGACTAAATTTTATCCAGATGGTTATATGGAGAGTGGACTAAATATTGCTACTATCTACATAACTTGGGTTCTGCCGACACTCTACCCATGCAGTGTCCCAGCACCATCCCAACATTGGCTGGATAATTACGAGGTGGGCTGGATAATTACGAGGTGGGCTCTAAGGATTTTCAGTGGCACCACTATCCTTGCTTGATTTAGATAAACCCTGATATAAAGAGCTATAGTAATCCAGTCTACTAGTAATTGCAGCATGATGTACTAACGTGCTCTGTATTTAGGTCTCCCTCAAAGCAGGATAAGAGCACAAAATGCAGCTGCTAGGCTTGTAGTAGTCATTCCCCATTCTTGTCACACTTCAACCAGTTTCACACCACTGTCTTAGCTACCTGCCGAGTTTATGATAAGGTTTAAGATCATGTTTTCACTTCATAAAGCATTATTAAAAGTACTAAAACTTTATAAACCAAGCCATTCATTATGTTCTAAGGGAGTGCAAACTGTTGTGTATTCCTGCAGCCGAGCTTACACATTTTGTGGATACCAGGAAATGTAGTTTTTCTATAGCCGACCTGATGGAATGGAACAGCCTACCATTAGAATTAAGGTCCATGACTGAACATTCTAAGAATCAATTGAAGGCATTAGTGATTTCTCAGGCATTCGACTGGCTAATACTGTGACTGTCAGTAGTCTAAATTTCTGTGATCTATGATACTAATGATGCCTTGAAAGGATGCATTATTGTTTACATAGTAAAGCAGGCAAATGAGTTTTGTAAGTTTTAACCAGGCAGGGGGTCATTTGTTTTGTCTTTTTAATTTGTTATTGTGGTTTTAATATTATTTTATTTGTAATTTGTATTTTAATTGTTCAATTTTATATATACCTTATTATGTATATTGGTTGTAAGCTGGTTAAAAGGAATGATGAGTGGGACAGGCATACGTTAAATAAATAAATAAATAATGTTGAATTTGACAGTGTAAAATAAATTGAGCCTGCAAATCATGCGCAGATGATAAAATCAAGAACACAGCACCTTACTGATCCGACAACTCATTTTCAATTGATTTTCAAGTGCCACCTCCGGACTCTTTAGAGAATCAGATATCTTTCTGGGGAATCTGTAGCAGTGGCTGAGGTAACAATTTGTTAATACTACTACTAATCATTTGTACAGCTTTCTTGTTACCCATAGTTGGTCACATAGCAGCCAATTTTACCTGATTTAAAATTATTTTATGTTGGAATAATCAATAAATAATGGTACTCAAATATTTATTTGGGCTTTCAACTGCAGGCTTTTGTTGAGCAGGAATATTATTTATTTCTCAGATTCATACTGCCTTTCCTCTAAGGCTATCAGGCTGTTTACAATAATCAGAGGTTACAATACAAAATGTAACATGGCAACATGGTTTGAGAAAGAGCCAGGAAGATACAGTGGCTTGAAACATCGTCAACGTTGGTTACTGGAATGGGGTGAGGGCCTCGTTGGAGTTGCCATTGAAAGACTTATATTCAACTTTATTTTGGATGGGCTTCATATCTGTCAACACCCTGGAAAGGAGAGAAAGCTTCTAAATGAGAATCTTTTGTAGATCTTTGAACCCTTGAATGGGGTTGAGTCCCCAATTTAAAGAATAAAAAGGAACGGTGTACCGCGAGAAGGGGTTTTCCCCATCAAGGTACTGGTTCCGACAAAAATTTGTTTATGTTGTGTGTCTCTCTGAATTTATAGATATATATGTGGGGGACTGGATAGGTTTAAATATTTTATTATAATTTTCATGTCCTGGCAATGTCCCAACTTTTATAGTAGTCCCTATTATTTTCTTTTTAAATTGATCTTGTTTTATTTGATTTTTTTATGTGTCAAATATGTGTGCCTATATAGTCCAAAGCCATTTCATTGGCCACATTTTTTTAGGAGATATTGGACATTAAGGGGTTGAACTTCAAGGGTGCCAATAATGTTAACCACAACTGTACCATATGCCAAGAGCAAATATTAGAGTGCTATAGGTGCAAAGGCTGTGTGCTAAATGTTGGGGCATGGCCAGAATGTTCCCTGCATTTACTACACAGAATAGTTTCTGCCATTTTTGAATTAACGTGGGTGCACATTGACAATTACCCATTGGTAATTTCCCCCATGCTAACTGCAATGTGCAGTCCTCACACTCTCTCCACCCCTAAACTGCCCCATCGTGCAATAATTAGCTAGTGCAGGATCTTTACTGCACTGGCAGGTTTTACTATACAATAGCCATTATCGTGTTTTTTGGAGTAGAACATGTTGATTTGGTTGTCTGCGTGAACCAGGATATGCTTGCTGAAGAGCCCTTTTTGAAAACCTGGGCATACCCCACGGGATGTGGAAGAATCTGCTTTGTGTGAATGATCTAACACTTTTGCTGTTGGGGAGGTTGCTATTACCAGTGCAGGCTATGCTTGATGTCAGGTGATGCATTATTCTTGTGGTCCCATTGAATCTTGAGATAGCACTGGAGAGGCTTCATGTGTACCAGGACAGCAGGTCATCAATGAGCTGGGATCACATAATTGGTTGCACCACTTCTGAGGTTGTCTGCAAATTCATTTATTAAATTTCAGCCATCAACGTATAATTAGCCTTTGGAACTCATTGCCAGTGGAAGCTATAAAAGCAGGTAGTGTAGCGGGGTTTAAAAACCTTTGGACAAATTCCTGGAGGAGAAGTCTACTACTACTACTACTACTACTACTACTTCTACTTCTACTTATCATTTGTATAGTGCTAAAAGGCACATGCAGCGCTGTACATATAGATGTAAGACACAATCCTGCTCATCAGAGCTTACAATCTAATCAAGATGGAACAACATCACAAAACTGGGGAAGATACACGTAAATAGTGAAAAAAAGAGTGAGGAGCATCAGGATCCAAAAGCAGCCTGGATTTGAATAGGGCTAGAGAAGGAGCCCAAGTACTGAATCAGGTAGTTTGTTCCAGGCATATGGAGCAGCAAGGTGGGCATATTAAGGCAGTCCAAGAGAAAACCATTATGTATCTCTGAGGATAAGTAACATGGAACTGGCTAATTCTGAGATATGTCAGGTACTTGTGACTTAGATTTGCCACTGGTTGAAACAGGACACTGGATTTGATGGGCCTAATATGGCAGGTCTTATCCATAATAAAAGTCCTTAAAATTTAGGTCATGCACTCTAATAATAACAACAACCATAAACTCACTATAAAACCCACTCCTCTCAAACTGGTTTAGCAAGTAATCCAGTCATAAAATAGAAAAGTTGTAGAATGTTCAAACTGCATCCAAGGTACTCCCAAAGAGGTCTTTTTTGTATTTAGCTCATGCTTTTTAAGTAGTAGTAGTGTAACCCACCCTCTGTGTACAGTCCCTACAGTGGTCCTTTTCCACTGTCTGGTGGCAGGGGGTCACACCGATCCAAGAATTTTCTTTTGTTTCAGTCTCTTGGTGTTCTTTAATGTTCAGGGTTCTCTTAGTGGGGAGCAGCATACATTGGAGGCTCTTGGACATACATTCTACTCACACTTCTCTTTTCACAATAACTGAGTCCAGTTCAGAGTTCGTGTTCTGAACCCAGGGCTTACTGAAACTTTAGGGTCACTGAGCAATAGCAATAAAATTTGGCAGAGGCAGAAAAATATAACTATATTACAAGCAATCAGTTCCTCCTCTTTCCTTGAAAATGGTTACAAACAGATAAAGCTTTGTTCCTCCTCTCAGTCCTGTATGATTACTTGGTAGGGTTTAAGTACTCTTTCTCTTAAGTTGAATGAAAAAAAAAACCAACTCTTTCCATTTACTGCCAACCTTGTAGTACCTCCTGTGGTTTCCCTGAACTAATATATGTTTCAATATATCTGGAGCTAGTGGAGATGCAGGTACAAGTCCCTGATATTGTCCTGGACCTCACTCCAGGCTCTGGTGTCACTATTTACTAATGAGCTTCTGGGTTCCTCTTATCTTTGTAGCAGGTGGCTTCTATAAATGCAGGTCCCCAAAATTGCTCTGCAGTTGCTCCTGGCTTTGTTGCCGCTGGTGAGTTGCACTTGGATGTATTTCTTGGAATCCTCTCGTATACCTACAAAGGATGTGGCTCCTCTATTCTTTTTCACAGGCAAGACCTCTCTCCTAAAAGGCAGTGGGTGTGCTGTGTCGTGCCTCCCCTTGCCAGTACCCGTAGGTAGGGGTTAAGGAGGTTAAGTCCTTCTTTAAACCAAGGGCCTTTCACTTCCTGGAGCAGTGCTTGTTGGGAAGTGTAGTTTTTACCATCAGTTTTAAAAGAAGAGTAGTGTGACTCGAAGTGTTTATAAGCAAAGGGATTTATTTCCCCTCCCGGGGTTGGACTTTTACAAGGACAAAAGATGAACACAAATTAACTGCTCCTTGCAGAAAAAGGACAAAGTAAATGTAGCTTTCTTCAGCAAAAATACACATTTTTCTCTTTCCAGCAGTTAGAGCTTCAGCACATGGTTAATACCGCTCTGTTCCTTCACAGCCAGCATGTATTCTTTTCACCACAAAGTTTAAAGCAAAGATATAATTTGTTCAGAAGAAATTGTTGTACAGTCCATCTCCTCTGTAGGATAATTCATGCAAGGTGGTTCTGTATCCATCAATTCCACCTCTGAACTAGCATTAGTTTGGCCCAGGCCTTCCAGGGCCGCGCCCTGTCTTCCAACCCTGAGCCCGTCAATGCACACATGGTTTAAATAGGGCCTAAAGCCATTATCATAGCCCCAATTTTCCTGGCTGTTACCTCCACAGGGATTCCGGTAATCCCAGCCCTTAGGCTTACCTGGGGACCTGGCTTTTGAGGCCTTCCTCTGAAGTTCCTCTGTACCGGTTGGTTCCCAGTTAAACCAGGGGGAAACAGTTCCCAACTGCTTTTTGGGCTGCTTGTAAGGCTGTGAGTGCTTCAGCTGTTCTGGTCTGCTTCTCCTGTAATTATCCACCGAAGCCTCTGACCTCCCGTTGGCTGAAAACTCTGCCCACCTCCTGACTGGGCATCTGCTTTCCTCTCTCTCCTCCCCCTTTCTGCCTGCTGGAGCCTCCTTATGAGACTGCCCTTCTGGGTAGGGCCTAGTCCCGCCCCCTAGCAGGTGTTCAAACTTCCCCCGTGACTCCTGGCTATATTGATAGCAGGGGCGTGTTTCCTTCTCTTGTGTTTTGTTTCCCCGGCAACTGGTAGCCATGTGTCTTTGTTTATCCCTCAGCCCTGCATTTCCTACCTGATTTTCTAGCTTCTCTGCCGGGCCAGAAGGGCTTGCTACATCACATATCCCCCCACTTAGAATATTACTTGCTGCCGGAGCCTGTGACGGACAGCATGTAATCCGCGAAAGGGCGTCGGCATTACTGTGCAGTCTACCCGCTCGGTGTTGCACCACAAAATCATAAGCCTGTAACGCTAGGTGCCATCGGGTTAACCTGGCGTTAGTGTTTCTCATTTGATGCAACCATTTTAAGGGCGCATGGTCAGTAATCAAATAAAATTTCCGGCCTGTCAAATAGAACCGCAAGGACTCTATCGCCCATTTAATTGCGAGACACTCGCGTTCTACGGTGGAATATTTCTGTTCCGCTCTGGACAATTTCCGACTTAAGTAAGTCACCGGATGTTCCATACCCTCAAATATCTGGGACATGACGGCTCCTAATCCCGTTTCCGAAGCGTCAGTTTGTACCAAAAATGGCATATTAAAGTTAACTCCTCTAAGGACTGGGGCTGTACATAACCTGTCTTTCAGCGTTATGAACCCTTTCTCCGCCTCCGGTGTCCACTTGAGGTTGTTCGGGGCATTTTTCCTGAGCATGTCTGTAAGCAAGGCACTTTCCTCCGCAAATCTGGGAATAAACCGGCGGTAGTATCCCACCAGGCCCAGGAATCCCCGCATTTGTCTTTTATTCAGTGGGCGTGGAAAGTTCTTCACGCTTTCCACCTTACTAGCTAAGGGCTCTACCACCCCTCCTCCCACCATGTGGCCTAAGTATTTTACTTTCTTGCCCGCGAAGAGACACTTCCCGGGGTTCACCGTGAGCTCCGCTTTCCTTAATGTATTTAATACTGCCTCTACCCTGGGCAAATGCTGGGCCCATGTGGTGCTATGGATGACAATGTCGTCCATATATGCCCAGGCGTATTCGTGGTGGGGCCGTAAGATGTGATCCACCAGTCTTTGACAGGTGGCCGCCGCCCCGTGAAGCCCAAAAGGCATACGCCTGAATTGGAACAACCCTATCGGTGTAGAAAAGGCTGTCTTAGGTTTAGAGGCCTGGGTGAGTGGTATTTGCCAATAACCTTTCGTTAGGTCTAATGTGGTCAAATACTTCGCCTGGCCCAATTTGTCTAATAGATCCTCAATTTGTGGCATGGGGTACGCATCGAAGTCAGAGATATTATTTATTTGTCTGAAATCAATACAGAAGCGTAGACTTCCATCTGGTTTGGGCACTAACACAATAGGGCTGGACCAGGGGCTTCTGGATTCTTCGATGATGCCCATTCGAAGCATGTCCCTTACCTGCTCTACCATTTCTTTTTTCCGGGCCTCTGGTAACCTATAGGGGCGTTGCCTAATTATTTTCCCCGGTTCCGTAATAATTTCATGGGCAACAATTCTGGTTTCCCCTGGCAATGTCGTAAGGACATCGGAGAACTTATCCAATACCTTTTTAAGTTCCTGTTGCTGTTGCCCGGATAACCCGTCCCCTATACGTGGCCCTGGAGTTTCCCTCCAATCGGCGGGCTGAGGACCAAAATCGTCCTCCTTCTGTTCTTCGGCGACAGCTGTCAGCCCTTTTAAATCTCCCACTCCGGTAGACCCAAATCCTCCTTCTCCTCTCCCCGTGGGAGTTAATGAGGCCACTTCTACCACTTCCGGGAAACCTACGCGTTCGCAAATCATTTGCGCTACCCTGTCACCTGCCTTTACCTGGAACTCTTCCTGACCAAAATTGAACATGAGCACTTTTACCTCTCCTCGAAAATCGGGGTCAATTACCCCGGCTCCTATGTCTATAAAGTATTTGGCGGCTAGGCCTGACCTGGGTGCTATCCTTCCATAGCATCCGGGCGGAATTTGGACCTTCACCCCGGTACTTATTAGGGCCTTCCCTCCCCTGGGTACCACCCTGTCTTCTACACTAAACAGGTCGTATCCTGCGGCAGCTTCCGACGCTCGCTGGGGACCCCTGGCCTGAACTGACACCTTACAATATTGCAATAGGAACTTTGGTTTTTCTGGAGTTAAACTCTTTTCCTTAGCTGGGCATTGTGGGCTACTTTTCCCCGGTTTTCCAAACAGAGGGGCGGGGACTTTAGTCGCAATGGCCTCCAATCTAGGTAGATCTTGGGACTCCCCCTCTCCTCCCCCCAAGGGAGCTTCACAGGGGTTGGATATTATGTTCTGCTCAGTGGTAAGACCTTCCTCGAGCCCCTGTCTAAAAGGTGGCCAATCTTTACCCAAGACGACGCTCTGTGGAAGGCGGGGGACTACTGCCATCAACATCTTCCCATCTGTTCCCAGCCCACTTATTCCTACTTCATATAAGGGGTAATGATAAGATGCCCCATGTATGCATCTTATTTTAACCCTTCCCACGGCTTGACCTGGTGCTGACTGGGCTTGTATGGTCTCCCAGAGCCGTTGGGAAACCATGCTCTGGTCAGCACCAGAGTCAAGCAGCGCCTGGGCCTCTATACCCTCCACTTGTACTGGGAGCAAAAATCCTGATTGACCTTTTCTTCCAATACCAGCTACCAATACTCTGCGTGCATCACATTCCCTTTTAAAATGCCCTATGCCCCCACATTTAAAACATTTTCCCTTCATGCTGGACATAGAAACATTTTCATCATACACTTTATACGGTACATTCTTACTTTTAATACCAGCCATTGCTGCACCGGGAGCGCTAGATTTTGGAGCTTTGCTAAACTCAGCTTCAAAATACTGCTCCGTCATACCAGCTGCTTCCTCTGCAGTTTTGCAATCCTGCAGCATAAGGAAGGTTTTAATTTCCACTGGTATTGCTTCTAAATATTGTTCCAATATTATTTCATCCATTATGGACTCCACCGTTCTATGCTCTGGCTTTATCCTTTTCCATGCCAACCCTTTCATTCTATAGTACAGCCCTTTTGGAGTTTCTCCAGGCCTCAACCCGGCCTTCCTGAATTGGCGCCTATAGAATGAAGGTGTTAAGCCAAGCCTATCCCTCACCACATCTTTAATAGCCTCATAGTTGTTTGTTAATGCAACAGGCATTGACTTGTAGGCTAATAAGGCTTCCCCAGATAGGGACATGGCGAATCTGAGAGCCCATTGCTCCTTAGGCAGCTTCATAGCCTCTGCCAGGCGCTCAAAGGCGTCCACATACTCATCTATGTTATCTGAAGAAGACAACTGTCCCAGCTTAAAGACATCCCCCCCCAACAGTCCTACCCCATGGGTATATTCGGGCAAGTCTCTTGCTGGCTCCTGTTGTTTCTTTACCAACAGTTCCATCAGTTCTTTCATTGGCTTTTGTTGCTCCATGATAGTAGCCATGGCTTGATCCTGGACTCTGCGGGTCAGTTCTAGCTGTTTATCCCACTGGAGAGACATCCAGCGTAACATCTCTTGGGGATCCATGGCAGCTGCTCCTGTACCTGAAAAGACACAAGAAAAACCCAAGTGCGGTCCACACTAAAAAAAAATTCCTTTTCCTCTTTTTTTTTTTTTTTTCCCCACTTGTGCACTACTGTTGTGCACTATGGCTGTACACTACTTCTCTCTTTATCCCTCTACACTTATGCCTAGCCCCTTTTACCTGGGCTCAGTGTAGAGTCAAACACTGAGAAAGTAGTTTTCTTTGTCTGATCGGTAGTCAGCCGAACACCGGTTCCTCCTGGTTATCAGCTGTTCCTTGCTGCTGGACTCTTGTCCCCTCCAGGTGTTCTTTAAATCCAAGTAAAATCCGAACTACTACGCCATTGTCGTGCCTCCCCTTGCCAGTACCCGTAGGTAGGGGTTAAGGAGGTTAAGTCCTTCTTTAAACCAAGGGCCTTTCACTTCCTGGAGCAGTGCTTGTTGGGAAGTGTAGTTTTTACCATCAGTTTTAAAAGAAGAGTAGTGTGACTCGAAGTGTTTATAAGCAAAGGGATTTATTTCCCCTCCCGGGGTTGGACTTTTACAAGGACAAAAGATGAACACAAATTAACAGCTCCTTGCAGAAAAAGGACAAAGTAAATGTAGCTTTCTTCAGCAAAAATACACATTTTTCTCTTTCCAGCAGTTAGAGCTTCAGCACATGGTTAATACCGCTCTGTTCCTTCACAGCCAGCATGTATTCTTTTCACCACAAAGTTTAAAGCAAAGATATAATTTGTTCAGAAGAAATTGTTGTACAGTCCATCTCCTCTGTAGGATAATTCATGCAAGGTGGTTCTGTATCCATCAATTCCACCTCTGAACTAGCATTAGTTTGGCCCAGGCCTTCCAGGGCCGCGCCTTGTCTTCCAACCCTGAGCCCGTCAATGCACACAGGGTTTAAATAGGGCCTAAAGCCATTATCATAGCCCCAATTTTCCTGGCTGTTACCTCCACAGGGATTCCGGTAATCCCAGCCCTTAGGCTTACCTGGGGACCTGGCTTTTGAGGCCTTCCTCTGAAGTTCCCCTGTACCGGTTGGTTCCCGGTTAAACCAGGGGGAAACAGTTCCCAACTGCTTTTTGGGCTGCTTGTAAGGCTGTGAGTGCTTCAGCTGTTCTGGTCTGCTTCTCCTGTAATTATCCACCGAAGCCTCTGACCTCCCGTTGGCTGAAAACTCTGCCCACCTCCTGACTGGGCATCTGCTTTCCTCTCTCTCCTCCCCCTTTCTGCCTGCTGGAGCCTCCTTATGAGACTGCCCTTCTGGGTAGGGCCTAGTCCCGCCCCCTAGCAGGTGTTCAAACTTCCCCCGTGACTCCTGGCTATATTGATAGCAGGGGCGTGTTTCCTTCTCTTGTGTTTTGTTTCCCCGGCAACTGGTAGCCATGTGTCTTTGTTTATCCCTCAGCCCTGCATTTCCTACCTGATTTTCTAGCTTCTCTGCCGGGCCAGAAGGGCTTGCTACATCACAGCTGGCAAGATAGTCAGCTTCCCATCTTCTCTCTCCTTTGTTTTTTTCTATGCCTGTAGCTCCACTCAAGATGGTATTAGGAGATGGGAGAGAATAGTTTCTCTGAGTAACATGATATTTTTTCGGCATTCTAAATCTTTCCGCTATATGGCTTACTGGCTCTTCTACTTCCTCTTTGATATCCCCTTACTTAATTGGTGCCCTATTCCTATAGTTTCTTCTATTGAGTATCTTGGGTTTATTCTTGACACTTTCCTCACTTTTCATGATCAAATAAGGCTGTGGTGAAACGTTCTTTCTTTGCTGTCCGTCAGATATGCTGTATCCGGTCTCTCCTCCCCGATTCTTCTGTCAGCACCGTACTCCTGGCCTTGGTCACCTCATGCTTAGATTATTGTAATTTTATTTACTCCAGATTACAACAATATCAATTTAAGCGCCTTCAATCTGTCCAGAACACAGCCATCCATCTGCTCCTTCATGCTACTAAATTTGATCATGTTTCTCCTTTGCTCATTTGGTCCCACTGGCATCCCCTTAGAAACCAAATTCAGTTCAAACTCCTTACCCTCACTCATAAGAATTTGCATTCTGGCTCCCCTGCATATCTATCCTCCTACATAATCCTGCCTCCCCGGATCCTCTGTTTATTTCAAGCAAATTGTCTCCACCTCCCTTTATCGGTGCAGGCTCGCTTCAAATCCACTCGGCACACGGCTTTTTATTTCTTGGGACCCAGCCTCTGGAATTTCCTCCCCGCTGAACTTCACCTCGAGTCCTCATACCCTAAATTCAAGTCCTCCCTGAAAATGCATTTGTTTCAACTGACTTTCGATCTTCCTCCACAGGTTCTTAAGGATTCTGACTTTTGACCCCTTCTTTTCTTCTCCCCATTTTTCCCTTCCCCACCTCCTTTTCTTAACTTTCTTTTTCTTTTCTTTTCATTTTGTTTATTGTACACTACTCTGTTGGTATGAAATATACATGCTGATTTTGGGTGTATAGACCTCAAAATCTCACGCACTGGTAATTCATGTGTTAGGAAGTAGAAGGCTACATGTCTTTATTTTTTTTTCAAGTAATTTGAGGAAGGCATTGCTATTAAAATAATGTATTTTGAATGAGACCTTCTGCAATAAAAAGAAACAAAATTCATTGAGAATAATTGGCTAACAGTAAAAATAATAATAACAAGTGGAAAAGTGCATATTTACAGTGAAACGCAATGACATGTTTCCCTTTTCCTCCATTCACAGCCTCAGATATGTCTGTGTGGGGGACTTAGTTGTAATAGCCATGTTAAGTAGGTCGGTAGCATAAGAGGGAATATGTGAATGGGTGTTTGGATGGGTGAGCATAGTGTAAAGTGCATATAGTATTTGTGTGTGAACCCATGGTATGATGTGTTTATCTATCTCCACAAGCAGAGTTTAGCTGTTTATCTGTGGGGATGTGTGGAGATTTGTGTGTCCAAGGGTGGAGATGTGTGTGTTTGTTGGTAGTACGAGTATGTGTTGGGAGCTCTCTCATGAGTATGGTGTTGGGGATGAGTTAGTCTGGTGTTGGGAGAGGGGTGGGGGTATAATTCTGGGTATGTAGGTTTCGCTCTCTCATGCACTTTTCCCTGTCCTCCTATACAAACTCCTTTTTTTCTCATCCTCTTGTACTATTCTCCCTGCCTGCTCTTTACCACTTAACCTTCATGTCCTTCCCTACTTTCCTTGTACCACGCTGCACTTTCCCATTTCCCCACTTCCCCCTCTACTCTTCCCTCTCCATGCACTATGCCTTTCCCTTTTCTTCCCCTTCCCCATCCCTTCCTTATGTTCCACCCCCTCATTCTGTCCTTCTTTTTCCTTTCTTTTTCTTACCCTACTCCTTCCCTTATGTCCTGCCCCTCACCCTTTTATTTTCCTTCTGCTCTGTTCCCTTACTGCCACACTTTCCCTGCTCTCTAATTCCACCCCCTATCCAGACCTTTGCCAGTCTTCCTTGAAGGTATCTGGGGACTCCTGTAGGCTCTTTCATTTCTGCAGAAGCTGCCCCATTCTTCTTTGCCAATGGTTCTTAGAGAGTCCTACCAACTCTTCCATTTCTTCAGCAACTTGCCCGCTCTTCTTTCCCTTTGCTGGTGGGACATGGGGACCCCCATTGGCATTTTAATGTTTTGGCACTGCTACTGCTCTTCTTTCTCTTCACCAATAGGACCTGAGGACTATCACCAATCCCTTAATCTTTTGGCACTGTTACAGCTCTTCCTCCTCTTTGCTGGCAGGTCCTGGAGACTCCTGCCAGTCCTTTAGTATTTTAGCACTTCCAGTGCTCTTCTTCCTCTTAACTGGTGGAACCTGGGGACTCCTGCTGGCTCTTTAATTTTTTAGCACTGCTGTCGCTCTTCATTCTCTTCACCAGCAGGATCTGGGAACTCCCACCAGCTCTTCGATGCTGTGCTTGGCCTCCTCTTCACTGGTGGGGCTTGGGGATTTCCACCAGCTCTGTGCTGGAGTGAAGCCCTACACATCTGTTTGCACATGCCCAAAAAGATGTGTATGGACAGATGGATAAAAAGACAGCTGGTTGGACCCTCCCCAGTATAGGCGTGAGCAAAATGTGCCTGATAAATAGAATGGGCCAGATCATGGCTCAGAAATATAATTTGGTTGAATCATGAGATTGCTGAGGATCCCAGATAGCAAATTGCTACCTATCTAGGTAGGATTGTGGAATAAGTAGTATCCAATTCATGCCCTTGCAGAATTTGTCATAGACCTTTTCACCAGCTAAAGAATTTCATAATTCAAATTATATACTGAATCACATATGGTAGGTATATACTAAGAGGAGATTATGGCTTAATGATCATAGGGACATGTTTCCTAAGGTGCGAGGGATTTAGCACATGATTTCAGCATGGCAATAAAAGGTAGTGGGGGCCCTAGCACCCAAAATCCTATGCTTCCCTGGTAGCACATGGTGGGGCATGGTGGGGACTGGGTGGGTCAGGGATAGAACGCAGGTGTTGCTGGCATGCTTGCTGCCCTTAGCTTGGATGCACTTAATGCCATCTCAATGTATTGCATTAAGTGTACCTGCATGCTGGCTTGCTCGGGGCCACACCTTGGGCCTGTGTGACATTCGTAGTAAGCGCTGACTCCTCACACTAGTAACGTGGCCCACATGCGGCTTAGTAAACATGTGCCATAGTGATTAAACAGGAATTGGCTTATAGATAGATTGAGAGAGAGCTTTCTGAATGCAAAGCAATCTGGTGCTATGCCTTCAGTACCTACATATGTCTATTTTCGCATTTCTCCCTGTTAAGTCACAACAGTTGTTCATTTCCATGGATGAACCTCTTTGCTTTTGCAAAAGATAGTTTATATTCAAAGACAAATGTGTACTTGCCGTAAGTTGCCAGTTGCACTAAACTTCTTGTAGTTCATTATAAATGATCACTCAGCCTATTGTATACAATCAATAATACTAAAAGACTGTCTTGTCATCTTATCGGACTACATGAGTTTTAGCTGTTCCTTTATTAATCCTCGCAAAAAGAAGAGAAAGGGCATCCTTTAAACATTCCAAGCACCCCTTCACGTTGAGTGTGATCCTGACACTGCCCAGGGAACCTGCTGTTCCTTTGTTTATAGATGGAAGTGTGATAACCTGATAGCTCAGTTGTAGGGTCAGGCATGAGGACAAGCAGGGAGTTCTTTTCCATCATCTCTGAATCCTGGAGGTGACTTTTCTGACCACCCTCACTATATGGGCTTTCAGTTGAGTCTTAGTTTGCCCACTGACAGAAATGTTTGGAATGTGGCAAAGAGAAACTCTGGAACTTTGACCTGCTTTCCAAAACCTGTGAATGTGGTTCAAATTTTTGTTCTGTAGAAGAGTAACAAGAAAAGTTATAGGTGATACCTTTATATTGGGTTAAATTAGTTTGCCCAGACCAGATGGAGGGATAGTAGCACTCAAACATTAGCCACAATCATATATAGTAACCGGTGTGATTGAGAAATGACTGTATGTAGTAATGCTGGCTAGTGCTTCAAGAAGTCAGTATGAATGAACCCTATGGACCCTACTTACTAAAGTGTGGCAAGCTTTTGTATCGAAATTACATTAACTGTGTTAGTTGAAACCCTCTACGGTAATAGTTAGGACCTTTTCCAGCACTTTTGGGAGATGGCTGTGCAGTTGACAGAAAAAAGTTGGCTAACTTATGTTGACTGTATTGCCAATAACATGAAATGTACCTAACTACACCCCTAGAGGTGAACTTAACTGCAGTGTGGTATCTCTACATTAGAGCTAGCACACGGTAATGACTTCCATGTTAACTACAAGGCAGAGTCCACGCCCATTCTAGATTCCCTAGGAATGTCCAAGTTAGTTGGAAATGTCAGCAGCTAACATAGTGCTGCGCTGTTAGTTATTTAAAACAAGAATTAATGTGAACTAACAGAGCTTGGTAAATAGGGGTCTCCATGTGTGTATATGTGCTGTAATAGCCCTATAGTCCAGAGGCTGCTGAATTCCTTCAATATCTGCTCTGTGTTTAGTAGATGAGATGTACAATCTATACAAAGAGGTTTCAAAAGAGCAATTTATAGGCCACCCATCTACTAGTTCCTGGGGGGTTGATAAATTAAAAATTCATAATAAAACATACGGTAAGTTTGAGCACGTGAGGTATGCTTGAAAGATTGTAAGCTACGATGAGCAGGGACCATCTTTTACTTGAGTCTCTGTAGCACTCCGTACGCCTTGTAACGCTATACAAATGTTCAGTAGTAGCAATAGTAGTAGTGAAAGAGAAAGGGAACAAAGTGGTAAATGAAAAATAATAATATTGGCCAAAGCAGATTTCAAAAGGAAGCACAGCAACTCCAGGCAAGAAAAGCCAAAGATCAAAGATGAGGATGGGCCAAAGAATTGCAAGATCACAGCAGGGAATCAGAGCCCTAAGGACAACAAGAATTTAGTGGGGTCAGGTAACATGGAGATACGTGCTGGAGTAATGGAGGACCAAGCTCTGGTAAAGGAGACAGGTGAGATTTAAGTATGTATATGTATCAGAACAGCAAATGCTTCCAAATAAAATGGGGCTTGAAAGGAAATAGGAATCATACAGCAGGTATGGATGATCAAACTGACCAGGAAAACCATATTAATGTCTGCAAGTGGGAGGGTGGAAGAACTCTTGTCATGAATTCTTTTTAGAAACATAGTCACCTGTGAGTCAGTGGCAGAATCTTACACTTGTCTATTTAGTTGTACCTACGATTCGACTTGTTCAAGCCATGGTATTTTCAATAACATCATATGGATGTGAAAGCTGGACAGTGAAAAAGATAGACAGCAAGAAAATTGATGCCTTTGAATTATGGTGCTGGCGGCGAATACTGTGTATACCATGGTTTGCCTGAAGAACAAACCAGTTGGTACTAGAGGAGATCAGACCTAAGCTTTCTTTAGAAGCTCAGATGACAAGACTTCGACTTTCATACTTTGGATACATCATGCGAAGAGAGAGATGATTAGAGAAAGACATCATGCTTGGCAAGATAGAAGGTCAACGCAAAAGAGGAAGGCCAGCAATGAGATGGATTGATACAATAACAGCAGCTATGGGTACCAGTCTGTCAACAATGAGCCGCCTGACTGAAGACCGAACACAATTTAGGATAGCTATCCAGAGGGTCGCCATGAGTCGACTGCGACTCGACGGCACTTAACAACAACAACTATTTACCCACCAGCACTTAAACGTATATTATTTTACATTTAGGAGGTAATTTTATAATTCCTTTGCACATAAAATACCAATTTATTTGCATGACAGGACTCTTAAAAATTAGGTCACACCTAAATGTATGCGTGGTGCAAGAGGCACCTAATTGTAGAGTAGGGGGTATGTTTACTAAGGAGCGTTAAGGTAGCAAAGGTGCTATTAACAGGCACTATTGGCACCGGTGAGTGGCTAACACTGCAGAAAGCATCAATAATACTGGAATAAAGTGTGTTAGCTGGTTCCCTAGAGCAGGGGCGGCCCAAGGGGGGTGCGGGGCCATGTGCGGAGACTCGGTGCGGGGCCTCATTTGCATAAGGGGCCTCATTTGCATAAATATTTGCATAATGTTACCATACACGAACTTTTAGTAAACATGCCTCTTAATGAGTGTATGAATAAAGAAAGACTAAAAGACTTCTACATTACTATAATCCAATGCCAACCGCCAGACACATTAGGAACTACTACAAACACTGCCCATTTAGAACCCATAGCAAACCCGCCGTATCCTAACAGCACTACCAGGACTCATAAAGCACCATACCCTAACTATCAAAAGGAAACGCTGCAAATATTAAACCAATACATTTCAGAGAACAACAATACATGACCTACTGGGGAAAGAGAACAAGTGGCAATGTCAAATAGGAATTACATAAACAGAATACCTCAGCTCAGTTACACATGCAGAACATAGACCATCACCAAACAAGGAATCACAATTTAGAAACAGGAAGACAATAATTAAACTGGGAATCCCAAAAGCCAAACTTGGAATGTACAACACTGTAGAAATAAAACTATACATTAATTTGCTCTTGTACTAAACAAAGCGCAGACGTTAATGATGCACATTTCCCAGAGCTGACATATTCCAATTAATAAATTCAAAATAAAGAGATATTTTTCTACCTTTTGTGCATTTTTTTTCAGCTGCAATTGCTCCAGCCACTTTCTTCTGGTTTCTTCGTGTCTTCCGCTAACTCTTCATCGTCTGCTGTCCATTTGTCTTTTCTTCTCTCTTCTAGTTTTTTTCCATTCTCTCTCTACATCTGCTTTAACATACTAATCTTTCTCCTTTTGCTCTTTCCTCATTCCTATTTCATCCACTCAAATTTTACTCCTCCATCCTCAATCCCCACTTACTCTCCCAATATCCGGACAATTGTAGATTTGTCTTCCCTCCCACACAAAATATTTTTTCCCTCTCCATTTCACTCTCCCAGCTCCATCCCATTCTAATCCTCCCCCAACATCAGCTCCATTCTAGTTCCAGTCCCACCCAGCATCCGCTCCCTTCTAGTCCCGGCATCAGCCCATTTCCAGTCCTAGCCCCCCATAAGCCCATTTCCAATCCTAGCTCCCCCATCTATTTGCAGTCCCATCCGAGTCCCTCCATCAGCTCATTTCCAATCCCAGCCCCCCATGAGCCCATTTCTAGTCCTTTCCTAGCCCCACCATCAGCCCATGTCAAGTCCTAGCTCCCCTCCACTCAGCCCATTTCCAATCCAAGCCCCCCATGAGCCTACTTCCAGTTCTAGCCTCCCCCCCATGGCCCATTACCAGTCCTAACCCCCCCCCATGGCCCATTACCAGTCCTAACCACCCCCCCCCATCAGCCCACTTCCAATCTTAGCCTCCCCCCCCATGGCCCATTACCAGTCCTAACCACCCCCCCCCATCAGCCCACTTCCAGTTTAGCCTCCCCCCTCCCATAGCCCATTACCAGACCAAACCCCCCTTCCCCCCTAACACCCCAAATTAAAACAAAACAAAAAAACCAACCCGGCTGCTTCTGCCGCGGCAGCATCACGCGCTCGGCCGGGGGCCCCCCCCCCCCGCCCGGCAGAGCCTCCCTGCATCATCAGCTTTCTTCAAGTCCCAAAACGCGGGCTTCTTTCAGAGCCGCGAGTTTCCTTTCTCGCGGCTCTGTTAATCCCGCCGAGGGTGATGGAAAATCCCATCAGCCCCGGCGGGATTAACAGAGCCGCGAGAAAAGAAACTCTCGCAGCTCTGAAAAAAGCCCGCGTTTTGGGACTTGAAGAAAGCTGATGATGCAGGGAGGCTCTGCCGGGCTGGGGGGGGGGGGGCCCGCGGCAGAGCTCTTGATGCTGCCGCGGCAGAAGCAGCCGGTTTGTTGTTTTTTTTTTAAAACTTGGGATGCTGAAGAATGTTTTTTGCGCGGGGCCCCCTGAAACGCGGGGCCCTGTGCAAAAAACATTCTTGCTCAATGGACGGGCCGGCCCTGCCCTAGAGTTAAGGTTAAAAGGGGTGGAGAGGGGTATTAATGGGGCGGAGAATAGGTGGGGATAGGCTATGTTCCGTCACCGCTGATTGTTGTTTCCGAGCATTACAGGCACAGCTGGCAGGAATCCCAATACTAGCTCAGAGTTCGTATTAAGGGCTACCACTGAATGGAGAAAGACGTTTGTGTCATACAAGCAGCACACAGGGAGCTTACGATTTAGCTGTATGCAATGTGCTACTCCTGTTGTAGCTCTAGAATTAGTGATAGTAGTGCTTCATTGGCAGTAACAGCATGGTGTCCTAGAAATGAAGTGGACTATATTGTTGGTGCCAGATTGCCACAAGAGGCAGCATGGGAGCGATGCAGTGTGTCAGGTTGATCCTCTAGGCCAGCGATGGCGAACCTATGGCACGCGTGCCAGCTGTGGCACGCGAAGGCCTTGCAGCTGGCACGCGGGAAGGTCGCAAATTAATATATGCCGGCTCATGGCAATTAAAAAAAAAAAAAAAGCTGGCCGCGGCGGCGGCATGGAGTGTCCCGCGGGGCTTCCTCTGCCCGGCGGGACTCTCCCGGCGCAGCTCAGCCCCTCTCTGCCGGCTTGCAGATACGCAAAGGGAAAGTCTCCCTCGCGTCTCTGTTAAGCCCGCAGGGGCTGATGGGAAATTTCCCATCTGCCCCTGCGGGCTTAACAGAGACGCGAGGGAGACTCTCTCTCCCTTCGCGTATCTGCAAGCCGGCAGAGAGGGGCTGAGCTGCGCCGGGAGAGTCCCGCCGGGCAGAGGAAGCCCCGCGGGACACTCCATGCCGCCGCCGCGGCCAGCTTTTTTTTTTTTTTAATTGCCATGAGCCGAGGGGGGGGCGGGTAGGACTGGCAAAGGGCTAGGGGGGGGGTTAAGACTGGCAATGGGCGAGGGAGGGAGGGGGGTTAAGACTGGCAATGGGCTAGGGAGGGAGGGAGGGAGGTTAAGACTGGCAATGGGCTAGGGAGGGAGGGAGGGAGGGAGGTTAAGACTGGCAATGGGCTAGGGAGGGAGGGAGGGAGGTTAAGACTGGCAATGGGCTAGGTAGGGAGGGAGGTTAAGACAGACAATGGGCTAGGGAGGGAGGGAGGGGGGTTGAGACTGGCAATGGGCTAGGGAGGGAGGGAGGGAGGGGGGTTGAGACTGGCAATGGGCTAGGGAGGGAGGGAGGGAGGGGGGTTAAGACTGGCAATGGGCTAGGGAGGGAGGAAGGGAGGTTGAGACTGGCAATGGGGGAGGAGGGAGGGAGGGAGGTTGAGACTGGCAATGGGCTAGGGAGGGAGGGAGGGAGTTTGAGACTGGCAATGGGCTAGGGAGGGAGGGAGGTTGAGACTGGCAATGGGCTAGGGAGGGAGGGAGGTTGAGACTGGCAATGGGCTAGGGAGGGAGGGAGGGAGGGAGGGAGGGGGGTTGAGACTGGCAATGGGCTAGGGAGGGAGGGGGGTTGAGACTGGCAATGGGCTAGGGAGGGAGGGAGGTTGAGACTGGCAATGGGCTAGGGAGGGGAGGGAGGGAGGGGGGTTGAGACTGGCAATGGGCTAGGGAGGGAGGGAGGGAGGGGGGTTGAGACTGGCAATGTGCTAGGGAGGGAGGGAGAGTGGGGGGGTGAGACTTGCAGAGTGCGAGGGAGGGAGGTAGAGGGGTTGAGACTTGCACTGGGCTCGGGAGGGAGGGAGGGCGGGTGGTTGAGACTGGCAATGGGCTAGGGAGGGGGGGTTAAGACTGGCAGTGGGCTGGGGGGGTTAAGACTGGCAGTGGGCTATGGGGGGGTTAAGACTAGCAATGGGCTGTGGGCTGATGAGGGCTGGCAATGGGCTATGGGGGGGGGGGTTAAGACTGGCAATGGGCTATGGGGGGGGGTTAAGACTGGCAATGGGCTGTGGGCTGATGAGGGCTGTCTGGAAATGGGGTGATGGGGGGGTTAGGACTGGTAATGGGCTATGGGGGGGTTAAGACTGGTAGTGGGCTGATGGGGGGGTTAGGACTGGTAATGGGCTATGGGGGGGTTAAGACTGGCAGTGGGCTGATGGGGGGGTAGGACTGATAATGGGTTATGGGGGGGCTAGGACAGGAAATGGGCTGATGGGGAGGGGTTAGGACTTGAGGTGGGCTGATGTGGTTAGGACTGGTAATGGGCTGTGGGCTGATGGGGGGGTTAGGACTGTCAATGGGCTATGGGGGGCTGACTGGAAATGGGCTGATGGGGGGGGTTAGGACTGGTAATGGGTTATAGGGGGGGCTTAAACTGAAAATGGGGTGATGGGGGTTAGGACTGGAAGTTGATTGACGGGGGGCTAGGACTGGTAATGGGTTGGGGTGTTGCTAGGACTGGAAATGGGCTGAGTGGAAGGGGAGGCTTGAACTGCAAATAGCTGATGGGGAGGGGGCTTGGAATGGAAATGGGCTGTGAGGGAAGGGAGCTAGGACTGAAAATGGGCTAATGGAACAGCTAGGATAGGACTGGAAATGGGCTGTTGGGGGAGCTAAGATTGGAAATGGGCTGTGGTGGGGGCTTGAATTGAAATGGACTCATGGAGGGGCTAGAACTGGAAGTAGGCTCATGGGGGGGCTTGGGCTGGAATTGGGCTGAGTGGAGGGGAGCTATGATTTGACATGGGCTGATGGTGGGGCTAGGAAATGACTAGAAATGGGCTGATGGGGGGGCTAGGATTGAAAAATGAGCTGATGAAGGGACTTGGACTGGAAATGGATGGGGGAGCTAGGACTGGAAATGGGCTGATGGGGGGCTAGGACTGGAAATGGGCTGATGCAGGGACTAGAAGGGAATGGATGCTGGGTGAGACTGGAACTAGAAGGGAGCTGATGTTGGGGGAGGATTAGAATGGGATGGGGCTGGGAGAGTAAAATGGAGAGGGGAAAA
The DNA here is from genome assembly GCA_033557465.1 of Ichthyophis bannanicus. Lineage (NCBI taxonomy): Eukaryota > Metazoa > Chordata > Amphibia > Gymnophiona > Ichthyophiidae > Ichthyophis > Ichthyophis bannanicus. Next base: position 1,029,369,441 of record CM066033.1, on the reverse strand, counting down.
ATATTTTGTGTAGGAGGGATGAAAAATCTACAATTGGCCAGGTATTGGGAGAGTAATTGGGGATTGAGGATGGAGGGGTAAAATTTGTGTGGATGAAATAGGAATGAGGAAAGAGCAAAAGGAGAAAGATTAGTATGTTAAAGCAGATGTAGAGAGAGAGAGAATGGAAAAAAAACTAGAAGAGAGAAGAAAGGACAAATGGACAGCAGACGATGGAGAGTTAGCAGAAAACATGAAGAAACCAGAAGAAAGTGGCTGGACCAATTGCAACTGAAAAAGAAAATGCACAAAAGGTAGAAAGATATCTCTTTATTTTGAATTTATTAACTGGAATATGTCAGCTCTGGGAAATGTGCATCATTAACATCTGCGCTTTGTTTGTTACAAGAGGAAATTCCTATTTGACGTTGCCACTTGTTCTCTTTCCCCAGTATTTTCTGAAATGTATTGGTTTAATATTTGCAGTGTTGCCTTTTGATAGGTAGGGTATGGTGCTTTGTGAGTCCTGGTAATGCTGTCAGGATACGGCGGGTTTGCTATGGGTTCTAAATGGGCAGCGTTTGTAGTAGTTCCTAATGTGCCTGGCGGTTGGCACTGGATTATAGTAATGTAGAAATCTTTTAGTCTTTCTTTATCCATACACTCATTAAGAGACATGTTTACTAAAAGTTAGTGTATGGTAACATTATGCAAATATTTATGCAAATAAGACCACTTATGCAAATGACGTGCTGGCACTTTGAGGAAATTCTTTGGTTTTGTGCGGCAGTTTGGGCACTCGGGCTCAAAAAGGTTAGCCATCACTGCTCTAGGCTGACCAGATGCCCCCCTAGGGTGTACATTTGTGAAGTCTGTTGTGATTCTGCTGTGACTGCTGTGGCCCCCATACATGCTTCTGTTGTCTGAAATGAATTGGCTTACTGCTACTGCCATTACACAGCCATGTTAGCATTGTATGTGGTTGAGGATGGCAGTCAAAGTCGCTTCTGCCTGCTGTTGTAGAAAGCCTAATCCTGGCCCCGCATGTCAGGTGCAGTGCTGCTGTGTCTACTGCCATGGGCTTGCCAAGCAAGTCATTGGCAGGTAAAGCGGAGGCCATGGTGAATCCTCCTATCTTTGCAATGGCGAGGTTCAAGACAGAAGCTTATGTGCTCAAAGCCCCTGCTAGAGGGGGGGGGGGGCAGGAGCAGCATGCTATGACTAGCTATATGTGTGTCACTGCCTCAAGGCCACCTGCAGCACTGAAATGTTGCCTGCACTATGACAGTAGGGAGTGAGGGATCGGCTGGCATGACATCCACTCAGATTGGTGGACCCAGGTAGCTGCCTAGGTTGCCCATTGGATGGCCTATCTCTGGGTACTGTGCTATGACCATCTGAGTTAGGACTGACCATGCATTTCCTAAGAAGAGACAGCATTGTGTGACTCTCTTAACCTGCATTGTGACAGAATGCGTGGCGAAGGCCAAGAAATGGTGCCTATACATGTCACATATGTGGCCCCTATAACACAGAGACTGGGAAGTGGTGTCTGCCACCTGCTATTGCCTTCCTACTCTGAATGTGCATGTGTTGGGTCCTGACCACATCATCAGTCCCAAAGTGGTGGACAGGTTGCCTGTGTCCACCCATGACTCTCACATCTTGCAGTAATTAGCAGTATGACAGTACCTTTAGGGGGAAAAGTTATATCAGGATGCCCCCCGACATGCACATATTGGGTGGATATGTTCATGTTGGTGGAAAAATATGCCACTGATGCAGGCATACCATGCAATGTGATAACAGCACATGTCAGAGGACAAATAACCACCCTACTCTCTCAGTTGCAAAGTGATGACCATAATGTGTGTGTGAACCAGTGACCCTTCCATGATTAAGCCGTCAGGTAGCTACATCAAGCTGAACCACATGTGATGAAAGCCTCCCACCTGTGCTCTTCCAAATTTAAGATTATTCCCAAACTGGGCCACCTGCACACAAGTGGAAATGGTTTTGTGGGTCACTCTGCTAGGTCAACCATGGTCTGGAATGTGTGTGTGCATGTATCATGGCCTTCCCATCTGGTAGGACAGATCCCATATGCAAGACATAAATGTCAGTTGAACCAGCAGCATATCAATGCAGTACTTCCATATGGACTTTGGGAAGGGGGCCAATTGGATCTGAAGCATGGGAGAGTGCCTGTGCTGCACTGGCAATGTTTGCAGTGTCCATGGTTAAGGCCATGACATTATATGGAAGTCTAAGCATGGCACTATATTCAGTGTTCAATGTCCAGAGCGGTGTAGGGGGAAATAGTATTCAGGGAGGTGACAGATGTAGGCCACTATGGACCCACACATACTCACAGTCTGTCTCTGGGGCACTTATCTATGCACCTTGCATTACAGAAGGCCTCCTCACTTTCAACATAAAAGGTACACAAATGAAGAGTAGAGGTATTGGGTATTGTCTACAACAGAGCAGTGTGCACAGAATGTATATGAGTCAGAGATTAGGTAAATGGCTAAGCCATCCTAATGTGGGTCTGTCACAAGCATGACCAGGGTGCACACATCAGTTCATGCTGAGAGGCCACTCTCACTCTGACCAAGCTGTGACCACATCATGGCTATGTATCCACATAGTGCTATATAGGGTCAAGCTGTGTCTTTATTGCAATTCAGTCACTAGCCAGGCTGCTGGACATCCATACTGCTTGTACAAAGCCCCCGTCTTCATGGTAGCTATGTGTACATGCAGCAGGTGATGACTTGCAGACTGGGCACAGATGGTTTGTAAGTGGCTGACACAGCCCAGTGTTGTCCAACATATGCAAGCTGCCTGTGATTGATCTAGCTGATTAGAATTCTCAGAAAGAGAGGCTAGCAGTTCTTCTTGGGCTGATGACTCTGCTCTTGGCAGACCCTGCTGGTTGGTGTCAGCACCCCCTCCCCCTTCCTGCCTAGACAACACATCATCCAGGTTCCTTGGAAATAGCTGCCACAACCTTAGGGATAACAGGAGATGTTATAGGAGAGTACCTGGCCAACAAGTGCAGGATACAAGGGCCAGATAAGACATGGTCCCCTTACATGCTGCAAGAAGAACTTCTCCCTGCACCGGGGCTCAGCCCCAATCAGAAACAGCATGGCCCTTTAACTTGGAAACGCCATCGGGCGCTGAACACAGCTGCAGCCATCGCCATCATTGGGCTCCCCCTGATCGGGGTAGAGACGGGGAGCGGGAAGAAGAACTCCTCCCCACACCGGGGCTCAACCCCAATCAGAAACAGCATGGCCCTTTAACTTGGAAGTGCCATTGGGCCCTTTGGCGTGGCCCTTAGGCGAGGATCCAAGGCCATCAAACTGAAGAAACATATCCCCCATATGCAGAGTATTGCAGGAGCAGCAAGAATTCAACAATCCACTGACCGCTCAGACTTAATGGACTGCAACAAACTACAGCCACAGCCTCACTCACCACACCGGGAGCCGTACCAGCATCAGGGAGTAGAGCGGGAAGTATTGCTACTCCCTGATCGGCTCCCTAAGGCCAATCCAGCTCCTTCCTCCACAACTTAAAAGCAGTAGCGTCCCATGAGGTTACTCAACAGACAACATTGAACTCCAACCAAAAAAGCCCCGGAAGTGCAACCAAGAACAATCAGGACAGGGAAAGCAGCTGGGAACCGTGTCTGCTAGCGGTGAGTAGCTCACCCCACACTAAGGACACTAACATAGAACACCAACCCCTTCAAGCTCTTCCAACACACAAAAGCAACAAACCCTTATGCAGACAACAAATGTTCAAAAGGACATTCTACCAACAAATGTATGCTCTTATACTAAGTCTTACCCAATGCTGTTACCAAACAAATGCATACTACTACACTACCTACTATACAGCCTTACAAGCTCCCCCCATATACATATCATACCTCCCTACCATACACCAACTTATACACATACCTAATTACTACAAACCTTACAGCAAAAGACCTGCCAGATACACTCAAACAAATCCATTGTCACACAAATTCATACCTCATTCACATCCTCCACATACCACCCGCATAACCGTAGGCCTGATAAACGCAAGATCAATATGCAACAAAACAAACACCATTACTGACTACATCCATGAAAACAACATTGACATCCTATGTATTACTGAATCATGGCTCAAGAATACAGACCAAGTAATACTGAATCAAATAACACCACCAGCATTCACAGTATACAACTGCCCCAGAACCCACAAACGAGGAGGCGGAGTATTAATCCTGGCCAGAACAGAATTAAGGCTCAAGATGTCAACCTCCAAAAGCTCCGAACACTGCAAATTCATCAACACTGAAAACAAGCATCTATCCATCTGCCTGATCTACCGACCCCCCAACGCCCCAACAGAGGACACATCCAATATCCTGGATATGATATATGCAGCTAACTTCCCACACAAGACCCTCATTGTGCTAGGAGACCTAAACCTCACATCTGCCTCAACAACAATTGAAATGGCTTTTCACAAAGCAATGGAATCCATTCAACTCAAGCAAGTACTATCGGGCCCATCCCACCGCTCTGGCTCTACACCAAATCGCATATACGTACCAACTAACACCCTAGATCATGGTCACATGTGATTACCTAAAACTACACCAATACCATGGTCAGATTACCATGCCATATTATTTGAACTCCACCACAATACCCAGCAGGCAGCTCGGAAAACTGAACAGCCAACCAGACGCTTCAAAGCCTTTAACAAAGAGGACTTCCTCAAAGACACCGTGCAATCCCTACCCCAAGATTTCACCGACTTGGACGAAGCCGTCGACGCATGGAATACCACCATACTTATCGCATCTCAACTCACACCTTGAAAGAATCCATACCACAACAAAAACAGGCCCAGATCCACCCCGTGGTATTCTAACACAATAAAAGAATCCAAAAGAAAATTACAACTTGAATGTCGCTGGAGACGGAACAAAGCAGAAACTACTCTGAAACAATACCAGGAGAAGCAAAAAGAATACAATAACCTAATAAACAAACATAAACACCAATACCACACAAACCTTATACTAAAAGCCTGTAATAAACCTAAATAACTCTTCAATATTGTTCGAACCCTAACAAATGACCCGACCATGAAAGAGAAAAGCAAGATGCACCCACAAACCTTTGCTGATTATCTAATAGCCAAGAATAGTACTACCACACCCCAAAAGAACATCTCTCTTATGGACACAGTAACTGAAGATAGCTCTACAGCTACCAATCAATGGAAGAACTTCTGCATCCCATCAACGAAACAAATAGAACAAACCATCACTGCCCTAAACACCACTACCTCTCCATCGGACCCCTGCCCGGTGACTTGGATTAAATCCACCAAAGAAGAATTCAACATATTCATCCAAAAGATAGTAAGCACCTCTCTCACTCAAGGCTACATGCCCAAAGCACTCAAGCAATCTACTATCCTCCCCATCCCTAAAACCACTTCATCAAATAGCACCGACTCTTCAACCTACCGCCCAATAACCAGCCTCCCATTCCTGGCAAAAATAACCGAAAAATTGTACAGAGACAGCTCCAAGATCATATTGACAAATTTTCCCCACTTGATCCCCATCAGCACGGATTTCGTCCACAACATGGTGTTGAGTCACTTCTCATACATCTACTCGACAACTTAATCAAAGGGATCGACAAGAGAAAGCAAGACTTCTTACTAATATTTATCGACATATCAGCTGCCTTCGATACAGTTTACCATCACATCTTTCTGAAGCGACTAATGGAGATTGGTCTACAAGATACCACCATCAAATTGTTCCAATCATACCTCGAAGCTAGACAACAGAAAGTAAAATCTGGGAACCTCTCCTCAGCACCCTTCAGTACCACTCAAGGAGTTCCCCAAGGCTCATCACTATCAGCTCTTCTCTTCAACATCTATATTCAGCCTATATGCAAAATATTCAACAAATACAAGATACAATATGCCATATATGCTGATGATATCATGGCATACACCCCTATTCAACTGGACTCCCCAGACTACACCACTATATCAACCTTCATCCATGAAATAACATCCTGGCTTACTAACAACAATTTAAACATTAACATAAAAAAATCTGAAGCAATCATCATTACGAGAGACTCCACATTCATTCCTCCTACTTCTATCAACATATCCAATACACCGATTACAATAAAAGACAAAGTCAGATATCTTGGAGTGATTCTAGACAAGCAGCTTACCCTCCAACCACATATTAACAAGATATCCAAAACAGCATTCTTCAAACTCGCAACGCTCCGGAGACTAAAACCCCTCCTCAATAAGGAACATTTCCGCACAGTATGCCAGGCCATCATTACACCTGTGCTGTACTACTGTAATATCCTATTCCAAGGCCTACCTAAACAAACCACCCATCCATTACAAATAGTCCAGAACACTGCTGCCCGCATTATTGCTAGCGCTTCAATACAAGACTACATAACTCCAATACTACATGATCTGCACTGGCTACCAATCTCCTCACGGGCAAAATATAAATCAGCACTTACCATCTTCAAAATTAAAAACAATATGTCAGCAGGAATACTACAGGAACTCATCGGAACCAAAGCAAGCAAAAGACCAGACAGAAACAGCACCAAAAACAACATACCAACACCCACTCTGTTCACAAGAACCAACAAATCCACATCCGTGCGAGCCTTCTCTCTTGCTGCACCCACTATTTGGAATGCTCTACCAGATATTCTAAGATCCACAACTGATAAAAAGGAATTCAGAAAGCTGCTCAAAACCACCCTATTCATTGAACAATTCAACAAAGACCATCAAGCACCAATCACCCCACAAGCCGATGGACACAAGCCATGAACACTATAAGGACTTCACATGAACCAGATTATAAGAACATAAGAACATAAGATATGCCATACTGGGTCAGACCAAGGTCCATCAAGCCCAGTATTCTGTTTCCAACAGTGGCCAATCTAGGTCATACGTACCTAGCAGTTTCCCCAAGGGACACAGGTTCCACAATGCTTGTATTGGTTCAAGCATTGATATCCTGGGTCCCTTCTTAATAATGGTTTATGGACCTTTCCTCCAGGAACTTGTCCAAACCTTTTTTAAACCCAGCTACACTAACAGCCTTTACTACATCCTCCGGTAACAAATTCCAGAGTTTGATTACACGTTGAGTGAAAAAATATTTTATTTTATTAGTCTTAAATAGTTTATTCTGTAGCTTCATTGCATGTCCCCTAGTCTTTCTATATTCTGATAAGGTAAACAATAGATCTACGTTTACCCGTTCCACTCCGTTCATTAATTTATAGACTTCTATCATAACTCCCCTCAGCCGTCTCTTTTCCAGGTTAAAGAGCCCCAATCTTTTTAGCCTTTCTTCATAGGAGTATCCTTCCATCCCCTTTACCATTTTGGTGGCTCTTCTCTGAACCTTTTCTAAAATCACTATATCCTTTTTAAGATACGGTGACCAGAATTGCACACAATATTCAAGGTGTGGTCTCACCATGGATCGATATAGAGGCATTATAATATCTTTTGTTTTATTTTCCATTCCTTTCCTTATCATACCTAGCATTCTATTTGCTCTCTTGGCCGCTGCTGCACACTGGGCCGAGGGTTTTAACATGGTATCCACAATGACGCCTAAATCTTTTTCCTGGGTGGTGGTTCCTAATGTGGAACCTTGCATCGTGTAACCATAGTTTGGGTTGTTCTTCCCTAGGTTGTCAGACGGCTGCCTGGGTGAGAATCTTCACACTCTTGGCAAGTGCATATTTCTATATGATTTGCAAGGTATTGTGGGCAATGTAGTTCATTCACACCAGACACAGCTGCTGACAATAATTTAGTTGTGCTCTTGGGTAAAGCCAATAAGATATTTATTTATGGGGTTATTTCTCCCAACACAGATATGCTTGGTAGCACATAAATTAGGTTACTTGCTTTCAGTGTTAATTTGGAAAAACAAAGTCAAAATCAGGAAAACAACAAATGAAAAGCCACAAAGCAAGAAACAAACTGTTCTTTTCAGGTTAACTTCTGATTACTTCCCACATAGATACAGAAGTGATTCTCTCCTAGCTCACAAGCAATTAGGTAAGGCTTAATTGCTAGCAGTTATCCAGCTGAAACCCCTTAGCTGGCTTGCTTTCTACTGTGTGGGTCAAATCCTGCTTCAGGAGCTTTTCTGAGTAGATTAAAGAACAAATTTGTATTTCTTTGTGATGGTTGCTGTACTTTATAACAGAAAGTTACCAACGGAGTTTAGATAGAGAGCAGTCCATATAAACAGGATCCTCATCTGCTATTATTCCCCCTTGTTCAACAAGCATGGGTTCAATATCATGGATTGGCACAGATGAATCTCTCAATGGAGCATTTTCAGGAGAATACTTGTTTCCCTGCTGTCTTTCAAGGTTATAGCTAGGGCATAGATCAGTGTTCATACCTGAGCTTCCATTGCTGCTAGAGTTCCTCTCTATATAGCCTGGCCAGTATGTAGTCCAGTTCTTATGTCCAGCCTTCCAATCCAGATCCCTGGACACTGGATCTCTCTGCACATACCTTCTGGCACAGGTCTTAGGGTCCCTTCCACGTGCAGCCGTCTCCCTCACAGGTAGCCTTTGGTGATTCCTAGCTCTGCAGCACCATTCCTCTGGCTTTCCCCAGTCCAATGGTGTATGCTGGCCCTTGGAATACCTCCCAGTATACGTACTACTTTGGACTCTTCTAGACCTCTCAAAGGCTTTTCTCTTCCTTCTTCCAAAGGGTCTCTTTCCCTCTCTGTCCGTCCGGTTTGGCTTCTGCTTCTGATGATCCTTCAGATGAAACTGATGATCAAACCCAAGCTGATTCTCAGGATACTGAGGACAATTCTCTGGATATCCAAGGTGATCATGAAGATGGTCATCTGTAGAATAAACTCTACTCTTATTCTGCTTGGATGAGTGCTCCTCCCTAATACAGCGCAGCTGTGCTGAATCAGGCCCTGCCCTTTGAGATGAGTGCTTAGGGATTACCTCATAGCCCTCCTGATTGAACACACGTTTCCCCACTTCAGCTCCTCTAATGGCTGTTGGAAACCTGGTGCATTCTGGGACTGGTAGTCTTTTATGGGAAAATTCTGTTTTCTTATTTCTACCAGAACTGACAGGTTGCTTGTTCAGAGTCACTTCACCTTTTCTATAGCTCCTTCCTGAGCTATGATAAGCTTCCTTATCACAAGGTGCATAACCTTGCACTTGTCCACATTAAATTTCATCTGCCATTTTGATGCCCTGTCTTCCCATTTATCAAGATCCTCTTGCAATTTTCCACAATCCTCTTGGGTTTTAACAACTTTAAATAGTTTTGTGTCATCTGCAAATTTTATAACCTCACTCGTTATTCCACTTTCCAGGTCATTTATGAATATATCAAAAAACTGTGGACCCAGCACAGATCCCTGGGGTACACCATTATTCACCTTTCTCCATTGGGAAAATTGGCCATTTAGCCCTACCCTCTGCTTTCTATCTTTTAACCAGTTCCTGATCCAAAATAGTACACTGCCTCCTATCCCATGACTCATTAGTTTTGCCAAAAGTCTCTGATGAGGGACCTTGTCAAAGGCTTTCTGAAAGTCCAGATACACAATATCAACCGACTCACCTTTGTCCACCTGATTATTCACTCCTTCAAAAAAACATAACAGATTAGTAAGACAAGATCTTCCTTGTCTAAAGCCATGTTGGCTGTCTTCCATTAGGTCATGACTATCTACATGCTGAGTAATTTTATTCTTTATGATGGTTTCTACGATTTTTCCCGGTACTGATGTCAGGCTCACCGGTCTGTAGTTTCTTGTATACAACCCCAGTTCATAGTTTCTTGTATACAACCCCAGTTCATAGTTCACAGCTCCCTGCTACCTAGCCCCTGTCCATAGTTCACAATGTATATAACCCCTGTTCATAATTCACAATGTATATAGCTCACCAGTTAATCAATCACACTACTCACCCACACCACACAAGTCAATGTATCCACTGCATGTATTCACCTCCCACTTTTGATTGTTTGATGTGCTAACCGCTTTGATTAAAAGATAAAGCGGTATATTAAATCCTTTTAAATAAATAAATAAATAAAATAAAATAAATTGTACAGAATGCCAAATAATTACCATCACAAACTACAGGCAATACCTACACATGCTAGCAGTGCAGTAGATCTGCTCCAGAACCTGGAGTGTCCAGTTATTGTAGTGCTTGCTCTGGGGATCAGATGATGTGTGCTCTTCCTCATATTTAGGGTGATTAGTGAAAAAGGTCATTTGCACATGTGGTGGCTGTTATGTGCAGAAACATACCATGTAATTGCATATTACAGAGCTGATGTGATGGATCGTTGCATTCTCCATAAGTGAAAAAGTTGGCAATACAGATATATGTCGATTCTATAAGAAAGACCTAGAAACGGTGACTCACATCATAGCTGGCTGTGAAGTTCTGATGGCAGAACATTTCTAGACGGAAAGACATAATAAAGTAGCGTGCCTCATACAATGGAAACTCTTTAAACACTACATCACTGTGCCTGAAAAGCACTGGGATCATGAACCTAAGAGGATTTCAGTGAATGAGGAGGTTATGGTCACCTGGGATACTCCTATTCTGACCAATAAAAAGCTGATGTGAGGAAGCCGGAAATAGTGGTTAAGGAGAAAAACACCAGAACGGCATTGATAATATAGGTGTCATTTCCAAGCGACTACTCTGTGAATTGAGTGGAGAGGCAGAAGATCCTGAAATACCAGGAAATGCAGTCAGAGACCAAGAAGATGTGGAAGAAAGATACAGAAATATTTCCCATCATATTGGGTGCCACAGACTTGATAAATAAGAATTTCCAAGCTCATCTTGACAAACTACACATACATGTTACATCTTATGAACTCCAGCTGGAAGCTATCTTTGGTATGATGCAAGTACTACGCTGAGCCTTAGCAGTAAATTTGAGAGACTGAGATCACACTCCCCATGCCCTGGCTTAGAAGTGAAGTTCACGACTGTCATGGTATGCGCAAAACTAATCCATTTGGAGAAACTGCCCTGAGGCAAAAGTTGCATATAGCTGATGTGAGGTACATCATGGGTAATGGAGGGGCTAACCAATACTGGCACACAGAGTCTCAGTTGTAGCCATAGTGGTGACTATAATCGCTGGAGCACTGCCCAGAGTCTGCATGTCTTCTATGATGGTGGAATAAGTGTGCATGGGCCCCCTAAAGAGGGCAGGCTGGTCTGCCATGGACCTCATGGGTCACGAATGAGGTTTGAGTTAGGTGCATGTGCATTGCAGTGTATAGCAGGTCACAAGAGAATGCAAACCCTGTGCATGTGCTGCCTCTGGGGTTAGTGCCAAATTGCAACCCAGCAGACCTCTGTCTGTGACTGTTGTTTGGCGTTGGAGGTATAGTGGAGGGATGGGCATCTTGACCTCACATGTGACTTGGCTTTTTGACAAGAGATTTATTTTGCAGCTGTGCTTCTGTTATGCAGATGCAGTACTGAGTGTCCAGTGCAGTCTGTACTGCAAGTATACTGCTGCAGGCAGGCCCTAGGTATGATTTACCACTGTCTCAGATGTGCCAACCATGTTGTTTCATGTCTTGGGTTTAAGCCATTGCAGTCAGGAACCTGCAGTCTCTTTGATTCTAGACAGTGCTATAGAGAAAAGTGTAGCCTAATGATTAGAGCACTGGCTCAGTGAGTAACAAAACAGCGTTTGAATCCCACTTGTTCTCTTTGTGGCTGTGGGAGACTCACTTCAATATACTGCCAGAAGCAGTTTGGAGTCTACATTGACTGGAGGACATACATTATTACTTTTTTTTAATGTGTTACAGCACATTGGGTCTGCAAACATGCACATCTGACAGCATGATTTTATTGGCTCCGCTGTGGCACATTGCAATGTGTTGGACATGCTCACCCTGCAGATGTATGACACATGACTTGTACATGATTGGACTATTTCATCATAACTGTGACTGAACATCTTTGGCTCCATCACATGTCTGCAGTACACGCAGGCATGTCTCACTTCTGGGACGGCCAACTGCAGAGATAATCACATGCCCTTACTTGCTCCATATGGCCAGTAGGAGAGACTCTTGTCCAGTTGCTATACGCACATGAGTCAGGAATAATGTATGGTGGTTAGAAAAGCTGAGACAACTGCAACAACCAAATAGTTGGTATTAGAACTTCCCCATGGCACAGCTAATATTTTTTCACACACACTACAACTGCATTTGTGCAGCCACATCAGGTACATCGAGGCAGCAATGCCATACCACACTCTCAACTACTGCTAACTATTCATCAGCATATGCCCATCATATTCAGTCATGTATCCTCATGCCAGCTGCTACGCCATGGCCCACACAGGAACATTTAATCATTAGGACGTATCACTCACATCTCTCTTGTGACCGATCTGCACATCACCACTCCTGTACAGTCATCCTTTTGATGGTCACATCGTGGCCATGCTGGCTCCTCCAGGGCATTCTTCTTACCAATCCTCTGCCACACAATAACATTACAGCAGATTAAGTGAGCACTCCTCACTGATACAGTACAAATGCCTCCCACATTATCATAGGGAGGAGTGGCTCAGTGGTTGGGAAAGGTTACCTCCGGCCACAAAGGCCAGGGGTTCAATTCCTGCATGGGGACAAACAACTTTACACCAGAGGGACTGGGGTCTCTAGTCCTTGTGGCCTTGGGCAAGCCACTCAACCCTCCATTGCCTCAGGTACACTTAGGGGTATGTTTACTAAACTGTCTTAATGTTACCAGTGTTAGTTGCAATCTTACTGTGACAAATGCCATATAAGGTAGTTGGTGTTTGGGTCTTAAGGTAGCATTTCAGGTTATCGTGTGATAAAGTCCATTATCTCACAATAGAGGGAGCTGTGGCACATTAACACACATTAGCATTAATTAGGCATGCTGACCTAGCAACACAGCAACAGAGGTGTAGCACAATGGTTAATACATTGACTGATGAAACAAGAGTCATGAGTTTGATCCCCCAGTGGGCTTAATGAGTAAGGCTGTCTGAGGCATTTTCATTTTTAATTTAAATTAGTGCTGCCAGCAAACACACCCTCACAGTGCCGTAACCTAAGGTGCCGCACTCCAGAGGGCACATTATAAAGTGCACTGTCCGCCAAGGCATCTGATAATGTTCCCTATAGGGTGCCTTATAAGGCACCTTATAGGGTGCTTTATAGGGCGCCTTATGAGGCACCTTAAGGTTACAGCACTGTGAGGGTGTTTTTGCTGGCAGCACTAATTTAAATTAAAAAAGGAAATGCCTCAGACAGCCCTATCAAATAACACCACTGTGGGATCAACCCCATGACCTCTGCCTCATTCCATAAATACTGCTGAATATCATCTAATTAAACAGCCTTACAGAAGGGTATCTTCAGATATCTTCCAAGAGTTCAAGCAACATATACAGGATCTAGTTTCACAAGGTACCTTATGGAAAAGCGTAAGCTTTGCCACTATGGTAATTCGCAGAAAGATGGAAGAGTCATTTTTGCTGCGATTACGAATGCAATGACCATAAAGGATCCGTTCCCTCTTTTGAGGATGAGTCCCTGAATGTTCTGGGAAGAGTGAATTTATTTTCTTTGCTGGATATTTTCAGATGGCAATGAATGAATCGGATATACCCAAGACTGCTGTTACCACACTGTTTGGGTTGTACGAATGGGTCTGATTGCCCTTTGGCTTGTGTAATGCATCAGCAAGCTTCCCACGCTTTATTCAAAAATGTTTTTGGACCAAGCTTTTGAGATTTTGTTGATTTACCGCGATGATATCTTGATATGTTCATTGTGATTCAATGAACACTTACTTAGATTTGAAAAGGTGTTCCAGAGCTGGTGGAGCATGAATTGAAGTTGAAACCTATGAAGTGTCATTTACTATATAAAAATGAAAAATTTCTGGGATATGTGATGTCTGGAGATGGAGTGTGAGTAGATCCAGATAAAGTTAGCACTTTAACAACATGGGCAGTCCCAAAGACCACACAAATACAAATGCTTACATTTTATCCAGATTGCCAAAGTCTGTGGATGCATCAGAGGTGATGCAAACAGATACATAACAATATCTGTGGAAGTATGGCAAAGAGAAGCAGGAAGATTTCTCTGTTCATGCCAGAAAAATTAATGTATTTTATTTATTTATTTATTTGCTTTTATATACCGCACTATTTCAAAATCAGAGCGATTTACATATTCTTTATTCTTTATTTATAAGGCTTGATATACCGCCCATGGTTGGGCATCATGGCAGTGTACAATAAAACATAGGCTGTCAGAAAAGAAAAGGAAGAAAGGAACACCATTAATTTATAGGAAAGAGAAGACATAGGGGAAAGAAAGAAAAATAGGAAAGAGAACAAAGGAAGACATCAAACATAACATGCCAAATGAATGTGGAGGGATGGGAAAGGAGGAAAGAGTGATGGTCTAGGAGGATGGTGTGGTCTGAATGTCAAAGGCCTGGCAGAAAAGGTGGGTTTTAAGGAGGGCTTTAAACTGGGGGAAGGAAGGTTCTGTGTGAAGGGAGTGCGGGAGCGAGTTCCAGAGGGCGGGACTGAGGAAGAAGAAGGCTGAGTGGCGAGTGAGTTTGAGGTGGGCCTGGGATGAAGAAAAACATAGAACATGAACAAACTATTTTATATAGAACAGTTATTAAACTGGAACAAGTGATTAACATTGAACAGGAGCATCAACTTGCGTAGGACAGGGGGAATTTTGGTAGGATAGGGGGAGCAAAATTACAAGTTGGTAAGTAGATCTTAATGGTTACATAGGGGAGGTTGAGCTTTGGATTGATGGACATTGTACATATCATATCTATGGAATGTGGTTGTAGAATAGCTGGAATAAGTGAGTCTTTATGACTTTTCTTTATGGCTTTGTGGTTGGAGATGGCTCAGATTAGAGCAGGGAGTTGGTGCATATAAAGAAAAGGCGCAGTTCTCGGTGGCTTGGGTGCACGTCCTCAATGATGAAGGGTCGTCAGCATGTTCACCATGCTTGATCTCCTCTTTCTGTTGTTTGGGGTATGTTGTATGATTGCAGCAAGAGAGTCTACATGCATGTTGGGTAGAATCTTGAATGTCATCAATAGAGCTTTGTAAATCAGACGGCTTGCTATTGGGAGCCAGTGTAGCTGCATTAAGATGGATGTGACGTGTTCAAATCTGGATGCTCCCTGCAGTGTTCAGGCAACTATGTTCATGGCCAGTTGGAGTGGTTGGAATGTGTGTTTTGGCAGGCTGTGGAAAATAATATTGGCATAGTCCAGGTGTGGGAAGATGAGCACCTGGATTAGTGTGCAAACGTCTGAGGGGTCTTGGTGTGGGAATAGATGACGGAGGGTCCTTATCGTATGTGTGCTTCCATACTCAGTTATTGGTCCAAGATGACTCCCAGGTAGCGCACCTCATGCTTCATTATCAGCTCTACATCATTCACCTGCAGGTAAGCTGGAGGAGTAAATATTTGGTCTCTAGTTATAAATAAGACTTCCATCTTCTTGCAGTTGACTTTAAGGTTGTGTGTGGAAAGCCAATCTGATACAGCGGTGAAACATTCTGTAATGATGGAGAGGTTAGGACTGTCTGTGGAGAATGGGGTGTGTAGTAAGACCTCATCGGCATAGATGTGGTATAGAATGTTGTATGACTGAATTATTGCACAGATCAGCTGGATATAGATGTTGAAGAGCAGGGCTGAAAGAGATGAGCCCTGTGGGACTCCCTGCATTTGCTGGAATGTGTCTGATGTCTGCGCTCCTATGTAAAGGTCCAAAGTCCTACTGACATATACTCTGTGGAAGAACTGAGAAAATTGCAACATGAAGATCCAGAAATTGGTACTGTTATGAAAGCCCTGAAGTCTAACCTTGATCCTGATAGGAAGAAATGGTCTAATCAGCAGAAAAGAACTATGGAAACAGAGACATAGACTGCTGATTGAAAATGATCTACCATGCCGTAAGAAGAGAGATCCTCCAGATGACCAGATAATTTACCAGTTCTTGATACCACAGTCATTACAAGTTGAAGTATTAAAAGTTTTGTTGTGGTGTTGAACACAATGCAGGTTCTACAAAGATTATTATTGGTTGAATATGGTAACTAAGATAGGATTGGATTTGTAACTGTTTACTTGCCAGCTAGCCAAAGATGTGTTTCCTAGAGAGAGATGCTTGATGAAAAATTTCAATGTGATGTATCCTCTAGAAGTCGTAGCACTAGATTATACGGTGCTGGAACTAACAACCAATGTATAGAAAACGTCTTGGTCATCACAGATGTATTTACATGGTATACAATTGCCGTACCTATGTGTAACCAGACAGCTAGAACAACAGCTCAAGCTCTAATTAAACATTGGATAGTGTACTACGGATGTCCTGCTCATATACAATCAGATCAGTGTAGAAATTTTGCGTCATACTATACGACTCTGCATACTATATGAAATGAGGAAAAGCCACATAACTTTGTGCCACCCCCAAGGAAATGCCAAATGTGAGCATTTCAACAGAGTGATGCCTGACATGCTGCAAGCTCTGTCAGACAAAGAAAAGAATAATTGGGCTATCCATTTGCCTGAATTGGTTTTGCTTATGAGTCATATTCAGTCATCGACTGGATATTCACCATTCTACTTGATATTTAGTTGAGACTTCTGCCTACCCTGAGATTTATCAGTCAAGAATGAAGATATGGATGAAGATAATCCTTCCACTCTGGATGACTGGATCATTGCTCCCAAGTAAAGATTGGAGATGGCGTGTAAAATTGCTGGAGAACAGTCCATGAAGATGGGCGAGGTCCAGAAACTCCATTTTGATAAGAAGGCTTGCAGGATGGCATTCAGAGTGTGGGATAGAGTTTTATTGAGGAGGCATCAATTTAGAGGATGCCATAAAATTTCTGACTTATGGGAGAGACTTCCTTACATTGTCACGAGAGTATTTGAACCTGACAAAATGGTGTATGACATCCATTCAAAGTCTGGGGAATCCAAAGTTGTACATCAAAATAATTTGAAAATGTTGACATTTCCTGTTTATGACATTGATATTGAATATGTAAATGATGATTCGAGTACAAAAATAGATATACCTCTATTTAAAAGAGATACTTTAGATGCTGATAATGTTGAAACTGATGAGGAACAGGATGAAACTGAGGAAGTTTGGTTTCCCCAAAATCATGGCACTCAAATTCTTAGGGAGGAGCAGGTTGACCCAGAAATAGATGACGAAGCTCTTAGTGAAGAGCAGTTTGACACAGAAATAGATGAAGACTCTTAGATGATAATGTCTTAGAATTTTCCTGATTTAGCCCAGAGGAAGAGGAAGAAATGGAAAGCTTAACTGAAGGTGATAGAAAATCTTTTTATGGAGATATTCCAGATCTACCAAAGGGTTGTTTGCAAAATATTTGAGTGAACATTACCATTGTTATTATAGGAGACAGAGTGTTTTGAAAATGTAATTAACCATGTGGAGGCCAATTCCACTCAGGGCATGTCCAGCCTGTCCGGATGTCCAAAATCTGGACGGGTCAGATTTGCACTCGATTCTACGCCTACGTTCAGTGCACATTAATCGCCTCCATCTCCCACCTCCGTCATGTGCACATCTACAATCTACCCATCACTCAGCTTTCTATTTTCTTGGTCCCGCCCTCTGGAACTCATTGCCCAACACCCTCCGAATTAGAGCAGAATTTTCGACATTCAAGGCTTTACTAAAAACACACCTCTTCACCACTGCTCATACCAGTCTTGACCTCATGACCTGGCTATATCTGTTTGTTGATCTCTCCTCTATGTCCCGTCTGAATGCTTGCTTTAACTTCTCTTTCCTGTCACAGATTTTGTAGTTCCCTTTCCTTTTTCTGGCCCTGAGCCTTACTCTGGATTTAAATTTTTGAATGTAAACCGCTCTGATGTTATAAAGGGTGGTATATTAAGAATCAATAAACAAACATAAACATAAACATACGCCTGCGTGAGCTAGATGTTCTTGTAGGATCAGAATTGGGTGCAAAGGGCCTGGATGGGCAGGACATGCCCTGATTCCACCCCGCTGCATGTCCAGCTCCCACCAAGTCCACCCCTCCCAGTGCTCCGTCATGGCACTGGGACACTATGCAGGAGCTCCGCTGCCCTGCACAATAGCAAAATAGCTTTCCCTCTCAGTCCAACCTCTGGAGGGGCCTGTCAAGGCCAGAATCAGGCAGCAGGAATCCCCCTGCTCTGCTCACCTGATGGGAGTGGATCCTGCCGTGATGGTTGCCATCTTCGGGGGGGACTTATTCCACCTCTAAGGTAGAATAACTCCTCCATCTAATTCCTTAACCACGGAGGTATAGGGCTGCAACCGGAATTGGCCCTGTACATCCAGGGTCATGGACCCAACTCTTCCCCACCCATGTTTCTCCTCCAGCCCTCCCTTCCCACCCCATCCAAAGCTCCCCGCACAACAGGGGAGCCTGGAGGAGGGAATTTGCTCCCTGCAAACAGCGGGGGTTGGACGTCCAAACTAGACGTCCACCCCTGCTATTTGCAGATCGGAATGACCTCCGAAATGTATAAGTAAGAAGCGTACTGTGAAAGTTTTAAGAAAAATGTGGAGGACAGCATTACATTTCAATAATGGTACAAAAAAATATTAAAAATACCTAGCTTGCTATTTCTTTCTTTTTTTTTTTATTTTAGAGCAGGGCAGATCTGGCTGTTTTGGTGTTGCAAGGAGGCAGGGGAGCAAGTTTCTCGGCTTCCCGGGTCTCCTGCGGCACCAGAGGTATTTTTGGGGGTGTGGCCACTGCAATCATGGTATACCTGCAATCGTGATGATGTCACTCAGGAGTCCAGAAGTGGCTCTGGGGACATTGGACAGGCATGGGAAGGTTAGTCTGAGGCTCACCGGCTGCCCTGGAACTTGGCCACCCAAACTTGGAATCACGCATGTACAGGGAATTCCAGGTAGGGGAGGAGGCCGGGAAAGGAGCAAGAAAGCCAGGAAGGAAGGAAAAAAGGTATAAATAAGGCATGAAAAGGGCTGCAAATGACCCAAATCGGGTTGATAAGGGGAGCTTAACCCTTGAGGGGGCAGTTTTTAATGAAAAGACTGCAATGAAAAAAATAATAAATAACAGAGTGAAAGTGAAAGCAGTGTTAAAATTAAAGGAAAAATACTACAATTTAGCACTTATAAAGCGCCACGCACGCAGCACTGCACAGCTAACCTACAAGAGGTAGCCAACATACAAGAGACAATCCCTGCCCGTCAGAGTCATTCTCATCGGAGCTTAAAATCTAGTTAGAACAGTACAGAGCATTAGTCAGGTCTGCGGAAGGTACGGTGTGGTACAATTTGGACTATAGTTTGGTCGTATAAATGTCAATAAAGTTTAAATTAAGACAAAAACACATAATAATGTGGAATGTAATAAATGCCAGTGTGTGCAAATATATGTAAGTGTTTATATATTGAATGCTGGATTATGGTGTCCACGTGCAGGGTGTTGCTAGCTGTGGAGGGAGAGTTGATGCAGGCAATCAGATGTGACTGTAGCCCCGAGGGAAGAGCTCACAGGAGACTAAAAGCCTATGAAGTTCTGAAAAGATTTACGGGGAATGAATACCAGTAACCAAGAGGTGATAGGGTTTTTTTTATCGCAAACAACAACCCAGAGAGACCACAAAGGATTTTGCATATTTTTTGCAAGCTAAACTTTTGAAAACACTTGCCAGAAATAACTTGTATACTGGAGATCCAGATACAACTTTAAAGGGAAAGTTTGTCAATGGATTAAGAGACATTGGTTTAAGAAGTGAGATGAAAATGAGATTGGAGGAAAATTCAGGAATTTCATTTCCAGATCTCATGCAAAATGTTATCCTCTGGGCAGAAGACCAGCTGATAAAGCCAGAGGTGGAACAGAACAAGCTTTCCATTAGATATAGGAGAGATTTAGAAACTTCAGAACTGGCAGTAAGAGCTCCGAATGCTTTTCCTGATGATTTCCACTCTTCAAAACCTTACAAATTCCTCAATTTTTGCTATGCCATGCCATCCCTATTAAACCAGATATCATTCAGCATTTTATGAGTTGCAGGATCTTCTTGGGATAATAAGATTATTCCTGCAAGGACACTGGATGGACCATAGAGGCCTCAACCAAGACCCAAGGAGGATCTCCAACAGCAAGACTCCTACTTCCTATCCACTACCTACCAGCTCTGAGCAAAAAAGCTTTATGTTATAACAAAAAATGAGGTAATCAAATTCCCTGCTAAGTCCCTAGAAACCCACAACCTGTACCATGCAATTCTCACAGTTTTGGTCTTCCATAAAAACTGCAATTTCATGCATTTTAGTTCTTTATAAAAGCTATCAGGAAAGAGCACTGGTATCATGTTAAGAGAGAAATTCACCTTAAGGGAAATCATTTTTATAGTTTCTGTCTGATCCCACTATGTCAAATGAATTGGTGACTAACCATCCACTTCCTCACATACTGATACCAGAATCCTCTAAATCTCTATGAAATGCTATACCGAGCTAATACCTTGTGGAGCCCATTGCATTTTACTCTGCTCAGCCAATTGTGGAGAGCAATGTATATTGAGAGGCATCATTCCTGACTTAAAAATATTCAGCTTATACTCAGATAAGGCAGAATACCCTTGAATGAGCTGCAATAAAGCTGGGACAGATGTTTGTGGATTCATGATACAAAGTAAGACATCATCGGCATACACTGAGATTTTGATTCAATCCTAACCAAATTTAACCCCAGATATTCCAGTATTCTGTTTCACTTTAATAAGGGCTCCAGAACCAGCACAAGAAGTCACATGGAAAGGGGACAGCCTTTTGTGTTCCCCAGTGCAACGAAATATTAGGTGCCAAAGTGGAATTAGCATATATACGGGTGGTTGTGTTGGAAGACGACCCGTATATATGTATAACCATGTGAATAAAATCATTCCCCAGTTGAAACCATTTTAGGGCTGCAAATAAGTATCACCACTCTAGCCGATCAAAGGCTTTTTCAGGATCTAGTGAAATAGCCACTGCAGGTACTTTTCCACTATTAACTGCTAATAGCATATGCATGAACATACACACATTATTCACAAATCCAATCCGACTTGAATGTATCAGCTGAGGGAGAACTTCAGATAACCTAGATGCCAAGATTTTAGCGTAGATCTTGACATCTTGGTTTATAAGCGATATAGGCCGATAATTACCAACCACCAAAGTATCCCGTCCAGGTTTTTCCAGTACAATAATAGAGGCCTCTGTGAAATTACCTTTAGCCGTGCCTTCCTCAATAAAACTTAGGAATAAGGAGAGAAGGTAAGGATTAAGACAGGAACTAAATTGTTTGTAGAACTCAGCCAGAAGGTCAGGGACCTAGGGCCTTTCCAATTTGCATGTCTAATTCCAAGACTTATCTCCTTTTGTGATAGCAGCACACAGTCTATCCCTAAGATGCACATCAAGGGGAGGTGTTTCAAGATCCTGCAAAAACCCGTTGAGGGCCTCTTCAGCATACAGTGTCTCACAGGAATCTTGTGGAACAGTTTTGTAGCTTCTATCATCTAAATGTAACCTCCTATGCCTGGATCTTCGCCCTTTTAAAGTTTGAGCCAGTAACCGCCCTGCCCTATTGAGTTCAGAAAAGTATTGTGCTTTAAGTAAAAATAAGCACTTGTTAACTCAGGATTTTATTATATTTGTATTTCAGTTTTCGTAATTGCAGGTCCACCTGTTCCTGATACATTATGGAGTATGTTTACTAAACCGTCTTAATGTTACCAGCACTAGTTGCAGCGTTAATGTGCAGAATGCCATATAAGGTAGTGGGTGGTCCAGAGGTAAGGTTGCAAGGAAACGGTATCGTGCGATAGTGGGCGCCGTGGCACGTTAACACGTATTAACCCTAAGTTCATGCCAGTGCAATGCTAGAAGCTATAAAGATGTAGCTCACTGGTTACTGCAATGACTGTAGAGACAGAGGCCATGGGTTTGATCCCACAGTGGTGTTATGTAAGAAGGCTGTCTGAGGCATTTCCTTTTTTAAATTTAAATCAGTGCTGTCTGAGGCATTTCCTTTTTTAATTTAAATCAGTGCTGCCAGCAAAAACACCCTCACAGTGCCGTAAAATAAGGTGCTTATACTAATCCTAACTGTAATTTATCTCACTCAATACCGATATGTCATCAAGAGATAAAATAAATAATTTGAACCAGCCCTTTTTAATTCTATACTTAATGTGTGAAGACATTTTTTGTCGGATGGTTTGCCCTGAAAGGGAACCTTCCCTCTCTCGTAGCAAACACTCCTTTTTTTCTTTTATTAAAAGAGTGCACTCACCCTTTCCATCCACTGAGGCAAAATTAGAAAATAATCCTCAGTAAACACGATGACAAAATCACATTCCTGAGAATGATATGTAAGCAGATTAATGGTCAACTTAACTCAAAGTCCTGGACTCCCAACCATGATTCACCCGTGTTTCTTCCAAGATGAACAATGATATGTTGTCTCCACCAACAAACTGACGAAAATCAGTGTTGACTTAATCATGTGAAATGTTGTGGTTTTTAGACCCAAGGAATCTTCTGAGTCTTCTGCTTCTCAAGATCATTCTCAATGTGCCCAATTATCCAAAAAAGACGTAAACTCTAATATTGTACACAACGTCGCGTTTCAAACCATGAAGCTCCTGGTCCTTCTTCATGCACCTACATCTGGTTACTGTTCCCTCTCCTACGTTATTTTGAACTCAGCCTCGTTCCCCTGTCCAAAGAAAAACAGGCTATCATTGGCTGTCAGAGAAGCTCAATCTATCAAACTCCACCAATCCAGGGAAAGATTCAAACCACCAGGTGTTACTGATCACAAGCGGTAAATCCAATATTGTTCTCTGAACTGTAGCCTTTGTAAACGATCTATGGAATGAAATCTATGATACGCCATCTGAGATCCTGAAACTTATGGTCAAACTCCTGACAATGTTGAGCCACTGGGGCTGATAATACCTTGTTATTTATTTGAGATCTATGCTCCAAGAGTCTCCTTCTCATAGGGCGAGATGTACGGCCAACATAAATCTTATGACAGGGGCAAGATAAAATATATACCACATAAGCTGTCATGCAAATGGTTCGAAGATGACTCGTAATTTATATCCCTGTATCAACATCCTCCCAAACAAGCCCCTCAAGTGTGGAGGCACAAAAATCACATTCCACACATTTAACCTAAGGTGCAGCATAAGGTGCCCTATAAGGCACTCCATAGGGCACATTATAAAGTGCACAGTCCGCCAAGGCACCTTATAATGTGCCCTATAGAGTGCTTTATAGGGTGCCTTATAGGGCACCTTATGAGGCACCTTAGGCTACGGCACTGTGAGGGTGTTTTTGCTGGCAGCACTGATTTAAATTAAAAGGAAAAGCCCCAGAAAGCCTGATTAAATAACACCACTGTGGGATCAAACCCATGATGTCTGCCTTTGCCATCAGTGAAGTAACCAGTGGGCTTTATCTCTATAGTATCTAACACACTGCTGGCTGGCTACAGAAAGACTGCAGGTCAACACACAAACTGTCTGCTGTGGTTACCAGGATAGGGTAAACCCACCCGTACCTATGATGCACTGCACATGCAGATCAACAGCCTACATCTGAGCACAAGATGGGGTATGTGCCTCTATAGCACCCCGGACTGGTAGGGGGAACTGACAGTGTGTGTTACAGGCACAGAGTAGCTATAGACCGTGACATTGTGCGGTTCCTGTGCTCATCCTGAGGGTGAGGTGGGGCACCCAGCACCAGATCCGCAGCACCTGGCTTGGCTGAGATAGACTGTGCTGCAGGTCCCCATCAGTGCCAGTGTGTGATAGGTAATCCTTGCAGACACACCTAGGATACACCTGTGTCCATCTATATTTCCCAGTCATGTCTAGCCTTTGTGGATTATGATGCACCCAGAACCGTGCATACCCTGTGTGGTTGCTATGGTCACATATTATAAGAGAAGGGTGGTGGTTGGACCCAAAAGCGGATTATGTAGCACCACCCAACCTGCCCCTGTGGGTCAGGGTGGGGGACAGGATCTCCCACCAACAGATCCACATTCTACATCTCTGCAATGGTGGCAGTTGAAGGGACCATCAACCCCAGTCCTGCTGGGGAATAGGCACCCTACAGGGCAGTCAATGCATATCTGTAAGCATCACATAAAGCACTGCCAGACAGGCAGTAGGCCTGGAAAAGCTCAGCTGCCCACCACCACTATCTGACATTCACCAGCAGAGGGCACAGTCAGTCTCCACCCACTGCACCCTGCAATGTGTTCCAGCCATATACATATGCTAACTACAGATAGTCTGCTAGATAGTACATAGTGCATGCTTCTGGAGGAACTGTGTGCTCCCAAAAATGTGATGTGAGCACACACACCAAGCAGGTATGTCAGTGATTGGGCCCCAAAAAAGAGAACTCATAGATATCACTTGAGAAAAATACCATGCAGCACTATAGGGGAACCTAGCCATGCCATGGTCACTGCTCAGTCAGGGTGGGAGTGACCACCCCCCCCCCCCCAGCATGACATGCTGTGGCCACCCTGTCTGTGCAGGTGGTGGTCGGGCACTACAATGTCCCAGCCATTGCCCTATGCCCTGTCAGATGCATCCTGCCCAGGCCGCCCTGTCCGGGGCCATACCCAGAGTACCTTGCTCCTCATTATGCACATTGGCAGGCTAACACTAGAAACAGTGCAAGCAGTGTGGGCGCAGTAAGGTGTAGGCAGCCACAACACACTGGATAGACAGACAGACACTCCCACACCTATGCCAGCATTGTGCAAATATAGAGGCTTTTGGCAGCCCTGGCCACCACACCAGTCCTGGGCACAGTGCAGGCATGGCTATGGTACACAATACTGTTGGGGTCACTCCCCGGGGTGGAAAACACTGTCAGAAACCAAAACTGAAACACACTCCACAGATATCAGAAAGGTTGCTATGATGCAGCTCTATCAGCAAATTGTGATTAACATAGGAATTGCTATCTGCCAGTAATCATAGCAAACTTTTGATACATGTGTAACGTATTCCCAAGTTTAGGGCAGCATTGCTAGTATTGGGAGATGCTGCTGCGCGCAGGGCCCAACAGCCTGACTCTCCATGAGGCTTTGAATAGTGGAGCCTGTGGGTGTGGGTGTTTATGCCCCTGTTGGCCGCTGCTCTAGGGCAGAGGTTCCCAACTCCGGTCCTGGTGGGCCAAACACTGTTTGGGTTTTCATGCTGTCCCTAATAAATATGCATGAGATACATTTGCATACCATGGGGGCGGCGCATACAAATGCAGCACAGGCATATTTATTAGACAGAGCATGAAACCTGAATGGTGTTTGGGCCTCCAAGACTGCAGTTGGGAAACTCTGCTCTAGGTATTGCACATGTTTATGGTGTCTGTGCTCTGTAGGGTAAAATATAGGCGTTTCAGGCATGTTTATGTTATCTGCAATAAAGGTTCCATCTTTATTACCATGGTTTAGTACTGGGTAAAGTATGGGGAAGGGGTTGGCAGGAGCCACAGCTGGGACTTGAACTTGTGACCTTCTGCTTATGAATACACTGGCTGTGTGTACTGCACCACACTGTTGCCACATAGACAGTTCATTCCATGGGGATACCATGACTGTTCTTCAGACAGACCCTGTCTGTTGCAGTGCATGGCACCCTCCTAAACGGGGCTAAGCCATGGTCTGATGTGGGCAGATGCCACTGCCCCCTCCACCACCAGCAGCCCTCTGCCACCATGCTGCCATGCCATTATGCCGGTGGTGCTGGTGGTGCGCAGTCCCAGGCCATCCAGTGTGCCAGTAGGCATCTGCCTATGGTGTGGGTTCTCGGGTAGGGGTGCCACATGGACATGCGCGCTTCCCCCCCACACCACCTGCCAATGTTATGTGCCCTTGGGGGTACCTGCTGGATAAATCTCCCCTGTGACACTGTGGGGCACACACTCGTGCCCATGTTGGACCCTCGTCAGTTGATGTCTTGCTGCTTTACAGTTTCGGCATTCCTATGTGCCACCTAGGCATCTGCCTAACATACACTGTGCCCCAGCTGGACCAGAGCATGTGCCACCTGCAGCCCTCTATATCCAATTTACAGCATCAGTACAGTTGCCCTTTCCTACGTGCCCACTCTGCTCTTACTTATTTATTTATTTATTTATTTATTTTATTTATTTAACTGTATTTATATCCCGCTTTTCACCGGGTCAAAGCGGTATAACACATAACAGGGGGGGGGGGGGAATCAATGGTTATAGGGTGGGGCCATCACCATGGGGCAACATTAATGATTTGGGATGGACATAGACATGTACAATCCTACAGTTTCTAATCATGGGTTCTTGAAGAGGGGGTGGTGTTTCTGTTCAGAGATGTTCACGGAATAGGACCGTTTTCAGCTGTTTTTTGAATGATGTGAGATCACTGTTGTTTCTGATGTGGTTCGGCAGAGAGTTCCAGAGGGATGGAGCATAAAGTTTGAAGGCTCTGTTGCAGGTCTGTTGTGTGGACTTGGTTCTTTTGTGGGGGACGGTGATGGAGTTATTGGAGGATTGTCTGGTTGTTCTGCCGTGGATTGGGCGAGGCAGTAAGGTGTGAAGCAGGGTGTTCTGTGTTTGGTGGATGGTTTTGTGGGTGAGTAGGATGGCTTTGTACTTGATTCTTGCTTCGATGGGAAGAATGTGTAGGTCTCTTAGGATTGGAGTGATGTGGTCCCGTTTTTTCGCATTCTGAATAATCCTTGCCGTAGTATTTAAGGCAGTTCGGAGGGGGTTGGTTTGTGCAGCGGGTAGTCCATGGTAGATTATGTTACAGAAGTCCAGATGTGGGAGTGTCACAGCCTGCATTACTGTCCTGAAGTCCTGAGGTTCGAGGAGGGGTCGGAGACGTTGTACAGTTTTAGCTTTGTGGAATATAGTTCCGGTGGTCTTGTTGATTTGATGCTTAAGGGTTAGAGCTTGGTCAATGATAATGCCTAGATATCTTATTTGTGGCTGTACTTGAATTTGCGTGGTTCCCATGCTGAGGTGGGTAGGTGGCTTGAAGTCTGGGTCTTTTGTTACTATAAGAGCTTCGGTTTTTTTAATGTTAATGGATAGGTTGTTCTCTTGTAGCCAGTTGGATACGTTAGTGAAGCAGGCTGATAGCTGGTCATTTGCTGCACATGTGCACGCCATAACAAACCTGCCCAATATAGACGTGAAAAAGTCCTGATCAGCACTATTTCAATGTGGGATCATTCACTTTGTAGGGGGACAGAGAATAGACCCTTCCAAACATGATATCTTATTTTTTGAGCTTTGTCAGTGGTGTTGCTTTATGTTTATCATTAATATCACTTTTGGCCAGCTTGGTTATTGCGATTTTAAATGTGGTTCAGGTCATTTTCTATGTTTATTTGCCTTTTTGTTCCGTGCACATGTATCACTACTGTCACGTTTTGGGGTTTCCCTGGCTTTGCTGTACATTGCTGACTGAAATGGTTTCTCTTTCCTGCAAATGTGCCTTAACACGAGGGTTTCACTGGCTTTAGTGTTCAGACCCAGATTTCACAGCATTAGTGTGCCTGGAGCCTCTCCCCTCCCACTCTTCGCCCATTGACCCCCTTCTCTCCGTCCTCTGGTAAGCCTTACTCTGCCCTTCAGAGCCGGATTTCACAGCGTTAGTGTGCCTTAATGCCGCAGCCGCGTTATCGCGCGATAATACCACCACTGTGACGTTAAGACGGTTTAGTAAACATACCTCTAAATCTCACAGCAAGTATGACCGACTTTTTAGGACGTTTTGCAGTGATAACAAAGAGCAGCACATTAGACTTATTTTGCACATGGAAGTTCGATGGATTTCAAAAGGAAATTGCCTAGCAAGATTTGTAAGCCTATTTCATACGATAGTTAGTTTCTTGGAAAGTGAAGGGGAGGTAGATTTGGCAGAGGAAATAAAGAACCACAAATGTGACATCTATTTTTTGGCGTGGATTTTTCAAAAGCTCAATGAAGTTTCACTTCAGCTTCAAGGCAAATTAAATATGTTGCTAGACTGTAAACGTGTTCTGAAAGCTTTTACTGAAAAATTGAGTATTTTTCGAACTTGTTTACAGAAGAAGCACTTCAACAGCATACTCAAGTTAACAGAAATAATAATTGAACATCTCTCAGATCAAGCTTTTAAAAATTACACAGAATATTTATTGTCAATGAAAGAAGAACTGAATAGCCAATTTTCAGATTTATTTTCTTTTGAAATCAAGCCATGGATGCGGGATTCTTTTGACTGTAATATAGAATCTGTCAGTGAAAACATCCAAGAGAAACTTATTGAACTAAAATGCAGTGGTGAATGCAAATACAAATTTGAAAAAGCTGGAATGATTGCATTGTGGCTGTCAAGTACAACTAAACAGCTCTATCCAAACATGTGGTCTGAAATGGCTAAAGTATTGTGCTTTCCAACTTCAAATTTGGTTGAATGTGGATTTAGTGCAGTCAATAAAATATTAACAAAGGAAAGAAGTAGAATTGATATATGCATGCAAGGAGACATAAGACTAAGGGGTATGTTTACTAAACTGCAGTAAAGGAGCAAGTGTGCCATTAGCTAATGGTGCATTTGCACCCTTAGTGCATCCAAAAAGCCACTTTAGCGCATGCTAATGGTACCAGCAGCATAAAGCGCCCAGTGGGCAGAGAGAAGGCGTAAACAGGGCGGAGAGTGGGGGTGAATGGGCGAGGAGTGGGTAGGAACAAGGCTTGCTCCCTTAATGCAGGCACCTTAACGGCAGGAACTCTAACGCAACTCAAAACCTCGCGGAAAGAGTGTTTTTTGAGGAGAGAGGGCCTATTTTACGACTGCAATGTGATGCACCGACAGGAGAGCCGAAGTGAATGATAGTAGTGCTCCATTAGCAGCAACAGCCTAGTGCCCAAGTATGAAAGGACACTATGGGGTATGTTTACTAAACTGCGTTAGTGCGATTCGCGTTAGGAGCCACGTTAGAGACAGAAATCCCAAATAAGGACATGGGCGGTACATCGTTGCCGAGAACGCGCGTTACAAGGCGCCATAAATTAACGAGGGCTACAGGGCACGTTACCGCGCGTTAATCTTAAGAAGGCGTGCAGGCATATAACCACAGCAACAGAGCTGTAGCACAATGGTTACAACACTGATGGATGGTACAGGGGTCATGGGTTCGATTCCCCAGTGGGCCTAATGTATAAGGCTGGCTGAGGCAGCACCCTTTACATTAAAGTTGTGATTGGTGAGGCATTTGACATGTATTTTAATTTGTGCTGCCAGCAAACACACCCTCATGGTGGCATAACCTAAGGTGCCGCATAAGGCACCCCATAACGCACTCCATAGGGCACATTAGAAAGTGCACTGTCCGCCAAGGCACCCTATAATATCCCCTATAGGACACCTTATAAGGCTGTGAACAAAGCCCTGGCTGGCTGCAGGACTGTACGTCACCACACAAACTGTATGCTGTGGTTACCAGGATAGGGTTAACCCACCCATACCCATGATGCACTGCACATGCAAATCAGCAGTCGACAGATGGGCACAAGATTGGGTATGCACCCCCACAGCACCTCGGCCAGGTAGGTGGAACAGACCGTGTGTGGTACTGCCACAGAGTAGCCACAGACAGTCACATTGCGCGGGTACTGTGCCCACCCTACGGTTGAGGTGGGGCACCCAGCACCAAGTCCACAGCACAATTCATGGCTGAACTATGCCGTGCTGCAGGTCCCCATCAGTGTGTGATAGGTAGTTCCGTTAGACACACCTAGGATACATCTGTGCCCTGCTCTATGTCCCGGTCATGTCTAGTCCCTATGGGCAATGATGCACCCAGAATAGTGCATATCCTGTGTTGGTGCCATGGTTACCTGCTGTAGATGAAGGGGGCGGGTGTATGGACCCATGGGCAGAGCATGTACCACCACACAATCCACCCTCTGGGGCACAGGGTGGGAAACAGGATCACCCACCAATAGATCCACATTCTACCTCCCTGCAATGGCAGCAGAAGAGAGGACCAGCAACCGCTGTCCTGTTGGGGAACAGACAGAGCGGTACATATCCATAACGCAATAGCAGACAGATGGCAGGCCTGGAAATGCTCAGCTGCCCCCCACCATGATCTCATATTCTCCAGCAGCAAGCCTCCAGCCGCTGCACCCTGCAAGGTGTTCCAGCAAGACACATACTAGCTGCAGACAGTCCGCCAGCTAGTCCATAGTGCATGGTCCTGGAGGAGATGCATGTACCCAGAATGGGGATATCAGCATACACACCAAGCAGATAGGTCAGTGATTGGGCCCCAAAAGAAAACCCATAAATATCACATGAGAAAAACGCTATATAGCACTATGGGGGAACCTAGCCATGCCATGGTCACTGCTCAGTCAGGGTGAGAGTGACCTCCCAGCAGGACATGCTATGGCCACCCTGTCCATGCAGGTGGTACCGGGCACTACAATGTCCGAGCCATTGTCCTATGCCCTGTGCAGATGCAGCCAGGCCAGGCCACCCTATCCAGGCTATTCCGACGGTACCTTGCTCCTCATTATGCACATTGGCAGGCCAATACTGGCAACAGTGCTAGCAGTGTGGGCTGTGGAGGGTGTTGGCAGCCACCACACACTGGATAGACAGACACACACTCCCCACTTGTAGGAAGGTAGAATGTGGATCTATTGTTGGGTGATCCTGTTTCCCACCCTGAGCCCCAGAGGGTGGGTTGTGTGGTGGTACATAATCTGCCTATGGGTCCAAACACCACTCCCTTCACATAACCATGGCACCAACACAGGATATGCACTATTCTGGGGGCATCATAGCTCATAAGGGCTAGACATGACTGAGAAATACAGAAGGACACAGATGTATCCTGGCAGCCCATACCACCCTCTCCTCTGCTGCCATCCTTCCTTCAGGCCATCCATCTGCCTCTGATGGCTATATCTAGTCATGTCTTCTTGTGCAAGCTGCTACACCATGGCCTACACTGGTACTCTTCTCTGCATTTCGCCTCTTCACACTCGTCTCTCTTGTGCCTGATCTGCATGTCATCACTATAACTCTGTCTGCCTGTTGCTGCACATATCCTGCCGCTTCTGCCTCCACTGGGGGACATGTCTTCCCCATCCTATGCCACACACTGACATTGCAGCACTTTACATTGGCACCACCCTGTGCATCGGTACAGTTGCCTCCCACATGCTTGTCTGCTTTACTGGCTGCCCCATAGGGTGCCCATCGATATGGCAGGTCCATCAACTCCCACCTGCCCTTCCTTTCACCACCTTTACATTGGCATTCCTTGGTGCTCTATCCAGCATTTGAGTACAGCCATATTCGGGCCCTAAGATGCATGCTTTCCACCTTAGCACATCTTATCTCATATCAAGACAACTTGTCTCCCCTTAAGACGCCTTGTCTCTCCTTAGGACACCTTGTCTCACCTTGAGGATATCTTGTCTCCCCTTAGGATGCCTTGTCTCAACTTGGAATGCCTTGTCTCCTCTTAGGACACCTTGTCTCACCTTGGAACACCTTGTCTCTCCTTAGAATACCTTGTCTCTTCTTAGGATGCCTTGTCTCACCTTGGGATGCCTTATCTCCCCTTAGGATGCCTTGTCTCACCTTGGAACACCTTGTCTCTCCTTAGGATGCCTTGTCTCTCCTTGGGACTCCTTGTCTTGCCTTCAGCTGTCTTGTCACCTTACCGTGCTTGATCCTGTTAGCTCACATTAAATGGCCCATGATGCCCTAATGCTGGGATGCCCCCTACCCGCCCACTGCCTTATATGGCTTCAGGCACCTTACCGCTGCCCTTTATGCTGGTAACTTTACCGTTGTTTAGTAAATATACCCCTAAAACTCACAAATATCAAGTCAAACATTGAGAATCTAGCAGCAAAGTATCAAGCACAAGGATCACATTGAATAAAAAACATAAGTAAAATGTAATTTTAGTTTCATTAAGAATTTTTTTTGGGGTGGGGGGGGGGGGCGATTGCTTTAAAAAATAACCATAAGTGGGCGATAGGGAAGAAAAGGTTGAGAAATGCTGAGCTTGACCATCATGAAGATAGAACTTCAATTGCTTCAATTTACATTCAACTTCAACTGAAATCAGTCATAAGGTAAGCTCACATATTTCTCAAAAAAACTCTTCAGTAAAATCACATTTAGCTTTTAGCTTACTCTTTTAGGATTCTGATTAACCCATAACATTCAGCATTTCAAATGCCTCAGTTTGTTTCAGTTTGGTTTGATTTATTCTGGGTCTCTAACCCACCCTTATTAAATCAAGAGGAAAAAGAATTCAACTATCTTCTGAGGGTCAGAGCCAAGCCTTTAATCCAGTTCTACCACCACTCAACACATCAGGTTTCCAGGCTCCCTTAAGCTTCTGGGGTTTCTACTGCAGCCTACTCGCAGCTTTCATTTCTGGTTTCTCCCAGTTGCTACTTCCCATTGTTTAGCTTCACCTTTTCTTCCAGGTTTATCAGCTACCTTGGGTTTACAGATGCATGCTCCATTCAGTCCTGACCATGTCCTAGTCCTCTCCCCCTTGACTCATCCTGTCATAGATATCTGCCCATCACTCCCTGACAGGGCTCCTGCAAGATGCAGTTCCCTTTGCTTCCAGGACCTCTTATCTGCCTCATAAGGAAGATCCATCTAATCTACCCAGCAAGACCTGCTGCTCCAACGGATTAACCCTCCCCATGCTTTTGTTTAGGAGTGTACTGCTGCTCCATACAGATTACCCCTCCCCATGCCTTTGTTTAGGAGTGTACCCACCGATCTGTGCAGGTCACCCCTATTTGTTGAGATATAAGAGATAGTTAAGTTTATTTTTATTTTATCCTGTTGCTAAAAAGGGATCCATTGTGCCTGTCCCATGCCATTTTGAATTCTGTCACTGTATTTGCCCCCACCACTTCCATTGGGAGGGCATTCCAAGCATCCACCACCCTTTCAGTGAAAAAGTATTTCCTGACATTGCCTTTCAGTTTACCACCTTGCAGCTTCATGTTATGCCCTCTAGTTTTACAGCTTCCCCGTCTTTGAAAAAGGTTTGTTTGTTCATTAGTGCTCTAAATATTTAAAGGCTTTATCATATCTCTCCTGTCCTCTAGGGTATACATATTTAGTACTTCAAGTCTCTTCTCATACATCTTTTGGCGCAGGCTCCAGTGACGGCATTGAATATCCGGTGATTGCTGCAAAAGCCAGAAGCTGCCGGTGCTAAGCAGGCAGCATCCAATATTGTTGCTGCCCAGTTAGCACCATTCTCCACCCCTGCTTCACCCCGGAATGCCCCCAACACGCCCCGACGCTAACTGGATAGCATTGAGGATGCATAGGGGATTTAGGAGGGGATATTCAACGGCACTAAGCATATAAATGCTATTGAATATCCCCAACTAAGGCATCTACATGGTTTACTGGGCTGTAAACCATGTAGATGCCTTTCAAAAATCAGGCCCATTAGATTTTTGCACATAATGTGCATTTAGCATGAAAACAAACATAAGAACATAAGATATGCCATACTGGGTCAGACCAAGGTCCATCAAGCCCAGTATTCTGTTTCCAACAGTGGCCAATCTAGGTCATATGTACCTAGCAGTTTTCCCAAGGGACACAGGTTCCACAATGCTTGTATTGGTTCAAGCATTGATATCCTGGGTCCCTTCTTAATAATGGTTTATGGACCTTTCCTCCAGGAACTTGTCCAAACCTTTTTTAAACCCAGCTACACTAACAGCCTTTACTATATCCTCCGGTAACAAATTCCAGAGTTTGATTACACGTTGAGTGAAAAAATATTTTCTTTTATTAGTCTTAAATAGTTTACCCTGTAGCTTCATTGCATGTCCCCTAGTCTTTCTATATTCTGATAAGGTAAACAATCGATCTACATTTACCCGTTCCACTCTGTTCATTAATTTATAGACTTCTATCATATCTCCCCTCAGCCGTCTCTTTTCCAGGTTAAAGAGCCCTAACCTTTTTAGCCTTTCTTCTTAGGAGTATCCTTCCATCCCCTTCACCATTTTGGTGGCTCTTCTCTGAACCTTTTCTAAAATCGCTATATCCTTTTTAAGATACGGCGACCAGAATTGCACACAATATTCAAGGTGCGGTCTCACCATGGAACGATATAGAGGCATTATAATATCTTTTGTTTTATTTTCCATTCCTTTCCTTATCATACCTAGCATTCTATTTGCTCTCTTGGCCGCTGCTGCACACTGGGCCGAGGGTTTTAACATGGTATCCACAATGACGCCTAAATCTTTTTCCTGGGTGGTGGTTCCTAATGTGGAACCTTGCATTGTGTAACCATAGTTTGGGTTGTTCTTCCCTAGGTGCATAACCTTGCACTTGTCCACATTAAATTTCATCTGCCATTTTGATGCCCAGTCTTCCAATTTATCAAGATCCTCTTGCAATTTTCCACAATCCTCTTGGGTTTTAACAACGTTGAAGAGTTTTGTGTCATCTGCAAATTTGATAACTTCACTCGTTATTCCACTTTCCAGGTCATTTATGAATATGTCAAAAATCAGCGGACCCAGCACAGATCCTTGGGGTGCACCACTATTCACCTTTCTCCATTGGGAAAATTGGCCATTTAGCCCTACCCTCTGCTTTCTATCTTTTAACCAGTTCCTGTTCCACAATAGTACACTGCCTCCTATCCCATGACTCTTTAGTTTTGCCAAAAGTCTCTCATGAGGGACCTTGTCAAAGGCTTTCTGAAAGTTCAGATACACAATATCAACCGACTTACCTTTGTCCACCTGATTATTCACTCCTTCAAAAAAACATAACAGATTAGTAAGACAAGATCTTCCTTGTCTAAAGCCATGTTGGCTGTCTCCCATTAGGTCATGACTATCTACATGCTGAGTAATTTTATTCTTTATGATGGTTTCTACCATTTTTCCCGGTACTGATGTCAGGCTCACCGGTCTGTAGTTTCCTGGATCACCCCTGGAAACCTTTTTAAAAATTGGTGTTACATTGGCGATCCTCCAATCTTCAGGTATTAGAGATGATTTTAATGATAGTTCACAGATTACTGATAGCAGGTCTGCAATCTCATATTTCAGTTCTTTCAACACCCTTGGATGTATACCATCCGGCCCAGGTGATTTGCTACTCTTCAGTTTATCTAATAGTTGTACTACATCTTCCTGATGTATCGATATTTCCTTCAATTCTTCCGCACCTTTAAATACCACTTCAGTCATGGGTAACATCCCTACATCTTCCTCAGTAAAGACTGAAGCAAAGAATTCATTCAGTCTCTCCGCTATCGCCTTGTCGCCTCTTAGGTGTATGTTTACTAAACTGCGGTAATCGTGAATAACGCGCGTTATGTAACATTAACGATCGTTAGCGCATCATAACGCGTGTTATGATGCGCTAACGATCGTTAACGTTACATAACGCGTGTTATGATGCGCTAACGATCGTAATGCCCCGTGGCGCGGTAAAACACCTCAGAAGGTGGAGAGAGGGCGGAGAGAAGGGGTCAATGGGCGGAGAGTGGGTGGGGAGAGGCTCCCTTCACACTAACGCGCTGATTTTCAGAGCTGAATTCCAACGCGAATGAAAACCTGCCGTTAAATGCACATTCCAGGGGAGAGAAACCATTTCAGTGTCAGCAATGTACAGCCCAGGCAGGGAAACCAAAAAAAAAGTGATAAGTGTGATACATGTGCACAGAACAAAAGGGCACAGAAACACTGAAAATGACCCCAACAAACTGGAAAAAAAGAATAACCAAGCTGGCCAATAGTGGTATCAATGAGAAACATCAACCCCTCCCCCCCGAGTAAGCTCCATAGAACAGATATAAATCGTGGAAGGGTCGATACTCCATCCCCAGACAAGGTGAATAGGCCCACAGTGAAATAGCGCTCCTCAGGGTTTTCCCCACCATCGGACAGGGTTCCTATGGCGTGCACATGTCCCGCAACATCAGGGCGGGCATGTCGGAACGGCAACTGGACAGATGCCGGAGAAGGGGATACAGAGGGCCGCAGGTGGCACATGCTGTGGTGGAGCTGGGCCACAGTGCAGACTAGGGTGATGCCTAGGTGGCCCATACGAATGCTGAAACAGCAGAGCAGCCAGACAGCAACTGCTGAAGGCCCAACATGGGCACGAGTGTGTTTCCCAAAGTGTCACAGGGGATAGTACCCAACAGCAACCCCCAAGGGCACGGAACATTGGCAGGTGGGGCTGGGTGGGAGCGTGGACGTCTATGCAGGCACCCCTACCCCAGAACCCGCACCATAGGCAGCCGCCTACCTGCACACTGGATGGCCTGAGACTGCGCATCACCAGCTCCACCAGCAGAAGGGCATGTCAGCATGGTGGCTGAGGGATACTGGTGGTGGAGGGGGCAGTGGCAGCTGCCCAGAGCAGACCGTGGCCTAGCCCTGAGTAGGTGGGTGCCGTGTACTGCAACAGACGGGCCCGGTCTGACGAACAGTCATGGTATCACCAAGGAATGTACAGACTCTGTAGCAAAAAGGTGGTGCAATGCTCAAAACCAGTGTATTCAGAAGCAGAGGGTCACAGGTTCAAGTCCCAGCTGTGGTTCTTGCCAGTCCCCATATTTTACCCACTACTACAACGTGCTAATACAGACAGCACCTTTATTGCAGATGACGTAAACATGCCCAAGACACCCACATTTTACCCTACAGAGCACGGACACCATATACATGCACATTACCTAGAGCAGAGTCTCCCAAATGCAGTCCTGGAGGGCCAAACACCATTCCTGTTCCATGCTGCCTTTGATAAAGATGCCTGTGCTGCATTTCTATGCGCCACCCCCATGGTATGCAGATGTATCTCAAGCATATTCATGAGGGACAGCATGAAAACCCAAACAGTGTTTGGCACCGCAGGACTGGAGTTGGGAACCTCTGCCGTAGAGCAGCAGCCAACAGGGGCAGGCACACCCGCACCCACAGGCCCCATTATCCAAAGCCTCCTGGAGAGGCAGGACTCTGGGCTCTGCATGCATCTCCCAATACTAGCACTTGCATACCTTAGTAATGCCACCCTAAATCTGGGAATATAGTACACATCTGTAAAGAGGTTGTTATGATTACTGGCAGATAGCAATTCCTAGGTTAAGTACAATATTCTGAGTGAGCTGCATCATAGCAACCTTTCTGATGTCTGTGGAGTGTGCTACAGGTGTTGTGTCTGACAGTGTTTACCATCCTGGGGAGTGACTCCTACAGTATTGCGTACCATAGCCATGCCTGCCCTGTGCCCAGGACTGGTGTGGTGGCCTGGGCTGCCCAACACCTCTATAGTTGCACAATGCTGGCATAGTTGTGGGGAGTGTGTGTCTGTCTATCCAGTGTGTGGTGGCTGCTAACACCCTCCACAGCCCACAATGCTAGCTCTGTTGCCAGTATTGGCCTGCCAATGTGCATAATAAGGAGCAAGGTACTGTGGGAAAAGCCTGGATAGGGTGGCCTGGCCTGGCCGCATCTGCACAGGGCATAGGACAATGGCTCGGACATTGTAGTGCCCGGGACCGCCTGCACAGACATGCAGGCGGTACTGGGCACTACAATGACCATGGCATGGCTAGGTTCCCCCATAGTGCTATATAGCATTTCTCTCATGTGATATATATGGGTTTTCTTTTGGGGCCCAATCACTGACTTAGCTGCTTGTTGTGTATGCTGACATCCACGTTCTGGGTGCATGCAGCTCCTCCAGGACCATGCACTATGGACTAGCTGGTGGACTGTCTGCAGCTAGTATGTGTCTTGCTGGAACACCTTGCAGGGTGCAGTGGCTGGAGGCTTGCTGCTGGAGAATGTCAGATAATGGTGGGGGGCAGCTGAGCATTTTCAGGCCTGCCGTCTCTCTTATACTGCGTTATGGATGTGTACTGCTCTGTCTGTTCCCCAGCAGGACTGGGGTTGATGGTCCCCTCTACAGATACCATTGCAGGGAGGTAGACTGTGGATCTATTGGTGAGTGATCCTGTTTCCCACCCTGAGCCCCAGAGGGTGGGTTGTGTGGTGGTACATGGTCTGCCCATGGGTCCATACACCCCCCCCTACTACAGCAGGTAACCATGGCACCAACACAGGATATGCACTATGCTGGGTGCATCATCGCCCATAAGGACTAGACATGACCGAGATATTCAGCAGGGCACAGATGTATCCTAGGTGTGTCTAACGGAACTACCTATCACACACTGATGGGGACCTGCAGCATGGCATAGTTCAGCCATGCATTTTGCTGTGGACCTGGT
Organism: Ichthyophis bannanicus; assembly: GCA_033557465.1. NCBI lineage: Eukaryota > Metazoa > Chordata > Amphibia > Gymnophiona > Ichthyophiidae > Ichthyophis > Ichthyophis bannanicus. The sequence continues at coordinate 1,029,330,839 of CM066033.1, read as the reverse complement.
GCTGGGCACCCCACCTCAACCTCAGGGTGGGCACAGTACCTGCACAATGTGACTGTCTGTGGCTACTCTGTGGCAGTACCACACACGGTCTGTTCCCCCTACCTGGCCGAGGTGCTGTGGGGGTGCATACCCAATCTTGTGCCCATCTCTCGACTGCTGATTTGCATGTGCAGTGCATCATGGGTACGGGTGGGTTACCCCTATCCTGGTAACCACAGCAGACTGTTTGTGTGGTGACGTGCAGTCCTGCAGCCAGCCAGGGCTTTGTTCACAGCCTTATAAGGTGTCCTATAGGGGACATTATAGGGTGCCTTGGCGGACAGAACACTTTATAATGTGCCCTATGGAGTGCGTTATGGGGTGCCTTAGGTTATGCCACTGTGAGGGTGTGTTTGCTGGCAGCACAAATTAAAATACATGCCAAATCAATCACTACTTAAATGTAAAGGGTGCTGCCTTAGCCAGCCTTATACATTGGGCCCACTGGGGAATCGAACCCATGACCCCTGTACCATTAGTCAGTATTGTAACCATTGTGCTACAGCTCTGTTGCTGTGACTGTATGTCTGCGCGCCTTCTTAAGATTAACGCACGGTAACGTGCCCTGTAGCGCTTGTTCCTTTATGGCGCCTTGTAGCGCGCGTTCTCGGCGCGTTCTTGGCAACGATGTACCACCCATGTCCTTATTTGGGGTTTCTGTTTCTAACACGGCTCCTAACGCGAATCGCACTAACGCAGTTTAGTAAACATACCCCTTAGTTCTCCTTTAACCCCTTTATCATCTAGTGGACCAACTGACTCTCTCACAGGTTTTTTGCTACGAATGTACTTGAAAAGGTCTTTACTTCACGTTTTTGCTTCCACAGCAAGCTTCTTCTCAAATACTCCCTTTGCCTGCCTTATCAATGCCTTGCATTTGACTTGCCAGTGCTTGTGCTGTTTCCAGGTTTTGTCGTTTGGCTCTTTTTTCCATTTCCTGAAAGATGCTTTTTTGGCAACAACAGCCTCTCTGACCTCCCCTTTAAACAATGCTGGCAGTTTTTTGGACTTCCTTCCACTTTTCTTAAAGCGTGGAATACAGCTGGTCTGGGCTTCCAAGATAGTATTTTTCAACAACAGTCAAGCCTGATGTACGTCTTTAACCTTTGCAACTGCTCCTTTTAGTTTTTTCTTAACTGTTTTCCTCATTTTATCATAGTTTCCCTTTCGAAAGTTAAAAGGTAGTACTGTGGATTTCCTTACTATCCCTCCTCCACTAATTAAATCAAAGGCGATCATGCTATGATCACTATTGCCAAGTGGCCCCAACAACCTTATCTCTTGCACTAGATCTGGTGTTCCACTAAGGATTAGGTCTAATATGGCTTCCCCTCTGGTCGGTTCATGAACCAGCTGCTCCAAGAAGCAGTCATTTATTTCATCTAGGAACTTTACCTCCCTAGCATGTCCTGACATGACACTGACCCAGTCGATACCGGGGTAATTGAAATCACCCATTATTATTACTGTGCTGTAATGTTTGTTAGCTTCCTTGATTTCTTTGAGCATTTCATCATCCATTTGGTCATTCTGGCCAGGCGCTCGATAGTACACCCCCACTGCCATTGCCTTCCCCCTTTTACATGGAATTTCAATCCATATAGATTCTACAGCAGATTTTGTTTCCTGCAAAACTTTAATCCTTTCTGACTCAATGCCCTCTCTAGCCCCTCCACCAATGCCCTCTCTAACCCCTCCACCAATTTGATCAGCTCTATCATTACGATATAGTTTGTACCCAGGTATCACAGTGTCCCACTGGTTGTCCTCCTTCCACCATGTCTCTGATATTCCAATCATATCTAACCTTTCATTTAGTGCTATATATTCTAACTCTCCCATCTTATTCTTTAGACTTCTAGCATTTGCATACAAGCATTTTAGAGAATGTATTTTATTCATGTGAATTTGGCTATTGTTAGACATGGGTACTTTGGGATCTTTAAGCTCTGTCTGTTCCATACTTGAGGGCATTTGGGCTACTTTACTCTTTTGTGGAACCTCTCTGCTTTTGGTAGTATCCTTCAAAGATACATTCTTCCGAACCATCCGCTCTTGGGCGACTGTCGGCTTTCCCCTAATATCTAGTTTAAAAGCTGCTCTATCTCCTTTTTAAAGGTTAATGCCAGCAGCCTGGTTCCATCCCGGTTAAGGTGAAGCCCATCCCTTCGGAAGAGCCCCTCCTTTCCCCAGAATGTTCCCCAGTTCCTAACAAATCCAAAACCTTCATCTCTACACCATTGACTCATCCACGCATTGAGACTCCGGATCTCTACCTGCCTTTTGGGTCCTGTGCGTGGGACAGGAAGCATTTCGGAGAATGCTGCCCTGGAAGTTCTGGATTTCAACTTCCTACCTAAAAACCTAAATTTAGCCTCCAGAACCTCCCTACCACATTTTCCTATGTCATTGGTATCGACATATACCAAGACAGCAGACTCCTCCCCAGCACTATCTAAAACCTTATCTAGGTGGCGCGTGAGGTCCGCTATCTTCGCACCAGGCAGGCATGTTACCAGGAGATCCTCACGTCCACCAGCCACCCAGTTATCTACATGCCTAATGATCGAATCACCAACTATAACGGCTGTCCTAACCCTTCTCTCATGGGCACATGGCCCTGGAGAAACTTCCTCGGTGTGAGAGGGTTTTACATCACCTGGAGGACCGGTCCTAGTTACAGGATCACTTCCTGCCACACCAGGGTGATGCTCTCCTGTCACGTGACCTCTCTCCTCCATGGCAACAGGGAAGCTGCCAGGCTGGAGGTGGGACTTCAGGACTATATCCCTGTAGGTCTCGTCTATGTACCTCTCTGTCTGTCTTATGCTTTCCAAGTCTGCTACTTTAGCCTCTAGAGAACGGACTTGTTTCCTGAGAGCAAAGAGCTCCTTGCACCTAGTGCACACGTAAGACCTCTCACCAACTGGGAGAAAATCATACATGTGACACTCAATGCAAAAGACTGGAAAGCCCCCATCCTGCTGCTGGACTGCTGTCTGCATCTTAGTTTTAAGTTTGTGTTTAGATCTAAGTTCTTTACTTACTAAGGGCTGCTATGGATATTTATACTAATAAAACTGTACCTAATACGTGTAATATACCTTGTTCACCTGAAGCTTAACTAATCTCAGGTCCTTAGTGTATGACTGATTTGGGTAATGAGCTTCACCTGAGAGCACCTCCTGTCTTTTAAGATGTGTAAGTACCTATAAAGCTACGATTATCCCAGGGGTGGGTGGGTGTGGGGAGGGGGAGGGAAATAACACTTATTAAAAGAGGGCTGCTACACAGTACCCTGTCTTGTGCTGCTGAGGTAAGCTATATTCTGATTTGATTTAAATTATAGCTCTTAGCTGCTGCTAGGCTCTAACTTCTTATGAAATTTAAACTACAAGCTCTCTGCTGGGTTCTAAATTTAACCAGAAAGCTCTCTTCTGTGTTTTAAATTTAAACTAAAAGTACTTTGCTGATGCTAGGCCCTGAGTGACTATTAAATTTAGACTACAAGCTCTCTGCTGGGTTCCAAATGTAACCAGAAAGCTCTCTTCTGTTTTAAATTTAAACTAAAAGTACTTTGCTGTTACTAGGACCTGAGTGCCTATTAAATTTAAACTACAAGCTCTCTGCTGGGTACTAAATGTAACCAGAAAGTTCTCCTCTGTGTTTTAAATTTAAACGTAAACTGCTGCTACTAGGCCCTGACTGATTTAACAAAAATTGTGGGTTCACAGATTAATTAGCTTTAATACAAAGAATTCCTTTTAGAAAATTACCAGAAGTATATACTCACAGTTGCAGATCTCTCTCCAGAAGTAATAGTCCCTTTTTCTAGTCCTTCAAGACTAACATGTGTTAAGTACAAAGTCTCTGCAGTAACTGTCAGGGTGTGACCAGCATGTTCCTGACAGTTAATATGCAGATGTGTAGCCTGATGCCTGGTGCTATTACTGTGGGTGCGCTTACTTCCCCCTATTGCAACATTGACAGAATACGATATGTCCCCCGCACTAACTATAATATGCTCGCCATGTTCACCCTCCGCCCCAACCCACTCATTTGGCACTTTGACATGCAATAGGCAACTAGCACGAAAATCAGCATGTGTTCACTGCCATGCCCCATATTAACTGTTATCCTATATAATTCTTGGAAGGCCTTATTGTGCTTACCCTTCAAGTTATTCATTAGCAATCTGTCCACTTTATTACTGCCTGCATAATAATGCTTTTTGCAAATAGATGGATTCAGCAGCTTTTTGGCTAGGGATTTTGTCCTATTCATTTTTCAGTGTGGTACGCTGGGACAGGGTGCTAGCATCTAGACTCTTAATGTGCTTCTTCTCCACTTGTTTTATCGCTAAGGAGAGGCAAGCTATCTCAGTCTGTCACTGCTTCTTGGTTTTAACTGAAAAACAGAAAATCTCCCAGGGCAAATTTTCCAAATGAGTTAGTTTTGCACATGCCATGACAGTCATGGACCTCACTCCTAAATCAGGGTAAGTCGAGTATGATCTTGGTCTCTCAAATGTACTGCTAATGCTTGGAGTAATATTTGCATCATGCCAAAGACAGCCTTCTTCTGGAGTATGTAAGATGTAACATGAATGAGTAATTTATCAAGTTGTGTTTGGAAATTCCTCTTAATCATCAGAGTGGTTGCTGCCCCATGACCAGCAAGGCAGCAGTCACAATCAATGAGTGACCGCTTGCTTGCTGCTTCCCCATTACTCTACCTGCATGCTGCACATTGGTCAATGGCCCAGTGTAAGTACCAAAGAGGCATGCACAGACACATATGTGTGGGGACAGCAAGGCACTTGGTGGATAGTGCATAGTGCATGGAGAATGCACAGTAGGCATTGGACAAGGCTATGGCATCAAGCGTCCAACAGGCCTGGCCGGCAACGAGCATCTGTGTTACAGACAGCAGCAACTTCACTCCCCCAAAGAGTAAATGCAAGAAGCAGCAGCTGCTGCAGTACTGGTAATGAAGATGATTTGGGTATTTTCCTCAAAACCATGGTTCTTGTGAGTTTTAGTTACTCTCTAATGCTTTTGCTTTTCATTGACCTGCAGCCCTCATATTATTGACCTGCCCTTATTAATTACTTGCATTATCTGTAACTCTCAGAAGCTGATATGTTATTCTGTTTGTGAGCACCAAGTTTTCTGCAAACCGTTTTGACTAGTAGAAAAATGGTATAAAAAGATGTTAATTAATTAATTCATTCTTTCATTCATTTGCTAGCAGTGTATCATTGCCACTGTTAATAGCAGCACTACCCAACCTTAACTTGGCCACGCATTCTATGTTTTGCCAGGAAAAGCCTATTTTCTCCAGAATTTATGCATACTGGCTGTTCTATTTCTCTTGCAATATGCAACATTCTTTGATAACTGATTTAGAAATATTTGTGAAAGATGAGTGAACCTCATTTTAAAATATATACTCATCTAACTATATCATGGAATAATTTATGTACTGACAATGATCTTTGTAATCATTCAGGCTTGTAAGGAATTGATTTAAAATAAATTTGGGGAGGGGGTCAATGTGGGAAAAATAAAAGGGGACACATCCTCAAAGGTTTGCCTAAGGCCCCATAAGTTGTTAAAGTGGCCCTGTCTTTATTAGGTGCATAAATATTTACAACCTGAAATGTACATCCATCTACAGCCAAAACAACATGCACACAACACCCTTCTAAGTCAGTAGCGTGAAAAACAATCTGCAGACCAAATGCCTTTTTAAGCAGAGAACTCACATTCTTCAACCCAATTGCTTCATATAGCATATGTGTCTCCTAGAGGAAGTAAATATTCACATTTTTCTTCTTGAGATATGTACTTTCTTCCTTCTTAAAGGATGATTTAAGCCATTTCTGTTAAGGGACAACACTTTCAAATTACTCATTTATGTTCTTGAGCAAACCAGCTGCTACCAATAGAGCTCACCAAACTAGGCATATGGAAATAGCTTTAGTCACAAAATTCTCAAACCTAATGACAACGTCCACATAGAAAAAACACACAAGAAGCACTCCAGTATCAAACAAATCCTAAAGCCCCAGCTGCTCATGCCAAGACCATTCTAACAACACTGTCTAGGGAATTCTTAAGAGCAGATGATGGCAGGCATAACAAAAGCCCACAGTCTCTAGATCCTAGTCAAGTCCATGCTAACCTCTTAATTCAGTCAAGAGAGAGTTAAACAAAAAGGTCCACTTAGATCTGATTTCAAAGGCACAGGACCTGATTCCATCCTGGATGTCCCGACCCTCTGTGTGCCCGGTTGGAACCGGATGCACAGAGTTAGATGGGATTCTGATCCCGTGGGGCACATCTAGTTCCACGGGATCAGAATCACGTCCAGGCCTGTACATGCAGGCCGGGACCCTGATCTCAGTCGGCCTGCACATACAGGCCTAGCTCGGTTAATGCAGTCAAGGCTCCTGAATGGAGCCATGGCGCCATGGTGTCCAGTTGCCATGGCATCGTAGCTCCATGCAGAACCCGCAATCCCCAGCCACCAACCAGACTTTTCATTCCCCACAGCCCGACCACTGATCTGGCCTCCCAAGGCCAGGGTTAGGCTGCGGGGAATTTCCTGCACCCCCTCCTACCTCCTCTGCCGCCTGGGCCTACCGTTCCCCACCAACTAGGTGAATTTATTCCACCTCAGAAGTGAAATAAGTTCCCTGTTTAGTCTGTCGGCCCTGGACATACAGGGCTGACATTGGAATTGGCCCTGTACGTCCGGGGCTGTGGACTGCCCACTGCACACCCTAACTCCACCCCCGCAGCACCTCTTTCCCACCCCTGTCTAACCTCCCTGTACAACACAGAGGGGCCAAATAGCAGGGATGGACGTCCCAATGGGATGTCCATCCCTGCTATTCGCAGCTCGGAATGACCCCCAGTGTGAATAGTCTCCATCCACAGCGTCCCGTGACAGAGGGGACCTCCTGCCCATCAAACCGTGCAGAACAGACTTATTCCATAGTGTGCTGCTCCTGCTCCACTTGGATAAGGGTAAGCAGCACCTTTGGGATGTCATATGACACAGTTGACCTTCATTCTGGCCGGGCATAAAAAAACATTCTGCACCTCAAGTCTTTAAGCTATTGTCTCAAGGCAGGAATTTTTTACTGCAACGTGCAGTTGTTTTGGCCACATCAGTAACTTATTAATATTTTTGCATCTGCCAACATGAATGGAATATTATTCTTTGCTGACTGCACCACTGGGCGTAAGTACTTAGCATCACAGAGTGACCTTAAGGGGACCTGATGGACCCGCTCAACTTCTAGAGGTGCAGAGAAATTAATCTTCAATAATGGTGGTAACAACTGCTCAAAGTAAAAAGTCATGTCCTCAGGTACACTGAGAATCCTGATGTCATTATGCTAATTTAAACCCTCTTCTCCAATAACTTCACCAGCTCCCTGTCCATTTCCACATACAATTCAGATTTCTTCTATTGATCTACAAGTGCATGAATTCTGCAGCTCCTCATTGCCTTTCTTCTCTTATCTCTCCCTACAAACCTCCTTGGGAACTTCGTTCATCAAGCAGGTCACTCTTCTCTATGCTTCTCTCTTCTACTGCCAACTCCAGACTCCATTTATTTCACCTTGCTGCGCCATATGCCTGGAATAGACTACCTAAATCTGTTCATTAGGCTCCATCTCTGGTCCTATTTAAGTCCAAGCTAAAAACCCACCTCTTCTAGGCTGCTTTTGGATCCCAAACACATTATTCTCTTTTTTAAACATCCTTATGTGTTTTTACCATTTTCCTTGAATAACCCAAAAACCTATTTGTTCTGCTTATCTATCTTGAATAGATTGTAAGCTATATTGAGGTGTTTGTATAGAGTGCTGAGTATGCCTTTGTAATGCTATACAAATGATCGGTACTTAGGGGTCACCCTCGACCAACGACTAGATATGAAAACCCATATATCCAACATAGTCAGAGCCGTATACTTCAAAATCCGGTCACTCAGACACCTGCAATCCCTTCTAAGCACTGAAGACTTCCGGACAATATACCAAGCACTTATCTTACCACACTTTGACTTTGCCAACGCTATTCTCCAAGGTCTCCCTCAATCATCTCTAAATCCGTTGCAACTTGCCATGAATGCCGCAGCCAGAATCTTAGTAGGAGCAGCAAGATGCGACCATATAACGCCTATCCTAATACAACTTCATTGGCTCCCCGTTCAAGGAAGGCTTACATTCAAATCTTTGTTACTCACCTTCAAATCTATCCATGGCATCACCTCCCCCTCTTTAACCAACATCATCCAGCCAGCTCCTCCCAACAGAACAAGGAGAACCCCATCTACAAATGTGCTAGTAATTCCAAAGGCTTCAACAAAGTACACAACCGCAACATCTAACAGGGCATTTAGTATCCATGCCCCAAAATGTTGGAACGCATTACCACCAGGCATCCGTGCAATTACTGACCTATCAAAATTCAGAAAGGCTCTCAAATCCCATTTATTTACTCAATACTACCAGATTAACCCTACCACTACATAAGTGCCTCTCCCTCACCCCCTCAAGTTAATATATCAACTCCATTGTACACATGTTCACACTGAATTCCCAATACTCGGTCTCATTGTACATATGTAAGTAGTTTAGTTTGCATTCCCCGTTTATCCAAGTTATTACTCCTGTTCTATGTAAAGCATAAACATGTTATCCAAGTTGTTTTCTCCTGTTCTATGTGAAGCCAAACAGTTTGTTATGGTCATTTGGTTGTATGTAAACCGCGCTGACAATAGTGCGGTATATAAGAAATTGTAATAAATAATAAATAATAAATAATTAGTAGTAGTAGTAGTAATGTTATTTCTCATGGTAGTGGTTCATGAGGTCTTCTAGGTCTCTTTTGATAGCATCAAAATTTTTAGCCTTGAATTTCAGTGCTGCAATGTTGGCTTTTGCAACTCCATCTGTGATTCTAGGGCCTCTATCCGCTCTTGGAACATAACTACTTTTGTTGCTAGCAATTCCACCTCCATTTTGGCTTGCTTTTCATTGAATAATATTTTGTAATTATCATTTTCATGTTGCACAGCTTAGCCAATATTGAATAAGATTGTGAGGCCTCGACCTTTTCACTGGGGTCTTTTCGAGGGTCATGGGATTGTGTTTCAGTCATTTGGACTGGGACACCAGAGAGGAGTTGTCATTTAACTTGGGGTAGCCATTCTTTTATTTACTCTCTCGGCCTCTCATTTATCAGGGGAAGAACATGCATGGATTAATTGCAAATGTAGGCCTTGCTAGAGCTCCAACTATGCATGGATCCTTAAGCTTTAGTGACCTCCATTAGATAGACCTCAAATGATTTTCAGAAGACTATCTCCATGAGGAGCTACATAAACTAAAAGTAGAGAAAGCAATGGGACACAATTTAGGGTATTAATTGAACTTGGGGAAGTTCTGGTAACCCCCATCGTCTAACCTTTTCAAAGCTTCTTTAGAATCAGAAGTAGTCCTGGAATATTATACATGGGCAAATGTGGTTTCTCTTCACAAAGCGGAAGTATAGAGGGGGCTGGCAATTACAGGCTGATTAGTCTGACCTTGGAGATGAGTAAATTAATGGAAATACTGTTTAGCAGAGGATAATGCACTTTCTGAAATCCAAAGGATTTCAAGATCTGAGGTAGCATGGTTTTATTAGAGGTAGATCTTCTCAGATGAATTTGATCAATTTCTTTGACTGCATGACCAGAGAGCTAGATTACGAGAGAATGCTAGATATGGAATACGTAGATTTTAGCAAGCTTTTGACACGGTTCCATATAGGCTACTTATAAACAGGGCCAGTGCAAGGAGATGAGGTGTCCTAGGTCCTTGGCATCAAAGGCATACCTGAAAAGCACTTTTTGAGCTTTTTAGGTATGCCTTTGATGTGGAGGAGTGGCCTAGTGGTTGGGGCAAAGTACCCCAGGCTGGAAGGTCAAGGGTTCAAATCTCACTAGAGGATAGCAACCTTGGGCCAGAAGGATGGAAGAGGGGGGGGGGGTTTCTAGTCACCCAGGTGCTCCTTGTGGTCTTGGGCAAGCCATGTAACCCTCCATTGCCCATGTTCCCTGTAAAATGGCTATCTCTAAGTTATAATGCCCTGGTTCAATGTAAGCTGCCTTGATATCATGAAAGGTGCATATAAGAAATGTTAAATAAATAATCACAAAACAGAGTTAATAACTTGTGCTGGTGAGAACTAAGTCATAACAACTAAACACATTGGGCTTGTGATTTGCCATTGACTTTGGGTGATCTGCAGATACCTTGTGCAAGTGGAAATGTTGGTTAGTTAGGTGGGCAAGGTAAGTGGAATAACAGGTATGGATGGGCTAGCATCATCTAAATATATGTTTATCTTATTGTCTGGTCGCCTGTCTTGCAGTATTAGTTATATGTTGGTTCTGAAGTATTCTAGGAAGAAGTAAGTTATGAGTCTTCTGTGGAATTCAGCAGCTGCATCAGTAGCCCATGTTCCCTGTAAAATAGTTATCTCCAAGTTATAATGCCCTGTTCAATGTAATTTCAGTTTGTTCAATGTAAACCGCACCGATGCAGAATAGCGCGGTATATAAGAGAATGTAAATAAATAAATAAAAATAGATCTTAGGTCAGAGCTACTCAAATCTGGTCCTTGAGGTCCACAGCCCTGCAGGTTTTCGGGATATCCCTAATGAATAAAAATTGGTGGTGGTGAGAAGCAAGGAGGAATGTGACAAATTCTATCTAACCTTTTTGATGTCTAGGACATCTGCACCTTGCCCACTCACAATCTTAAATGACAGAGGTGTAAGGCAGGGGTCTCCAAATCCAGTCCTGGAGGGCCACAAATCAGTCAAGTTGGCAGGATATCTCTAATGCATATATATCTCATGCATATTCATTAGGGATATCCCGAAAACCTGCAGGGTTGCAGACCTCCAGGTCCGGATTTGAGTAGCTCTGTCTTAGGTCATCTGGGCGTGAATTCCAGAGAGCTAGTGCAAATAGAGAGAATAACTTGCCTCAAACTACTATTGGAAAGGTATGAGCTTAAAAAAAAGGAAAAGATAAAGATGCTTGGATCATAGTGGGTAAGAAATAGCCAGCAGGAAAAAGGAGGTGATAGTGCCTCTGTATAAGTATCGAGTGAGATCTCATTTGGAGTATTGCATGTAATTCTAGAGACCACATCTTTGAAAGGATATAAACTGGATGGAGTTGATCTTGAGGACAGCAACTAAAACAGTCAGTGGTCTTCGCCATAAGGCATAAGGTGACAAATCTCAATTGAGACATATCTACTTTGGAAGAAAGGTGGGTTGGGGGAGACATGACAGAGATATTTAAATACCCACAATGTATAAAGGCACAGGTATCAAACCTCTTTCAATTGAAAGGAAGTTCTGCTATGAGGCATCATAGGATGATGGCAACATGGAGAAGACTCAGGAGTAATCTAAAGAAATATTTCTTTACAGACAGAACCTCCCAGTGTTGATGACAGAGACAAGGACAATATTTGAATTCAAGAAAGTATGGGACATGCACAGAGGCATAGTAAGGGAGAAGGTTTGTGGAGTGTTAGGCAAGCCAGAAAGGCAGTATGGTCTTTATCTACTGTGGTTATTCTCTGTTTCTCTGTTTTCTGAATTTTATAGGGATTTTCAGCATTGGAGGAATTCTGCTCTTACAAGTAAGCAAGTCCTGCTGCCTTACAAACCTCTCTTTTAAAATGGAAAAGAATTTCATTTTGATTTAGGTAGATGTTCACATTTTTTTTGTGTACCTAGAAGCGCTATACATATAAAATGAAATCTGTGGGGGAAGAGGAGGTGAGTGTGCATGTGTGGGGTTCCTGAAGGTGGGAGTGATTGAATGTCTGAACGTCCTGCTGACACAAATCAGAGCTTACACGTTGTGCAATCTGCAAAAAGCATCTGGATAAAGTTACGGCTCAAAGAGCTAGCATATAGAACAGCCTTTCCTGTGAATTCTATGCATAGGTGCTAGCTAAATTATTTCTACAGATTGCTACATCGTTTTTGTACACAATTAGCCAGCTTAGAATTTATATAATCATAGCTAATAAGATCCATGCGGCAGCTGGTAGTTCCACAAAAGGCGCAGCATAGAGAGAAGCATCCAGATGTGAGAAGTAGCACAGTCTTTATATACTCATTCCGTTTAACCATAGCACTGATATCCTGCCATTGAGTTTGTTCTCTACTTAGGGTTGCCGACTAGCTCCAGATGTGCCCGACAGGCTTGATCCAGTCCTGGGTTTATTCCATTGCATGCAGGGACATGTAGTTCTGATTTCTCCATTGCACTCAATCAGAAAAGCAAGACTACAAGTCCCTGCATGCAATGGGGTAAACACAGGACTGGATCAAGCCTGTCGGGCGCATCTGGAGCCAGTTGGCAACCTTATCTCTACTTGATGGACAGACAAAGAAAAGCTCTGAAACCTGACAAAAACTGCTATACTTCCCACCAAACTGTTGTCTCAATATAGTACCAGTGTTTATTCCTTGTAACTTGCAAAATGCAATGTGTGTCTTTGAGTCAGACCTGACTCCTGGAGACCCAGAAGCTCCTGGGCTTTCTTGGCAGTGTTGCCAGAGGCAGATTGCTAGGCCTTTCTTCTGAGGCAATGGAGGGTTAAGTAACTTGCCCAAGGTGTGCTAGTGGGAATTGAACCCTGGTTGCTTGGTTACCAAGCCAGTGTTTTAACCACTAGGCTGCTCCTCCACTCCACTCCTTGTAACTTAAGTGGTCTTATAATGAATTTAAATGTTTACAATGGATATGCCCCTAAATGAAGAACAGTAGAATGCACAATATAATTTGGATAATAAAAGTTCATATTTACTAATAGTTTATATCTAGCAATATTATTATTTGGTAGCATTAGAAATGATAGATACTTGAAATGTATTGTTGAAATCATGTATTGTGTTTATCTTTTTCTAGTACCACCTACAGAACCTATATAGTAGTAAGTCAGACTGTCATAGCAAAATTTAAATGGAGTTTCCTCAAGAAATCATCTAATCCATTTCTTTGCCTCAAGGCACACTCCACCTTTCTTAGATGATCTCAGAGAAATACTTGCTTATCTCACTCTTAAAAATCATCAGCACTGGAGATTCTGACATCCGTTTATATAAGTGCCGTCAAGTTGGTGTCAACTCCTGGCTATCCTCTGGATACCACATATACCTATAAATATATCAGGCGTAGAGGCACATTTTATAAAGGACATGCAAGTGCAAAATGGGGCGTCCAAACCAGAATGTCCCGAAAAAAGGCAAGCACGTCCATGTTTGGACACAATTTCATAAATGTGGACGTGCCAAGATAGATGTCTGTGGGACTGTCTACATAGACATCCACACTATAGCAGTTAATACTGGGGATGTCTAAGAGACATGCAGTGGCGGCAGAAATACAAAACACTTTTATTAAATACACAAAAAGTAACATTACAATTGTGGAATATACTGAGGATAGTGGAGTCCCATATTGTCTACACCAGCCAGATGTTTCAGAGCCCAAACGAGCACTTTTCCAATGCTTATTTGTGCCCAGAGTAGGTCTAAAGTTGGATGAGGATGCAGAAATTGATTGAGAATGTCTGCGCCTGTCGCCTTGCCCTGATCACACCTATGCTATGCTCTCTGCCCCACAGCATAGAAATCTTAAAAAAGACATTTGTGAAATGGCTCCGGAAAATTCCCAGCGATTTCGGTGTCCCTATGCACGTTTTTGAATGCCCACGCCTCATCAAATGACCCCTTTTGTTTAGCAGTGATTATATGTGATATACAATCAACAAGTTTGATGCAGCCAAAAAGTTTAAATCTACAGGATTAAGACTGATCTGTCGCGCACATATACAGTATATGAAGATGCAAAAAATAGATAAAAAATGACAATTAAAAAATGACAATAAAAATATGAAACTGAAGGAGCAATGATGAATATAAAGTCAATGTAGATATTTATCACATAGGGGTATGTTTACTAAACTGCGGTAACGTAGCAGAGGCTATGTTAACGCACGCTATGTAACGTTAACGTGCGCTATGTAACGTTAACGCGCACTATGTAACGTTAACGTGTGTTAACATTACCTAACGAGCGTTAACATTCCTGGCCGTGGTAAACACCGTAGAGGGTGGAGAGAGGGTGGAGAGAATGGGTCAATGGGCAGGGAGTGGGCGGGGAGAGGCTCCTTTTACACTAATGCGGGGAACTGAAGGGCTGAAAAGTACCGCAAATGAAAACCTGTTGTTAGATGCACATTTGCAAGAGAGAGAAACCATTTTAGTGTCAGCAATGTACAGCATAGGCAGGGAGCCCAAGAAAAGTGATAGTAGTGCTCCATTTGCAGCAACAGCATAGTGCCCAAGTATGAAAGGCCACTATGGCGATGGTGCAAATGGGGCATAGGGGGCTGCAGGTGGGACATGTAGCGGGGCAGCTGGGGTACAGGGTGGACTAGGCGGGCGCCTAGGTGGCACATAGGAACATAGAAATCAGCAAGACAGCAGCTGACAAAGGCCAAACACAATCCACCTACTTCTACCTGGTCCACCCAAGCTAACAGTTGCCAGGGCACTGACCTGACATCCCCCCAGCCAATCCATTTACATATCACGTTTTTACGTTGTTCACCACTACTACAAAGCAATCATGAGCGCATGCGCTGGCGTCTTTTAACAATGAATGAAGGAATAGCATACATTTCATGTTTGCCTTGCCGTGTTTGACAATATATTTCCAGTAAGTGCATTTTACAACCTTGTAAGTATAGTTTTAGTTTTATATGTTTATGGTATGTGCATCTTTGCTTAAAGAACCTATTTTAAACACATTTATTTATTTACATTCTCTTATATACTGTGCTATTCTGCATCAGTGCAGTTTACATTGAACAGGGCATTATAACTTGGAGATAACTATTTTACAGGGAACATGGGCTATGGAGGGTTAAGTGGCTTGCCCAAGACCACAAGGAGCACCTGTGGGACTAGAAGCCCCAGTCCTTCTGGTCCAAGATTGCTGTCCTCTAGTGCAGCGTTTTTCAACCACTGTGCCGCGGCACACTAGTGTGCCGTGAGATATTGTCTGGTGTGCCGTGGGAAAAATTCCAATTTCATCCGTAACATGTGGCCTCGGCTCACAAATTAGGGTTGCCAACCGGCCGTTTTTCAGCCGGCCTGGCCGGTTTTTCCATGGCCAGGCCGGCTGCCAGCACAGTTGTAAAACCGGCCATTGAAAAGACGGTTTTTTGCTCTGGCCGCAAGATCGGGAGCGGCCAGAGCAAAAAACCGGTTTTTGTGCCGAAGTCCGCGGCACGAACGCGATCGCGATTCCCTATAGCAGTGCAGCCGCTGGTTCTGCTTTGTACAGAGCAGCGGCTGCACTACACTTACATTGAAAAGTAAAGAGAAACTGTGTCAGGAGCCCTCCGATCATGCAGAGCCCGAGGAAGTGATGTCATGGGGGCGGGCTCCTCACAGGCTGTTGGTGTGAGTGTTTGATTCCTATTCAAGAGAATTACTTTATATATAGTCAATATAGGCACAGAGGTACATTTTTTTAACATTTTCTAATGGTGGTGTGCCTCGTGACTTTTTTCATGAAAAAAGTGTGCCTTTGCACTAAAAAGGTTGAAAAACACTGCTCTAGTGGGATTTGAAGCTCCGACCTTCCGGCCTGAAGTACCTTGCCCCAACCACTAGGCCACTCCACTCGACATTGATTCCATTGCAACAGCACATTTCTGTAAAAAAAGATCACTAACACAGGCTAATAGTGTTTTTAGCCTTGTTGATGTCCTATTGTTTTATTTGCTTTATTTTGAACGCGTTCCAATTCTGATCTTATTTAATATATCTTACATTAATTTAGTTGGCAAAAACTCTTAGGTTTTAGTGGGCGCCTTAGTTCCGGCTGGTTGAGAATATACAAGTTATTTTGTTACCAGTTCCTTATCATTTTTTATAGTTGGGTGTAAATTTGACACGCGTAAAATTTGACATTCCCACTAAATAGTGCGTATTACACCTGCCATACAGGTTATAATAACGCGTTTCAATTTCTGATGTCTTTAATACATCTTATGCTAATTCACTCGGCACAAACCTTTAGGTTTTAGAGGGTGCCTTAGCTCCGGCTGGCTGAGAATATACAAATTTTTATGCATTCTTTTACCATTTCCTTATCACTGTTTATAGGTTGGTGTTAAATTGACACGTATAAAATTTGGTATCCCCACTAAATAGTGCAGATTACACCTGCCATGACAGTTTTATTTGGAATAATTCCTTTAATAGCGGCATGGTGGGTATAATTTTAACATTCAGTCCAGATATAAATTCACATCCGGTTTTACATCAAAATTTTATAATCGCGCGTTCTCTTATGTTATTTGAGCATTTCTGGCAGTATTTATTTATTATATGTGTAGTTACTAAGGTTGTCCATATTTCCCAGTCCTTTTATAATAGTAAATTAATTATGCTGCATGCATCACTTTCATTAACATTTTCACATTATTTTAATTGATTAGTTCACTCCATGATGGGGTCGAGCAGGATTATCACTCAATTAATATATGGTATTAAATCTTTTTACACAATACCTCTTAGGCGGTTATTATTCCAACTGTTTGATATCGTGGTTGGCAGTATTTTTTGTGAGTCCTGGATTAGATCACCTAGAACATCCATCAAGACATCAATGAGAGGTTTATAAAACAGGCATGTATTTCTAATTGGTCCCTCTTTTTTATCTCTCTTTTTATTTCTCTTTTTAAATATAATTCCTGTATAGACGCACATTGTCTATTTCTTTGGTTATTTAAGACTTTTTACATTTATTTATTATTTTATAATGTCCTTTTTACATGGTTACCCCTTTTCCTTTAGTTTGGATGCCCTTGCTCTTCTGTTGTCACACTCCAGTAGTTCATTGGTTCACCCATATATTATTTCAGTTGTTCATTTTTATTGTATCATTATCTATTTCTTAACATGTTGTTATTATTTATTTATTGATTACTGCAAATGTGTAAGTATTCTATTTATGAATATCCATATTGTTTTATTAAGTATCCATTTGTATACATGTTTTTAACCTCATTATTTCATCTATAGTTCCGATTTGTGGTTTAAGTGTACTATTTTAAGTAATGCATATATTTTATTTTATCTGTCAATATTTGTTTACGTTTTTTATTTATTATTTATTTATTTTGTGTGAACTAATGATTGTTCTTAGTCCTTTTTATAATTAATCACATTATGATTATGTGTTTTATTTTTAATATCTGTGTGTTTAGCCAATGAGCCCCTGAAGAAGGTGTTGCAAAACACGGCCTGTGTCGGGCCTGGCTGGTTTTTATTTGAATAAACAGTTCCTTCCATTACAATCCATGGTTCTGTTTGGTTTCTGTGCCTCACAGGTCATGCATGTCATCCTGAAGCACCTTGCAGCTCTTAGGGCACGCTAACCTAGGGCACCGTAACCTTGTTAGGCCACCTTAACCTATGATTCCATAGCCCAGGGTGTCTTCTACGGTGCCTTGTCCAGGGGTGCCTAATATGGCGCTTAGCCTAAGGAGCCCTATAGGGTGCCTTACAAGACACCTTATGAGGCGCCTTGTAATGCGCGTTAGTCTAAGGCGCCTTGTAACATGCGTTAGCTGATACAGCTTTCTGTAACGATGCACTGCCGACGCCTTTATATGGGCATCTGTACCTTTACCGTTCAACCTAACGCGAGTGACATTACTGCAGTTTAGTAAACATACCCCATAGTGAAGATATTTGAGCTCCAATTTTATATTGTTAATATTTGAAGAGTGATAAAAGTGTGTTTTCTATATATGAATTTGCCTTGCATTTGTTGAAGTGAATGTGAAAGGAATTTATCTGCATGAAGTCTGTGAATGACAATGTTCAGGGTAACTAAAGAAAATTCCCTCTCAAGCTCCCAAAATAATTTATAGCAGGGGTTCTCAACACAGTCTTTGGAACACACCTAGCCAGTCAGATTTTTGGGATAACCATACTGAATATGCATGAGAGAGATTTGCATACAATGGAGTGAGTGACTGCAAATTTCTCTCATGTGTATTCAATGTGGTTATCCTGAAAATCTGCCTGGCTAGATGTGTTCTGAGGATTGAGTTGAGAACCTCTGATCCATAGAGATCATACTGTATATTAGTAGGTGATCATATGAAACTAAATATAATAACAACTATAAATATTACATAGAAACATGTTAATAATGACCCAGTCCAACTAGGGAGGTCCTTCAGGATTTTCTTGAGTTTATACAGAAAAACTATTGACAGAAATAATCTTTTACACTATCAAAGTTTTCACACCAGGTCTCTTAAAGACTACCTATCAATTAGTTAGTTTTTTTGTATTAAGAGGATTTGTTCAGAATGGGAAGACTTTAAAGCATGTATTAATGACATGATGGAGAGAGCTCAGAGAGAGAGAGGTTATTATCCATCATGTATTCAAAAGGGATATTCCCGTACCAAGTCATAAGAACATAAGATATGCCATACTGAATCAGACCAAGGTCCATCAAGCCCAGTATCCTGTTTCCAACAGTGGCCAATCTAGGTCATACGTACCTAGCAGTATTCCCAAAAGACACAGGTTCCACAATGCTTGTATTGGGTCAAGCATTGATATCCTAGGTCCCTTTTTAATAATGGTTTATGGACCTTTCCCCCAGGAACTTGTCCAAACCTTTTTTAAACCCAGCTACACTAACAGCTCTTACTACATCCTCTGGTAACAAATTCCAGAGTTTGATTACACGTTGAGTGAAAAAATATTTTCTCTTATTTGTCTTAGATAGTTTACCCTGTAGCGTCATTACGTGTCACCTAGTCTTTCTATATTCTGATAGCGTAAACAATTGATCTACATTTACCCGTTCCACTCCATTCATTAATTTATAACCTTTGTAGCCTCTCTTCATAGGAGTAGCCTTCCATCCCCTTTACCATTTTGGTGGCTCTTCTCTGTACCTTTTCTAATAACGCTATATCCTTTCTAAGATACGGCGACCAGAATTGCACACAATATTCAAGGTGTGGTCGTACAATGGAACTATACAGAGGCATTATAATATCCTTTGTTTTATTTTCCATTCCTTTCCTTATGATACCTAGCATTCTATTTGTTTTCTTGGCCGCCGCTGCACACGGGGCGGAGGGTTTTAACATGTTATCCACGATGCCTCCTAAATCTTTTTCCTGGGTGGTGGGTCCCAATGTGGAACCTTGCATCGTATAACCATAGTGTGGGTTGTTCTTTCCTAGGTGCATAACTCCTTGGACCACACTGCCTTTTTACCTGGATCTGAGAGAACTAAAAAAATCAACTGCTTTTTATAATGCGAGAATGTACATGTGTCTCATACCTCCTGACCCATATTCACTGAGACATATGTAAAATGCTATTGCAGTTTTCACACCCAGACCTAAATGTTTATTTTTCAATCTAGATGCCTTTATACAAATTTAGGTTGAAAATCATATAGATGATATTCAATGGAATGACAGAATTTTATAGAGAACAGTCTCATAATTGTTTATTCATATATAATAATAGAAATTGTATAATGGAAACAGAATCAGGCATGCTATTTCCAAAATAATTAGCATTTGGAGGTATGTTTACTAAAGGGTGTTAAGGGAGCAAGTGTACCGTTAATGCCTATTATTGGCACTCTTGTGCCCTTAACACTGTGAAAAACTGCTTTAAAGAGTATTCCTGCAGCATTAAGGGAACAGTAGGCGGAGAGTGGGTGTTAACAGGGCAGAGAGTGGACATTAACAGTGGCTGTTCTCTTAACGCCTGTTACGCTAACATATGTTAAAGCCCTTTAATGCTGGGAACCCTAACACAAGTACATCCTCATGGAAGAGGTGTATTTGGAGGGGAGAGAGCCTATTTAAATGTTTGCAATGTGATGCACAGACAGGAGAGCCCAAGAAGGTGATAGTAGTGCTCCATTAGCAGAAACAGCATAATGCCCAAATATGAAAGGACACCATGTTGATGGTGCAAATGGGACAAAGGAGGTGGCACATCGGTCATGCAGTGGGGATTGCTGGGGGCAAGTCAGACCAGGCAGATGTCGAGGTGGCACATCTGTGATGTCCATCATGATCCCACATCGACAATGGCAACACAGAGACATGCTCCTACTGCAGAAAGGTGATACGCCACATGGGCCGGGCCAAGGTTTCCTGGCACCGTAGGCAGGAATCCTGGCTGGCCTCCCTGCTTCTGCTGAAGCCAGCTCCAGAGGAAGAGGATGATAGCACCAGCAGCTGTAGTGCTACAGGGAGCTGCAAAATGCAGCTGTCCGGGGAAATACCACAGCTGCAGTTGCCTGCCTCCTCCCAAGACGTATCAGCAGCAGGTGAGGATGGGGTCCCACAGCAGCAGTTATTTGGAAGCATGCTGGCACGGCATGTCCATCAATGTGTGCCTCTGCTCCACCCATCTGGACCTGGCTCCCTAGGCATCAGCCAAAGCTGCATGGTGGACCGGTTGGTACTGCGCACCACCCCTACTGACAGCATGCTGGCATGGCAGCATGATGTGAAAGTGTTGGTGGCAAGTGCAGCAGCACCCATCTGCAGCAGACAAGACCCATGTCATGGTGCTCTGTGCCGATTGCATTGCAACATGTGTCCAGGTTTGCTTGATGGGGCACATATCAACCCCAGGAACTGATTATAGCCATATGGCAGCTCTGTGGCTCAACACACAAAGCCATTCTGTATATGAGTTGAGGGTCAGGTATTGCATGTCCCTGTGGATAAACATTAGCCTACACTGCATCTACAAAACTAGCTTGTACAACCCCAAAGCATTGGCCAGCAAGGGTACAGACACCCATCAGCCACAGACAGGCTCCACTATCCACAGCTGGATGGAAAGGTAGGTGGATAGCACCGACTCACTGGGTGGATGTTAATGTGTGTGAATGTCAGAGTGCGCTACTAGCACCTGCACACATTAACAATGCTTGAGTTGACATGGAGACCAAAGTGGCAAGGAGGAATGCCACCCATCCCCATTTTTGCACAACACAGTGATGTGAGAGAATGTGTACATGTCTCTCCAGAGTTCTGTGACCTTCTGCACTTCACTGCACTGTACCTCACATAGACTAGGTTATTCCCAGCATTAGCCTGCAAATGTGCATGATGAGGAGCAGAAGATTGTGGGTATGGCCTGAAACACAGAGGCTTGGTTAAAATGTTTCTGCACCGGAGGTAGGGTCAATAGCTGAGATGTCATAGGGGTATGTTTACTAAACTGTGTTAGTGCGATTCGCGTTAGGAGCCGTGTTAGAGACAGAAACCCCAAATAAGGACATGGGCGGTACATCGTTTCTGAGAACGCGCCGAGAACGCGCGTTACAAGGCGCCATAAATGAACGAGGGCTACAGGGCACGCTACCGCGCATTAATCTTAAGAAGGCACGCAGGCATACAAGCACAGTAACAGAGCTGTAGCACAATGATTACAGCAGTGACTGATGGTACAGGGATCATGGGTTCGATTCCCCAGTGGGCCTAATGTATAAGGCTGGCTGAGGCAGCACCCTTTACATTTAAGTAACAATTGTTGAGGCATATGACGTGTATTTTAATTAGTGCTGCCAGCAAAACACACTCTCACGGTGGCATAACCTAAGGTGCCGCATAAGGCACCCCATAACGCACTCCATAGGGCACATTATAAAGTGTACTGTCCACCAAGGCAGGGCCGGCCCGTCCATTGAGCGAGAATGTTTTTTGCACAGGGCCCCGCGTTTCAGGGGGCCCCATGCAAAAAACATTCTTTTGAAAAGTAAAATTGGAAAAAAAAACCCACCTGTCTGCTGCCACGGTCGGGGCCGCCGCGGCAGAATCGAGTGTGCCGCGGGGCCCCCCTGTGCACGGCAGAGCCTGCCCTCCCCTGTAGCAGCTCTCTCTTTGGAGCTGAAGTCAGACGCGCCGGATTGCAGAGCGCGAGGGAGGAACAGAGCAGCGAGCTTAACAGAGCAGGCTTAACAGAGCTTAAGAGAAACTCTTCTCTCGCGCTCTGCTCTGCAAGCCGGCGCGTCTGACTTCAGCTCCAAAGAGAGAGCTGCTACAGGGGAGGGCAGGCTCTGCCGTGCACCGGGGGGCCCCGCGGCACGCTCGATTCTGACGCCGCGGCCCCGACCGCGGCAGCATACAGGTTTTCTTTTTTTTTAATTTTGGCTTGGCTGGGGGGGGAGTTGTTAGGACTGCTAATGGGCTGGGCTGGGCTGGGCTGGGCTGGGCTGGGCTGGGGGGGGGGGTTGTTAGGACTGCCAATGGGCTGGGCTGGGCGGGGCTGGGGGGGGGTTGTTAGGACTGCAAATGGGCTGTGCTGGGGGGGGGTTGTTGGGACTGCTAATGGGCGGGGCTGGGGTGGGCTGGGGGGGGGTTGTTAGGACTGCTAATGGGCTGGGCTGGGCTGGGCTGGGGGGGGGGTTGTTAGGACTGCTAATGGGCTGGGGCTGGGCTGGGCTGGGCTGGGGGGGTTGTTAGGACTGCTAATGGGCTGGGCTGGGCTGGGCTGGGGGGGTTGTTAGGACTGCTAATGGGCTGGGCTGGGCTGGGTGGGGGTTGTTAGGACTGCTAATGGGCTGGGCTGGGGGGGTTGTTAGGACTGCTGCTGGGCTGGGGGGGGGGTGTTAGGAATGCAAATGGGCTGGGCTGGGGGTTGTTAGCACTGCTAATGGGCTGGGCTGGGCTGGGGGGGGTTGTTAGGACTGCTAATGGGCTGGGGGGTGGGTTGTTAGGACTGTTAATGGGCTGGGGGGGTGGTGTTAGGACTGCTAATGGGCTGGGGGGGTGGGGGTGGGTTAGGACTGCTAATGGGCTGGGGTGGGGGTGGGTTAGGACTGCTAATGGGCTGATGGGGAGGGGTTAGGACTTGAGGTGGGCTGATGTGGTTAGGACTGGTAATGGGCTGTGGGCTGATGGGGGGGGTTTAGGACTGGCAATGGGCTGATGGGGTTAAGACTGGAAGTGGGCTGATGGGGGGGTTAGGGCTGGTAATGGGTTATAGGGGGGGCTTAAACTGAAAATGGGGTTGATGGGGGGTTAGGACTGGAAGTGGGTTGATGGGGGGCTAGGACTGGTAATGGGTTGGGTGGTTGCTATGACTGGAAATGGGCTGAGTGGAAGGGGAGGCTTGAACTGCAAATAGCTGATGGGGAGGGAGCTTGGAATGGAAATGGGCTGTGAGGGAAGGGAGCTAGGACTGAAAATGGGCTGATGGAGCAGCTAGGATAGGACTGGAAATGGGCTGTTGGGGGGAGCTAAGATTGGAAATGGGCTGTGGTGGGGGCTTGAATTGAAATGGACTCATGGAGGGGCTAGAACTGAAAGTAGGCTCATGGGGGGGGGGAATTGGACTGAGTGGAGGGGAGCTATGATTTGACATGGGCTGGTGATGGGGCTAGGAAATGACTAGAAATGGGCTGATGGGGGGCTAGGATTGGAAATGAGCTGATGAAGGGACTCAGACTGAAAATGGATGGGGGAGCTAGGACTGGAAATGGGTTGATGGTGGGCTAGGACTGGAAATGGGCTGATGCAGGGACTAGAAGGGAATGGATGCTGGGTGAGACTGGAACTAGAAGGGAGCTGATGTTGGGGGAGGATTAGAATGGGATGGGGCTGGGAGAGTAAAATGGAGAGGGGACAAATATTTTGTGTGGGAGGGATGAAAAATCTACAATTGGCCTGGTATTGGGAGAATAAGTGGGGATTGAGGATGGAGGGATAAAATTTGTGTGGATGAAATAGGAATGAGGAAAGAGCAAAAGGAGAAAGATTAGTATGTTAAAGCAGATGTAGAGAGAGAGAGAATGGAAAAAAAAACTAGAAGAGAGAAGAAAGAACAATGGACAGCAGACGATGGACAGTTAGCAGAAGAAAACATGAAGAAACCAGAAGAAAGTGGCTGGAACAATTGCAACTGAAAAAAAATGCACAAAAGGTAGAAATATCTCTTTATTTTGAATTTATTAACTGGAATATGAAACCTCTAGGAAATGTGCATCATTAACGTCTGTGCTTTGTTTGGTACAAGAGGAAATTAATTTATAGTTTTATTTCTACAGTGTTGTTGTACTTCCAAGTTTGGCTTTTGGGGTTCCCAGTTTAATTATTGCCTTCCTGTTTCTAAATTGTGATTCCTTGTTTGGTGATGGTCTATGTTCTGCATGTGTAACTGAGCTGAGGTATTCTGTTTATGTAATTCCTATTTGACATTGCCACTTGTTCTCTTTCCCCAGTATTCTCTGAAATGTATTGGTTTAATATTTGCAGTGTTGCCTTTTGATAGGTAGGGTATGGTGCTTTGTGAGTCCTGGTAATGCTGTCAGGATACGGTGGGTTTGCTATGGGTTCTAAATGGGCAGCGTTTGTAGTGGTTCCTAATGTGCCTGGCGGTTGGCACTGGATTATAGTAATGTAGAAATCTTTTAGTCTTTCTTTATCCATACACTCATTAAGAGACATGTTTACTAAAAGTTAGTGTATGGTAACATTATGCAAATATTTATGCAAATAAGGCCACTTATGCAAATGAGGCCCCACACTGAGTCTCCGCACATGGCCCCGCACCCCCCTTGGGCCGCCCCTGCACCAAGGCACCCTATAATGTCCCCTATAGGACACCTTATAACAGGGGTGGGGAACCCTGGTCCTAGAGAGCCGCAGACCAGTCAGGTTTTCGGGATAACCCTAATGAATATGCATGAGATATATATGCATTAGAGATATCCTGCCAACCTGACTGGTTTGTGGCCCTCTAGGGCTGGATTTGGAGACCCCTGCCTTACACCTCTGTCATTTAAGATTGTGAGTGGGCAAGGTGCAGATGTCCTAGACATCAAAAGGGTAGATAGAATGTGTCACATGCCTCCTCAATTCTCACCACCACCAAAATGTTGTCTAATAGACAATAATTTGGTGGTGGTGAAAAACAAAGAGGCATGTGACAAATTCTATCTAACCTTTTTGATGTCTTGGAGATCTGCACCTTGCCCACTCACATTCCTAAATGACAGAGATGTAAGGCAGGGGTCTCCGAATCCAGCTCTAGAGGGCCACAAACCAGTCAGGTTGGCAGGATATCTCTAATGCATATATATCTCATGCATATTCATTAGGGCTATCCTGAAAACCTGACTGGTCTGCGGCTCTCCAGGACCAGGGTTCTCCACCCCTGCCTTATAAGGATGTGAACAAAGCCCTGGCTGGCTGCAGGACTGCACGTCAACACACAAACTGTCTGCTGTGGTTACCAGGATAGGGATAACCCACCCGTACCCATGATGCACTGCACATGCAAATCAGCAGTAAAGAGATAGGCACAAGATCGGGTATGCACCCCCACAGCACCTCGGCCTTGTAGGGAGAACAGACCGTGTGTGACACTGCCACAGAGTAGCCACAGACAGTCACATTGGGCGAATACAGTGCCCACCCTGAGGTCCACAGCAGCGTTCATGGCTGAAATACACCATGCTGCAGGTCCCCATCAGTGTGTGATAGGTAGTTCAGTTAGACACACCTAGGAGACATCTATGTCCTGCTGTATGTTTCGGTCATGTCTAATCCCTATGGGCAATGCTGCACCCAGAATAATGCATATCCTGTGTTGGTGCCATCGTTACCTGCTGTAGG
Organism: Ichthyophis bannanicus; assembly: GCA_033557465.1. NCBI lineage: Eukaryota > Metazoa > Chordata > Amphibia > Gymnophiona > Ichthyophiidae > Ichthyophis > Ichthyophis bannanicus. The sequence continues at coordinate 1,029,304,992 of CM066033.1, read as the reverse complement.
TGAGGGGGGTGTATGGATCACCCACCAATAGATCCACAGTCTACCTCCCTGCAACCCCAGTCCTACTGGGGGACAGACAGAGCGGTACACATCCATAAAGCAATAGCAGACAGACGGCAGGCCTGGAAATGCTCAGCTGCCCCCCACCATTATCTGACATTCTCCAGCAGCAAGCCTCCAGCCACTGCACCCTGCAAGGTGCTCCAGCAAGACACATACTAGCTGCAGACAGTCCACCAGCTAGTCCATAGTGCATGGTCCTGGAGGAGATGCATGTACCCAGAACAGGGATGTCAGCATACACACCAAGCAGATAAGTCAGTGATCGGGCCCCAAAAGCAAACCCATAAATATCACATGAAGAAATTCTATAGAGCACTATGGGGGAACCTAGCCATGCCATGGTCACTGCACAGTCAGGGTGAGAGTGACCTCCCAGCAGGACATGCTATGGCCACCCTGTCCGTGCAGGTGGTGGCCAGGCACTACAATGTCCGAGCCATTGCCCTATGCCGTGTGCAGATGCGTCCAGGCCAGGCCACCCAATCCAGGCTATTCCCACGGTACCTTGCTCCTCATTATGCACATTGGCAGGTCAATATTGGCAACAGTGCTAGCAGTGTGGGCTGTGGAGGGTGTTGGCAGCCACCACATACTGGATAGACAGACACACATTTCCCACACCTATGCCAGCATTGAGCAACTATAGAGGTGTTGGGCAGCCCTGGCCACCACACAAGTCCTGGGTACAGTGCAGGCATGGCTATGGTATGCAATACTGTAGGAATCACTCCCCAGGTTGGTAAACACTGTCAGACACAAGACCTGTAGCACACTCCACAGATATCAGAAAGGTTGCTATGATGCAGCTCACTCAGAAAAGTGTACTTAACCTAGGAATTGCTATCTGCCAGTACTCATAGCAACCTTTTGATAGATGTGTACCATATTCCCAGGTTTAGGGTGGCATTACTAAGGTATGCAAGTGCTAGTATTGGGAGATGCACGCAGAGCCCAAAGTCCTGCCTCCCCAGGAGGCTTTGGATAATGGGGCCTCTGGGTGCGGGTGTGTCTGCCCCTGTTGGCTGCTGCTTTACGGCAGAGGTTCCCAACTCCAGTCCTGCGGTGCAAAACACTGTTTTGGTTTTCATGCTGTCCCTCATGAATATGCATGAGATACATCTGCATACCATGGGGGTGGCACATAGAAATGCAGCACAGGCATCTTTATCAGAGGCAGCATGGAACTGGAATGGTGTTTGGCCCTCCAGGACTGCATTAGGGAGGCTCTGCTCTAGGTAATGTGCATGTTTATGGTGTCTGTGCTCTGTAGGGTAAAATGTAGGTGTCTTGGGCATGTTTACGTCATCTGCAATAAAGGTGCTGTCTGTATTAGCACGTTGTAGTAGTGGGTAAAATATGGGGACTGGGTTGGCAGGAACCACAGCTGGGACTGGAACCTGTGACCCTCTGCTTCTGAATACACTGGTTTTGTGCACTGGACCACCTTGTTGTCACAGAGTCAGTACATTCCTTGGTGATACCATGACTGTTCGTCAGACAGGGCCCATCTGTTGCAGTACACGGCACCCACCTACACAGGGCTAGGCCACGGTCTGCTCTGGGCAGCTGCCACTGCCCCCTCCACCACCAGTATCCCTCAGCCACCATGCTGACATGCCCTTCTGCTGGTGGTGCTGGTGGTGCGCAGTCTCAGGCCATCCAGTGTGCAGGTAGGCGGCTGCCTATGGTGTGGGTTCTGGGGTAGGGGTTCCTGCATAGGTGTCCACACTTCCCCCCAGCACCGCCTGCCAATGTTCCGTGCCCTTGGGGATAGCTGCTGGGTACTATCCCCTGTGACACTGTGGGAAACAGTCATGCCCATGTTGGGCCTTCAGCAGTTGCTGTCTGGCTGCTCTGCTGCTTCAGCATTCGTATGGGCCACCTAGGCATCGCCCTAGTCCGCACTGTGGCCCAGCTGCACCACAGCATGTACCGCCTGCGGGCCTCTGTATCCCCTTCTCCGGCATCTGTCCAGTTGCCGTTCTGTCATGCCCGCCCTGATGTTGCGGGACATGTGCACACCATAGGAACCCTGTCCGATGGTGGGGAAAACCCTGAGCAGCGCTATTTCACTGTGGGCTCATTCACCTTGTATGGGGACGGATTATAGACCCTTCCACGATTTATATCTGTTCTATGGAGCTTACTCGGGGGGGGGGAGGGGTTGATGTTTCTCATTGATACCAGTATTGGCCAGCTTGGTTATGGTGTTTTTCCAGTTTGTTGGGGTCATTTTCAGTGTTTATGTGCCCTTTTGTTCTGTGCACATGCATCACACTTATCACTTCTTTTAGGTTTCCCTGCCTGAGCTGTACATTGCTGACACTGAAATGGTTTCTCTCCCCTGTAATGTGCATTTAACGGCTGGTTTTCATTCGCGTTGGAATTGAGCTCTTCAGATCAGCGCGTTAGTGTGGAGGGAGCCTCTCCCCACCCACTCTCCGCCCATTGACCCCTTCTCTCCGCCCTCTCTCCACCTTCTCCGGTGTTTTACCGCGCCACGGGAGTTTACGATCGTTAACTACGATTAACGCGCGTTATGTAACGTTAACGATCGTAAGCGCATCATGCGCTTACGATCGTTAACGTTACATAACGAGCGTTATTCACGATTACCACAGTTTAGTAAACATACCCCATAGTGTCCATCTGCTACATGCATGGCCTGTGTGGCCACAGCAGTTCACACTGTGAGGACACTCTCACTCTGATGAAGCTGTTACCATGGCATGGCTATGTATCCACATAGTGCTCGTGTAGTGCTTGGCTCCAGTGATGTGGGTGCACTCCCTGTCCTGGGAGCCCAATCACTGTGCCAAATGCTTATTGGTCCAAGTCAGGGTGTACATGGCTGTTTTCTGCACATGTATTGTGTGTTGTTCAGTGAACTGACCACAGTTGGTATGTGCATGACTGAAACAGCCCTGTGGTGGCCAACAGGTGCTATCTGACTGTGCTTGCTCTGGTGAATTGGTTGGGACAGCAGGGGCTTCTAGCCTGCTCACTGTGATCATGGCAGTATTCTAACAGCAAGCATAGAAGCCCCCACCGCATTTAGAGGCCATGGTATCAGCTGCTGCAATAGATATTGCAATTGTGCAGGAAACAAGGTAGCTAACATAACACACTGCAAACAAAACGTGTCACATACTAGCAGTGATATGGATCTACAGTACAGCCAGCAGAGACTATCTCTAGTAGTGCAAGCTCTGGGGACCTGGTGCTGGGTGCCCACCCTAACCATCAGGGTGACTGCTGAAATTTCTCAGTAGCCCAGTTTATAGCTTTTCTGTGCTTGTATCACACACTGTCATTGCATCTTACTGAGCTAAGGTGATGGATCAGTGTATTCTCCATTTGGTGATCATCTGCAAACTGCTGTTCTGCATGTGCAGAGCATCATGGGTACTGGAGGGGCATACACAGCAGACATTTTAGGCAGTTACCTGCAGTCTCTTTGAATTTAGTCATTGCCTTGCAGAGCAGTGTAGAGGTGTAACCTACTAATTAACGCAATGTCTCCATAAGCAGGGGTTCAATTCCCACTTGTCCATTTTGGGCCTATGTGCTACTCAGGTCATTTCCTTGCCTGTAACAGTCCAGGCTCTGCTGTGACTTGCAGACACACATCCTTCTACTTTGTTATGCGTTCTGGCCACACTTTGGGTCAGCAAACATGCTATTCCCCATCATGCCCTTTTGAGAGCATGGTTTTATTGGCTCTGCTACAATCCATTGCAGGGGGTCAGACATGTTCACCCTACAGATATCAAGCACCTGCTTGGAGGCATGGCGTAATGGTCATGGCAATGGCTGGGGGACCAAGATATCAGGTTTGAGGCCCACTAGTACTCCTTATGTGATATTTTGGAATGTGTTGCATTTTATGTCTGTCACAACCTTCATGGACTGACAATACCTCCTTGTGACCCTGAGCAGGCCACTTAACCCATCAGAGGCTCAGCTGACTGCAGGTTCTTACAGTCCATGTTTTTCATCAGACATTTTCACGTTTTCAATACAACATAACCCGACATGACTGCACAAATGCAGTGGTATACTAACAGGCAGTTACATGCATACAGCTGTAACCTACTTGTGCAACATGAGTCATATATGACATCATGACTGACTGTATAGCTTTGGCTCCATCACATCTCTGCATTACATACAGACACATCCTACCCCTCGGATAGCCACCTGCAGGTATCAAATCATGTCCATACATGCCCCATTTGCTCAGTTTGAGCAACTCCTGTCCAGTTGTTGTATGCACTTTTGTCTGGGTTGTTGTATTGTGGTTGAGTGGCTGGGACAGGTGTGAGACCCACGTATCTTGTATCAGGCCTTACAGATGGCACTGACACACCTTTTTTCCACACAGTACAAATGCATTGGGGATGGAACCTCTGGTACATCGGTACTGCCAGTCCATGCCACACTCTGCTCTGCCACCATTCTTCCTGCAGCCCATCCATCAGCCTATGGCGGCTACGTGCAGTCATGTCTTCTCGTGCAAGCTGCTTCACCATGACCTACTTAGGCACTCTTTTCCGCATTTGGACTTTCACTCGTGTCTCTCCTGTGCATGATCTTCATGTCGCCACTGCTGTTTTATCCTCCTTTCAAAGCATACATCGTGTCACTTCTGATTCCGCTGGGGGACACTTCTTCCCCATCCTATGCCACACGCTGACATTACGGCATTTTACGTGGGCACCCCCACTGCATAGGTACAGCTGTCTCCCACTGCTCGTCACATTTACTGGCTGGCAAGTCGGATGACCACGGATCTGTCAGACCCTTCAGCTCCCACCTGTCCTTTCATTCATCACCTTTACATTGGCTTTTGCTGGGGTTCCTTTATCCAGCAATAAAGCGACAGCTGTTTTCGGGCGTTAAGGTGCACGCTTGACACCTTAACGCCCGATGTCCTGTTAATGCCTGTTAAATGGCCCATTGCACCCTTAATGCTGGAATGCCTCCTACCCGCTCAGAGCCTTTTTCACATGTAACACCCCTTATCACTGCCGTTAATGCCTGTTACCTTAATGCCCTTTAGTAAACATACTTCTTGGTTTATCTAAGGGTCACTAGCTGTCAGCGCAGGTCTGGTGCATGCTAGAAGTGCACATTGCATACACGTTGACAGCTAGCGTGAGGCCATGACACTTGGCACTCTGTATTTTGGTGCTAGCTTTCCAGAGCATTTTAAGGTTCCAAGTGGGAAGTTTACGGGCAGAGAGTGAGTGGAGAAAGCGCTGCATTGGCGGCATCACAGGTGACCTTGAGTGCACCCACACTATTGTCATGCTGCAGCAGGGCCGCATGCACCACCGTTACTGCGGGAACAGACCTTTCATGCTCCCGGACGTTAACGCTGTGGTGTTGCCCTAATGTGCCATGGATTTGCACATGATCAGGCTCATTTGGTACACCACAGCACTCTTTAGTAAAAGGGCTCTTAAGTTTTGATCTAGAATAAAAATTGTATACGTTTTCACTATCATTATTATGGACATGACGCCCAAAGAGCTCGAAGAAATACCTGACCCATGAAACCTCTCAACTCCCTTTATTATATAACAATATAAACTTTTCACTACCTTCCGAATGCTCAAGCACTTCTGATCACGCATAAATGTACCATCAGGCTCCTCTCACATTAATCACCTATATGTACTACACACCTCATACGCTGTATATAGGTTAAATATTTACCCTATATGTTTCTGATTTTGTAATGACTTTGAGTTTTTTGTTTACTATTGTTCTATATAAATCACTCCCCTGCACATCTGTTGCGCTCTCATGTTTCTTATTGCACACACTGAGTTCATTGTAAGCCATCTTGACGCATAGAAAAATGGTACATAAAAGATGTTAAATAAATAAATACATTATTTTCCACGACAAAATACTACGATATTTTCAGTGAAAACCTGAGTCATTTTTTCACTGGTCGAAGACTAGAAGAGAAGGGAGGAAGATCAGCTTGTTGGTAGAAACAGATTCAACTGGAATTTGCCACAATTTTCACACATTGTAAATAGCTCCTGTCCATTAAGAACTGCTGAGGAAGTTATCTTTCATCTCCCTTTCCTCCTATCTAGCTCTCCCAAGAGCAGGATAATGACTAACAGCTTTACAAACGGATATTGTGAAACACAGCAGGATGCATCATGTGGCAAGCTCTGGTATATTCCATTTAACAGCAACTTAACTGGCTTCCTTGGTTACTCTAAAAGTCTGAGAAACTCTGAAATTTCTAACTGGCCACCTGTCATCTGTTAGGTTATTGATGAGAAGAATTTTTGATAGATAGCAGTTTTGGGATGCATGCTAGTACTCCATGATTTTCTGGAATTATAGGGCCTGATATTCAAAGGACATTTACACCGTGAACAGCCAGTTAACCGTGTAAATGCCTGCTAACTGGATATTCAATGGCACTTACACAGGTAGTGCCATCAAATATCCCCAACTAAGTCCCCTACGTGCCCTGATTCTAGCTGTCTAGCATCGGGGTGCGTCGGGGGCATTCTGGGGCAGAGCAAAGGTGGGGACCAGCGCTAACTGTGCAGCACCAATATTGGAAGCTGCATGGTTAGTGCTTGGCACCTATAAGTTAGGCAAGGAAAACCCTTGCCTATCTTATAGGCTCTGAGCAGTAACAGTGCAGCATCCAATATCGATGCTGCATGGTTAGCCTCGGTGGCTACCAGGCAGTGCGGCCAGACCCTGATATTCACTTCTGTCGCCACGGAAGTGAATATCCAGGGCTAAGAGGTCGGCGGGTAGGGCTAAGTGGCTACGCCTCCACTACCCGGCGCTACTGCCTCTTCTGTGTCAGCAGGTGTGTCTGTGGAGTCCCTGGAAGGTGTCCCTCTCATGCCGTCGCAGGCAGCTGTCGTGGAAGGAAGCACAGTGGCTACCTTACTGCTTCCTGGTTCTACTCCTGGTACTTTGGCGGTGGCAGAGCTGCCCCCAAAGGAAGGAGATTTGCAGGTGGTAACCCCCATTAATTTTTCAGAAGCCCCAGCTTCCTTTTCTCTTCAGCGACTGCAGAAGATTACTTTAGATAGCATATGGGTGGCGATTACTTTACTTTCGGAGAACCTGGCACAGCAATGTGAAGGATTTTCCTCCCAGGTAAATGCCCTCACTCAAAAGATGGATTTGTGTTTGGGAATATCAGATTTAATAAAGAAGAAAGTGGATGAACATGAGAATAAAATAACTGCTCTTGAAGATTCTTGTGCCGCGTTGATAAAGGATAATACAATGTTGTGGACAAAGATGCAAAATTTAGACAATGTTGCTCGGGCTTCTAACCTTCGGGTTTTGAATTTCCCGGTTTTGTCAGGCACTTTGCCCTTAGATCTTTTTAAGAAGTACTTGTCTGAGAATCTGGTTGTTTCAGCAGAGTTAATGCCCCCGATTGTGAAAGCTTTCTATCTACCGACGGGGAAAAGGGATGTTGCAGCCATGGCAGAGCCATTTCCATTAGATGTTTTTAATGGCCTAGTGGTTGGGGCAAGGTACCGAAGGTCAGTGGTTCAAATCCCACTAGAGGACAGCAAACCTGGGCTGGAAGGACTGGGGTTTTTAGTCCTACAGGTGCTCCTTGTGGTCTTGGGCAAGCCACTTAACCCTCCATTGCCTGTATTAGTGTATGTGTTAAATGTATCCCCCAACTGCTTTGACCCGGTGAAAAGCAGGATATAAATACAGCTAAATAAAATAATGTTTTGGAAATCCTGAAGTCTCCTGATGCAACTGTATTATGAACTGCTACTTTGGTGGTTAAGTTTGCCTTATTATCTGATAGAGATTGGTTAATTCGTTTATATTATGCTAAACGTTCTGTGCCATTCTATGGCCAGAAAATTTTGATCTTCCCTGATGTTTCTAGAGATACTCAGAAGCGGCGTACACAGTTTCTTTTGCTTAGGCCGGGGGTCTTGGATTTGGGGGCTACCTTCTATCTTAGATTTCCATGTAAATGCATTATGGTTTATCGATCACAGAGGTTTATCTTTTTTCAACCTTCAGATTTATCTGCGTTTATAAGTGCTAGAATTCCTGCTACTTCTTCTCCTTCTGATATTTCTGGGGTGGCAAGAAAGTGGGTCATAATTAGATAGCCTTGGGTCCCTGCGGCCTTCTTTTTTCCTATCTTGTGTTTTCTTATTAGGTATTTCTTAGTGGGGTTCCTTCAACCTTTCCAAGTATTCCTGTCATAATATATGCCCCTTTGTGGACTATAGGTGTAAATTGCCTTTGATTGTGCCTTATATATTTCTGTTGTATCGTTTCTGGCGATGTACCTTTTTGTACAAGCTTTGTTCTTGACCCTATTATGGAAATTCTTTAAACAAACAATAAAAAAAAGAAGACTGTAGGTCCATCTGTTGTCCTTGGCTTTAAGAACATAAGAACATAAGATATGCCATACTGGGTCAGACCAAGGTCCATCAAACCCAGTATTCTGTTTCCAACAGTGGCCAATCTAGGTCATATGTACCTAGCAGTTTCCCCAAGAGACACAAGATCCACAATGCTTGTACTGGGTCAAGCATTGATATCTTCAGTCACTTCTTAATAATGGTTTATGGACCTTTCCTCCAGGAACTTGTCCAAACCTTTTTTAAACCCAGCTACACTAACAGCCTTTACTACATCCTGGTAACAAATTCCAGAGTTTGATTACACGTTGAGTGAAAAAATATTTTCTTTTATTAGTCTTAAATAGTTTACCCTGTAGCTTCATTGCATGTCCCCTAGTCTTTCTATACTCTGATAACGTAAACAATCGATCTACGTTTACCCGTTCCACTCCATTCATTAATTTATAGAGTACTATCATAGCTCTCCTCAGCCGTCTCTTTTCCAGGTTAAAGAGCCCTAACCTTTTTAGCCTTTCTTCATAGGAGTATCCTTCCATCCCCTTTACCACTTTGGTGGCTCTTCTCTGAACCTTTTCTAAAATCGCTATATCCTTTTTAAGATACGGCGACCAGAATTGCACACAATATTCAAGGTGCGGTCTCACCATGGAACGATATAGAGGCATTATAATATCTTTTGTTTTATTTTCCATTCCTTTCCTTATCATACCTAGCATTCTATTTGCTCTCTTGGCCGCCGCTGCACACTGGGCCGAGGGTTTTAACATGGTATCCACAATGACGCCTAAATCTTTTTCCTGGGTGGTGGTTCCTAATGTGGAACCTTGCATCGTGTAACCATAGTTTGGGTTGTTCTTCCCTAGGTGCATAACCTTGCACTTGTCCACATTAAATTTCATCTGCCATTTTGATGCCCAGTCTTCCAATTTATCAAGATCCTCGTGCAATTTTTCACAATCCTCTTGGGTTTTAACAACTTTAAATAGTTTGTGTCATCTGCAAATTTGATTTATTTATTTATTTATTACAATCTCTTATATACCGCGCTATTTGGCATCAGCGCGGTTTACATTATAACACAACGACCATAACAACATGCTGTTTGGTTTTACATCGAACAGGTGATCAAACTTGGATAACAGGGGTAACTATATACATGAGATATTAAATGGTGTGGAGTAACTTGTATAACAGGGGTCAATTATGATATACATGAGATATTTACATGGTAATGAGTAAAATTATCATAGTGAACGTAGGTAATCTCTTCAGAGGGGATGTCTAGGTGCCATTGGTGGTTGGGTAGTATTGGAGGAAAAGGTGGTATTTGAGTGCCTTCCTGAACTGCGATAGGTCGGCAATAGCCCTAATGTCAGGGGGTAGAGCATTCCAGCATTTAGGTACATAGTAACTGAACGCCCTGTTTGTGGTTGATATGTTGCACTTTGATGATTCCTTTGGTAATACTAGTTGGTTTATGGCTATTGCTCTTCTAGATCTGTTGGGGGGCAACATGTGAATAAGATCTGTGAGTGAAAGGGATGAAATACCTTTGATTGCCTTGAATGCTAGGAGTAGGGTTTTTAAAGATGATTCTCCCATGGATAGGTAACCAGTGAAGTTGTTTGAGAATGGGGGTCACATGGTCGGTTCTGGAGGCTCCGTGTAGGACCCTTGCTGCAGCATTCATGGCCAGCTGTAATGGGGCTAGTGTGGATTGAGGGAGCCCTTGTAAGATGGCGTTTGCAAAGTCGAAGTGAGGCAGGATTAGTGCTTGGTATATGGTCCGGAAGTCATAGTGGTCCAGCAGGGCGCGCTGATGTCTGAGTGTGCGGATTTTGTAGTAGACATCTTTGACAATGTTGTTTATGTGGTGTTTCATATCCAGGCGTTGTTCCAACGTAACTCCAAGGTATCTTATTGTTTCTTTGGTTAGTAAGTCTGCTTCCTTAACACTGACATGGGATGGAGGAGTAAAGTCGGGGTCTCTGGAGATGAAAAGAACCTCCGTCTTTTTATGTTGAATGCGTAGATTCTGTGATTGGAGCCACGCTGAGACAGCATTGAAACAGTCTATTAGTGGTGCTAGGTCCATTTGGGCTGTGGAGAATGGCATGTATAAAAGAATGTCATCTGCATATATCAAACAGCTCACGTTAAATGATCTTATGATGTTGCAGATGGGCTGCATGTAAATATTGAATAGTAGAGAGGACAAGGAGGAGCCTTGAGGTACACCTTGTTTTTGATGGAAGTGTTTTGATTCCTCTGGTCCAGACTTCACGTATTGCCATCTTGCTTCCAGATAGGATTTACACCACCTTAGTGCACTGTTGCAGATGCCCTTCTCTTTCAACCTTCCCAGGAGAATTTCGTGACTCACCGAGTCGATAACCTCACTCGTTATTCCACTTCCAGGTCATTTATGAATATGTCAAAAAGCAGCGGACCCAGCACAGATCCCTGGGGTACACCACTATTCACCTTTCTCCATTGGGAAAATTGGCCATTTAGCCCAACCCTCTGCTTTTTATCTTTTAACCAGTTCCTGATCCACAATAGTACACTGCCTCCTATCCCATGACTCTTTAGTTTTGCCAAAAGTCTCTGATGAGGGACCTTGTCAAAGGCTTTCTGAAAGTCCAGATACACAATATCAACTGACTCACCTTTGTCCACCTGTTTATTCACTTCTTCAAAAAAACATAACAGATTAGTAAGACAAGATCTTCCTTGTCTAAAGCCATGTTGGCAGTCTCCCATTAGGTTGTGACTATCTACATGATGAGTAATTTTATTCTTTATGATGGTTTCTACCATTTTTCCTGGTACTGACGTCAGGCTCACAAGTCTGTAGTTTCCCGTATCACCCCTGGAACCCTTTTTAAAAATTGGTGTTACATTGGCAATCCTCCAATCTTCAGGTATTAGAGATGATTTTAATGATAGTTCACAGATTACTGATAGCAGGTCTGCAATCTCATATTTCAGTTCTTTCAACACCCTTGGATGTATACCATCCGGCCCAGGTGATATGCTACTCTTCAGTTTATCTAATAGTTGTAAGACATCTTCCTGATGTATCGATATTTCCTTCAATTCTTCCGCACCTTTAAATACCACTTCAGTCATGGGTAACATCCCTACATCTTCCTCAGTAAAGACCGAATTCATTCAGTCTCTCCGCTATCGCCTTGTCGCCTCTTAGTGTTCCTTTAACCCCTTTATCATCTAATGGACCAACTGACTCACAGGATTTTTGCTACGAATGTACTTGAAAAGGTCTTTATTTCACGTTTTTGCTTCCGCAGCAAGCTTCTTCTCAAATTCTCTCTTTGCCTGCCTTATCAATGCCTTGCATTTGACTTGCCAGTGCTTGTGCTGTTTCAAGGTTTCGTCGTTTGGCTCTTTTTTCCATTTCCTTAAAGATGCTTTTTTGGCAACAACAGCCTCCCTGACCTCACCTTTAAACCATGCTGGCAGTTTTTTGGACTTCCTTCCACTTTTCTTAAAGCGTGGAATACAGCTGGTCTGGGCTTCCAAGATAGTATTTTTCAACAACACCCAATCTTGATGTACGTCTTTAACCTTTGCAATTGCTCCTTTTAGTTTTTTCTTAACTGTTTTCCTCATTTTATCAAAGTATCCCTTTCGAAAGTTAAAAGGTAGTACTGTGGATTTCCTTACTATCCCTCCTCCATTAAATCAAAGGCGATCATGCTATGATCACTATTGCCAAGTGGCCCCAACACCCTTATCTCTTGCACTAGATCTGGTGTTCCACTAAGGACTAGGTCTAATATGGCTTCCCCTCTGGTCGGTTCATGAACCAGCTGCTCCAAGAAGCAGTCATTTATTTCATCTAGGAACTTTATCTCCCTAGCATGTCCTGACGTGACACTGACCCAGTCGATACCGGGGTAATTGAAATCACCCATTATTATTACTGCGCTGTAACTTTTGTTAGCTTCCTTGATTTCTTTGAGCATTTCATCATCCATTTGGTAATTCTGGTCAGGTGCTCGATAGTACACCCCCACTGCCATTGCCTTCCCCCTTTTATATGGAATTTCAATCCATATAGATTCTACAGCATATTTTGTTTCCTGCAAAACTTTAATCCTTTCTGAGTCAATGCCCTCTCTAACATACAGCGCAACCCCTCCACCAATTTGATCAGCTCTATCATTACGATATAGTTTGTACCCAGGTATCACAGTGTCCCACTGGTTGTCCTCCTTCCACCATGTCTCTGATATTCCAATCATATCTAACCTTTCATTTAGTGCTATATATTCTAACTCTTCCATCTTATTCTTTAGACTTCTAGCATTTGCATACAAGCATTTTAGAGAATGTATTTTATTCATGTGAATTTGGCTATTGTTAGACATGGGTAAATTGGGATCTTTAAGCTCTGTCTGCTCCATACTTGAGGGCATTTGGGCTACTTTACTCTTTTGTCGAACCTCTCTGCTTTTGGTAGTATCCTTCAAGGATACATTCTTCCGAACCATCCGCTCTTGGGCGACTGTCGGCTTTCCCCTAATATCTAGTTTAAAAGCTGCTCTATGTCCTTTTTAAAGGTTAATGCCAGCAGCCTGGTTCCATCCCGGTTAAGGTGAAGCCCATCCCTTCGGAAGAGCCCCTCCTTTCCCCAGAATGTTCCCCAGTTCCTAACAAATCCAAAATCCTCATCTCTGCACCATTGTCTCATCCACGCATTGAGACTCCGGAGCTCTGCCTGCCTTTTGGGTCCTGCGCGTGGAACAGGAAGCATTTCGGAGAATGCTACCCTGGAAGTTCTGGATTTCAACTTCCTACCTAAAAGCCTAAATTTTGCCTCCAGAACCTCCCTACCACATTTTCCTATGTCATTGGTACCGACATGTACCAAGACAGCAGACTCCTCCCCAGCACTATCTAAGACCTTATCTAGGTGGTGCGTGAGGTCCGCTACCTTCCCACCAGGCAGGCATGTTACCAGGCGATCCTCACGTCCACCAGCCACCCAGCTATCTACATGCCTAATGATCGAATCACCAACTATAACGGCTGATCTAACCCTTCCCTCATGGGCACATGGCCCTGGAGAAACGTCCGCGGTGTGAGAGGGTTTTACATCACCTGGAGGACAGGTCCTAGTTACAGGATCACTTCCTGCCACACCAGGGTGATTCTCTCCTGTCACGTGACCTCTCTCTTCCATGGCAACAGGGGTACTGCCAGACTGGAGGTGGGACTTCAGGACTATATCCCTGTAGGTCTCGTCTATGTACCTCTCTGTCTGTCTTATGTTTTCCAAGTCTGCTACTTTAGCCTCTAGAGAATGGACTTGTTCCCTGAGAGCAAAGAGCTCCTTGCACCTAGTGCACACGAAAGACCTCTCACCAACTGGGAGAAAATCATACATAGTGCACTAGAGTGCACCCACATCAAATGTACTGCTAATGCACTCAAGGTCACCTGTGATGCCGCCAATGCCCCATCCCGCTGTCTCTATGCCCCCATCCCGCTGCTGGACTGCTGTCTGCATCTTAGTTTTAAGTTTGTGTCTAGATCTTTAAGTTCTTACTTACTAGGGGTTGCTATGGGTATTTATACCAATAAAACTATACCTAATACGTTTAATATACCTTGTTCACCTGAAGCTTAATTAATCTCAGGTCCTTAGTGTATGACTGATTTGGGTAATGAGCTTCACCTGAAAGCACCTCCTGTCTTTTAAGATGTGTAAGTACCTATAAAGCTATGATTATCCCAGGGGTGGGTGGGTATGGGGAGGGAGGGAGGGAAATAACACTTATTAAAAGAGGGCTGCTACACAGTACCCTGTCTTGTGCTGCTGAGGTAAGCTAAATTCTGATTTGATTTAAATTATAGCTCTTAGTTGCTGCTAGGCTCTAACTTCTTATGAAATTTAAACTACAAGCTCTCTGCTGGGTTCTAAATTTAACCAGAAAGCTCTCTTCTGTGTTTTAAAGTAGACAAGGGTGTCTTACTCCATGCAACTCCTCCTTATGTGAGGACTTGGTAGGCTTTTCTTGTTCCAGGCTCTGATTACCTGTTTGAGATTATAAATGCACACTAGGTTCTTACTTTCCAGATCTACATTCTTGAAGGGGCTCATTTCAAGCTGTTAATTTTTTGGCTTTCAGAAGTACTCTACCTGGTATTCTTAAAAATGTGGTATTTTTGTTATACTTTTTCTAGATTGCCAATTAAATTCCTAGATTATTGTAAGGAAGGAGATTAGTTTTACATAGAAACATAGAAACATGATGACAGAAAAAGACCACATGGCCTATCTAGTCTGTCCTTCCATATCAACAACAACAGTCCACTTTTTACCTTTAGAGATCCTCTGTGTTGGTCCCATGCTTTTTTGAATTCAGTTACTGTCCTCATCTCTACCACCTCCACTGGGAGGACTATTCCACGGATCCACTACTCTTTCCGTACAGAAATATTTCCGCATATCACTCCTGAATCTATCTCCCTTCACCCTCATCCCATGTCCCCTCGTAGCAGAACTTGCCTTCAATTGAAAGAGGCTCTCTCCCTGAACCTTTATGCCACGGAGGTATTTAAACATCTCAATCATATCACCTCTATCCCGCCTTTCCTCTAAGGTGTACATATTAAGATCCTTAAGTCTGTCCTCATATGCTTTATAATGAAGCCCACTAATCATTTTAGTAGCCACCCTCTGCACCGACTCCATGCTGTTCACATCCTTTTGAAGGTGCGGTCTCCAGAATTGCATACTTCAAATGAGGTCGCACCAAAGACTTATACAGAGGCATTATCACCTCCTTTTTTCTACTAGCCATTCCTCTCCGTATGCACCCAAGCATCCTTCTAGCTTTTGCCGTCGCCTTTTCTACCTGTTTAGCTACTTTAAGATCATCAGACACAACCACGCCTAGGTCCCGCTCTTCTTTAGTGGACAAAAGTACTTCACCTCCTATATTGTATTGCTCCCTTGGATTGCTGCAGCCCAAATGCATGACCTTACATTTTTTAACATTAAATCCCAGCTGCCAAATTCTAGACCATTCTTCAAGCTTAGCTAGATCCCTCCTCATGTTATCTACACCTTCCTGGGTGTCTACTCTATTGCAGATTTTGGTATCATCCGCAAAGAGGCAAACCTTACCCAACAGCCCTTCCGCTATATCACTAACAAAGATGTTAAAAAGAATCGGACCAAGGACAGATCCCTGGGGCACACCACTGGTAACATCCTTCTCCTCAGAGTGAGCTCCATTTACTTGTACTCTTTGTCGCCTCCCACACAACCAATTTCTAACCCAAGCAGTAACTTTAGGGTCCATCCCTAGGGTGCTCAGTTTGTTTATAAGTCGCCTGTGAGGAACAGTGTCAAAGGCTTTACTGAAATCTAAATACACCACATCTAGAGCTCTCCCTCGGTCCAACTCCCTGGTCACCCAGTCAAAGAAATCGATCAGATTTGTTTGACAAGACCTGCCTCTGGTGAATCCATGCTGCCTCGGATCCTGTAATCCGCTGGACTCCAGAAACCTCACTATTTTCGCTTTCAGCAGCGTTTCCAATAATTTACTCACCACCGAAGTTAAACTAACCGGCCTGTAGTTTTAAGAAGCTTTTTCTTGTTGTTGGGGTTTCTGTTTCTCTAGTTTTAATACTAGAATTTCAAAGTGGGAAAGGGCAAATAGCAATGAAGATGCTGCACTTTGAGGTGTTGGTATATCAGTGAAATGCTTCTTGATTAGAAAACTCCAGCAAAAAGGATAACAAAACTGGACCTTGATATGAAAACTGGACAACAATTACCAAAACCTTAACAGTGTCTTACACAAGAGAGAACTGAAAGGAATGCACCAAACAGGGGGAGGTAGTTACTGTGCTTTCAGTCCTCGAGGATCCTCAACAGGCCAGGTTTTCAGGATATCCTCAATGAATATGCATGAGAGAGATTTACATACAATGGAGGTGGTGGTCATGCAAATCTCTCTCATGCATATTCATTAGAGGTGTTTTCTAAACCTGATCTGTTGCTGTGCTGGAGGACTGGGAGTGAAGACCAAGGGTTTAGCAGTCAGAAGCTGATATGCAACTATCCCCCTCCCCACTAGGACTGATAAGCTGCAAGGTTAATGTAAACTATTTGATGTCTCAGTGGAAATAATCTTCTTTCAATGTTTTTCCAACCCACATTTGGATTTAAAAAACTTGTTATACTTAGGGTCCGATTCTGGGACGCGGGTTGCGGGGCTGCATGTCCCAGTGGGACATGCAGCCCGCAAGCTGTCCGGGCCTGATTCCCCCTCCGGCTCTCCCCGTATGTCCTGAGCATCAGGACGGGGAGAACTGGTGGGGCGCGGGAGGGGGCGGGGGCAGGCCAGTCTGGCAGGATGAACAGGGCCAATTCAGGTCACAGTCCTGTGTGTCCTGCCGGGCCCGTGGGAGCGTGCTGCTTTTTCCACCTCAAAGGTGGAATAAGCAGTAAATAAATGGCAATTGGGCCCGTGGATCCAGTCCAGTTGGGTTTTCAGGGTATCCACAATGAATATGCATGAGATAGATCTGCATACAATGGAAGCAGTACATGCAGATCTATCTCATGCATATTCATTGTGGATATCCTGAAAACCTGACTGCCCTGGGGGGTCCCACAGGACTGGGTTGAGAACCACTGTGATAAACACTGGAAAAGCACTACTTCCCTAGTTCTCTCTCTCTCTCACCTCTCCCCTTGCTTGCCTTATATCATCCACTCTGTTTTTGTGTCTTTTCTGCCCTGATGACTCCAAGGCTTTGCTCTCCACAGGTATTTGATTCAGCAGGAAGAGGTACCCAGCAAGAGTACCTGTGCTGTGAAAACATAGGAAAACACCAATTTTTTGTAGCCTCAAAGAAGCCCTAATAAATAGAATAACATAAAATTGATAAACAGAACCCTTAACTAAAGAGGTCACTTTAGAAGGTTTGCATTGCTTTTGCACATTTACAAGTGGGTTAAAATCTGTAAATGGCACAACACATTTAAGGGGTATGTTTACTAAGCAGTCTTAACTAGCGCCCGGCGATAGTGTGCAGGATGTCATAAAAGGAGTGGGCGTTCCGGTCTAAACGTGCCGCCGGCAGGAGAGAGCCCTCTGCAACTTCGGAAGCCATCTTCAGCAGCTCCCCGGTCGGGGTAGAGCACAGGGCGGCCTTCGCTTTCCCGCTCCTGCACTCCAACCCAATCGGGGTTGTGGGAGGTCTCTGCGGCCTCTTTAAAACGTGCCGCCGGCAGGAGAGAGCCCTCTGCAACTTCGGAAGCCATCTTCAGCAGCTCCCCGGTCGGGATAGAGCACAGGGCGGCCTTCGCTTTCCCGCTCCTGCACTCCAACCCAATCGGGGTTGTGGGAGGTCTCTGCGGCCCCTTTAAAACGTGCCGCCGATAGGCGCACCCACGCCTTGCGGGCCCGCACCTGAGGGCCTCGCCAGAGGGCCCTTTGGCGTGGCCCTTAGGCGGGGTCCTCTCAAGCTAAGTACTCAGAAGGGCACCGCTCCAAAACCTCACCAAACAGCAACCAGACCTTCTGTTCTCTCGGTCCCCCACCACTGACAGAGATTGATCGGGTAAACACGGAACAGTTCCATCAAGCAAACACTCCAACGTCAGCTGAAGAGACCAACTGACATCTCAAACAAGAACCACATAACTAACCAGCTGGAGCTCCCCTTAGGTCGAGCTCGCTAAACATCATCAACCAGATCATCCTTACAGAACAGCAAGTAAACCATCTCCAAATGAGATAATGAAATAACATTAACTTGTGACTATCAGCACACATAACCTTACTGTTGTCAGTAATCTCCACACATATCCTATTGTCAAAAGAATTATACATTGTTATCTATAACTGTGTTCAAAGAGTATTCTGCCAATATCTTCCAATTACCACTATATTGTTTACAAATAGCCAAAAATGCCATTTGCAAACAATTATCAGTAAGAAATAGTTCTCATACACACCCATTATACACTGCTTTACTGTTGCCAGTAACAATTAATCACTATACTGTTGACAGTAATAATCAGTTCCCATAGCCAGTTTATACGCTACTATACTGCTATTTGTAACAACATAATCATGAAACTGTTTGTAGCAATCCAGACCATCGGGAAATGCCCTCAATAATAATTGATTGCACTGTTATATATAGCAGTAATAATTGATTATACTGTTATATAACTGCTGTTTGTAAAGAATAATCATAACACTGTTGTCAGTAGCCAACCAATCCATCGTGAACTACTATCAGTAATAATTAATCACTATACTGTTGACAGTAATAACTAATTTCCCAAATCTACTTTCATACACTGTTATACTAATGTTTGTAAATCAATACTCATTATACTGTTGTCAGTAGCCATCCAGATCATTGGGAACTGCTGTCAGATATATCCTGGTGTCAGTAACAATCAAACCTCCTACCCATCCTTCATACAACATCATACTGTTGATAGTAACCTCCTACCCCTATACTCATCAACTAATCCCCTATACACCAAAAAATCCCCTCTGAAATACACACAATGCCTCCTACAAAACAAATAAACATCCCCTTCACTCTCTTCCTAATAACACTCCTAATACAACATATCTATACGTACAAAACCAATCAAAGCCCCTACAAAAACATCCCCATCATCCATAATCACTACCGAAGCCCACAAAACATTAACCCCACCATACAGGTTCCTTTCCAAAACCAGGGCCGGATTTACCTTGAGTGAGGCCCTACACCAACAAAAATTGTGGGCCCCCAGCAGGGGCGGCCCAAGGGGGGTGGGGGGCCTCATTTGCATAAGGGGCCTCATTTGCATAAATATTTGCATAATGTTACCATATACTAACTTTTAGTAAACGTGCCTCTTAATGAGTGTATGGATAAAGAAAGACTAAAAGATTTCTACATTACTATAATCCAGTGCCAACTGCCAGACACATTAGGAACTACTACAAATACTGCCCATTTAGAACCCATAGCAAACCCGCCGTATCCTAACAGCACTACCAGGACTCATAAAGCACCATACCCTAACTATCAAAAGGAAACGCTGCAAATATTAAACCAATACATTTCAGAGAACAATACATGACCTACTGGGGAAAGAGAACAAGTGGCAATGTCAAATAGGAATTACATAAACAGAATACCTCAGCTCAGTTACACATGCAAAACATAGACCATCACCAAACAAGGAATCACAATTTAGAAACAGGAAGACAATAATTAAACTGGGAATCCCAAAAGCCAAACTTGGAATGTACAACACTGTAGAAATAAAACTATACATTAATTTGCTCTTGTACCAAACAAAGCGCAGACGTTAATGATGCACATTTCCCAGAGCTAGTCCACCAAAAAACAGCAATTTGCCACGTAGGCAACCAGAAGTCAATAAGGAGACGTGGCAAGAAGTTTCAATATCGCCTTTATTAATCCATGGGTCAAGAGTGCCTGAAAACCCAAGTAAAAAACAAGTTAAAAACCACATCAAATAATTAAATTGGTCTTGGGCAAGCCACTTAACCCTCCATAGCCCATGTTCCCTGTAAAATAGTTATCTCCAAGTTATAATGCCCTGTTCAATGTAATTTCAGTTTGTTCAATGTAAACCGCACTGATGCAGAATAGCGCGGTATATAAGAGAATGTAAATAAATAAATAAATATAAATTAAAATGACAAGCATATAATAATCAATTAAGCACATAACGCATAATAAATAACAATAAATAAATAAATAGACCAATAAACTTAGGGGCATGTTTACTAAACATTCCTAACGTGCGGGGCCGCGCTAGTGTGCCTGTGCCATATAAGGAGTGGGCGGTTCAGGCAGAAAATAGAAAAAAAACGGTAGTAAGCAACCGGACGTGTGCGCGTCGCGCTAATGTGCGGGGGTCGACATTAGCACGTGGAAAGGCAAAGTGGCGCGCTGCTGAGTATACAAAGCAACAGAGTCGTAGTACAACGGTGAAGACACTGACCAATGGTGCAGGGGCCATGGGTTCAATCCCCCAGTGTGTGCAACGACAAAGGTCAGCTGAGGCAGTAACTGTAATGATTAAAATTGTTTTAGGAGGCAAATTAATTTGGAACGGCATAAGGCGGCGCACAGTTATTTTTGGGCGGCATAAGGCGGCGCACAGTGCTTTTTGGGCGGCATAAGGCGGCACACAGTTATTTTTGGGCAGCAGAAGGCGGCGCACTGGTCCCCTTGGGTGGCAGAAGGTGGCACGCTGATAGGCACAAGGCGGCGCGCTGATGCACAAGCACAGGAACAGAGCCACAGCACAATGGTTAAAACACTGACCAATGGTGCAGGGATCAGGGGTTCAACTCCTCACAATGCCCAGTGAAAAATGCCTGCTGAGGCAGTATGTATTATGTTGTGGAGTGCTGTAGGAGGCTGTATAATTTTATTTTGTTATCACTACTAGCAAACGCACTCTCCCAGCATGTTAACATACGGCGGACCATAAGGCACATGTTACAGTGCACTGTTCGCCAAGGCACCCTTGAATGTCCCCTATAGGGCAGCATGTATGTTTTGACACAGGATAATGTATAGTGCACCCTATAGGGATGGCAACCATAAGGTGGCCTACAGGGCGCCCTATGAAGCACCCTCAGAGGCACCTAATGGGTATAGTAAGCTGAGGGTGGTCTTGCCGGCATAGACATATGTACAGTAAATAAAAATAAAGCTGTGGACAGCCCTACCAAAGGGCCCCACTATAGGTTTGAACCCATGACCTCTGGTTGCATAGGCAGTGATGTAACCATTGCGCTACAGCTTCATAGCTGTAAGCAAGCCCCTGGCTGGCTGCAGATAGCCTACACGTCACCTCACAGACAGTCTGCTGGTGTCAACAGGATAGGGTTAGGCCACCCGTACCCATGATGCACTGCACATGCAAATTAGCTGTCCGCAGATGGACACAAGATGGGGAATGCACCCCCACAGCACCTCGGCCCTGTTGGGGGAAGTGACCGGGTGCACCCACACAGCACCTTGGCCTAGTAGGGGGCACTGACCGGGTGTTTTACTGGCACAGAGTAGCCACACACCGTTACATTGTGCGGGTACTGTGCTCACCCTGAGTGTGCAATGAGGTGGCCAGGACCAGGTCAACAACACCTGCCATGGCTGATGGAGGCCAAGCGGGCGTTCCAAAGCAGTGTTAATGTGTAAGATAGCTAGTTTCTGCACAAACACCATGGATATCCCTGTCTGCCGCCATCAGGCGCACCCCCCCCCCCCCCCAGTGGCAAACATGGTCCCCATCAAGGGATCCACACTCTACCTCCCTGCAAAGGTGGCTGTTTTGGGCAACACCACCACCCCCCCCCCCCCCCCCCCAGCAGGCAGCTCCATACACAGCCATAACACAATAGCAGACAGACATAAGCCCAGGGTATGGTAAGCTGCACTCCACCACCAGATATTCCCCTGCAAGCCATTATAGCAAGACATTTACCAGCTACAAACAGTCTGCTGGTTAGTCCATAGTGCATGTTCCCAATGGAGATACATGCACCCAGAACTGGGCTGTCTGCATACACAGCAAGCAGATAGATCAGTGACTGGGTCCCAAAGAGAAACCCATATCTATCACATGAGAGAACTACTATACAGCACTATGGGATGGGGGATGGGGAGGCCTAGCCATGCTGTGGTCACTGCACAGTCAGGGTGAGCGTGATCCCCCAGAAGGACATGCTTTGGCCACCCTGTCTGTGTAGGTGGTGGCCGGACACTACAATATCCCAGCCAATGTCCCTGCCAGGGCCCTATGCCCAGTGCAGATGCATCCTGGCCACGCCACCCTGCCCTGGCTATACCCATGGTACCTTGCACCTCATTATGCACATTGGCTGGCCAATACTGGCAACAGTGCTGGCAGTGTGGGCTGTTGAAGGGGCTTGCAGCCAACACCCACTGTATAGACAGACACACACTTCCACACCTCTGCAATCATGGTGCTACGATTGAGGGGGTAAGTAGCCTTGCCCACCAAACCGGTCCTGAGCACGGCAAGGCATGGATATGGTACGCATTACAGCTGGTGGTCACTCCCCAGGGTGGTAAACACCATCAGAGGCCAGGCCTGGAGCATGCCCCGCAAACACCTAACAGATTGTTTGGATGGGGTCAACTAGCAGTATGTACGTAACGTATGGATATCTGCCTGCCTGTGCTCCTAGCAAACGTCTCAGAGCTGTGTACCGTATACCTCAGGTGTAGGGTGACATTGGTAAGTTATGCAAGTGCTCGTTTTGGGTGCTGCATGCACGGTCCAATGTTCTGCCTTTCCAGGAGACATTGGCCAATGGGGCCTGTGGGTGTGGGTGTGTCTGCCCTTGATGGCTGCTGCTTTACGGCACAGATTCCCAACTCCAGTCCAGGTTTGCATCACACTGTTCGGGTTTTCCTGCTATCCCTCATGAATATGCATGGGCTACATCTACATGCCATGGGGGTGGTGCATAGATATACAGCACAGGCATTTGTATGAGTGTCAGCATGGAACCTGACTGGTGTGTGGCCCACCAGGACTGCATTTGGGTGATTCTGCTCTAGGTACTGCCCCTGTTCATGGTGTCTGTGCTCAGTGGGGTAAAAGATAGATGTCTTACCATTGCATATGTCCCCGCCATGAAAGGTGTGTCCTTACTATCACTGTTTAGTTGTGGGAAAAATATGTGGGCAGGATTGGCAGTAGCCCCAGCTGGGTTTTGAATCTGTGACCTTCTGTTCTTGCATGCACTGTCTGTGTGCACTGCACCACTGTGTAGCCACAGATTGGTTGGATTCCCTGGACTGTCCATGACTGTGGATCCGGCAGGGCCTGTCTGTTGCAGTGGACTGTGCCAGCCTGCACATGGCTAGGCCTCTGTCTTCTGTGGTTAGCAGCCACTGCCCCCTGCACCACATGTACTTGTCCGCCAACATGCTGGCATGAACTTCTCTCAGAAAAAGCAGTTGACCTGATTGCAATGTGGCAGTACGGGACTGCATTTGGGGGACTTGGCTGTAGGTAATGCCCATTGTTGTGGTGTGTGTGCGGTGTTGGGTAAAATATGGGTGTTTTCCCCATGCTTATGTTCCCTGCACTACAGGGGTGTCTGCGCTATCTTTATTTAGTGGTGGGTAAAATATTGGGACTGGGCTGGCAGGAGCCCCAGCTGGGTTTTGAACCTCTGCCCTCTGGTCCTAGAGGTAATGACTCTGTCCGCTGTACCACACTTTGGCCACAGAGATAGTGCAGCCCCTGGAGGCAGTAAGCCTGGCAGGATGGAGTCACAAACCCTGCTCTACTCATTTTTACTGTGGGCATATGCACCCTGTCTGGTGACAAACGTGCACATAAACACCAGAAATGACCACGGGAAAATGGGGGACAAAATATCACCACGCTGGGCGACAGTGGTATTAATGGGCAACCATAGCAAACACTCCGAGGAAAGCTCCAAAAACGGAAATGTTTTTCGGAAGATTCTCCGCTCCGTAGACCCTTCCAATATTCATCTCTTTTTTCTGGAGCTTTGCTGGGTGTGTTTTGTATATTTTGCCCATCACTATAACTGTTCCCCAGCTGGATTACTATTTATAATAGTTTTGTTGTGGTCATTTTCAGGTTCTATTTGCAATTTTGTTCTGTGCACATATATCACACTGCTCACGTGTTTTAGGTTTCCCCGGTGTTCCTGTACATTGCTGACGGAAATGGTTTCTCTTCCCTTTAAATGCCCTCTACCGCGAGGGTTTCACTCGCGCTAATTTTTACATGGAAATTCGGGCCCGATACTGTGCGGGGAGCCTCTCCCCTCCCACTCTCCACCCATTAACCCCATCCCTCCGCCCCTCCGGAGCCTTCCTCCGCCCTCTTTTAGCCGTTCCACGCCTCTATCGGACATTTGCGGGCCCGCACTTGTACGGGGCCCGTTAGTGTGCCGCGTACCTATGCGGGGGTGACACGCACGTGTGCGGGGCGTTTAAACGCGTTTCTGCGCGTTTAAATGCCGCGTTGCTGTGCGCTATTTTGCGGCGCGCAGATTTGCGGACTTTAGTAAACATGCCCCTTAGTGTGATAAACAATTGATAAAATGCCCTATATATAAAAAACAATGATAACATGTGTACAACAACATAAAATACCACGTACACTATAAAAGCATTTCAACTCATAGAATAGAGAGAGAGAGAGAGGAGGACCAAGGAAAAATTGCAATATCCATCATATAAAAAACTACATAAAAAGTGTATTGCAAATAAAATAACAACAACAAGCTAATAATTAAAGTAATATAATTGTTACTGTATAAGCACAAGAGAATTAAACAACGTTGAATTAGAGGAAACATAAAAGGAACATTTAAAAGAAAAAGGAAGGAGTGAATCAATAGGATTATGTGAGATTATGAAATATGTAGATACCTATCCAAAAGAAACACAAAACCAATTTATGGACGTCAGACCAAATAACTAAAAAATTAAAAAATTAAAACTTGCTAAATAAAAGTGCCAATACCGATGTAGACAGCCAATGTGGATAACGAATCTCCTTAGATGGCAAAGCAGAGGGAGCCACTTGCCCCTCACATGCGCTGTGAAATGAACTATGTACAATAAAAAATAAAAAATAAATAATATGAGATACCATATAAAAAACATATCTATGCAAGTATCTTAAAACAAAACCCATCTATGGGGGTGTGCAGAGCAGCATATTCAGACCCAAATCCATCAAACGTGCCCCAATATGACAGCCCGTGTGATTCTAGCCATCCTCAGAGATGCAAGGCCGACGGGACCCCTACCCCTCACTACTATCATAAATAAAACATTATATAAATAAATAAATAAATAAAAGACCAACTGAACAATAAAAATATATATACATAACTGCTACCATGAGCCAAATCGCCAACTTAAATTGCAGCAATAGCGAAGGGATTTGTAGATATGCTGACACACTAAACTAAAGCTGGTGCTGTATCGCACTGACCAGATCACGCCACCGGCATAGCAAAAAATAAAAATAAAAATCCTCTGTGCACAGCTATAGAAGAACCAAAGCTAAGTGACAATACATAATAACCCTTTTTTTAAATTATTCATTTTATTGCACAAATACCGGCACTTCAAAATGATAAAACTAAACCAAATCAAACCTGTAACACGAACAGTGAAGATGCTGTCGGCAAGCAAAACTGAAAGCGCTAATTCAAAACAAGACGCCCGCACATGCGCTTCTAACTTTTAAACTAATCTCATGGCGGGAAAAGAAACCATCCACACAATGTATCCCATAGAGTATCACTCGATACTTAGGGAGCAAGCAAATTAGGCATAGTGACCTAATGAGGATCGGCACATATATACAGCGGGATTAACAGAGCCGCGAGAAAGGACACTCTCGCGGCTCTGAAAGAAGCCCGCGTTTGGGGATTCAATGCAGGGAGGCTCTGCCGGGTGGGGGCGGGCCTGCGGCGGTACTCTTTGCGCCCCCCGGCTCACTCCACCAGCCTTCACTCGCTCTCGATCCCCGCAATCCCTCGCGCTGCTTCCTCTAAGGGCGCCAGCGAGAGGTGCAGTTCCCAGACATGATAGACTGAAGACGCCATATTGTTAAAATTTTTGTGGGCCCTTGCCAGCTGTGGGCCCTACGCCACGGCGTACGTGGCGTATAGGTAAATCCGGCCCTGTCCAAAACCCATCACATAGCTCAACACACTCTCACAATCACAATCACTATACACGCCATGACTCAGACAAACACCAACGAAGACTCATACAAATAAAGCATCATCCATACAGAGGTGTAACTGACAATACTACTAATATAGACGCCAAAACAAAGCTCATCTTAATAAACATTCGATCCATACGAAACAAAATACCAATAACACAGGTACACTAAAAATTTTTTTTTTAAACTGCCTCTAATGTTTCGATTGATTTTTACGTTTTTTGGTGCGCTGAATCCAAATCTGGTAACCAATTTGCTCCATCACGTACAGATTTTTTGCTACATTGGGTTAGCAGTTTGAGGTGAACGTTTCAGATTGAGTGCGATCGAGATAAAAGTTTCTTGGATGAATTCTTTATACTAATTGTTTAGTAGTTATTCAAATAAGAATAAAGAAAATTGTAACAAGGCAGCACATAAGAATAGAGTAATGTCAGCAAAACACACTGTGATGGTAGCAAAATTGTCTGCACTTAAAACAGCCACATACATGTGCACAAACATTGAGCATATAAGAGCGAGGTTAGACACAAAGCAAAGCAAGGAAATGTGCAAAAAATGTTGTACAGGTATGTATGTAAGAATAGAAAACGCAAACCGCACCATTGCAATACATGAAGACAAACACCCGATGGTGTGAAAATAAAATTCTAATAAATGAGATCCGACACTATGGTAATAACTAGCAAATTTTTATTTCAAAGTTTAGTAAAAACACGATATTTGTCAACACAGTTTAGATTTTAAAGTCATTCTTGGGTCAATCAATCTCCTGGTGGGCCCGTTTCTTCTTCCCCCGAATGCTTCTCTTGGTGCGCTGCTTGGCGTATTTTTCATCTGGGGTTTCCCGCAGCAGCAACCAGCAGAAATCAGCCATCATAGTGGTGTTCCATCTTCCTTGGTACCTTCTCTCTGCGTCCTTGATGTCCTGGTGAAACCTTTCACCTTGTTCTTCACTGTACGCCCCCAAGTTTTCGGGAAAGTAGTTCACATGGGAGTGCAAGAAATGGACTTTCAGGCTCATGTTACAGCCTTGTTCTTTGAAGGCATTGAGCATCCTGGCAACAATATCCTTATAGTTCTCATCCCGCTTGTTCCCCAAGAATTTGAGAACAACATCCTTGAAGGAATCCCAGGCTTCTTTTTCCTTCTCAGACATCGTTTCAGCGAATGCTCCATCTGAAATGAGTTTCCTTATATCAGGGCCAACAAACACTCCTTTAGCTTTGCTTCAGAAAGTCAGGGGAACTTTGAGCAAAGGTACCGAAAGCACTCACCATCTTTTGGAAGGGACTTGATGAATTGCTTAATGAGACCCAACTTAATGTGGAGAGGTGGTAATAGAATTTTATCACGAGGTACCAAGCTCTCATGAAGAACATTTTTCTCACCGGGTCTCAAATACTCCCGAATTGGCCAGTCTTTTTTCCCCCAGTGTAGGTCGCGGGCCCGGCTATCCCACAAGCAAAGGAAGCAGGGATATTTGGTGAAACCGGATTGCTGCCCTAATAGCAAGGATAGAATTTTAAAGTCTCCACAAATCATCCACTTATGCTCATCATAACGAATCTTCTGAAGAATCAGGGCCAAATTCTCATATTTTTATTGGAGAATAACAGAGTGAGCAATAGGAACTGAAGCGAATGTGTTGCCATTATGAAGAAGAACACCTTTTATGCTGTCTTTTGACGAATCAATGAACAGCCGCCATTCAGCAGGATCATACTTGAGTTTAAACTTTTCCATCACTCCGTATATATCGTTGCAAAATACCAAATCTTCCTCTTTGCTGAAATACTTCAAAAATTGTGTCTCGCGGTTGCGGTACCAATAAAAAGTTGTTCCTGGTGACAATAGATTTTTCTGTTTAAGCCGAGAACCTAGCAGTTGGGCAGCATCTTTTGGGAGTCCTAAATCCCAGACTAAATCACTCAATTCAGCTTGAGAGAAAAGTTCAGGTTTCGGATCTGGTTCAGTTTCAAACTCGGAAGTACTGGACTCATCGGGAAAAGCCATCTGATGAGTCTCATCATGATCAGAACCGTCCACACAAATATGATCCAAAGATTTTGGTGGTTCAGGCACAGGTACTTCGTTGTTATGAGGCATAGGCCTAATTGCTGAGGGAAGGTTGGGGTAACTTATTACGTTCTTATTTTTTAAGTTGTATCCCTTCACAATGCAAGAGCAAAAATAGCAGTCACTGCTGTGGTCTCTTTGTTCACGCCACATCATAGGTATTCCGAAACGAAATGCTTGTTTTTTACCTTTCATCCATAAGCGTAGATCTTCCTCACATGTCTTGCACACTTTGTGAGGAGCCCACGGTTTGTCTTGATCGCCTAACTTCAAACTGAAATAGGCGAAATATACTTTTTTAATAAATGCAGAAATGTTCCTCTGCCGCTTTTTCACGGTATATTCCCCACAAATAAAACAAAAACTGTCCGGAGAGTTGACGCAACCTCTGGCTCTGTGAGCCATCACAAATACACAGCACTGCAAACTACAACTGTAGTGAACCACTTCGGAATAAAGCTGGATTACGACTGAGCAAACAAAAGGTAATAATGAACTTGCAAGAAACTGAAATTTGACAGGAACGTTCATGTCGCAACCACCGTGTTTGAGCGAGCGAACGAGGCGAGGCGAACAGGAAAGAACATGCGCCAGCGCGAGTACTGGATTTAGCCCCCCGCCTCCCAATTGTCCTGTTAATGTATAAAATGAATACAAAACACTCTAAAATATCATGAGGGAGTGTTTCTAGTTAGTTAACCATTACAACCTCTATTTTGGGCCAAGAAAATAAACTGCAGTCGGCTAAAAAGAAATTATGTGAACATTCCTTATATGGGTAAGAAATCTAATTTTGCAAGAAAACGTGACGTGATGGAACATTTTGGCTATTTTTCCTGGATTCTGCACCCCAAAATCTATAGGAATCAGTTGCAAAACTGGAGGCAGTTTTTTGGTAGTGTACCTGTGTAATCAATGACATGATAAAAGAAAAAAACCCTGAAATCATATGCATCACTGAAACATGGCTCTCTCCCACAGACACCGTACTACTAAACCAACTAACCACACATCAGTATGACATATTCAGCTGTCATCGGGATGCAAAGAGAGGTGGTGGAGCTCTCATACTCACCAAAAAAGACCTACAATACACCTTAACAAGTTTAAATAATATAGACGGAATGGACATCATCAACATAGAAAATAGAACCCTTGCACTCACCCTCATATATAGACCCCTACAACAGATCACAAAAACCTCTCTCCCATCCTTGAACTTGCTTGCACAGCATCACCAAACAAACCGCTCATAATCCTAGGTGATTTAAACCTCCCTTCCCTGAATGATTCCCAATCAAACAACTTCATGGACACTATGTTCCAAATGGGATATACACAGATAGTACATGCCCCTACCCACACAAAAGGCAACACTCTAGATCTCATCTTCCTCCCCATCTCCTTTATTAACCACCAGCAACACACCCCTCCAACAATAACAGAAGTACCATGGTCCGACCATCACATCATTACACTCCACCTCCCAGCACAAACAACGCAGAATACCACGCACCACACACCCCATATATCACGCTTTGCACACTTCAACAAAGATACCTTCCTTGACAAAGTACTACCCATACTCAACACAAACCTCCCAGACATCAACTCCACTGTAAATCACTGGAACCTTACAGTTCAAAAAGCAGCTGCCCCCACACACTCCACGCATAGACAGTTAAAAAAGACAGAAAAATGGTTCACGAAAGAACTAGCGAACCTAAAAAAACAACTGAGAAAACAAGAAAAGAAATGGAGGAAAACTAAATCTGTTGAGAATAAATCCCAATACTTAAACACACTCAACGAATACAAGAATGCGATTAACAAATCAAAAAGGATTACCACTCCAAGGTAATAAACCTAGCTATCAACCGCCCTAGAGAACTATTTGCAATTGTAAAAACATTGACAAAAGTCAAAAACCCAGAGCCAAAACAATCAGCAATAAGTATTCAAACCCTAGCAACCCACTTTGCAGAAAAACTAAAATGCAAACTTAATACTACACCAACACTACTCCCCACAAACACCGAAACTAATAACAACTGGACAACCTTTCACACGATAGATCAAAAACACCTCCTCAGGATCATAACAATTATCAACACCACAACTTCCCCACTCGATCCCTGCCCTGTGTCCATGGATCAAAAGTACTAAGGAAGAACTAGCTGGAAACATTCAATACATAGTAAACCAATCCCTCTCCCAAGGCATTATGCCTGATGCCCTAAAACTCACAACGATCCGCCCAATAATAAAAAACAATAAACTCGACCCGAAAGACCCAAACTCATACAGACCGATAGCCAGCATTCCATTTATGGCTAAAATAATAGAAAAAACTGTTCAACTACAATTGCAAGAACACATAGATGAGCACAACTCCCTTGACTCACACCAATTTGGGTTCCGCCCCTTCCATGGTGTAGAAACCCTTTTAATTACTCTGATGGACTTCCTCATAAGACATACAGACGATAACACTCAAGGCCTCCTACTCCTTTTCATAGACATTTCCGCCGCATTTGACAACATCAACCACCTTACACTGA
This sequence comes from Ichthyophis bannanicus, assembly GCA_033557465.1. NCBI lineage: Eukaryota > Metazoa > Chordata > Amphibia > Gymnophiona > Ichthyophiidae > Ichthyophis > Ichthyophis bannanicus. The sequence goes on along the minus strand of CM066033.1, from coordinate 1,029,274,072 downwards.
TTAATAGATTAGAAAACTTAGGAATAGGCGGGACTGTCCTCAATTGGTTCAAGTCCTACATCACACACAGACTAATGCGAGTTCAATTAAACCAGGAAGCATCAGAAACCTTCCCCCAAGGACAAGGAATACCCCAAGGATCAGCCCTTTCTGCTCTCCTCTTCAACCTGTACCTACAACCCATCACAAAAATATTTAAAAAACACAAAATCAATCATTTTATCTATGCTGATGACATCATGCTCGCCCTCCCCATAACCACGAAAACCCCCACTTATAACACTCTATCCGAATGCATGGCGGAAACCACATCCTGGATGGAAACCAACTACCTCAGCATCAATCTCAAAAAAACTGAAGCAATGTTCGTATCAAGATCACCTGTGGCTGAAGATACCTACCCAACAACAATCTACATCAATAACACAACTATACCTGTTAAAAAAGAGGTAAAATACCTAGGTATAATAATTGATCACACACTCACCATGCTACCACACATAAAGCAGATGGTAAAAACCATATTCTACAAACTCAAAACTATTCAACACTTAAGGCTCCTTCTTGACACGCATGACTTTAGATCAGTTGTTAGCTCACTCATAACCCCTCACTTTGACTATTGTAACAGTCTCCTAATCGGCCTACCACAAAAGAATATCTACCTATTACAAAGAGCACAGAACATTTGTGCAAAAGTAGTCACTAAAGCCCGCCTAGCAGACCATGTAACCCCTATACTGCTAGAACTACACTGGCTCCCTATAAATAACCGAATCAAATACAAAATACTACTAACAACCTTCAAACTACTAAACGATATTGCCCCCTCCCATCTATCCACACTCCTTCACGCCCCAAATGATTCAAGAGCCCGCAGACTAAATGCAACCCTCTCACTGGAGTTACCAAAAACATTCACGAGGACTAAAAAATCCACCAGTGCCAGAGCCTTCACATTCACCGCTCCCACACTTTGGAATGACCTCCCAAGAGACATCCGAATCATAAAGGACCTCTCCAAATTCAGGGAAGAACTCAAGACATACCTATTCTCCGAACACTTTGGAATCCCATACCCTCCAAGTCCAGCCACACAGCGTCCACAGACACACAAACAAAAAAAAAAAAAACGCAAAAACACAATTAACTGAACATACATAGCCCCCTCTCAAACAGTTCTCCCAAAGACACACCAAAAAACCCACGAAAAATGGAAATAAATTCCATCCCACACACACACACACACACACACACACACACACACACACACTTGAATAGCGAATTCTCTACACTATAATTCATTGTATCCTAACCTTTTTGTAAATAACATCTGTAAATAGCAATGTCAGTTCGCTGCCTATTCCCTGTAAAAAGTTTGAAATTTCTGATCAAGATAATGATACAGTAGCATATAAAAGTATACACCTTGTAAATAGTTTTAACAATTTACTGTTCTGTTACATGTAAAAAGTTCAAAAAGTTCTTGTTCAATGTAATGTTATACGAAAGTATACAAAACTGTTAAATTGTTCCATGTAAACCGCCCCTGATCTCTGGAAGGGGCGGTATAGAAGAAATAGATAAATAAATAAATAAATAAATAAATAAATAAACGTAGCAAACCGGGATTATTGCGCGATAACGAGCGCTGCGCACATTATCGTGCGAAGGATTGAACTATGCACGTTATCCCGCATTAATCTTAAGTAGGCACGCTGACATGCAACCAGAGCAGCAGGGGTGTAGCACAATGGTTAATACACTGACTGATTGTACAGGGGTCATAGATTTGATCCCCCAGTGTGCCTAATGAATAAGGTTGGTTGAGGCATTACCCTTTATGTTTAAGCAGTGCTTTGTGAGGCATTTTAGTTTTATTTTAATTATTGCTGCCAGAAAACACACCTTCACAGTTCCGTAACCTAAGGTGCCGCATAAGGCACCCTATAAGGCACTCCAAAGAGCACATTATAAAGTGCACTGTCCGTCAGGGCACCCTATAATGTCCCCGATAGGATGCCTTATAAGGCGCTTTATAGGGCACCTTATAAGGTGCTTTATAGGGCGCTTTATAAGGCACTTTATGGGGCGCCTTATGAGGCACCTTAAGGTTACAGCACTGTGAGAGTGTTTTTGCTGGCAGCACTAATTTAGATTAAAAATTGACAATGCCTTGGACAGCCCTATCAAATAACCCCACTGTGGGATCAAACCCATGACCTCTGGCTCCACAGGCAGTGAAGTAACCAGTGGGCTACTAAAACACCCCTAGCTGGCTATAGAGGGACTGCAGGTCACCACACAAACTGTCTGCTGTGGTTACCAGGATAGGGTTAACCCACCCGTACCCATGATGCATTGCACATGCAGATCAGCAGTCTACAGATGATCACAAGATGGGGTATGCAACCCCACAGCACCTCGGCCTGGTAGGGGGAGCTGACCGTGTGTGTTACTGGCACAGAGTAGCTACAGACTGTCACATTGTGCGGGTACTGTGCTCACCCTGAGGGTGAGGTGGGGCATCCAGCACCATGTCCACAGCATCTGGCTTAGCTGAGCTGGCTATGCTGCAGGTCATCCTTGTGGACTATGATGCACCCAGAATAGTGCATATCCTGTGTGGGTGCCATGGTCACATGATTTAAGTGACAGGGTGTTTGGACCCATAGGCAGATTGTGCAATACTACCCAACCTGCCCTCCGGGGCTTGGGGGTGTGGGACAGGATTTCCCACCAACAGATCTACATCCTTGCAATGGTGGCAGTAGAGGGGACCATCAAACCCCGTGCTACTGGGGAAGAGACACCCTACAGGGCAGTCAATGGAGATCTGTACACATCCATAAAGCAATAGCAGACAGACAGTAGGCCTGGAAAAGCTCAGCTGCCCCCCACCACTATCTGACATTCTCCAGCAGTGAGCACAGTGAGTCTCCAACCGCTGCACCCTGCAAGGTGTTCCAACCATCCACATACTAACTGCAGACAGTCTGCTAGCTAGTCCATAGTGAATGTTCCTGGAGATGTGTGCACACCCACCAAGCAGATAAGTCAGTGATTAGGCCTCAGAAAAGAGAACCCACATATATATCACTTAAGAGAAATACAAAATAACACTATGGGGGAACCTAGCCATGCCATGGTCACTGCTCAGTCAGGGTGAGAGTGACCTCCCAGCAGGACATGCTGTGGCCATCTTTTCCGTGCAGGTTGTGGCCGGGCACTACAATGTCCAAGCCATTGCCCTATGCCCTGTGCAGATGCATCCAGGCCAGGCCACCCTGTCCAGGCTATACCCACAGTACCTTGCTCCTCATTATGCACATTGGCAGGCTAACACTGGCAACAGTGCAATCAGTGTGGGCTGAATAAGGTGTTGCAGCCAACACACACTGGATAGACCAGGGGTCCCCAAACCTGTCCTGGAGGGCCGCAATCCTGGCAGGTTTTTGGGATATCCCTAATGAATATACATGAGATATATATGCATTAGAGATATCCTCCCAACCTGACTGGTTTGTGGCCCTCCAGTACTGGATTGGGAGACCCCTGCCTTACACCTCTGCCATTTAAGATTGTGAGTGCGCAAGGTACAGATGTTCTAGACATCAAAAGGGTAGATAAACTTTGTCACATCTCTCCTCGCTTTTTGGTGGTGGTTAGAATCGAGGAGCAATGTCACAAATTCTGTCTATCTTTTTGATGTCTAGAACATCTGTACCTTGCGCACTCACAATCTTAAATGACAGAGGTGTAGGCAGACATGAAGCACAGGCATCTTTATTAGAGACAGCATGGAACCTGAATGGTGTTTGGCCCTCCAGGACTGCATTTGGGAGACTCTGCTCTAGGTAATGTGCATGTTTATGGTGTCTGTGCTCTGTAGGGTAAAATATAGGCGTTTGAGGCATGTTTATGTTATCTGCAATAAAGGTTCCATCTTTATTACTACGGTTTAGTAGTGGGTAAAATATGGGGACTGGGTTGGTTGGAACCACAGCTGGGACTTGAACCTGTGACCTTCCGCTCCTGAACACACTGGCTGTGTGTACTGCACCATACTGTTGCCACAGGGACAGCTCATTCCCTGGGGATACCATGACTGTCAGACAGAGCCTGTCTGTTGCAGTGCACGGCACCCACCTAAACAGGGCTAGGCCATGGTCTGCTGTGGGCAGCAGTCACTGCCCCCTCCACCACCATGCTTACATGCCCTTGTGCTGGTGGTGCGCAGTCTCAGGCCATCCAGTGTGCCTGTAGGCGGCTGCCTATGGTGCAGGTTCTGGGGTAGGGGTGCCTGCATAGATGTCCACGCTTCTCCCCAGCACTGCCTGCCAATGTTCTGTGCCCTTGGGGGTACCTGCTGGGCACTATCCCCTGTGACACTGTGGGAAACAAACTCGTGCACATGTTGGGCCCTCAGCAGTTGCTGTCTGGCTGCTCTACTGTTTCAGCATTCCTATGGGCGACCTAGGCATCACCCTAGTCCGCACTGTGGCCCAGCTGCACCACAGCATGTGCTACCTGAAGCCCTCTGTGTCCCCTTTTCCAGCATATGTCCAGTTGCCCATTCGGACATGCACACACTGCTGTTGCGGAACATGTACATGCCATAGGAAACCTGTCCAATAACAAGGGAAAACCCTGATCAGTGCTATTTCACTGTGGGATCATTCACCTTGTATGGGGACAGAGCATAGACCCTTCCAAAATTAATATCTTTTTTTTGGAGCTTTCTTGGTAGTGTTTTTTGCTGTTTCCCATTAATATCACTATTGGCCAGCTTGGTTATGTTTTTTTTCCATTTTATTCAGGCCCTTTTCAACGTTTATTTGCCCTTTTGTTCCGTGCACATTGTGATAAGGAAGCTTATCATAGCTCAGGTAGGAGCTATAGAAAAGATGATGTGACTCTGAACAAGCAACCTGTCAGTTCTGGTAGAAGCAAGAAAACAGAGTTTTCACATAAAAGACTACCAGTCCCAGAATGCACCAGTATTCCAGCAGACATGAGAGGGGCTGAAGTGAGAGACTGTGTGTGCAATCAAGAGAGATATGAGGTAATCCCTAAGCACTCATCTCAAAGAGCAGGGCCTGATTCAACACAGCTGTGCTGTGTTAGGGAGCAGCACACATTAGGAAAGAATAAGAATAGAGCTTATTCTTCAGATAACAGTTACTACAAGTTTCAGCAACAGTTTCAGATAACAGCTTCAGGAAGAGATACAGAGGGGAGAGCTTCAGCAACGGCTACAAGCACCAGTATCACCTGGAGAAACAGAAGCCAAGCCAAGCAGATAGAGAGAGAAGGAAACTCTCTGGAAGGAAGAGAAGAAAGGCCCTTGGAAGGTCTGGGAGATTCCAAGGCAGTACTCATACTGGGAGGTATTCCAAAGGCCAGCAGAGTCCATTGGACTGGATTCAGCCAGAGGAATGGAGTGGCAGAGATAGGAATCACCAGTGGCTACCTGGAAGAGAGAAGACTGCATGTGGAAGGGACTTTCAGACCAAGGCCAGAAGGTATGTGAGAGAAGATCCAGTGTCCAGGGATCAAGATTGGAAGGCTGGACATCAGAATTGGATTACATATTGGCCAGGCTATACAGAGAGGAATAATGATAGCAGGAGAGGCTCAGGTATGAACACTGATCCAGACCCTATCTATAATAGAGAATGGCAGCAAGGGAATAAGCATTCTCATGATAGTGCCTTAATGAAAGACTCATCTGTGCCAATGTATGATATTGACCCTATGATTGTTGATGCAGGGGGAAATACAGCAGATGAAACTATTTACATGGACTGTTCTTTATCTAAATGTTATTGCTAGTTTTCTATGAGCAAACACATCAGCCATCACAAAGAAACCTAACTTTGTTCTTTATTTCCACTGCAAACAGCTCTTAAAGCAGGATTTGGGCTCACACAGTAGCAGCCAGCCAGCTAAAGGCTTTCAGCTGGTCCATGGATAGTAATCAGGGCTGCACCTGATTGTGTGTGTGAGCAAGGGAGAATCACTGCTGAGATCGGCGTGGAAAATAAGCAGAAGTTAACCTAACCAGCAAAGTTTATTCTTTACTTTGTGCCTTTGTATTTGGTAATTACTTGCTAAGAAAACATTAGCTAATTGCCTGACAAGTTGAAGGTTGTTTTCTGGTTTACTTTGTGACTTTTTGTTATCCCTTTAAACACTGCAAGCAAGTAACCTCATTTATAGTGCTATCAAGCATACATGTGCTGGGTGAATTAAACCCCATCAATAAAAGAAGTATTTTATTGATCTTACCACTTGGTTTCACAACTCAAATTATTGTCATCAGCTGTGTTTGGGAGTGAATGAACTACAATACCCACAATACCTTGCAAGAATCATATGAATATATGCATCGTCAAGATTGTGTAAGTTCTCACCCTAGGCAGCCGTCTGACAACATGTATCACACTTATCACTTTTTGTAGGTATCCCTGGCTTTGCTGTACATTGCTGACAGAAATGGTTTCTCTTCCCTTTAATCTTCTCTAACGTCAGGGTTTCACTGGCGTTAGTTTTCAGACCCGGAATCTACAGCGTTAGTGTGCAGGGAGCCTCTCCCCTCAAACTCTCCACCCATTGACCCTCTCTTTCCGCCCCTGGGGAGCCTTCCTCCGCCCTCCGGGAGCCTTTCTCCGCCTTCAGCGCTCGTTTGTGCCGCTGCGTGCGTTATCGCACGCTAAGGTACCTTTGCGCCCGGTAAAGCCCCATTATCACGCGATAATGTGCCTTATCGCCCGATAACGTGACAGCAGCGCAAATAGCGCCGTTTAGTAAACATAGCCCTAAGTAGTGATTTTAGAAAAGCCATTACTTAACACGTGTCTCTCTGTGACGTGCCCAGCTTTCAAAGCAGCATGTTACACATAGTGGTATGAATTGGCTTGAAAAGTATGCAGAATGCTTGCAAAGGGCAGTATATCAAGAAAAATAAACCATAAACCAACTATATGCATTTATCTCCTATTCTGAAAAAGAAATACACATCTACATCATAAAATCTAGCCATTGGCATTTACACTTGCTGTGAGGCATGTGTGTCAGCTCAATACTCATTTGGACCAAGGGTTTGGCTTTGCAAACCACCCCAGAAATGTAAAACTTAAAGAGTTCTGTGGCTTTGTATCTTAATGCAAGGCATTGATAAGACAGGCAAAGGGAGAATTTGAGAAGAAGCTTGCTGCGGAAGCAAAAACGCGAAGTAAAGACCTTTTCAAGTACATTTGTAGCAAAAAACCTGTGAGAGAGTCAGTTGATCCATTAGATGATAAAGGGGTTAAAGGAGCACTAAGAGGCGACAAGGCGATAGCGCAGAGATTGAATGAATTCTTTGCTTCAGTCTTTACTGAGGAAGATGTAGGGATGTTACCCATGACTGAAGTGGTATTTAAAGGTGCGGAAGAATTGAAGGAAATATCGATACATCGGGAAGATGTATTACAACTATTAGATAAACTGAAGAGTAGCAAATCACCTGGGCCGGATGGTATACATCCAAGGGTGTTGAAAGAACTGAAATACGAGATTGCAGACCTGCTATTAGTAATCTGTGAACTATCATTAAAATCATCTCTAATACCTGAAGATTGGAGGTTCACCAATGTAACACCAATTTTTAAAAAGGGTTCCGGGGTGATCCGGGAAACTACAGACCGGTGAGCCTGACATCAGTACCGGGAAAAATGGTAGAAACCATCATAAAGAATAAAATTACTCAGCATGTAGATAGTCATGACCTAATGGGAGACAGCCAACATGGCTTTAGACAAGGAAGATCTTGTCTTACTAATCTGTTATGTTTTTTTGAAGGAGTGAATAATCAGGTGGACAAAGGTGAGTCAGTTGATATTGTGTATCTGGACTTTCAGAAAGCCTTTGACAAGGTCCCTCATCAGAGACTTTTGGCAAAACTAAAGAGTCATGGGATAGGAGGCAGTGTACTATTGTGGATCAGGAACTGGTTAAAAGATAGAAAGCAGAGGGTAGGGCTAAATGGCCAATTTTCCCAATGGAGAAAGGTGAATAGTGGTGTACCCCAGGGATCTGTGCTGGGTCCGCTGCTTTTTGACATATTCATAAATGACCTGGAAAGTGGAATAACGAGTGAGGTTATCAAATCTGCAGATGACACAAAACTATTTAAAGTTGTTAAAACCCAAGAGGATTGTGGAAAATTGCAAGAGGATCTTGATAAATTGGAAGACTGGGCATCAAAATGGCAGATGAAATTTAATGTGGACAAGTGCAAGGTTATGCACCTAGGGAAGAACAACCCAAACTATGGTTACACGATGCAAGGTTCCACATTAGGAACCACCACCCAGGATAAAGATTTAGGCGTCATTGTGGATACCATGTTAAAACCCTCAGCCCAGTGTGCAGCGGCGGCCAAGAGAGCAAATAGAATGCTAGGTATGATACGGAAAGGAATGGAAAATAAAACAAAAGATATTATAATGCCTCTATATCGTTCCATGGTGAGACCACACCTTGAATATTGTGTGCAATTCTGGTCGCCGTATCTTAAAAAGGATATAGCGATTTTAGAAAAGGTTAAAAGAAGAGCCACCAAAATGGTAAAGGGGATGGAAGGATAGTCCTATGAAGAAAGGCTAAAAAGGTTGGGGCTCTTTAACCTGGAAAAGAGATGGCTGAGGGGAGATATGATAGAAGTCTATAAATTAATGAACGGAGTGGAACGGGTAAACGTAGCTCGATTGTTTACCTTATCAGAATATAGAAAGACTAGGGGACATGCAATGAAGCTACAGGGTAAACTATTTAAGACTAATAAAAGAAAATATTTTTTCACTCAACGTGTAATCAAACTCTGGAATTTGTTACCGGAGGATGTAGCAAAGACTGTTAGTGTAGCTGGGTTTAAAAAAGGTTTGGACAAGTTCTTGGAGGAAAGGTCCATAAACCATTATTAAAAAGGGACCCAGGATATCAATGCTTGAACCAATACAAGCATTGTGGAACCTGTGTCCCTTGGGGAAACTGCTAGGTACGTATGACCTTGATTGGCCACTGTTGGAAACAGAATACCTGGCTTGATGGACCTTGGTCTGACCCAGTATGGCATATCTTATGTTCTTATGTTCTAATTGGCTCCCCTTGGACATCCAGTTTAGTATAAGTTAGTGTCTAGGAGGGTATGTTTTTAAGAGGGTGCCTATAAAGACAAATAGATGCCTACAGTACTTGCTTTTATAAAATACTAGCATGCGTGTCAAAAAACGTGCCTAGAATGTAGATGTGATCACTTAATCTACGTGTGTATGTGTATAAAGTGTACATTTCTCCACAGCTCACATGGATCTGGCACCGCTTATAGACTGTTTCAATGCAGTCTCAACGTGGCTCCAATCACAGAACCTACGCATTCAACATAAAAAAACAGAGGTGCTTTTCATCACTAGAGACCCCAACTTTACTCCCCCATCCCATGTCAGTGTCAAGGAAGCTGACTTACAAACTAAAGAAACAATAAAATACCTTGGATTTACTTTGGATCAACGTCTGGATATGAAACACCACATAAGCAACATAGTCAAAGCCGTTTATTTCAAAATCCGCTCACTCAAGCACCTACGCTCCCTGTTGGACCCAGACGATTTCCGGACCATATACCAAGCGCTAATCCTGCCACACTTTGACTTTGCAAACGCCATCTTTCAAGGTCTCGCCCAATCCACACTAACCCCCTTACAATTGGCCATGAATTCCGCAGCAAGGGTCCTCTACGGAGCCTCCAGAAGCGACCACGTGACTCCCATTCTCAAACAGCCAGCTTCACTGGCTACCTATCCATGGGAGGATCATCTTTAAAACCCTACTCCTATCATTCAAGGCGATCAAAGGTATTTCATCCTCCTCACTAACAGATCTTATTCACACGGTCCCCCCCAACAGATCCAGAAGAGCAACAGCCGTAAACCTTCTAACAACCCCAAAGGCATGACAAAGTGCAACACGACAACCACAAACAGGGCATTCAGTTTCTATGTCCCCAAATGCTGGAATGCTCTACCCCCTGACATTAGGGCCATTGCCGACCTATATCAGTTCAGGAAGGCACTCAAATCCTACCTTTTCCTCCAATACTACCCAACCAGCAATTGAACCTAGATATCCCTCTGAAGAAATGACCCACTCTAGAAAGACCCTTACACTCGTTATGTGATTTTTACCTAACCTTGTTCCATGTAAATATCTCATGTATATAGTTAACCCCTGTTATCCAAGTTTGCACTCCCGTTCGATGTAAAACCAGACAGATTGTTGTTATGGTCGTTGTGTTATGATGTAAACCGCGCTGATACCGAATAGCGCGGTATATAAGAAATTGTAATAAATAAATAAATGAACATTTACACTGGCTTACAAGCAAATATAAGAGGTTTTATAATCTACATGAATGCCTGTGAACTCCTCTCGTGCTCCACCCAGACCATGCCTCCAGCTACCCTGACTGGCAAAATGCATGCCTTCATGGCAAAGCATCTACTTTTATGCCAGTCAGTATCATATAGGGGGTCATCTACACATGTATATGGTCACAGATGCATAGGGAGTACTTTATAAAATTACCTCACATATGTGTAAGTGGTGATACAAGAGCGTTTTCTATTATGTAATAGTGCACACTACAATGCAATAACACACACTATTCACGCATGTGCAAATATGCATTCTGTTGCATAATAATGTGCACTCTTGCGCAATAGGGCACACTATTGAATGGAAACTGGGAAAGGACAACAATTTCATCATTTCCTGTTTCGCCTATTCACTGCTTTCATTCCAAACAAAGCATATCCCTACTGCAAAGTCGCCAATCAGATGCGTAAGCATTGGCAATTACGTGTTTAAAGCCCTGAGCGATGCTACACTTTTTTTAATGTGCTCCTTCATGAAATGGCTTTCTTGCTGGAGATGCTACAAACTAAACATACCTTTCAGATGGCCTTTTACAACAAGCTCTGTGTTCATGAGCCTGATTGGCTGATTTATCTAATTTAGGATATATTGCATTGACCTGAGGTATCAGCATGGAGAGCGGAGGACAAAGACCACAGCCCACACCAAAAAATGTTGATTAACAAAAACCTCTCCAAGAAAGGTTTTTGTTAATCAACATTTTTTGGTGTGGGCTGTGGTCTTTGTCCTCCGCTCCCCCTGTACATTTTTCTGGGGAAGGCACCCTTCTCTCTTTCTGAGGTATCAGCATACCATTTTTTGTGAGAATTTCTACTAAAAATAGACACTAGTGGAGACCTACTTAAGATAGTGTCAATTCTATTTTATAAACTTTGTGAAAGAAAACTTTGAAAATGCATGATCTAAAAAATAAAAGAAAGTTTATGAACCTGTACTTGTATTCGTTTTCTTTTTTTTATTTGGAGCATTATGGATGAGGGGGACATTTTGTAAAGCTTATTGGACTTCTCCCAGTATTTTTTGGCTCTAAAACTGTCTGGACACAATCACCCTTTATAAGTTGCAATTCTGGGAGGTATAGGTTCTGGTAAAAACTCTGGGGATACTGAATGCCTTTCTAGCCAAGATGATAGAGTATGAAGGACTGAAATTCTTTTCAGGCCTGCTGCAAAAAGCTGTGTTTTTTTCTTTCTTCAAATAGTCCAGGGCATGCGTGTAGCTTTTTTCACTTTAAGAGATAAGGGGAAACATATTGTCCATAATTCACAAAGACAGATAAACCGATAGTAACAAGGTCATAGGTGATGAGTTCCAGTGAAGATGGAAGGGAAGGAAAGAGAAGAAAAAGTGTTTTGGGAGGCTATTGGTCAAAGATGGGGAACTAATTAGATGCTGAAAGCAGATGCTCATGGTCAAGCCTTTGACTACTTACTTTTAGTTTGAATACCAAATATTTTGGGTCAGATTAGTACCGGTTAATTACTACCAACCTTGAGTCTGGAACAGTGTCTGAGAGCAATTATAAAACCTTAAGGTGTATCCAGCCTCTGCATCCATCACAGACCTCATTGCTGGACCTACTTATTACTATACTGCTGGACACCTTTCACCAGAACAAGTCAACTGGACTGTCCATGGACATTAGAACTAGAGACTGCCCATTGGGAGCCATAACTACAGACTGTGAGTTTACATATTCATTTTTAGCTAGTTGGAAAGGGAGGAATCCGGATTCTAGCAAACTGTTTTAATCTAAGGTGTCCTGACTACCTTTGTGTTCTGGCTGAGTTAAACTTCCAGGGCAAATACATTCAGCAGGAGGGTGAGCCACCGTCCTTTGGTATATTGGCACAATTAGAGAACCATTGGTCTTGCAGGTCTGACCTTAATGACATGTCATAACCTACAGAGACAGTTGCTGCACAGTACCTGATTTATTCTCTACATATGCTGAAAGTAATACTAATTTGTTGTTTGTTTTCTTTTCCTTTTCGTCCCTCTAGTCCAGTCCCGGAACCATTGAGTTTAGAATCTCCTCCAGCAGCTTTGGAGACTGAAAACTTGTCATCGCTTTGATGACCTCCACACATATATAGGCAAGGACCGCCCCTTCCTCTTCAGTACTTTCAGTCTCCAAGCAGCTGGAGAAGCTTCTGAGCCCTAGGCTCACTCAGCACAAATAAGCAGAGCTAGGAATAGGCATTAGCTTTAACTTTAACTTTAAGTTTTCTTTTAAGTATATTTTGGAAGTTTTACTTACTTAGTGTTTTGATTTTACAGGGAAGGTGCTGCTGCTCAGAGGTGTCCTTTGCTACCGCTGGCCGAGTTCTCTGTCTTTGTCTCTCTTCTTCCCCCCCTCCCCCCCACCTCCCCTTCACTTTAACGAGCAGTGGAGGAGAAGCGGGGGCTGTTAAAGGCAGGACACAGCTCAGCACCTTCGCCTCTCTGCTCCCGAGCCCGCGGTAACGGGTGAGGAGCAGGTGGCAGGGTTAGGATCTCAGCACTGGCAGCAGAGGGCTTAGCAGCCGGCAGAACGCGCTGAGATCAGCCGGAGCCGAAGCTGCGGTCCGGCTGAGCTCCGGCGAGGTTTAAGGTCCCCTCCCCGGCATGTTGTAGGTGAGTCTTGTCGTTAGACAGCGCTAGTTTGCCTGGGGAGTGAGCGGCAGTGTGAACCGCGTTTCGGCGACCGGCCCGCCCGCTCAATTTCAGGCGGGAAAAAGTAACGGCGACCGTTTTGGCTGCCGCGGATTGAATCGGGGCAGCTGGTGCAGTCTCTTCCTGGCTGGTCGGGGGGCTTTTGGGCCTTGTTTCAGAGGCGGTTCAATTCCTTTGAGCTGGGCAGTTCTCAGAGGCTGCGGTAGTTTAAAAAAAAAAAATCTAGCTAGGCCTTTCCTCGTCGGGTCTGTTGGAGGCAGGCAGTGCTTTCTGTGTGCAGGGGACATGCTGGCCCAGCCGCGTTGTCTGGTGTGCGGCTCAAAGAGGGGGGAGCTGATGGAGTCTGGTGTGTGTAGGCCTTGCTCCCATGAGGCAGCCCTGCTTGAGGATCCTATGGAAGGTCCTAGTGGAACACAGTTGGGGGATGGTCAGGAGAAGGGGGTTTCCCTTCCCTCCTCGAGTGCTACCGTGGAGCAGAACTCGGGGCCGGCTTCGGGGGACGGAGCGGTTCCTGGGCCTTCAGTCAACCAGGCGAGGGGTCCGGGGGAGATCCCGTTGGATTTTCTCTCTCTCTTGCAGCAGGCCTTGGCCCTCTTACAGCCAGCAATGGTAGTGCTGCCTCAGAGTCCGCGGGGGCGCAAGCGGGAGGCGGCAGTGGTGGTAGACGCTCCTCCGCTTAAAAAGAATAAAGGAGCTAGTGCAGAGGATCCCGTGTCTCCTCTCTGGGAGGACCAGAGTGCGCGGGAAGCGGATCTTGCAGGTATCTCGGAGTATGATTTGGAACAAGGAGAACTGCCTGATGAGGACCAGCAAAGCAGGGTGGTCCGGGTCTTTCGGAAGGAGGAGCTGCCCGCCTTGATTGCGGAAACTCTGAAGATGCTCAATATGCCGTCGGTGGAACCTTCCTCGGAGGAAGCGCTGGAGGACCCCCTGTTGTAAGCAGTTCGCACGTCCCAGCGTGTGTTTCCCGTCCATAGGGTGTTTCGGCATATGATTCAGGAAGAATGGGACTTGCCGGAGTGGGCCCTGAGGGGCTCTAGGGTAATAGCTAGGTTATATTCGCTCTCGGACCAGGATAAGGAACTATTTTGCTCCCCAAAGGTGGATGCCGCAGTGTCGGCAGTTACAAAGAAGACTACGATCCCGGTAGAGGGCGCCGCGGCTTTGAAAGATGTGCAGGACAGGAAGTTGGATACCTTGTTGAAACAGGTGTTTGATATTAGTGCTCTCTCCATGCAGGCCTCTATAGCGGGGGCGTGGGTAGCGAGAGGCTGTCTCCCTTGGTCCCAGAGACTGCAGGGGGATCAGTTGGGGGAGCAGGATTCGGAGGCAGCGCGGCTAGAGTCGGGGACGGATTATTTAGCGGATATTCATGACGATCTCATCAGGAGTCTGGCCAAGGCGATGGCATCGGTCGTAGTGGCCCGCCGTTCCCTGTGGTTGAGAAACTGGCCTGCGGACACTTCGTCTAAGGCTCAGTTCAGTAGGCTTCCGTTCCGGGGGAAACTGTTGTTTGGAGAGGATTTGGAGAAGTTGGTTAAGGATCTCGGGGAGTCCAAAGGTGGTCGTCTGCCGGAGGATAAGCCTAAGCAGGGCCGGGGGCTTTCCGGGTCAAAGGGGGCTCAGAGAGAGTTTCGTAGGTTTCGGTCCTCTCGTTTTGCTCCATCACAACGCGGAAGGTTTCCAGGGAGGAGCCAGAACTTTCGGGGATTTCGGGGGGCAGGCAGAGGTTTTGCGCCTTTTCAGTCCTCAAGTGTTAAGAAGTCACAATGAAATGAGGCGGACTCAGGTGGCGGTGCTGGCCATGGGAGGTCGGTTGCGGGAGTTTTACCCTGCCTGGGTCCAGCTTACGTCAGACCAGTGGGTCTTGGAGGTCATTCAAGAGGGGTATGCGTTAGAGCTCCACCGACCCGTCTTAGATTCCTTTGTTCTGTCGCCTTGCAGGGCTCCGCTCAAGGTGCACGTGGTGGCAGAGACGCTACACCGTTTGCTGGCTCTCAAAGCGGTAGTTCCCGTCCCCGTGGATCAGTGCGGATGCGGTCGTTACTCCATCTACTTCGTAGTGCCAAAGAAGGAAGGCTTGTTTCGTCCGATTCTGGATTTGAAGAGGGTGAATCGGTGTCTCAGAGTATCGCATTTCAGGATGGAGACGTTGCGATTCATGATTGCGGCGGTCAGAAAGGGGGAGTTCCTAACGTCGTTGGATCTCATGGAGGCTTATCTGCATATCCCTATTCGGCAAGAGCATCAGCAGTTCCTGCGCTTTGCGCTCCCCATGGGCCATTTCCAGTTTCAGGCGATGCCTTTCGGGTTAGCGACAGCGCCTCGCGTGTTCACCAAGGTCATGGTGGTGGTGGCGGCGGCGCTCCGGAAGGAAGGCATACTGGTGCACCCGTAGCTGGACGATTGGTTGATTCAGGCGAAGTCGCGCAATGAAAATGTCAAGGCCACTGCCCGGGTTTTGGAAATCTTGGGCTGGGTGGTCAACCGGACGAAGAGCAGGTTAGTCCCCTCTCAGTCTCTGGAGTACTTGGGGGCACGCTTCGAGATGGCGTTGGGCGCGGTGTTTCTCCCGGAGCACTGAGCTCGCGCTCTGCGGAGCTTGGTGAGGGAGTTTTTGGCTCGACGGGCTCCGACGGTGTGGCAGTACCTCCAACTGCTGGGAACGATGGCGGCATCTATCGAAGTGGTGCCATGGGCCAGAGCGCACATGAGGCCGCTGCAGAGGATGCTACTGCGGTGGTGGTCGCATCAATCGGACCCGTTATCTCGCCGGCTAATCTGCCCTCAGGATGTCCAAAACGAGTTGGAGTGGTGGTTGCGGAAGGAGAGTCTGGAGACCGGCATCCCATTGGAACCTCCATCCTGGAGACTCTTGACCACGGATGCCAGTCTGCTGGGGTGGGGAGCCCATTGCGAAGGGAGCATAGCCCAGGGCTGCTGGTCTCTGGAGGAGAAGCGATGGTCCATCAACTGGTTAGAGATGAGGGCGGTGTTTTTGGCCCTGAAAGAATTTCAGGCATTGCTGAGGCGGTCAGCGGTCAGGGTACTGTCCGACAATGCGATGACGGTGGCCTACATCAATCGTCAGGGCGGTACAGGAAATGCAATTCTGGAGGCCGAGGCAGGCCTTCTGCTAGCCTGGGCAGAACAGAACCTGGCGAGTCTGTCAGTGCAGCATGTGGCCGGGGTGGACAATACCGCAGCGGACTTTCTCAGTCGACGGAGGGTGGACCCGGGGGAGTGGGTCCTCCACCTGGAGGTGTATTCTCTTCTGGTACAGCGTTGGGGTTCTCCAGTCATGGATCTGATCGCAACCTTCGAGTCTGCAAAGGCATTCAGATTCTTCAGCAGGAGGCGGGAATGCATGTCAGAGGGGCTCGATGCGTTGGCGCAAAGGTGGCCAAGGGCAGGTCTGCTCTACGTGTTTCCACCTTGGGCTCTCATAGGTCACGTGGTGCAGTGCATAGAGCGGCACTGAGGCAGAGTAATCCTCATTGCACCCGATTGGCCCAGGAGGCTGTGGTATGCGGACTTGGTGCGGCTTCTGGTGGACGTCCCGTGGAGGCTTCCTCAGCGGGAGGATCTGTTGCTACAGGGGCCGTTAAGGATGCCTCAGGTGGCTCGATTCTCGCTTATGGCATGGCTCTTGAACGGGCTCGGCTGAGAGCCAAAGGTTATTCTTCGGCGGTCATTTCTACTTTGTTGCGGGCGCGTAGGCGGTCTACATCATTGGCATATATTCAGATTTGGGGCATTTTTGAGGGATGGTGTACGGAGAGGGGACTTAGTCCGCTCGCGGCGTCTGTCCCTCAGATCCTTTCCTTCTTGCAAGGTGGCGTGGAGAAGGGATTGGCAGCCAGTTCATTGCGAGTACAGTTGGCAGTGATTTCCTGTTTCCGGGGCAGGATTCCGGGTAAGTCGTTAGGGGTGCATGGCGACATCCAGAGGTTTTTGCGAGCGCTATTGCTCATACGGCCTCCTCGCAGATGCTCAGTTCCGGCCTGGGATCTCAATTTGGTGTTGGAGGCTTTGGTCAATCGGCCGTTTGAGCCGTTAGGGCAGGCTTCAGTTAAGGATCTAACGTTGAAGACGGTGTTTCTGGTAGCTATTTGTTCTGCTCGCAGAATCTCTGAGTTGCAGGCGTTGTCCTGCAAGGAGCCGTATTTCTCCTTCTTTGATCACAAGGTGGTGTTGTGTACAGTGCCGGCGTTCTTGCCCAAGGTGGTGTCCGTTTTCCATGTTAACCAGGAGGTCTCTCTTCCGGTATTTTTGGGGGAGCAGGCGGCGCGGACTAATAGCTGTTTGCATCTTCTCGATGTGCGGCGGGCGCTCCGGCAATATCTCTGCGGCACGGAGGCCTTCCGTTGGTCAGACAGGTTGTTTGTGTCATTCGGTGGCCCGCGAAAGGGGGAAGCAGCTGCGAAGTCGTCTATCTCCAGGTGGCTGAAGGAGGCTATTGCATCCGCCTACCTTTTGAAGGGTAGAGTAGTGCCGGAAGGTCTACGGGCTCATTCTACTAGGGCGCAGGCGGCGTCTTGGGCGGAGTTTAGTCTGGTGCCTGCCGTGGACATTTGTAGGGCAGCGACGTGGTCGTCGTTGCATTCCTTCGCTAAGCACTATAGGCTTGATGTGCAGGCGGCGGAGGATGGCCAGTTTGGATCCGCAGTACTTCAGGCTGCGCTGGCTAGGCCCTCCCGTTGACTTTCACTGCTCAGTTACATCCTCAATGGTTCCGGGACTGGAGTAGAGGGACGAAAAGGAAGAGGAAATTAGACTTACCTGCTAATTGTTGTTCCTTAAGGAACTCTAGTCCAGTCCCAGTTCCCTCCCGAGCTATTTAGTTTCGGCCTGAAGTTCAGTGCAGGTGTTGATGTCTTGGCGGGGCAGATTTGGGGAGACGCAAGCGGGGGTGCTCTGGTGCAGCGCTGTGTCGTCCCCTGACGGTCTACTAATTGTTCAATCAGTTAAAAAAAAAAAAAAAAAAGCAAAGAAGTACAGAGACGGGAGGTGCAAAGCAGTAGGAATGCGAATGCCAGCCTTCCCTGGGGTGGGGTGGGGGGGGTGTAGAGCTAGTTGTTGAGTTATAGGTTTCATTACTTGTTTAACTACTTATTTGTTGCTCTGCTGAGTCTGCTTTGTCAATAGGTACTGAAGAGGAAGGGGCGGTCCTTGCCTATATATGTGTGGAGGTCATCAAAGCGATGACAAGTTTTCAGTCTCCAAAGCTGCTGGAGGAGATTCTAAACTCAATGGTTCCGGGATTGGACTAGAGTTCCTTAAGGAACAGCAATTAGCAGGTAAGTCTAATTTACTCTTTGCTCATATGTTTTAATATTCCACAAATAAATACTTTGGTTAGTTTTACATTGCACAACATATTTGCTAGGGATGTGCCTTCATTTCAAATGAAAGCCACGATCCCATCAGTAGTATGAACTCTTTTGCGAGAGTGCACACTATTACACAATAGCATGCACTACTGTGAAAGAGTACACACTATTGCTCGTGAAAGCGTGCACGCTATTGCTCAACAGTGCGTATTCTCTTGAAAGAATGCATGCTATTGAGGGAAAATGATACTAGACAGAAAAAATGAAAAAAAAAAACCCAAACCAAAATGAAACAGAAATATTTGGTCTGCACATCCCTAATATTTATTACATTTGGCTGCTCTCCAGGTAACATACAAAGTGATCAGGGTGTTGTGTGGTTTATTGATTTTTCTTCTCAAGCAGCATCTATAGTTCTTTACTTGGGAACGAGAAAGGGAGTGGAGATATCACTGGCACTAATCAGAAAGCAAAAGGAGGGTTGCCATTATCATCATTTGCAGAGCAGAACCCTGAACCTGTTGCACTTCCTATAGAACTGGTGATGAATGTGATAATGAGGACAGGAGTACGACAGGCATTATATAGCAGTACCATCAATTACATCAGCAATGTGTTAAAAATCTCTAGGTTTCCTTGAGCATTAAGATCAGAAAGTTCTTAGCTGTCAACTATTCTAAAAAGAAGACAAATCTATTTTGCCAAAATACAGGCACTCTGTTTTTCTATAGGTGGAACACACTTCCAAGCAAATTAAGAGGGATGAGCAATGTAAAACTATTTCATGATTGGCTAAAATCATTGATGTTTAAACAAGCATTTCAACTGGTAAATTAAATAATAACGGCTCTGCAGGGCAGCACATTTCACTTTGAAGAACTGAAGGCAGCAATATGTTTTTCATTTTAGCTTGTTTTTTTTCTAATTGCCTAATTTATTATTACAAATATTACTTTATAAGCAGCTTAGATTTTCATAAGCGGCATGGAAACATGTATAAATAAATAAACAGGGCTACAGGAAGAAAACAAACAAGACTGTCCTGAGTAAGAAGAAATGGTCACCCTATAGTTGTCAACTAGGATGTATCCTTAATTATGAGCCTGATTCTGAGATGCGAATTGTGGGGCTGCATGTCCCGGTGGGACATACAGCCCCGCAAGCCATCCGGGCCCGATTCCCCCTCTGGCTCTCCCCATACGTCGTAAGCAGTCGGATGGGGAGAACCAGCAGGAGATGGGAGGGGTGGGATCTGGGCAAAGTAGGGACGGGCCAGCTCTTCAGGACTTACAGGGCCAATTCAGGTCACGGCCCTGCAGGGCCGTACCAAGACTGAAATGCACCCTGTGCGACTTGCACATCGGGCGTGCGCCCCCCCCCCCGCGCACCTCCATTTAGACACTTTATGGGGGTGCAGGAAGGGGGGGCACGCACCCGTTCTGCAAGTGGCCGGCACGCTAAGTGGCAGTGGCAGGCAACGGCAGAGAGCCGAAATGCGCCCTTTAAGTCTCTGCGCCCTGTGCAGCTACACCGCTCGCACAGGGCTTGGTATGGTCCTGCGGCCTTGTACACCCTGCGGGGTTCATGGTGACGTGCTGCTTATTCCACCTCAAAGATGAAGTAAGCAGCACCGACCCGGCAATCGGGCCTGGGGATCCCCTCCTAGGGCTAGGACTGAATATAGAGGGGTCCCCGCCACCTAATCCAGGCCCCGGCTAGCTGCCATGTGTCAGGTGGTGGGGAAAAGGGAGGGCCAAGCCACAGTGGCTAGGGGAGCCTGCGCGGAAGACATCCCTACAGGCAGGCAGGGGCATGCCAGGCCTTTCTCAGACTTGATTCTAGTTACCGCGGGAGCGTTTTGTTTCCACGGTCCAGAATTGGGTCCTAATAATGGGGCCGTCTGGACAGCCCAGACGTGCCCCTTCATGAAGGGCTCCACGTGGACAGGATAACTAGGTAGAGCAGGTGAGTCAGTTGGCCTCTTTCTGTTCTCATCTACTACTGTATGTTACAATGTTATTAAGTAATTTGTAAAAATCACACTGGACATGAATAGAGCAGAGTCAAGAATGAAAAGCACTATTTCCTTTTTCTGTAAAACTGGTAGAGAATCAGTATTAGCTTTGATATCTTTTCATCCTTGGTTTAAATATAGAAATATTAGGTTACTCAATGCATGGCTAATTTAAAAGGAGTTATGTTACACCTTTGCTTTATAATTCTGCTCTTGAACAATGTGAAAGATCAAAAGAAGTTATTCTTATGTCTTCTTTTGACAGATAATGTTTCATCTTATCTCTTGCTGTCTTTAATTATGGACAGAGACATCATTTATAAAGAGAATTTTAAAGAAATTTTAAAGATGCTTATGATAATAGGCAATACTGATGGAAAAAAATTAGCTTTCAAATGTTTTGAATGGTATGACAGCTGGGTACATCTAAAGAGTTTAATGTGCAACTATAGATATATAACCTTTGGGTTACTTCTGAGATTTAGGCCTTTCCTAAATTTTTTTGGCGCTATCTATATTGTTAATGATTTAATGAAGTTTCCTACTGGGGCAATTGCATATGATTCTACAGTAGCTGCAGAAATAGCATTCCAGCTGTGAAACGTGAAGTAGGCAAGCCAGTAAAGAGGAGTTGGGGATTCAAGTGATTTATAGAAAGTTGGAGTGTATATTCTATAAAAGAGAGGGCCAAAGAATAATATTGTATGAAGAAATGAGGTAACTCTGGTGAGAAAATCACTGCTAGAGGCAACTGAGAAGAGCTAGCATGTTTGAACAGTTCTAGATGGTTATATAGAGGGAGATGGAAGAGAACCCCTCTAGATACCTTCTGGAAAGCAAAAATATACCAAACCTTTGACTAGAAGCCAAATCTGTTAGTCTAAGAAGGAAAAAGGGGTGATAAATACACTGAAATAGGACATTGTGGAAAGTAGAAGAAAATATATCCCTACAGTATTGACTTGTTTGGGCATCAGAGATGGCCTCAGTGTGCTAGCTTGATGGCCAAAGGAGAAACCTTAATTAATTAATTAATTAATTTGAATGATTTTTATACTGCCATTTCTGGTAATCATAGCGGTTTACATACAGAAAACTAAGTTACATTGAACATTATAACAATATAACAGGTGCAAGTGTACAAAACAATCAAGAATATTTACATGATTTAATGGGATTTAACTTATTTACAATACAGGTGATTAAAGAAGATTTAGGCACGATTTTTGGTTAATTTCCTGGATAGCTGAGAGGGAGGTATAGAATCCGAAAAGCGTGAGGTGGATGAATTGAAGAGAGAGGCTAGTATAGCTGTAGGTGGGAATGCTTCAGTTGTGCAGTGTCTCGAAATGTGTGCTATGTTGTGTCCACATTAGATTTGTCTTGATGGATAAGGGATAAGTAGAAACTGTAGGACCTTCAGAGGGAGGGAAATTTGTCAATTATGATGAAAGGAGATTATACAGAGTCAAAAGAACTGAAAACCTACGCTACTACCAATGTGGAGTAATGATGCCTTAGACCCCCGTGGAATGTGGATCCTGGAAAGTAGTAGGGATATGTGTGGAACAATTTTCAGTTTCTATCTATATTCAGTTCAAGTAGCCATTCATGTGGTTTCCAGATTCCTAATCATTCATTGCTTTTGCTTCATTTGCTGCCAAAGAACTCAATGGGGTGAATAGAATCTGTAACAAAGGCAATATCACTGCAAGACAGAAGTAGCACAAAGAATTCAAACCACAAGCATAAGGGCAAAGTAGCACAAACAACTTAATAAAGACTCCAAGGAACTGGAAGAGGAGCAAAGCAACACCAAATTCACAGAAATACATCAAGGCACTTGGAGAGGGGTAAAATGGTACCAACATTGACACGAGGATTTCAAGGCATCCAGAGAGAGTAAAGCAGAAATAACACTGGCTGGAAGACCCTAAGGCAGTGGGAGTGAGTTAAAGCAAAAGTAACATTGAATGGAAAGCTCTAGAATACTGGAAGAGGGAAAAAATGGGAGAAGAGGACCAATACAGCAGTAAGACAGGCTACAAGGCTCCAACACAGCTGAAGAGGGCCAACACAACATCAAGGTAGGTAGTTCCTTTCACCTGTGGGTCAAAAAGATAGCTAGCATGTAAACATCCTTCTTGGTATGGGGTTTCAACCTTTTCTCCACTTCAACATTCAAGGAGTCCACCAGTACCAAAAGCTCTTGTGGAAAACCTTGCTATTGCCTTTGATTTTTCAATTTTGTAACACTTTTGGCACTTCAGCATAGCAATTATTTTCTGAAGTAGCAATGAATCATCTTCTCTCTCTGAATGCCTCAGAGAAAATGGTGTTCTGCTGGTGTGGTGTCTTCTTTTTCCTGTTTAACTGCTGACATCATCATCCATGGGATTTCAGATAAGAAAAGCAGGGACAAGCTTATTTAGCTGTTTTTCAAAAAGGTTCCATTTGTCCAAAAAAGAAATGCAAATCCCTAGTAAGTGATCATGTGGAACTTAAAGATCACTCTGCTATGTATTGTAATCTGTATTAAGAAACAGGAATCTCCACTGAGAGAACCATTTAACATGCTTCTCAACCCCCCATTTCCTGAGGACAGGGCACTGGAAAATTATATATATTACTTCTCTATATATATTTTTTTATCATTTCAGAACAACTAGCCTCTAATTTCAAATATTGTGGCAGGATCCGTAATCTAAAAAACACTACAAATCCCAGAATCCCTTGGGAAAGTTCTAAGAAAGCACCCGCCACTGAAAAAGCTCCCAAGGCTATACACAGAAGGGAAAAACCCAGGTGAGAGCAGAGCTAGAGAGGAGAACAGAAGGGCTGTGGGAGGGCCAGAGGATGAGGTCCTCCCACGTATCTTCTCTTGCCAGACACAGAGGGGGAGGAGTTGATGAGCACAGCTGAGCTCAAATTGGCTGCTCAGGGACTGGACACATAACTTCCAGAGAGCCGAGAAGCCCAGGACTGTATAGCATCACCAGACAATGGAGAGAGCATGGTACTGGAGACAAAGCACGCCTTACTTCCTAAACCATGGGAAGAGCCATAAGCAATGATATTGAGCTCCAGTGGAAGTAAGAGCTCCAAGTATCCTTCTGGGCGAAGTGTAGGAGAAAGTGGGACAGTGTTTGGAGGGAGTCAGAACATTAGCTGTAAAGCACAATTCATCTGGCAAAACGAGGTTATGCCCACCCCAACTCCCAGGAAGAGTTTGGGGAATCTAACAGACTGTGGTGCTGTGCTGACAGGAGAATGTGAAAGTGAACTTTATGAAATTGAACTGTACTGTATACACTGGCTGTGTTTGCAGCTGACTGCCAGAGTGAGGGAACTCTGTGAAAGACAAATTATACTGAAGCTGTGAGGAGACTTAGGGGTATGTTTACTAAACCGTATTAAAGTTACCGGTGCTAGTTTCAGCGTTAATGTGAAGAATGCCATATAAGGTAGTGGGCGTTCTGGCAGCAAGGTAGCAAGAATCTGTATTGCGCGATATTGGGCGCCGTGGCACGTTAACACGCGTTAATCCTAAATTCATGCCAGCGCAATGCTAGACACTATAAAGATGTAGCCCACTGGTTACTGCAATGACTATGGAGGCAGAGGTCATGGGTTTGATAACACCAACTAAGAAACACAGCCAGCGTTGTTTCTAGATAACACCACCAAGAAACACTGCCTTTCTTACAGCCCATTCTCACAATGTATTTTGTATTTGAAACGGACTTATTTTATACTGTTCAATTCAATCATGTTATAGGTCTTTTACGTCATGCATTTGACCTATTTCATGTTTATATTTCATGTATATAGTCCATGTATATAGTTAAACCCCCCCTGTTATCCAAGTTTATACCCCTGTTCGATGTAAAACCAAACAGAAGTGTGTTTTGGTCATTTTGTTATACTGTGAACCGCGCTGATGCCGAATAGTGCGGTATATAAGCAACTGTAATAAATAATAAATAATAAATAAATATAAGAAGGCTGTCTGAGGCATTACCCTTTACTTTAAATCAGTGCTGTCTGAGGCATTTCCTTTTCTAATTTAAATCAGTGCTGCCAGCAAAACTCCCTCACAGTGCCGTAACCTAAGGTGCCGCATAAGGTGCCCTATAAGGCACTCCATAGGGCACATTATAAAGTGCCCTGTCCGCCAAGGCACCTTATAATGTGCCCTATAGGGCACTTTATAGGGCACCTTAATGGGCGCTTTATAGGGTGCCATATGAGGCACCTTAGGCTATGGCACTGTGAGGGTGTTTCTGCTGACAGCGCTGATTTAAATTAAAAGGAAAAGCCTCAGACAGCCTTATTAAATAACACCACTGTGGCATCAAACCCATGGCCTCTGTCTTCACAGTCATTGAAGTAACCAGTGGGCTGCATCTCCATAACGTCCAACTCCCCCCCCCCCCCCTTGCTGGCTGGCTACAGAAAGACTGCAGGTCACCACACAAACTGTCTGCTGTGGTTACCAGGATAGGGTAAACCCACCCGTACCCATAATGCACTGCACATGCAGATCAGCAGCCTACATCTGATCACAAGATGGGGTATGCGCCTCTATAACACCCCGGCCTGGTAGGGGGAACTGACCGTGTGTGTTACTGGCACAGAGCAGCTTCAGGCCGTGACATAGTGCGGTTCCTGTGCTCACCCTAAGGGTGAAGTGGGGCGCCCAGCACCAGGTCCGCAGCTCCTGGCTTTACTGAGATAGGCTGTGCTGCAGGTCCCCATCACTGTCAGTGTGTGATAGGTAGTCCTTGCAGACACACCTAGGAAAAGACTGTGTCCATCTGTATTTCCCAGTCACGTCTAGCCCTTGTGGACTATGATGCACCCAGAATAGTGCATATCCTGTGTGGCTGCCATGGTCACATGTTGTAAGAGAAGGGTAGTGTTTGGACCCACATATGGATTATGTAGCATCACCCAACCCGCCCTCTGTGGGTCAGGGTGGGGGACAAGATCTCCCACCAACAGATCCACATTCTACTTCTCTGCAATGGTAGCAGTAGAGGGGACCATCAACCCCAGTCCTGCTGGGGAATAGGCACCCTACAGGGAAGTCAATGCAGATCTGTACACATCACATAGGGCACTGGCAGAAGGCTTCGAAAAGCTCAGCTGTCCCCCACCACTATCTGACATTCACCAGCAGAGGGCACAGTCAGTCTCCACCCACTGCACCCTGCAAGGTGTTCCCACGATACACATGCTAACTGCAGACAGTCTACTAGCTAGTACACATTCCTGGAGGAACTGTATGCACCCACAAACAGGATGTGAGCACACACACCAAGCAGATGTCAGTGTTTGGGCCCCAAAAAATGGAACTCATAGATATCGCTTAAGAGGAATACTGTATAGCACTATGGGGGGACCTAGCCATGCCATGGTCACTGCTCAGTCAGGGTGAGAGTGACACCACCCCCCCCCCCCCCAGCATGACATGCTGTGGCCGCCCTGTCCATGCAGGTGGTTGTCGGGCACTACAATGTCCCAGCCATTGCCCTATGCCCTGTGCAGATGCATCCTGCCCAGGCCGCCCTGTCCGGGCCATACCCACAGTACCTTGATCCTCACTATGCACATTGGCAGGCTAACACTGGAAACAGTGCAAACATTGTGGGCTCAGTAAAGTGTAGGCAGCCACAAAACACTGGATAGACATACAGACACTCCCACACCTATTTCAGCATTGTGCAAAGAGAGAGGTGGTTGGCAGCCCTGGCCACCACACCAGTCCTAGGCACAGTGCAGGCATTGCTATGGTACTCAACACTGTTAGTGTCACTCCCCGGGGTCGGAAACACTGTCAGAAACAAAAACTGAAACACACTCCACAGATATCAGAAAGGTTGCTATGATGAATCTCTGTCAACAAATTGTGTTTAACTTAGGATTTGTTATCTGACATTAATCATAGCAACATTTTGATATTTGTGGAATGTGTTCCCAAGTTTAGGACGGCATTGCTAAGATATGCAGGTGCTAGTATTGGTAGATGCTGCTCCATGCAGGGCCCAACAGCCTGACTCTCCATGAGCCATTGGATAGTGGAGCCTGTGGGTGTGGGTGTTTGTCCCCCAGTTGGCTGCTGCTCTAGGGCAGAGGTTCCCAACTCCGGTCCTGGTTGGCCAAACACGGTTCGGATCTTCATGCTGTCCCTAATGAATATGCATGGATACATTTGCATACAATGGGGGCAGTGCATACAACTGCATCACAGGCATATTTATTAGGGACAGCATGAAACCTGAATGGTGTTTGGCCCTCCAGGACTGCAGTTGGGAAACTCTACTCTAGGGATTGCACATGTTTATGGTGTATGTGCTCTGTAGAGTAAAATATAGGTGTTTATGGCATGTTTATTTTATCTGCAATAAAGGTTCCGTCTTTGTTACCACAGTTTAGTACTGGGTAAAATATAAGGACATGGTCTGCAGGAGCCACAGCTGGGAATTGAACCTGTGACCTTCTGAATATACTGGCTGTGTGTACTGCACCAAACTGTTGTCACAGAGGCAGATCATTCCCTAGGGATACCATGACTGTTTGTCAGACAGACCTTGTCTGTTGCAGTGCACGGCACCCACCTAAACGGGGCTTTGCCTTGGTCTGCCCCCTCCACCACCAGCACCCCTCCGCCACCATGCTGACATGCCCTTGTGTCGGTGGTGCAGGTGGTGCGCAGTCCCAGGCTATCCAGTATGCCGGTAGGCGGCTGCCTATGGTGCGTCATCTGGGGTAGGGGTACCTGCCTAGATATCCACGCTCCCCCACGGCACCACCTGCCAATGT
The DNA here is from genome assembly GCA_033557465.1 of Ichthyophis bannanicus. NCBI lineage: Eukaryota > Metazoa > Chordata > Amphibia > Gymnophiona > Ichthyophiidae > Ichthyophis > Ichthyophis bannanicus. The sequence continues at coordinate 1,029,246,766 of CM066033.1, read as the reverse complement.
TATGTGCCCTTTGGGGTACTTGCTGGGTAATGTCCCCTGGGACACACACTCGTGGACATGTTTGCCCTTGATCAGTTGCTGTCTTGCTGGTTTTACGTTTCTACATTCCTATGTGTCAACTAGGCATCTGCCTAGTCCACCCTGTGCCCCAGCTGGCCCACTGCATGTGCTCCCCGAAGCCCTCTGTACCCCATTTACACCATCTCCATAGTGCCCTTTCCTACGTGGCCACTCTGCTGTTGCTGCACATGTGAAAGCCACATAAGCAAGCTGCCTAATATACACCACAATAAACCCTCATCAACACTATCAATGTTGGAACATTCACTTTGTGGGGGGAATCAGAATTGACCCTTCCAAACGTGACATCTTCCTTTTTATTCTTTATGGGTAGTGTTGATTACTGTTTATCGATGTTTTTTCTATTGGCCAGCTCGGTGTTTTGTATTTCTATTTTGGTTCTGCTGATTATCTTTCTGGTTTTTGCATGTTTTGTTACTGCACATGTATTACTACTATCACTAAACTGGGTCTCCCTGCCTTTGCTGTACATTGCTGACTGAACTGGTTTCTCTCTCCTGCAAATGTGCCTCTAACGCAAGGTTTTCAGCGGCGTTAATTTTCAGACCCTGATTTCACAACGTTAGTGTGCATGGGGCCTCTCCCTGCCCACTCTCCGCCCATTGACCCCTTATCTCTGCCCTCTGGGGACCCTTACTCCACCCTCTGCGCACCTTAACGCCGCCGGAGACGTTATCGCGATACGTGACGTTCTCGCACGGCAATGCACCATTATCATGCGATAACATCACCGCTGCGATGTTAGCGCCATTTAGTAAACATACACCTTAATCTTACTATAGTGAAACACTGGATTAGTGCTTGTGCACAAAGAGACTGGTGAAAAGATATTGCCTAGACTTTGGCTCCAATATGGAACCACAAACTGGCTGGAAACCAGGACTGTGGAGATGGGGAGTAGAACCCTGTGTATTAAACTAATTTGATTTTTAACTTTGCTTTACAATACTTTGCCTTTGTTTAGGGTTGTACCTGCTGCTCTGTGCAGGTCATCCCCTTTTATTTGTTTAAGTATAAAAGATATTTAAGTTTGTTTTGATCTTATCCTCTTGCTATAAAGGGATCCACTGTGTCTGTCCCATGGCATTTTGAATTCCATCATTGTATTTGCGCCCATCACCTCCTTTGGGAGGGCATTCTAAGCATCCACTACACTTTCAGTGAAAAGATATTTCCTGATGTTGTTTTTAATTTACTTCCTTGCAGCTTCATTTTAAGACTAATACAGAGAAGAGCCACCAAAATGGTAAAGGGGATGGAAGGATACCCCTATGAGGAGAGGCTTAAAAGGTTAGGGCTCTTCAACCTGGCTGAGATGGCTGAGGGGAGATATGATAGAGGTCTATAAATTAATGAATGGAGCAGAACGGGTGCATGTAGATCGATTGTTTACACCATCAAAATATAGAAAGACTAGGGGCAGGGGTGGGCAATTCTGGCTCTCGTGCACCATAATCCAGCCTGGTTTTCATGATGTCCCTAATGAATATTCATGGACCTATTTCCATACAATGGAAGGCAGTGGATGCAAATAGATCTCATGAATATTCATTAGGGACATCATGAAAACCAGGCTGGATTGTGGTGCACGAGGGCCGGAATTGCCCACCCCTGGACTAGGGTATATGCAATGAAGCTACAGTATAACCCATTTAAGACTAATAAGAGAAAATATTTTTTCACTCAGTGCATAATCAAATTCTGGAATTTGTTACCAGAGGATGTAGTAAAAGCTGTTAGTGTACCTGGGCTTAAAAAAGATTTGGACAAGTTCCTGGAGGAAAAGTCTATAAACCATTATTAAAGGGGACCCAGGAAATCCACTGCTTGCCCCAATATAAGCATTGTGGAACCTGTGTGTCTTTTGAGAAAACTGCTAGGTACTTGTGACCTAGATTGGCCACTGTTGGAAACAGGATACTGGGCTTGATGGACCTTGGTGTGACACAGTATGGCATATCTTATGTTCTTATGTTGTAGACTATGAGGTTCATTTGAAAAGGCTTAGTCATGATATGGATGTCTGAAGACGTGCACACGGACGTCAAAATCATGGACACATCTCCATAGCCATTCTACAAATGATGTTTGCAGATATCTCCAGTGCAGGGACATCCAAGTAGGCATGGGGGTATGGCAGAGGTGTGTCCAGGGAGTAGCAATGTACTTACACTTCCCCATTCGATCTCAGAAATGTCAGAGACGTTTGCAGGCACGTCAGATTTTATACCTACTCCAGGCACGAATAGGCAATAGGAAAGTGCTTGTTTTCACCTTAAAACATCCAGAGTGTAAAAAAGATAGAGAATTAAGTGACTAGTTGATCACAAAGGCCCTCATTGGGATTTGAGCCCTTACCACTTTGCTCTTAAACCACTACTTCAACAATTATGATGTTAGATATTTTGATTCTGAAATACTATCCTGGGGACTTCTATATAGATGTTAGATACACATACATATCAGGCACGTCCACATTTCTGAAATTGTGCCTGAACTTGCATGTGCCTGCTTTTTTTTCAGACATTCTGGCTTTGACATCCCATATTGCACCTGGACATCCCATTGTGAAATGTGCCTCTATCAGGTGCGGCTCAAGGCAATCTGCTGCCTGAGGCAAAGGATGAGATGGTGCACCCCCCCTCCTCCAGAAAGGGGGGGGGGGTGCTTTCTCAAAACTCCAGTCAGGGACTGAACCAAACCAAAAAGCCAATTAGATTATATGGAGGAAATGCAAGATGTTTGCACACCAAGAAACTAAAAGAGAGTGAGAAACAGCACAGTTTATAAAACTAAATTGTAATTCATTTTTATTTGTTGTTATAAACTGCATTATTGTTCTTGCCCTTTCTTTTTGAACATATATTTTGCATCCACAGAACCCCATTCAACAGTGGGTACAGAGCATAACCAGAACATTCACCCACAGAACCCAATATCTTTAAAAAAATCTGATTCTGATCATCTCACTAACAACAACAAACATTCTCCAGTACCAGACATATTGTGAACTAAAATAAAACCCTACAACAAAGTCACTGAGTATCTATAGAGCAAATCTACCATATCAGCACCATCTTCCAAAACTCACATAAAGAGCCCATCCAAAAAAAGCGTCATTGTAAATAATACAGTGGGCCCTGGAACATCCAAACACATATTTGAAAAGATGAACAATTCAGATTACTACAGTACAGATCCTGACATACAAACTCCATGTTAACAGAACACATGTAGATAAAAATTAAACTGCAACCCCAAGAAGCCAGATTCTGCATACAGTGCAATGCCAGAGAAATAGAAAGAGATGCATTTCCATGTACTGTATAAAATATAAAGAAAGCACCAAGTCAATTACATTGAAAATAAAATTCTCTCTGAACTTTGTTGTCTGACCATTTTATTCCTTGATCATGTAGGTCCCAATCTGAGGTTTCTGCTTTCCTCTATCTCCCAGTGATGCAGGGCCATGTGCGAAGACTCACTGCGGCATCATCTACATAAATTTATTATACTTTATTTTTAAATGCATATGCCACCCATCTTTAAATCCTAGGTGGCTTCTAAACATACACATGCAATTTAGTATAACAAATGTTACAATAAAACAAACATAATAATAAAACATTACATTTGATTAATGAAAAGCCACTTACACATAAGCTTCCAAAACTCATACAAGGGACCTACCCAGAAAAAAGCAGCACTATAAATACTGCAGCAGGCCCTAGAACATCCATACACCTATTTGAAAAGTTCAACAAGTCAAATTACTACAGTACAGCATAGATCCCTATATACAAACTTCATGTTAACAGAACATCTGGCCTCAGTCACATACTCAGAACCCAGACCCTCACCAAGTACAGAATAAGTGACTACAAACTAAAATAAAAATATGTAGACAAAAATTAAACTGAAACCCCAAAAAGCCAGATGCTGCATGCAGTTTAACATCAGATAAATAAAAGATGCAGTTCCCCATACTGTGTAAAATATAAAGACAGCACAAAGTTCAATCACTAAAATGAAAATAAAATTATTTGTTCTATCTTTGTTGTCTAACCATTTTATTCTCTGATCATGCTGGTCTCGATCTGAGACTTCTGCTTTCCTGTCTTCTCTTAGCTTTCATTTTATGGTTTATGGTCCATCTGCCATTTATTATCTCTTCTTTTGTTTTCTTCATTGCCTTCCATCAGCCTATTTCCAGTCCCAGTAACCCTCCCCAGTATCAGCCCCTTTCCATTCCTCCCTTCCCAATACCTTCCAATGTCAACTGCCTTGCATTCCCAGGACTGCCTTTGTTGTCCATTCCCTTCCAGTCCCTCTCTTTCCCCACTGTCCAGCCCCCAAATACCATCGTAGGCATCAGCTCACTTCCATTCTCAGTGCCACCCACCCCACCCTGTCAGCTCCCTTCCAGTCACCCTGCCCTCTGTCCATCCCTCTTCCAGTGTCATTCCCACATGTCAGCTCCCTCCCAGCCCCAGTGCCCCTCCCTTCCAGCCTCCTCCCCATTACCCAGCCACCTCCCAGTCCCATCCCCAAGTGTCAGCTCACTTCCAATCCCTCTTCAGTACCATCCCCAGGTGTCAGCCCCCTTCCCGCCCCCTCCTTCCCCTCTGAGCTCCCTTCCTGCCCCACCTCCCATCGTGTCAGCTCATTTCCTACCTCCACCTCTCCCCCCGTGTCAGCTCCTTTCCTGCCCCCTTCTTCCCCTTGCAGACCCTCTCAGCATCCACTCCCTTCCAGTCCTATTCACCCATCCCCCCACATCAGCCCATTTGTAGCCCTAACCCCTAGTTTTCTCCCAAGGCCAGAAGCACTCATCTCCCCTTCCCCCCATCAGCCCATTTCCAGTTCTAGCCCCCAGTCTTCTTCCAGTGCAAGCAGCTCTCTCCTCCCCCCTAATCAGTCCATTTCCAGTCCTAACTCCCCCGATCAGTCAATTAGCAGTCCTAGCCCCCCTTATCAGCCTATTTTCACTTGTAGCCATTACCAGTCCTAACCCCCCCTGATAAGCTCATTTCCAGTCCTAGCCCCTCTAATCAGCCCATTTCCAGTCCTAACTCCCCCGATCAGCCCATTACCAGTGCTAGCCCCTCTAATCATCCCATTTCTAGTCCTAGCCTCCCTTAAGCATCCATTTCCAGTTCTAGCCTCCCCCAATCAGTCCATTTCCAGTGCTAGCCTCCCTTAAGTGCCCATTTCCAGCTCTAGCCACCCAATCAGCCTATTTCTAGTCCTAACTGCCCCCCCATCAGCCCATTTGCAGTCCTAGCTGCTTCCCCCATCAGCCCATTACAAGTCCTAACCCCCTCAGTCAGGCTATTTCCAGGGCTACCCCCCCTCCCCCAGCCCAGCACATTACCAGACCTTTCAGCTGATTTCCAGTCCAAATCTCCCTGGGGAAGAGCTCTGACATTGCCTGGCCCTCAGGGTTAGCGGGTTCAACTTTAACAGAACCGTGGGAAAGAAGAGAAATGCTGTTCCTTCTTGTGGCTCTGCAAAGTTGAGCCGGGGCATCGGCAGGGCTCTTCCGAGGCAGTGTGGGGGGGGGGGGGGCAGCGGGGTGGTTGATTCTGCCACTGCCAAAAAAGCAGTGGCAGCAGCTTTTCCAACCCTTTTTTTTGTTTGTTTCAATTTTGAAGTCTGAGTGAGGAAGCCTTTTTGGGGGCATTTTTTGCTGCCTCCAAAAAGTTGCCACCTGAGCCCACCGCCTCACTCGGCCTCATTATAGAGCCGCCCCTGGCCTCTATGTTTGCTGGAGGCATTCTGACACAGAAGAGAATTCATGAGTGAGAGTGGCTGATGTGATGCGAATAAAGAAATTATAAAGAAAATGGGGGGCATTAATGATAAAAGGCACATATGATGAAAGGTGAAACCTATTGCTGTTTGCAGATGGTTAAGTACTGTAGTACCTGCTAATTAATGTTCCTGAAGGAACGACAGTCCAGTCCCTTTACTTCTGGGTTGCGTAACCCTTCCAGCAGCTTGGAGGCTGAGCCCATCCTTTTTGAGGATGGTGCGGTATAAATACCACTGGCACCACCCACAGATCCCAGCAATCTAATGAAAAAGCAGACTTAACGAAAATTCCATTAATAGCCTATATAAAATAACAACACAACTAACACACTCAATGTTTTCCTCTTTTTTTTTTTTTTTAAAGTTAAAGGAGGAAAAAAGGGGGGTGGGGAAGGGAAGGAGGAGGTTTACCTGAGTCTGACCGAGCCATCCTTCACCCCGGCCCGTCGGACCTGTACCAAGGGACCCATCCACTTTGTCCTGGCCCTGAATTCGGTCCGCTGATCCTCACATATCCACTAGTACATTACGACAATCGAAGAACCTGGTGGGATCAGGGACTGGACTGTCGTTCCTTCAGGAACATTAATTAGCAGGTAAGGTCTAATTACTTTTTCCTTATCGTCACTCCAGTCCAGTCCCTTTACTTCTGGGATATAACAGAGCAGTTCAAGCTAGGGTGGGATCCGTTATCCCGGACCGAAGTATCGCGTCCCCAAACCGAGAATCAGCTGAACTCTGAACGTCCAGTCTGTAGTGTCTGGTAAAGGTATGTAGCGAGGACCACATAGCCGCCCTACAAATGTCCAGTGGCGGAACTAAGCTATATTCTGCCCAGGAGGTAGCCTGCGCCCGCGTTGAATGAGCACGCAGCCCCCCTGGAACCTGCTTCCCCTTGAGGATATAGGCGGAAGCAATAGCTTCCCTGATCCACCTGGAGATGGAAGCCTTGGCCACCGCCTCCCCCTTGTGCGGCCCTCCAAACTGAATGAACAGACGGTCGGACTTTCAAAAAGGTGCAGTGCGGGAGAGGTAACGCTTCAAGGCTCTCTGAACGTCCAGGAGGCGCAGCTTCCTGTCCCTCCCCACTTGCCCCTCCGCTGAAAACGACGGGAGCGTAACTGTCTGGTTCACATGAAAGGGGGAGATGACCTTGGGCAAGAAAGAAGGTACCGTCCGTAAAACCACTTTATCCTTGAAGAATGAAAGAAAGGGGGGCTGGGAGGACAGCACTTGAAGTTCGGAGACACGTCTGGCCGAGCAAATAGCGACCAGAAAAACCATCTTCAGTGTCAAATCCTTTAGAGAGGCTTCCTTTGCTGGCTCAAAGGGTTCCTTGGTCAAGGCATTTAGCACCAGGTTGAGATCCCAAGGGGGGATGACCGATCTCTGCTGTGGACGTAGGCGCCTGACCGCTCTTAGGAACCTGGACACGTCCGCGTGGACCCCTAATGACTTTCTGCGGACCTTACCTCTATAGCAAGAAATGGCTGCCAACTGGACCCGTAAGGAACTGTGCGCTAGGCCTATGTCAAAACCCACTTGCAAGAACTCCAGAACCTCCGGAATAGAGGCCGAAAGAGGTTTCCTCTGGTGCTCCGCACACCATGCTTCGAAGATGCGCCAAACTCTTGCATAGGAGAGACAGGTCGAGCGCTTTCTAGCACTCAACAGAGTCGAGATTACCGATCCCGAATTTTATTTATTTATTTAACTGTATTTTTATCCCGCTTTTTTCTGATAAACAGTAGGCAACTTTATAATAAAATATATACTCTCAAAAAATGCCTTCAGTCCCAACGGGAATAAGGAGAGAGGCCTCTAGGTAGTAAATACAATAGAGCCCTCACCAACCCCCCAAACTATTAACTAACCCGGCCAGGGAATAAATAAATAAATAAATTAATTAATTAATTAAATTAAAGACAAGCATCCAAATAGGAGGAGATCAGACACTAAAATCGCTTCCCAGTACTTGCGGTTTGCTGTTCCTGCACTGCGATTCTCCGCTGAAGAGAGAAGCACTCCGGAGGCTCACACGTGGTAGGCCTCAGCCACGTGGAGTCCTATCTGGCGGTCGGCGGCTCTGCTCACGCCGCCAAACAAATTCACAATGCCGAGTCCTGATCGGCGTAGGAACCGGGCTCCGGAGCAGGCTTCAAGACCCCCGAGGCTCCCGGTGCTGCTCCGCGAAAACGGAGGATGCGGGTGAGCCACGCGTTGCTGCCTCAAGCGCTCAGCCGCCGGAGGGCTTCGGCGCGAGGCAGGACAGGCCTAAGAGTAGGTCTGCGGGGAGCCGGCCGACCTGGAGGGAGAGAGGGGCCTTTGCGATTCTCCTCGTAGCTGCCGGTAAACCTCCTCCTCTGTGGAGCTTGGCAACGGACAGGGGAGAGAGGGGGGGGGGTGAGGGAGGAGAAGAAATTTAAAGGTGCAGATGTCTAATGTGGATACCAAATCAAATGCAAGAAAGTAAAGGAAATAAATAAATAAAATTAAATTGAAATTAACTAGAATTAACGGTGAAATTAAAAACAGAAGACTCCAGTAAGCTCTTGGCTTACGGAACCCTCCAGCTGCTTGGAGGCTGAGAATACTGGGATCTGTGGGTGGTGCCAGTGGCATTTATACCGCACCATCCTCAAAAAGGGTGGGCTCAGTCGCCAAGCTGCTGGAAGGGTTACGCAACCCAGAAGTAAAGGGACTGGACTGGAGTGACGATAAGGAATAAAGAAATTATAAAGAAAATGGGGGGCATTAATGATAAAAGGCACATATGATGAAAGGTGAAACCTATTGCTGTTTGAAGATGGTTAAGTACTGTAGTTGTGAAATATCTGATGTCCCTGTTCCTCATACTAATTTTTAATATTAGTTTGAAATTTTGGGAGGAGGTATCATGTAATTAATTAAAATGAAAGATAAAATAAAAATATTTGTGAGTCAAATAATCAATTTAATAATCTTTTGTCCTAATGCTAAAATTTTTAGGTCTTGGATACATTGTAGGGCCAAAGGTTTGTGTTGTTGTTGTTGTTAAGTGCCGTCGAGTCGGAGTCTACTCATGGCGACCCTCTGGATAGTGTGACGCGCCCCGGTCGCACAGCACCCCCTGGTGGCGGCGTAGTGGTACCACCGAAGAGCTGGGCCCGGGGGTCACCAAGATGTTTGTGATCAGGGTTGGCCGGGGGCGAGGGTCAAGGGCCAGAGCCTTGTGCCAGCCTCGTTGCCAACTCCCAAAGAGACTACAGTCTTGCACGAAAGTGGAGGGAAAAGAAAAAGGCTTTATTTTCCCCTTTTAGCACTAAGGGTTCATAACATAGGATAAACACTCCGGTACGTAGCAAAACAAGTCTTTACAGCAGATTTTGAAAGTAAGAGATGGAATAACCAAAAACTGTTAACTTCACAGTGTCAAAAACATCCAATAGCAAATTACTTCATTCACTCAATGAGCTTGTAGCAGCAAAGCGCAGACAAACCAATGATACCAGGAGTCTGTTCAGAAGGTCCAAATCATTTATTTGTGCACAAGTCTCAAGCAAGGCAATTTCAAAATGGCTGAGCAAAGTTTTCAAGCATTACAACAACTTTTATAGACTTCTGTTCCATTCTAGGTATAGAAAAACATTTCATTGGTCCCGGTACGCTCCCGTACCTCCCGTAGCCCTTCTATTGGTCCCGGTACTGATAAGTTTCTCCAATTATGTTCCTTCTGTGGGCTTCTGTAGGCATGACACCTGCCTGCCCCCCTTCTAGTCCCAATTACAATGGTCAGTTCATCAACTTGTTACTTTCACACTTTCAAGGCTATGGGACCATTTGTGCGTGCAGAAGAGCAAGGTTCTGTAACTCATCTGTCAGCACTCCTCAATATTTCTCTGCAAATGTACTCTTTCTTATCAGTAACTTTAAAACACATCTTTTCTGTATTTTTCCATTTCTTAATTCTGCTTATCTAAGCTAATTCAATATTTCTACTGAGTTCTTTCTTACAATAGCAGCATATTGGGGGATGTGCAATCCTATATGCCTCTCCACAGGCCTCATTTACAGGTCAAGCTAGCCATGCTGGCCTGCCTATGTCAGACACCGTGGGTCACAGGCCTGCACCTGCCACATTCCCCCCTTTGATTAATCTCACCCTATTACTTAATAAGGTGTGAGAATTAAATCACTTTCTAGAAGATTCACATCCTGATTAAAGGATTCTTACTGGTTCCACTAGGGCTAGCTTTGTATAAAGCCATTATTCTAGTTGCGGTCTTCCGCTCTACTGTACTATCGATAGCACTATGAAGGGAACGCATACAACATGGGATTAAACATGGTAAGCAGAGGACAACAGCAACAAGGATTAGTACTAAGATAACGAAAGTCTTAAATCCTCCCAGCCAAGAGAAAAGGTTAGCAAACCAATTAGGAAATTTCAAGGCATGCCAAGTCTGTACTGGCACATAAGCATGTCTTTGCATATCTTTAGCAATTTCTTCAACTACTTGACCTTTATCATCTATTTTCAAACAGCAATTAGTTAAATTTAGTTTACCACATACTCCTCCTTCAGCTGCTAGTAAATAATCAAGGGCTAAGCGATTCTGGTATATGGCAGTGCGCATCTGAGTACTTTGTCTAGCTAAGAGAGTGAGAGCATGACTAGTTTCATTGGTTATTATTTCAACTACTGCTTGTAAGCGAATAATACGATTAATCATATAAATTGGGGTACGATAACCATACATACCATCATCATTCCAAGTGGCAGGTCCATAGTACTCAATAATTCTTTCTGGTGGCCAATCATCACCTCGCCACTTCTCCCACTTGCCTATCTGTAAGGCCTCTCTTTTCTGTCTTGACGCTCCTTTGTGTTTGTGGGTAGTATATACAGGGTATCCTAATTGTTCTCCATGTTCAGTGTTTAACAGGAAGAAAGAAGGTCTGATGGTTCCTAAGACACATGCTCCTCCCCATTGTGGTGGGAGTTGCGCATATGCTCGGTTTCCACAGATCCAATATAGGCCAGGTGGGGCTTGCCAGGCTTGGACTTTGGCAAGATTAGTCCATAGACCTGCAAGTTCAGGAAATCTAGCTAATGGGTTAGGAGGTTCAGGATGTCTGATTCCTGACCACCATGCTGTCTTTTTAGTCGTGGCATTATAGTATTTCTGGCTAAGACAGACCAGCTGTCCTACCTTTTGGGTGAACTGGGGTCCAGTTCTGGCAAAGCAAAGACGTCCAACGATTGAGTGTGCTAACACCCATTCACTGGTTGTCTTGTGTAATTCAGTCTGATTGTAAATCATGGAATAATTCAATTCTTGGGCTTCCCAGGGCCATTGGTCTCCCATTTGGGTTCCGCCACAGAAATAACAATCTGTGATCTTAAGACTAGATACTACTGCTCCGGCTAATTCTAGAAACAAATTCTGTGAAGGGTGAGGGATCTCAAACTTATTTACATGCATAGCTTCATAAAAGGTATTATGAATATGATATTTAGATGACTTATGGGCTTGAGTATTCAATCTAATATACACAATGGTCCCTGGATCTGTTCCTCCTCCTGCAATACGTAAACCAAACTTATATCCTTGTTTCCATGCATGGGGGTTATGTACACGCAAATGTAAGGGGTTACAAGCATCTTTCTGACATTTATCATTTGTGGTTGGCTTGGTTAGAGTAGCCATCCGTTTATCTATTTTCTCATCAGTTATACCAGTGTTCCAGGTAGCATAGAAAACACATTCCCAATACGGGCAATAATAGTCTGCCGCAGTAGCAGTACTATACCCTGGTTCCTTTTTACCTGTACACTTCCTCCATCCCGTGGCTCCTTCTGGACACATATACTTATGGTCATTTCGATACGCTTTCTCCCATGTACCACAGGTGGACTGACTATCTCTATTAATAGCATTACATGCATCAAAATTCAAAACAGCAGGTTTAGTAATGTCCTTAAGTGGTGGTGTAGCAGCTAATATAGGTCCATCTGCATCCTTCCATCTTATTTCCAACGTGTAATAGGATGGATTCTGATGCGGATTATAGCATGCTTTAATTTTGCCATGAGTGCAAACATTTAGTTCAGTGGTGTTATAAATACACCGAGTTATTGTTCCCTTGCAGGTATAGTAAGAATGGTAAAGCAAAGTCTGAGTTACTTTCAGTCCAGTTCTAGTAGAGGTAATACAAGCTGTGCATGGAGGTAGAGCATAAGTCTGTTCAAAACCTCCGAAGAAGGCAACCAAGGCAAAGCAGAAGCAAAGATACATGTTGATGTTGATTGGAGTTCTTCTGAATCCTCAGCTTGCTGATCTTGATCACGACGGTCTATTATTCTTCGTCCCGTTTGCTAATGAAGCAATTTAACGGGTGCTGAGTGTTGATTGAAGATCCTCAAGGTGTCCAGCACACATTAACCAACTTAGCAATTCAGTTGGCTTGTGAAGTCTGGCTTAGTCAATGTAGTCTCAAAGTAGTGTGTCAAATCACACACACAAATTGGGTTCGTTGAAACAAAACTGTTGCTGCATGGAAAACAGCAATCCTCTTCGAAAGACTTGGCTACTGCAAAGCACTTGTGATGAAGTGTCTATGCTGCTGGTTGCCGTCTCAAAGTAACTCGCAAGGGTACATCAGGGTGCTGCTCTGCTGTCCACCGCTCTGGTCCAGGATCGGCGGCGGGCTTGACTCGGCTATGGTGGATCCAGGCGTCGATCTCGGCTACCTTTACTGCAGTTGGGGTAGACAGGATGACGGTGTACGGTCCCTTCCAATGGGGTTCCAACGGTATCTTTTTCCAATCTTTGATCCACACCGAAGTTCCAGGCTGGTAGGGATGCAAGGGTTCCGTCAAGTTGATAGGCAACTGGTCTTGGATCCACGTATGGAGAGTCTGCAGAACAAAACTAAGAGCTAGGAGTTCTTGTCTGGTTACTTCTGAACCAATCTGGGCTAGATTTCCTTTGACTCCCTGCACTATTGGTGGGGGTTTACCATACAAAACTTCAAAAGGGGAAAATCCTGTTGACTTTACAGGGGCTGAGCGTATTCTGAGTAAAGCTATGGGGAGCACTTGGGGCCATTTCAAGTGTGTCTCCTGACAAAGCTTAGACATTTGGGCTTTCAAAGTACGATTCATTCGCTCAACTTTCCCTGAACTCTGGGGTCTGTATGCAGTGTGGAGCTTCCACTGTATCTGCAAAGCTTTTGCTAACTGCTGAGTAACTTGAGAGACAAATGAGGGTCCATTGTCTGACCCTATTACTGCTGGGATTCCAAATCTGGGGACAATCTCTCTCATTAAGGCTTTGGTAACTTCTCGGGCTTTCTCAGTTCTGGTTGGGAATGCTTCTACCCACCCAGAGAAAGTACAAACTAATACTAGTAGGTAATGGTATCCATTGGCTTTTGGCATTTCGGTAAAATCAACTTGGAGGTTGTGCATGGGTGTCACACCTCTTGACTGAACTCGGGGTGCTGTAATAAGGCCTTGCTTGGCATTATTCTTGGCACAGATCTGACATTGTCGTGCTACTGAGGCTGATATGGTTGTCATCAGAGGGATGTAGAAATGTGGTCTGAGTGCTTTCTCCATAGCACTCTTTCCATAGTGGGTGGCTTCATGAAAAGCTTTGACAAAGGATGGTCCTAACAGTTCAGGAATTACTATTCTTCCCGGAGGTTGACTGCCCTCTTCTGGTGGCAGCTCAATCCATCCGTCTTTCAATACTCCATTTTCTCTGTTACAATAGTAATCCAATTCTTTGGTGGTATATCGTGGGGTCCATAGATTCAAAGGTACTGGAAACAATGCTGCTTGCATTGGCATAGCTTGTGGGGCAATCTGTCCTGTCATAGCTGCTTGTCGTGCTGAGGCATCTGCAAATCTATTTCCTCGAGCAACTTCTCCTTTTCCTGCTTGATGTCCTCTACAATGCATGACAGCTACACGTGTTGGGGCCCAGACTGCATCAAGTAACATCAATATTTCGGGACCATACTTGACTGATTTTCCTCCGGATGTGATGAGTCCTCTTTCTTTGTAGAGAGCTCCATGGGCATGCAAGGTAGTGAAGGCATATTTGGAATCTGTATATACATTTAGCACAAGTTTTTCTCCTAACAACAATGCTCTGGTGAGTGCTATCAATTCGGCTTTCTGGGCTGATGTGCCTGAGGCTAGGGCTGATGATTCAACTACTTCGTGTTGAGTGACGACTGCATATCCGGCACAGCGTCGTCCGTCAAGGATGAGACTGCTCCCATCAACATAATAGATCTGGTCAGGATTGTCTATGGGCACATCTGTCAAGTCAGGTCGACTAGAGAACACAGTTTCCATGACTTCGATGCAGTCATGTTCTGGGAGTTCTTCACTGATGGGTATCAAGGTAGCTGGGTTCAAGGCATGGCTCACTTCAAGTTGTATCTGTGGGTTTTCACATAACATGCTCTGGTACTTCAACATTCGGGAATTGGTGAGCCAATAATTTGCTTTCTGTTCCATAAGGGCAAGGACTGCATGTGGCACAGTGACTCGTATGTTCTGTCCTAGTGTGAGTTTGTCTGCTTCACTCACTAGTAGCGCTGTAGCTGCAACTGCTCTCAAGCAGGGTGGCCATCCTTTGGCCACAGGGTCCAATTGTTTCGATAGGTAGGCTACAGGTCGTTCCCAATTTCCTAATTTCTGAGTCAACATGCCTAAGGCATTTCCCTGTGCTTCATGTACAAACAAGTGGAAAGGTTTGTGGACATCTGGTAGTCCACGTGCTGGTGATGACATCAATTCTTCTTTTAACTTCTGGAAGGCTGTATCCTGCTCAAGTCCCCACTCCAGTGGTGACTTCTCTTCTCCTTTTGTGGCTTCATACAGTGGTTTGGCAATTTGGGCAAAGTTGGGTATCCAGATTCGGCAATATCCTGCCGCTCCCAGAAAGGCTCTGACTTGCTTTCTGGTTGTTGGAGTTGGAATTCTGCATACTGCTTCTTTTCTTTCTCTGCCTAATCTTCTGCTTCCTTGGGTAATACGAAAACCCAAGTATTTCACTTCTGTTTGGCATAGTTGTGCTTTGGCTCTGGAAACTTTATATCCAGCTTCATTTAGTAACTGCAAGAGATCTTTGGTGGCTAATATACATTCTCTTTCTGATACGGCAGCTATCAACAGATCATCCACGTACTGAAGAAGTACTCTCTTCCCCGGGGCTACTGGATAGCTTGAAAGATCTTGATTTAGTGCAGCACTAAAGATGGTAGGTGAATTCTTGAATCCTTGGGGTAATCTTGTCCAGGTGAGTTGGCCCCCTCTTCCAGAGATGGGATCCTGCCATTCAAATGCAAACAATATTTGGCTTACAGGGGCTAATCTTATGCAAAAGAATGCATCTTTTAAATCCAGTACAGTGAAATGGGTAGCTTCAGCAGGTATCAGTCCTAGAAGAGTGTAAGGATTGGGCACAACTGGATGTATAGTTTCAACTGCATCATTTACTCTTCTCAAATCTTGCACTGGGCGATAATCATCTGTCTCAGGTTTCTTTACTGGCAAAAGTGGAGTGTTCCATGGGGATTGACATACTTTTAGTAGGCCATACTCGAGCAATCTCTGTAGGTGGCGATGAATGCCTTCAATTGCGGCTCTTGGGAGAGGGTACTGTTTGACGTGCACTGGGGTAGCACTAGGCTTGAGGGTTACAATCACTGGAGCTATATGTTTGGCTAGGCCTGGGGGACTGCCTTCTGCCCACACTTCAAGTGGGGCATGAATGTTCTTTAAAGTTTGTTCAAAATAGGTATCTTGAATCGAATCATCAATGTAGTATCTCCATTCTTCTTCTCGGGGTACTGTCAGCAGCATTACTCCTGCTGGTTTGGCTTGAGAATTCACTGTCATTTGCATTTCTCCTTGTTCGGAGAAAGATATCTGTGCTTGAAGCTTGGCTAGCATATCTCGTCCCAGTAGGGGTACTGGACATTCGGGCATGTAAAGGAATTGATGAGTTACTTGCTGTCCTCCTAGACTGCATATTCGGTTTTGAAGAAAAGACTTTGTGGCTTTGGCACCAGTTGCTCCTATAATGGTGACTGCTTTCTTGGTGAATGGGGCTATCTTTTTGTCTATTACTGAATGTTCTGCTCCAGTATCAACCATAAAGTTCATAAATTGGTCTCCTATTTGTATTTCGACCATAGGCTCCTGGAGACCTAAAGCAAACTTGGAGCCCGGTCTGTCCTAATCCACGTCATCCTCATCATGGGCCTGTGTGGCCAATGCTTGGATGGCTCCTCCTCCCCTCTCTCTCTGGAATTGTTCTCGATTGGCTCCTCCTCGGCCTCGGGGACGGCCTCGTCTTTCTTCTCGCCACTGATGATCGTTGTCGTCATCTTGCTGGGCGTCTTCGAGTTGCGGGCACGTATCTCTCCAATGTCCTTCCTCTTTGCAATAGGCGCATTGGTTCACGCCTAGTCTCTGGGTCCGGCCTCCGCCTTGACCCCGCCCTCTTCCTCTGCTCCTTCGATTAGGGACACCTCCCCTTTTCTTTTCAACTATGGCCGCAGCCAAAAAATCAGCTTCCTTCTTCATCTTTCTATCACATTCTCTCTGTCTTTCAGTATCACGATTCACATACACTTTATGAGCGACTTCCAATAACTGTGTTGCATTCATGCCCGCAAACCCTTCTAATTTCTGTAATTTACGTCTAATGTCTGGTTGAGACTGGTTTACAAAAGCAGAATTCACCATGCATAAACTTCCTGGTGCCTCGGGATCATAGGGAGTATACATTCTGTAGGCTTCAGTTAATCTTTCATAATAATCTGCTGGGCTCTCATCTATTCCTTGGATAACTCCTGCTACTTTGGAAAGGTTCATAGCTTTTTGGCCTCCCCTTCTCAGGCCTTGTAAAAAGCCTTGACGAAAGCGGGCTAGGGCGGTGGATCCTTCATCTGTATTTGGATCCCATTGGGGGTCTTCATTTGGGAATTCTCTCTGAGCTGCTTCTCTACGATCTATTATATTCTGCCCCTGCGCTGGAGCTGCAGGGTTTTCTGCCATCCATTCAATAGCTACTTTTCTAATTCTCGCTCGTTCTTCTGTAGTGAATAGGGTGGTCAGGAGCTGACGGCAATCTGGCCAAGTAGGTTGGTGGGTTTCCATAATACTAGTTACTAATTCTGTCAGCTCCTGGGGCTTACTAGTATAGGAGGCATAGTGCGACCTCCAATTTAATAAATCAGTTGTAGAGAAAGGAATATACACATAAGTTAAGGGTCCCGCTACCACTTCATCATTATCATTCTTTACGGGCACTCCCGGGACTTGCCTTAAGGGAAACAGTTTGGCTGTCGTCCCAGGCGTCATTTGGGTCTGGGATCTAAGGGCTATGTCGTTGTCTTTGCAGGAGTTGCTTTCTTTTTCTCAACTGGTTTTGCTTTGGGTTTTTCTTTCACTGGCTTGCTAGTGCTAGCGCTGGCTTTCTCAATTATTTGTACACTGTCCTCTTCTTCTTCTTCTGGGGAATCCCCTCCTTCTTCTTCTAGCTCCGCTTCTGGCTCACTTTTTACATCCTCCTCTTCTCTTCCCGCTAATTCTTTCTCTTCCTCTCCTCCAGGAGGAGGGGGGTCAGGGGTTGGGTCTCGCCTCGGCTCTGGCAGTCTCTGGGGTTCTGGGGCAGGACGCCGCCGAGCTATTCTTACTGGACCTGGGGTTCGGGGCTGCCTGAGGACTACTTCTGGGGAATCGGGATCTGCCAAGATGGGTTTCTTCTTGGCTTTCTTATCCTGCTCTTTCATTCTAGGCTGTTCCTTTTTCTGTCTAGAATCTGTTTTAGCTAACATTATTCTGCACTGTTCCTCATAACAGCGCTGCGCCCAGGAGGGCGGATCTTCACAAATACTTAACCAGGAATCTATATAGGGGTACTGATCTGGGTGCGCTACCCGCACTCTACGGTGTATTGACTGGATAATCTCTACCGTGAACGTTCCCTCTCGGGGCCAGATGCGGTCTAGATCGGGCCACTCCCTAGTACACAAAATCTGCAAATGGGCTGCTGTCATTTTAATACCATAATCTCCTGAATATCCCTCTTTAAAATGTGCGATCATACATTCTAATGGAGTGTTTCTAGTAGACTCCGCCCCTCCCATTTCGATGTGTGCGCGCAACAACAGACAGAAGGGAAAAGGTGGGCGGACCGTGGGTAAGGGGTCCTCACGGCCCTGGAAACGTATAGGGAATACAGATAACAAGACAAGACGACAATCGCTTCCCCCTTTTCGCGACCTGAACGCGGTCGCCCGGTCAGGAAATGCGCTACTCAGGGGTCCGCCTTCACTTGGTCCGTGCTGCCAGACCTCTCATTCACACTTCGTTCACACAATCATGCTAGCAACGTATTCCCAGAATGCATTCATTTCTATCTGTTCTGACTAGTCTTTTTCCCAAATTACAAAAAGGATGAGGGTTTCACCTAGCGAATTCCCATGCCAGGCTACTCGGCTCTTCCTTGAGAGTTGATCAAGCTCTCTTACCAATTCCCAATATCTCGAGATTACAAATTCCAAATTCCAATGGCAGTACTGCTCTTTCTATTTCTGTCTAGACCCAAAATCAAAACTATACTCACCAGATCCGGTCCTCAAAACTTCCCAAGCAGGCGCATGAGTTGGACCTCGGACTCCCCTCACTCGGGTTCGAGGCGTTGACTCCAGCCGGGCTCGTCACCCGCCGAGGTCCGACCAGCTCCCTCCGATACAAGGGACCGGCGGCGCCAGGGAGCGGCCCTCGTCGGAAGGGCGCGATCCCGGCAGGACCAAGCCTATAGAGGCGGAAAGTCGTGGTATATTGCCCTATATACACTTTGATTCCACAACTTCCCGGCCAACGCACCAAGGAATATGTAGCAGCAAAGCGCAGACAAACCAATGATACCAGGAGTCTGTTCAGAAGGTCCAAATCATTTATTTGTGCACAAGTCTCAAGCAAGGCAATTTCAAAATGGCTGAGCAAAGTTTTCAAGCATTACAACAACTTTTATAGACTTCTGTTCCATTCTAGGTATAGAAAAACATTTCATTGGTCCCGGTACGCTCCCGTACCTCCCGTAGCCCTTCTATTGGTCCCGGTACTGATAAGTTTCTCCAATTATGTTCCTTCTGTGGGCTTCTGTAGGCATGGCACCTGCCTGCCCCCCTTCTAGTCCCAATTACAATGGTCAGTTCATCAACTTGTTACTTTCACACTTTCAAGGCTATGGGACCATTTGTGCGTGCAGAAGAGCAAGGTTCTGTAACTCATCTGTCAGCACTCCTCAATATTTCTCTGCAAATGTACTCTTTCTTATCAGTAACTTTAAAACACATCTTTTCTGTATTTTTCCATTTCTTAATTCTGCTTATCTAAGCTAATTCAATATTTCTACTGAGTTCTTTCTTACAATAGCAGCATATTGGGGGATGTGCAATCCTATATGCCTCTCCACAGGCCTCATTTACAGGTCAAGCTAGCCATGCTGGCCTGCCTATGTCAGACACCGTGGGTCACAGGCCTGCACCTGCCACAAGCTCTGGAACGCTTCTATATCACTTCCAGCACAGTATATACATTCCATAGGACTATCAATGTCCTCCTGTACAGATTCCACCTGCATGGCCTCCTCTGACTGCTCTGAGGGATCAAGGTAAGTGTCCTTCATGTGAGTTCGTCTCACTGCTTCCCAAGGCTTGGCAGTTTGTTTGGGCCCACGGTTCAGCGTGGTGGAATACCAAAATGGCATTTCTTGCTCTAGAGGTTTAAAAACATTCTCTCTATAATGTTTTCCTCTAAAAGTTCTTTTCTTGCTCAAACTATCTTTTAACTTTTGCTTTGGCTCTTGTTTTAGATAAGGAGAACCACCTTCCCAGGATTCTTCTCTTAGCTTGACTTCAGGCACACAATAACAAAGGTTAAAAGCTTTACCTTTAGGTTTCCGTTTGGTTCTCTGGGGTGAGGCTGGAGGCCTACCTTGGCTGCTGCCTTCAGTATCAGTGCTCTCAGGTATATTCCTCCTGCTCTCCCAGTCTTTCCTCCTCTGGCCTTTGAGGCCTGTTCTCTTGTGGGCTTCAGGGCCCGGTCTGGCTTGGCTTCGGCCTTCTCGGCCTGTCCCTCTCTTACAGGACTGGTTCTCCTTTCCCAGCCTGTCCTTTTACTCAGGCTTGCTTGCGGCCTAGATCCCTCTCTTGGGCTAGTACCTTCATAGCATCTCTTTGGTCCTTCTCTGGAACACGCATTCGCTTGGTCTCTCCCAACTGGTGAGGGTGATCTTTCCACAGATCCCTGAGTAGTAGCTCTCCAAGCAGACGAGGTTTTAGCAGCTGAGCTTCTTGCAGGTAAGCTCCTAGCAGATAAGCTTCCTCCTGACTCTTGCTTGCTTCCTCTTAAATGTGAGCTTTTGGAACATGAGTCCTGCCCACTAGGGCGTGGTTCTGTGGTCTCTGTCCTAACTCTCCTGCTCCCTCTAGGTGAATCCTCTGGAAATTGCAGGCAATTTCTTTTTCTTTCAGACTTCAAAACTATTTTTCTCTCCAGAAGAGGGTCCGCTGTATCACAATAGCTATCCTAAATTTTGTTCGGTCTTCAGTCAGGCGGCTCATTGTTGACAGACTGGTACCCGTAGCTGCTGTTATTGTATCGATCCATCTCATTGCTGGCCTTCCTCTTTTGCGTTGACCTTCTATCTTGCCAAGCATAATGTCTTTCTCTAATGATCTCTCTCTTCGCATGAAAGTCGAAGTCTTGTCATCTGAGCTTCTAAAGAAAGCTTAGGTTTGATTTCCTCTAGTACCGACTGGTTTGTTCTTCGAGCAGTCCATGGTATACACAGTATTCGCCGCCAGCACCATAATTCAAAGGCATCAATTTTCTTCCTGTCTATCTTTTTCACTGTCCAGCTTTCACATCCATATGTTATTGAAAATACCATGGCTTGAACAAGTCGAATCTTTGTATGGAGAGAGACATCTCTGCTCTTGAGAATCTTATCTAGGTCTTTCATAGCCATTCTGCCAAGAGCAATGCGTCGTCTAATTTCTTGACTGCTTGTTGCTTCTTTATTGATAGTTGATCCAAGTAGGTTAAAGTTGTTCACAATTTCAATTTCTTCTCCTTCAACGATGAACCTGTTGATTATGCCAGTTGTCATGATCTTTGTCTTCTTTACATTAAGGTGCAGGCCCATTTTGAGACTATGTTCTTTGATTGTGAGAAGCAAATGTTTCAGATCATCTTCACTTTCAGACAGTAATGTGGTATCATCAGCATAGCGAAGGTTGTTGATGAGTCTTCCACCAATCTTCACACCTCTGTTGTCTTCATACAATCCTGCTTCTCTGATGATTTGTTCTACATATAAATTAAACAGGTAGGGGGAAAGTATGCAGCCTTGTCTTACACCTTTGCTTATTTTAAACCATTCTGTTTCTCCTTGTTCCGTTCGAACTGTTGCTTCTTGATCAATGTACAGATTGCGCAAGAGAACGATCAGGTGTTCTGGTATACCCATGCTTCTTAATGTGGCCCAGAGTTTCTCATGATTTACACAGTCAAAAGCCTTGCTATAGTCGATAAAGCACAAATAGATATCCTTTTGGTATTCTTTAGTCTTTTCAAGGATCCATCTCACATCCGCAATGATGTCTCTCGTTCCTCGCCCTTTCCTGAACCCTGCTTGCACTTCAGGTAGTTCTTGTTCCAGGTATGGTTGTAGTCTCTTTTGAATAATCTTCAGTAGAATCTTGCTAGCATGTGGGATCAGAGCGATTGTGCGATAATTTTCACAGTCAGTTGGATCACCTTTCTTTAGTATTGGTATAAACACAGATCTTTTCCAGTCAGTTGGGCAGCAGCAGAATGGGACAGTGTTGACGGCGGAGGATCACGTTTTTGTGACAACGGCAACAACACCAAGCTTAAACTGCGCGGAAGAAAGGCCCGGCAATCTACTTCTGTATCTTGCCATGAAAAGGTTTGTGTAATTTCTATTATTTCCTGATAGAAGTTAATAATTGTAGCAGAAGACCAACAATAACAATCTGTTGCACCATGATAGCTAGGGTTGATTTGGCTATTAGAATGGCTAGGCAGGCATACTCTAGCCATTTGTCTATAGGTCCTGAATAGCCCAACATTTGAATTTACTACTTCTTGACAGACAGGTAACTGGGGCCATGGTTAGCACTGTTTTTTCCTCCTGCCCTCACTATAGCACCCTCATACACACCTCATATCAGATTCTGCTCTTCTCTAACATTGGTCTTCCATTTTGCCCTCACTCTAAGTCCTAACTCAATAATCCCTTTCCAATATCTTCATGACCATCACTGCTTCTCCTTCCTCTTCTAGCATTGCAGTATCTGCCTTTGGCTTATTACCCTTCTCCAGCTCTACCCCTCCTATTCTCTAACACATGCCTCTCCTAACATTTGCCTCTGCCTCTCTCCAGTGACTCTACTTCATGCTGTCATTACCAACTTTCCAATCTGCTGCCTCCTTTATACCATTCAACCCTTTCTTGTCTCCCTCTTGCTGAACCCTTCCAACTCTAGTTTACCTTCCTCCCTGTTAATAAATCTTATCCCCATTGACATTTCCCAATCATGCATCTTCTCTCTTACACTCATGCAGTGACACTTTCTAGTTCTATCTTCCTATCCCTTATCCATGACATCTCTACCCCATACCTTGTTCCCTCTTCATGTCTTATCTCCACCTTCTAACTCCTTGACCCCTTGCCCTTATAATCCTGCCTTTCCTTCCACATTGAGGCTTTTGCCTTCTTATTCTGCTCTGTTTCCAAAATAGGCATCAATATCCTTACTCTGTTCTTTTGTCTGCACCTAAGCTTCTACTACTACTACTACTATTTAGCATTTATGTAGCGCTACACACGCAGCGCTGTACAGAAATTTAAGCAAAAAGACAGTCCCTGCTCGTCAGAGCTTACAATCTAGTCAAGACCACACAGAACAATAGACAGATCGGGAAAACAATTATGGTGACACAGAGCAATAGTTAATTCAGGATAAAGCAAAGTATGGGGTAAAATAAAGTATTGCAATTACAATCTACCTCCTAACCATGCCCCCTCCCTGTTGATGTTCCTCTTTTTCCTTTACCTACTACTCCTTCTACTCTCTTGATCCAGATACTTCCTTTTTTCCCCTCTTTATATTTACCCCTCTTCCCTTTGTGCCAGTTGTCCTCCTTTTCCACCCTGCCATTGTTTTTGCAAATGCAGATACTCTTACTCTTTGTGGTTGGGTCAGACCAAAGGTCCATCATGCCCAGCATTCTGTTTCCAACAGTGGCAAATCCAAGTCACAAGTACTAGTGGGATACCAAAGAATCAATCCTTTCCTTGTTATGTAGACCCAGGGATAAGCAGTGACTTTCCCAAATCTACTCAGCTAATAATGGTTTATGGATTTTATACCCAGCTATGTTAATTGCTTTCACCACATTTTCCAGTAACACATTCTATAGATTATTTGTGCATTGGGTGAAAACAATATTTCCTTTAATTAGCTTTAAAAGCACTCACTGTTAGCTTCATGGTCTGAAAACCTTTGCTACTTATTTAATAAAAAAAATAGAACCTTATTATTTCGACTTTCAGTGCTTGATAAAATTGGATACAATGATTGACACACATTTGAACTACAAACAACCTCTCTATCAGAAATGCACCTTGAATACTGTATGCAATTCTGGTCATCTTATCTTAAAAAGGATATAGCAGAATTAGAAAAAGTACAGAGAAGAACCACCAAAATGGTAAAGGGGATGGAAGGATATCCCTATGAGGAATGGGTTGAAAGGTTATGGCTCTTCAACTTGGAAAAGAGACAGCTGAGGGGAGATATGATAGAGGTCTATAAATTCATGAATGAAGTAGAACAGGTAAACGTAGATTGATTGTTTATGCCATCAAAAAGTAGAAAGACTAGGGGACATGCAATGAAGTTACAATGTAACCGATTTAAGACTATGAAGAGAAAATCCTTTTGCCCTTAACACATAACCAAACTCTGGAATTCATTATTGGAGGATGTAGTAAAAGCTGTCAGTGTAGCTAGGTTTAAAAATGTTTTGGATAAGGTCCTGGAGGAAAGGTCCATAAATCATTATTAAAGAGGACCCAGGAAAACCAATGCGTGCCCTAGGACAAGCATTGTGGAACCTGTGTGCCTTTTTGGGGATTTTTGGCCTGGATTGACCAGTGTTGGAAACATGATTCTGGACTTGATGGACCTTGGTCTGACCCAGGATGGCATTTCTTTTGTCCTTACATTCTTAATGCAATGATAACTCCTCAAAATATCCACAGAGAACTGATAAGCCATAAGATTATAATTAAGGTTAGTTAGAAACATATAACGATTTTAGCACAATTTAAAAGTCAAATTTCCTGTGTGCCACTCCCAGATAATACTTTCCCTACAGCTTGAAGGGCTGGGTAACAAAAAAAAGGTTAATTTAAGATCATTAGTTTATTTTTAGTGCGAAAGATTTGAAGGCTCTGAAGCCATTTCCCCTTTCTAATATAACATGCCTTCCGGTATATCAAGGATGTTCAATGACCTCATTCCCTGATAAAAGTTGTCATTGATCCTTGAGAGAATCTTGCAGGCAGAGACACTTAAAACTAAATAGGAACCAGAGGGGAAAAAAGAATTATCAAGCTTTAGCTGATGACAGCACTGAACGTCAGGTTGAACAGAGAGTTTTCAAGGAGGAAGGAACAATACTTGAAACAAACAAGCACTTCCTGTATTTGGGTGGAAGAAACCAATCATCCCATTGCTTACATAATGGAACACTGCAATAGCTGAAAGGGATTTCTATTTTTAGCTCTGGGTCTGTGGCAACTGTTTTGTTTTAAACAAAACTGAATAAGAACATAATTAAAGTGCATTATTGGTAATTACGACTGTTTTCCTCTCATCATTTTGACAGACAAATCCATTATCCCATCCATCTCCAGGTTTTCATAAGTTGGTATACCTTGTGGATGATGTGCAAGTCAAATGACTAAAGGAAGTCGCTGTTTGTTCTATAAACTATTTCTTCAAATAGTCTGTTTTTTTGCACTGCTTTGCCCCTGGGAAATCAACTATTTCTGAACAGTTTCAGAATTTGAAAGAGATCCCATATTACAATACCACCTTTGCTGTTGCTCCTCTGTCTTTCCTACTGATACGTTAAAGTGAGGAACTGATTAAATATCTCATATAACATAATGGAATAAGGTTATGTAATGTCTTTTCTTGGACCAGGAAGCAAGTTTAGCTAGATAAGCTTTTGAACCTTCACAAAGGGTCGACGTGTAAAAAAAAATCATCTAAATTATGTGCAAGGCAAAATAAAATAGTATTGTGTTTACCAGATCTCATAAAGGATATTGCCGGACTGTAAAAGGTTCAGAGAAGGGTGACACAATAGATAAAGGGGAGGAAACCTCTCTTACAAAAAAGGCTAAATAGGTTACAATTCTTTTGGTTGGAAAAAGAGACAACTGAGGGAGATACGATAGAAGTTTATAAAATCATGAATGGGGTGGAACAGTTAAATAGGGCGCAGCTGTTTAAGCTTTCAAACAACATTAAAACAAGAGGGCACTCCATGAAACTATTGACTTGCAAATTGAAAACAAATCATAAAAAGAACTTCTCATGCAATGCACAATTAAGCTTAGGAATTTGTTGCTAGGGGACATAACGGAGTGAGGTTTAAAAGATTTTTTGACAAATCCCTGTAGGAAAAATCTATACAAAACAAGTGGACTTGGGAAAGTCATTGCTTGTTCCTTGAAATAAGCTATGAAAATTTTGATCTACTTTCTGGGATCTACTGGGAACCTATGAGCAGAATGGCTGCTGTCGTGGCAGGATGCTGGGTTCAGTGGACCTTGGCTTTATTCAGCATGACTTAAATTCTTATTCATATGTTAACTGATTTTAATTTTTTTATTTATTTATTTATTTATGCAATTTCACACTATAATACAAGAAAACCCTTGTACAAGGAAAACAATCCATCGTCCTCATGTTTAACAGGAGAAAAAAATCAAAGGAAAAAATACTAACAAATGAATTCCTGAATAGGCCTCAAATAAGTAGACAAGATGGGTCACAAAACAAAGGATAAATTACAAACATAGCCATAAAAGTAATGGAACAGACACCAAGGCGGTAAACTACACCTATTTCACACTAACTCCCCTATATATGAGAGTTATTAATAGGAGCTATATGAGAAGGGTCCTGCACCAAAGCTAGCCTAGAAGACAAAAAACTGGCCAATTGGGAAGGTTAAAAAAAAAGGTAACTATGCCCATCTAATTTAACCAAGCACTTGCAAGG
The DNA here is from genome assembly GCA_033557465.1 of Ichthyophis bannanicus. Classification (NCBI taxonomy): domain Eukaryota; kingdom Metazoa; phylum Chordata; class Amphibia; order Gymnophiona; family Ichthyophiidae; genus Ichthyophis; species Ichthyophis bannanicus. The sequence goes on along the minus strand of CM066033.1, from coordinate 1,029,220,462 downwards.
AAACCAAAGGAAAAATAAACCACCCAACTGTACCACCCCGGGATGATATAATAGAAACTGACGCCTCTTCCTCTGTGTGGCCCTACCAACATCAGGAAACATACGTAAATGAGAATCAAGGAAAACCTTGCAGGGCAACTGAAAAAATAACCTTAATAGCCAATCCCGATCCGCCTCCAAAGCAAAGGTGACCAGTAAGGTCGCAGCCATACCAGCCGCCAATGGAGATCTTTCTAAGAAGGCAGACAGGTCAAGACTATCAACAGATAATGCCTGATTCTCCTTATGGACTACAGGAGCAGACTTAGCAGTAGGTAGATAATAGGCCTTGGAAATAGGGGGGAGAGATTCAACAGGAATTTTAAGAGTAGTCAACATAAACCTTTTAAACAGTTCCATCGGAGTAACCGAGAGAACCTTAGGAAAACTTAATACCCTAAGATTCCTGCTCCTAGCAACATTCTCAAGAAATTCCAAACGCCTATATAATATAGCAGAGTCCTTTGGAAATGTTTCAGTAAGTTCTTCGAGCTGCACCAGACGGCCCTCACAAGAGGCCACCTTAGCAGCACAAGCAATTTGTCCCGATTCATATAACTTCAGCTGTTGCCCAAAAGTTTGAAACTGCTGCACAATAGACTGCAACTGCTGATTAATATTCAGAGACATCTTAGAAAAAGCAGACCAGAGAGAATCAAGAGTCACTTGCGTAGACTTCACCAAACAATGTCCCGATCCTTCTGAAAAAGTACCTTGCACAGACCCCAGAGAAAGAGGAGACAACTCTCCCGGGTGGTGAACAGGATCCGATGACTACTGCATAGCACTCCTATCTCCTCCAGCACCATTCGCCTTAGAGGTCGGCGTCTGCACATTTCCCACAGCGCTGACCTGCTCAGCACACGACTCCATCCGGGGGGGCACTGACTTCTCACCACCAACCACGGGCTGCGGCCGAGAAGATTGTAGCTCAGGCTGAACTGGAGGCGTGCGAAGCTCCGGGCTGAGAGAGACCTCAAAGTCCTCAGCACTGTAGGGCCTTCCTTCCACCTCAACAGTGCATAACGGACTCACCCGAGCAACAATACCAGCCCTGGCCAGAACCACGAAAGAATCCATGGGTCCGGAGAATGCAGCTTTCTCAGCAACGGAACTCCCCTCCTTTGATTCAGAAGCCAGCTTTGCCTTTCTTTTCCTACCGGAATGCGGCATGAAAGCAGCGCCAAAAGGTAATCCCTAGAGGAAAGGAGGAGGGAAAAACACAGAGCTGTGCTGCGAGCGACTGCTCAGAACGCCATCTTGAATCCGCTTCCTGGCATACCTTATCTCAACTGATTTTAATTTCTTACACTTTGGTTTGGGGGGGGGGGCTGCATATTCTGTCAGTAAGATACATTTTGTGGATAATTTTATAAAGGACTTTTCACACTTTCAAGGTCTTTTTATACATGCTAAAGGATTTTTATGTGGCTTATATATAGTTGTGTTGAGGGGTAGAGCATGAGTGGAGGTATGATTTAAGACTGTTGTTTCTAAATATGCATATTTACATAAATTTCATATGCAAGCATTACGCCTGCTCTAGTGAAATGTCTGTGGATTCAATGTAGGTGTGATTTCTGCTACTTTGCCCGCTAGTATTTTATAAAGACATAAAGGCACATTTTAGATAGTACATGGAGAATGGAATTGAGAAGTCAAGGTTGCAATTCTGGTATTTTAGGACAGGAACTGCATGAAGTAGAGCCTTTTCTAAAATATGAAGAAAGAGATACGGGGCCTGATATTCAAAAGGCATTTACACAGTTTACAGCCCTGTAAACCGTGTAAATGTCGCTATCAGGGATTTTTACCGAATATTCAATGAATATTCACTAAATATCCCCGCTCTTCTCCCCTTACACCCCCTGATGCTAACCGCTTTGCATTGGGGCATGTCGGGGAGCATTCCGGGGAGGAATGGAGGCGGCGACAATTGATAGCCAGGCAGTGGCGATATTACAGGCTGTCCAGTTAGCGACTTGCACCTAAAAATAGGCGAAGCAAAAGCTCGCCTATCTTTAAGCTCAGGAGCTAGCCAGGCAGCATGCAATATTGCTGCTGCCTCGTTATCAACTGTGGCTGAGAGGCAGTGTGGTAATCCCAGATATCTATGCTGAGGCTGCATATGACCTCGGCATTGAATATCCAGGGTTAGAGGTCAGTGGGGAGAGCTATATGCCAAAGGGGCACATAACCCTCGTAACTCAATATAAGGCCTAAGGATTCCATATGTATGTGCCAATACGTTGAACAGAAGGAACCATTTTATAAACTGACATATGGAAAAAATCAATAGAGGAAGCAATGAATATGTGTGCAATTTGCAAACCTATAATTATTAATGCCACTAATTAACTAGAGAGGTTGCTATCTTCATTTAATTAGAATTTGGGGAGGAAAATAAATAGAGTATTAAGGAGGGTAACCCCCATTAATCCTTCCTGTACAGGGCTGATCAAAATATTTGCAAATGATATTGTGTAGGGTTGTTGGGTAAGGTTTACCTCTTTGCGGATGATACCAAAATCTGCAATAGACATCCAGGAAGGTGTAGATGACATGAAGAGGGATCTAAATATACCAAAATCACCAAACTACCCCTTAGAAATTCATTTAAAGTGATATTTTTTTGTCGGAATGCGCCGGAGGAGGTAAGAATTACAATCTAACCACACCAAGCGGCTTATTCCATTTTAATCAATTTCCTTATAAATCATTCAAAAAACACTTAGCTTAGTAATGTCCCACAACCAAACTGAGCAGGCAAAAATGCAGTATCATCAATAGAGCACGACGTGCACGTTTCGGGAATTACTGCCTGTTTCACGTGCTGTTTCCATCCACTAGTATAGACCGCCATAAAGAGGGATCTAGCAAAACTTGAAGAAAGGTCAAGAATTTGGCAGCTAAAATGTAATGCTAAAAATGCAGGGTCACTCATTTGGGCTGCAAAAATCCAAGGGAGCAGTACTATATAGAAGGTGAAGTACTTCTGTCCATGATAGAAAAGTGGGACTGGGGGTGTGTGTGATTATTTCTGATGATCTTAAGGTAGCTAAACTGGTAAAAAGGCAACAATGAAAGCCAGAAGGAAGCTTGTGCGCACAGGGAGAGAAATGGCCAGAAGGAAGATGGAGGTGATAGTGTCTCTGTATAAGTCTTTGGAGAGATCTCATTGGGAGTACTGTGTGTAAGTTTGGAGAACACACCTCCAAAAAGGATAGAGATGGTGCAAAGGGTGGCTACTAAAATGACCAGTGATCTTTGTCATGAGGCATATGGGGACAAACTACTTTTTGTTGTTGTTAATTGCCATTGAGTCAGTGTCGGCTCCTGGCGACCCTCTGGATAGTTGTCCTAAACTGTGTTCAGTCAGGCAGCTCATCTATAGCTGCTGTTATTGTATCTCAATGATGGCCTTCCTCTTTTGTGTTGACCTTCAGTCTTGCCAAGCATGTCTTTCTTTAATAATCTCTTTGTTCGCATTATGGGCCCGATAGTCAGAGGCAACGGCTAGTGCGAGTACAACGCATAGCTGTCACCGCTGAAGAATTAACCCAGATATTCGGACCATATCTGGCCACTGGCATTGAATATCCAGGTCTATCGCACAGTGCCACATGGCACAGAAGCTAACTGGGCAGCGACGATATTCAGCCACTACCCGGTTAGCTTTGGCTGCAAAAATTCGGACAGCTTTTGCTGCACCTAACTTTCACTGCTGAGGGATAACCGGGTAGCAGCTGAATACTGACGCTGACCAGTTATCCCCGTGTACAACCCCTGGTACACCCCCAGAATGCCATGATGCTAACCTTGTAGCATCACACGTATAACAGTGGTATCTGGGAATATTCAGCAGCACTAACACGTGCTGCTGAATATCCCGCTTAGAGGCAGTTACAAGGTTTACAGGTCTGTAAACTGTGTAACTGCTTTGGAATATTGAGCCTATGTGTCCAAAGTATGAAAGTCAAAGTCTTGTCATTTGAGCTTCTAAAGAAAGCTTAGTTAGGATCTCTAGTACTGACTAGTTTATTCTTCAGGCAGTCCATGGTATACAAAGTATTCTTTGCTAGCACTATAATTCAAAAGCATTGATTGTCTTCTTGTTTATCTTTTTTACTGCCCAACTTTTGCATTCATACAATATTACTGAAAATATCATGGCTTGGACAAGTTGAATCTCTGTATGGAGAGAGACATCTCTGCTCTTGAGAATCTTCTCTAGGTCCTTCATAGCCCTTTTACCAAGACCAATACGTCATTGGATTTCTTGACTGCTTGTCATTTCTTTATTGATTATTTATCCAATCAGGTTAAAGTTACCAACTATTTCAATTTCTTCTCCATCAACAATCAACTTTTTGATTTTGACAGTTGTCAGGATCTTTGTCTTCTTTATGTTAAGGTGCAGGCCCATATTAAGACTATGGGGTATGTTTACTAAACGGCGATAACGTAGCAGCGGCGCAATTATCACGCGATACATAACGTTATCGCACTATATGTAACGTTATCGCACTATACATAACGTTATTGCATGATACGTGTCATTATCGTGCAATAAATCAACCTCTTCGCGCGATAACGTGCCGTTTCACCCGACAACGTCCCTGGTGGCACTAAGGCAAAGAAAAGGTGGAGTAAGGCTCTCCAGAGGGCAGGGAGAAGGGATCAATGGGTGGGGGATGGGCGGGGAGAGGCTCCAGGCACACTAGCGCCGTGAAATGAAGGTCTGAAAAATAGCGCGAGTGAAAAGCTGGCGTTAGAGGCAAAAGTGAAGGAGAGAGAAACCATTTCAGTCAGCAATGTACAGCAAAGGCAGGGAGACCAAGAACAGTGATAGTATTGATACATGTGCTGCACCACCAGATAGTGCCCAAATACGAAAGGGCACTATGGTGTGGCTGCATATGGGGTACAGGGGACTGCAGGCGTGACATGCAGTGGGGCAGCTGGGGCATAGGGAAGGCTAGGCAGATGCCTAGGTGACACAGAAAAACAGAAACACAATATCAGCAACTGATCAAGGTCAAACATGTCCACGAATGTCTGTGTCCCACAGTGTCCCAGGGGACAGTACCTAGCAAATACCCCAAAGGGCACAGAACATTGGCAGGCGGTGCCACGGGGAAGCATGGATGTCCATGCAGGCACCCCTACCCCAGATCACACACCATAGGCAGCTGCCTACCGGCACACTGGATGGCCTGGGACTGCGCACCACCAGCACCACCGGCATAAGGGCATGTCAGCATGGTGGCGGAGGGGTGCCGGTGGTGGTGGGGGCAGTGGCATCTGCCCACAGCAGACCAAGGCCAAGTCCTGTCTAGGTGGGTGCCGTGCACTGCAAAAGACAAGGTCTGTTTGACGAACAGTAATGGTATACCCAGGGAATGACCTGCCTCTGTGGCAACAGTTTGGTGCAGTACACACAGCCAGTGCATTCAGGGGCAGAAGGTCACAGGTTCAAGTCCCAGCTGTGGCTCCTGCAGACCATGTTCCTATATATTACCCAGTACTAAACCATGGTAATAAAGAAGGAACCCTTTTGCAGATAAAATAAACACGCCATAAATGCCTATATTCTACCCTACAGAGCACATTCACCATAGACATGTGCAGTCCCTAGAGCAGAGGTTCCCAACTGCAGTCCCAGAGGTCCAAACACCATTCAGGTTTCATGCTGTCCCTAAGAAATATGCCTGAGATGCATTTGTATGTCCCACCCCCATTGTATGCAAATGTATCCCCTGCATATACATTAGGGACAGCATGAAAACCTGAATCATGTTGGGCCCACCAGGACCAGAGTTGGGAACCTCTGCCCCAGAGCATCAGCCAGCTCCACTATCCAAAGCCTCATGGAGGGTCAGGCTGTTGGGCTCTACACGGAGCAGCATCTACCAATACTAGGACCCCCATACCTTAGCAATGCCGTCATAAACCTTGAAACACGTTCCACATATATCAAGCGGTTGCTATGATTAATGTCAGATAACAAGTCGAAAATGAAACACAATTTGTTAACAGAGATCCATCAGAGCAACCTGTCTGATATCTGTGGAGTGTGTCTCGGTTTATGTCTCTGACAGTGTTTACCACCCCGGAGAGTGACCCCAACAGTATTGAGTACCATAGCAATGCCTGCGCTGTGCCCAGGACTGGTGTGGCAGCCAGGGCTGCCAACCACCTCTATATTTGCACAATGCTGAAGTAGGTGTGGGAGTGTGTGTATGTCTATCCAGTGTTTTGTGGCTGGCCATACCTTGAGGAGCCCACAATGCTTGCACTGTTTCCAGTGTTAGCCTGCCAATGTGCATAATGAAGAGCAAGGTATTGTGGGTATGGGCCAGACAGGGCAGCCTGGGCAGGATGCATCTGCACAGGGCACAGGGCAATGGCTGGGACATTGTAGTGGCTGACCACCACCTGCAGGGACAGGGTGACCACAGCATGTCATGCTGGGGGGTCAATCTCACCCTGTCTGAGCAGTGACCATGGCATGGCTAGGTCCCCACATAGTGCCCTACAGTGTTTCTCTCAAGTGATATCTGGGAGTTTCCCTGGTTGAGGTCCATTCCTTGACATACCACCTCTGGGAGCACATAGCTTTACCAGGAACATGCACTATGTACTAGCTAGCAGACTGTATGCGCTAGCATGTGTGTGGCTGGAGCACCTTGCAGGGTGAAGACTGACAGTGCCCTCTGCTGGTGAATGTCAGATGGTGGTGGGGGCATCTGAGCATTTACAGGCCTACTGCCTATCTGCCAGTGCCCTGTGTAATACAAACAGATCTGCATTGACTGCCTTGGAGGGCGACCCTTCCCCTGCAGGACCATGGTAGCTGGTCCCACAGCCCTTCATCATGTCCCTCCCCTGCCGCCATTGCAAAGATGTAGAGTGTGGGTCTGTTCCCCTGACCCTGAGAGGGTGGGTTGGTAGGCATTGCCCCCTAATCCGCATGTGGGTCCAGACACTCCTCCTGCCCTATAGGGTGCAGTAGGTGATGGCAATGAGGCGAGGGTGTTTCTGCTGGCAGCACAGATTGTAGAGATGTGTCAGACTGTTACATGCAGAAAAAGAGATTGCCTCAGACAGCCATATCAGATGAGACCCCATAGGGATTGAACCCATGACCTCTGGTTTGGTGGTCATTGTATTAACCAGTGGGCTACAACTCTATACACCTTCTTGCAGTGCTGCCACGAAGTTAAGGTTACCGTGCATAAACAGCCAATGCGCCTCCTATTGGGCGATACACAGTGCATGCTACGTGGACGCCGGCATGCCCATCTCCCTATATGGCATTGTTCACACTATCGCTGAGAGTTTCGCTGGTAACATTAGGACGGTGTAGTACACAGACCCCATAGCAAATATCAGTGTGTCCACCAAAAACAAACCATCATCTCAGCTGGAAAACATAAGGTACCCTGTAAAGTGCCATAGCTATGGGTATACCCGATCCCGGTAAGCACAGCTGACATTTACTGGGTTGACCTGCAGTTGCTGTGTAGTCAGCTCATGCTATGAGAAAAGGCATAGCATACTGGTTAATGCGATGCCCTCAGAGTCACTGCTTATGGGTTTGAATCCCCACTGCACCAACAGCAAGATGAGTGTTAGTAACAGTCAGACACATCTCTACAATCAGTGACACAAGCCTAATACACTATAACCTTTGTCCTGTGCCTCTAAGGAGAGACGTGGCTTTGAATCGGCAAAAGTGTGTCATAAGGCGCCTAAAGCTAAGGCGCACCAGATGCGGTCCAGGCCAAATGGCGTAAGTCATGCGATGTTGTAAACTAAAGCCAGCCACCAGGTCCGCCAATCTCCGTATCTGACGTGTATACATGCAGCCCCAGAGATAGTTTGCCGTGTGGCATCCGTGACATGTGCGTGGCGTAGTAGGGCACAGCATGGCATATGCACGATGCAGCGCATGTGTGGTGTACATGCGTGTGTCATCAGCACATGGGCATCCCCTGAAATGGCGATGCGATCCTGCAAGCCAGCATTTATCCGCCACGACCTACGACAGCTGGCAGCCTTAATCTGCACCAGGCAGCCGTGCCTCTTCCCAGGTGCCTCAAAACGCCAGGATCTGTAACGCGTCAGGAGGGCGTGGGTACGCATAACAAGGCGCTTCAACTGTGTAGCAAACTACCCACGTGAGGTAAGTGTGTGGGGGCAGGTCACTAAATGGAAGGTGTGCAACACAATATCCAGCCATAAAAACACATATATTTTTTTTTAAAACTTTTATTTTCATTTTACAACAAACAAAGTAACAACACACCAAAAGAAACAAATACACACATACAATAAAGAAAGCAACCCCAATTACCCCCCACCCCAATGCTTCTTCTCTAAGCTGATAAGAGTCATCATATAAGCGCTTACATACAACAATTATTGTGCATCAAACAAACAGAAGTAGAATCTGTGAGACCGGATGAGCATATGACAAAGATTAATACAGAATCAAACAGTCAACTGAGAGCATTGAATAGTGTTAACATAATCGTTGAGCGTCTTCTAGCTAGACCAGTAGTGAATGGTTTGAACGGAAGAGGCTGACATACAAGGTATTTGCGCATATTTACAATAAAGACAGATATGTTTCACCATTCATTAGAGCTCAAAAAGAGCTATTTTCCCAATATTTCATGATTAAGGAAATAGGAAATAACAATGCCCAGCATAAAGGCTAAAAGGAAGTAAGCCAATTTAGGAAGAGAGGGGATCCCCGCAGCTGAGCGGAGCCCCACAATCTTCCAAAAGAGGGGTTCCGGAAAATATAAAATAGAATGAAGACGACCCCAGACCCGACTCGAGTAATACTGTAATGCGGGACAATCATATTTAACAGGAGTTTAGTAAGCCAAAGGCCACGTGGCATATCCAGCATCAAGCGCACTGGATGGCATTCCAATTGGCTAACCTATCAGGAGTATATGTCCACTTGGGATAGCAGTACTGAGGAGATAAGAAAAAATCTGATCTAGATTGTGAGGGATGGGGGGGCTGAGAAAAGGTGAGCTCTAAGTCAGAGGGGTGAAGCAGCTTCCATATAGCTACTCACGCAAAATCTTGCATCAGAGCTGGCAGGGTGTAGAGACTCTTGGGCGGACCACTCGTTCTAGGCGGCAGTCTATCTATCAAAGGATCAAATACTTGGTGGAAGTCACCGCCGAGTAACAGTAACAGGGTCATCCACATTCGGAGCATAAATACAAATACACGTAAATTCACTATCTCCAACCGTAAAATATACACAGGCCCAGCTACCCTCCCCATCAGAGCTAGTATCCATTACAGTAGTTGGCAAAGATTTCTCAACCAAGATGGCTACCCCGTACCGCTTAGAAACGGCGGGAGAATAGGCAGCCACCATATAAGGTTTAGCAGGAAGTTTCAGTGGTTCAACGGAGGTGAAATGGGTTTCCTGAAGAAACACTGAATCAGCATGGTCATGATTAAAATAACTATGGATGGTCATTCTTTTGATTAGACTAGTGAGGCCTCTTACGTTCAGTGATAGGAGCGGACATAAGGCCATACAACAAAGTCAAACATTCTGAGAAAGGAACATGATGGCGCACCGAGGTGCGCGATGTCCCTCATATCAACTATAAATGACTGTACACACGATATGATAGAAAATAAGCCAATGAAAAATCATGAAGCGCCCTATATAACAGTAGAAGCACCGAAGTGCCTTAGAGAAGAAGCAAAACCCCAGAAATTACTGGCGACCTGATGTCTGCGGGGTGAAACCCCAGAGAAGGCCTAAATTGAAACATATAACCGGTATAGCTGTGCGTGCTCCGAATCCAACCGAGGTGCACATCATGGAGGAAAAGGAGACCAAGGAAGGTAGATATAAAAGAAAGAAAGGTCCAGGCAGTCTCTATTCCAGGCAATGATCACCGCGTCGGGCCATTCAAAATGGCGGGCAGTTCCAGCGGAGTCCATCCGAGTTGTTGACTTAGCGCATCTGGTCTGCCTCTTTGGAATCTAAAAATGTTGCTAGCAGAGCAGGATCTTCGAAGGTTCTAGTTTGGTTATGGAGAGTCACTCTGAGCTTCGCTGGATATAAGAGGCCAAAGCGAGCCTGTAACTGTTGAAGTCTAGGTCGAAAAGCAAGGAGTCCCTTCCGCCGGTCAACTGTGGGCTTTGCCAAATCGGGGAAGAAAGAGACTTTATGATCTTCAAACTGCAGATGTTGCATCACCCGGGCAGCCTTGAAAATTTGCTCAACTTGCTGATACCTCAGTAAACGAAAGATAATGGGCCGGGGGGTCGTCCGATTGAGTGCGATGTTGGTAGGAGCACGATATGCTCGGTCAATTTCCAGATCTCTGCAAAAGGTAATCTTCAGCAAGGAGGGGAGAGTTTTGACCAGAAATTCTCTGATATCTCCTGCTTCCGCCCCCTCTGGAACTCCTATGAGCCTTACATTGTTGCGACGGGCTCGATTATTGCAATCCTCTAACTCTTTTTGAAGATTCTGTATCTGACGCTCAGCCTTGTCCAGGTTCACCAAGCGCACCGCGTGCGAATCGAGGACCCCCGCCATGTTGTCCAGCCGTAGTGAAAGACCTTCAAGCCGGTCCTGAAGCATACCGAAATCTTCTCGCATGGCTCGGAGCGCTTCTCCGTTGGACTGTACCAGTTCCTTCACACCACGTATTTCCTCCAAGATCTCCTGTTGCATTTCGGGGCTTACCCGAAGTGGAGCCATCTTTGGTGGGGAAGACAACTCTGTTTTGGAGCGCTTTCCATGTGAAGAAGAGGGAGACCCGAAGTCCAAGCGCACTGGTTTGTGGGCCGCCATTCCCCCTAAGGCACCCCGGTAAGTTCGGTGTCAAATATTAGGTTTATGCAGATATTAAGTCAGGATTCTGAGTAGGCCCCTCAGGAGCTTCAGCGCGAAGCGTCTAACCCGCTGGACATCAGGCTCCGCCCCCCCATAAAAACACATAAGACATGCACCACATGTGCAAGACACATGTATGTGGGCAACCCTGTGATCAAGCTATCTGTGTATGTTGCTGTGTGCATGTATGCCAATCCCCAGGAGCCACAGACATGAAAGCAGAGTGCAGAGGTTAGTGCAGTGTGATGTAAGCTGCTCCTGTTGCAGTGCACACCTCTGCCCAACCCCCAGGAGTTGCAGCCCCCATGACAGAGCTCTATTAGGCATCCCTGTGTCATGATGGCTGCTGCTATGACACATTACAAGCTCTGGCCAATCCTCAGGAGACATCGGACCTGATCACAGAGGTTAAGTAGTCATCATGGTGCACTGGTAGCTGCTGCAGTTGGAGTACCACAGCTCTGCCCCATCCCCAGGAGGCATCAGATCTGATGACAGAGGACCAGCAGTCATCCTGGTGGTGTGGTAGTTGGTGCTGTTTATGTGTGGAACAACACCCTTGGCCCTGCAGGCTCCCAGACCTCTGCACAGAGGTGTATCAAACATCCTGGTGTCAGGGTGGTTGCTCCAGTTGCAGTGTCACAGGTCTGCCTTATCCCCAGGAGGCCCCAGACCAGCTGACACAGGTCTATTCTACATCCTGGTGTCATGGTGATTGTTGTTGTTGTAGGTTTGCAGCTCTGCCCCAACCCCAGGAGGCCCCAGACCAGACTACACAGGTCTATTCTCCATCCTGGTGTTATGGTGGTTGCTGTTATTGCAGGTTTGCAGCTCTGCCCCAAACCCAGGAAGCCCCAGACCAGACTGCACAGGTCTATGCTACATCCTGGTGTTATGGTGGTTGCTGTTGTTGCAGGTTTGCAGCTCTGCCCCAACCCCAGGAGGCATCACCCAGACTACACAGGTCTATTCTCCATCCTGGTGTTATGGCAGGTGCTGCTGTGTATGTGTGGAACATCACCCTATCCCCAGGAGGCCCCCCGATCCGATGACAGAGGTGCAGTACACATCCTGGGGTCATGGTGGTTGCTGCAGTTGCTGTCTCCCAGCTGTGGCGCACCCCCAGGGGGTCCCAGCCCACAACACAGAGGCCTATCAGTCACCCTGGTGTTATGGCTGCTTCTGCTGTTGCAGGCTCTCAGCTCTGCCACATCCCCAGGAGGCAGCACATCAGATTCCAGTGGTCTACCACGCATCCCGGTGTAATGGTATCTGATGTTGGTGCAGGTACCCAGCTCCCCCAGACCCCCCCAGACCCCCCCAGACCCCCAGGTGTCCGAGCCCGCACCACAGAGGCTGGAGCAGCATCCAGGCATCATGGTGATGGCTCCTGTTGATGTGGGATAGGCTGCCCAACACCGAGGTGTGTGCTGGACTGCACTGAGGGTATGGAGTCACACCCCGTGTAGATCAGAATTGGAACACCCCATATGCCATGTTGCTGTCATGTCATGTCATGAGATGGCAGAGATATGGCATGGGGTGGTTGTGAGGCGGTGCACAGGGCACATAGGTGTCACACCACACATGCCCAGCCTCATGCCCACACATGCAGGCGGTGCTGCCAACAGCTAGTATGGGACCCTCTGCCCATAGCAGGAGCGGCCCCCATTGCATGCAGACATGTACCTCAGCGTGTACCAGGTGTGCATGTTCATTTATGGTATGTTTGGACATCTGCACGTGTGTGCGCATGTTGCACATGCGCAGAGGTGATGCGTAGGGTGAGTACGTGGAACCATGCGCCGTGCATGCGCAAGATGTGTACATGTCTGCGCATGTGCGCCGCATGGTTCTGCTGACCCATGTCACCTGTGGGACAGCTGCGGAACCAGGCACCGCACATGCACATGCAGGCTATGTATTTGCATGGGGTACGTACACATGTGCGGCAGCAGCTCACACCATACCATTCGTTTTGGCTTGCGCGTATCCTGGCGCAGCACATGCACAGACACGTACACATCTTGCGCATGTGCGGCGCACTGTTCCACATATGCACCCTATGCATCACCTCTGCGCATGCGCAATGCGTGCACACACGCACAGACATCCAAACATACCATAAATGAATGTGCACACCTGGTACACGCTGAGGGGTTAATGCAGACGAGCGAGGTTGAAGGCGTGCGTTATTGGTGGTGAAGCGAATGGAGGGTCAGAGGCAGGTTAGTCATGGAGAGTGGCAGGGTTGGTGAGCGGTGGGGGAGGTAGGTGGCTTGGTTGGTGAGTGGTGGGAGAGGCGAGCGGTGGGCTTGGTGAGTGCTGGGGGAGGTGTGTGGCTGGGTTGGTGAGTGGTGGGGAAAGGTGTGTGGCGGGGTTGGTGTGTGGTGGGGGAGGTGAGTGACAGGGTTAGCGTGAGGTGGGGAGGTGAGGGGGGTTGTGTTAATAGCGTCCGCTATGGAGGTCTTTGTGATTGCTTCATGTACACTGGGGGATATGCAGGGCTTGCGGTTGCCTGACGAGGGAGATGGTGTCCATGGGACTGGGGCACAGGGCGGGGGTGCAGGCCCGCTGCAACACTGACCTGCAGCTGTGGGGGCAGGCCAGGCAGGGGCTGTGCCGGCACGGCGCAGGAGGTGTGCCGAGTTTCAGACTCGCCAGCCTCGCCTCTACAGGACCAGGGCCCGGCTCCAGGACATGCATGAGGACCAGGTCATCTCCCTCTACTGCCTGAGCACAGGGGCTATTAGGGAGCTCTATGAGGATCTAAAACCTGACCTCGAGCCCCTGACTGGTCGGTCACATGCCATACTGGGTTTGGTCAAGCTCCTTGGTGCCCTACATTTCTTTGCCTATGGCTGTTTCCAGTCATCTGTAGCCGCAGTGGGTGCCATGAGCTGCCCCACCTTCTCACGCTGTCTCCACCACGTACTGTGTGCCATGATCAACTGGGTTGGGAATTACATTGCATTTCCCAACACTAGGCAACAGTGGGGGACCCTGACCCAGGCTTTTGAGGCATTTGCCGGGTTACCACACGTGAAGGGAGCTATTGATTGCACACATGTTGCCCTGGTCCCGCCCAGAGACAGGGAGGCAGTGTTCCGCAACCGCAAACACTACCACTCCCTGAATGTTCAGGTTGTATGTTGTGCAGGTATGTGTATTCTGAATGTTGTCCTGCGGTTTGCAGGGTCCACCCATGACTCCTATATCCTGCGTCACTCGGCACTGTACAGACAATTTGAGGCCGGTCAATTTGAGGACTGTATACTGCTGGGTGGGTGTTTGCCATCTCTGACATGCACATCGTATACCCCTGTTAGCCATCTGCACACATGTCTGTCTGTGACATGTGTCCCGAGTTGTGTGTGTGTGTGTGTGTGATCTGTGTGTGTGAGAGCTGACGTGGGGGGGGGGGAGGGATGACTCCAGGTCTTCTGTGCTACGGTGCTGTGTGTTGGTGGCACACTGACATTTGACATTACACACCATTTGACATTGTGTGTTTAGGTTGGCACGGTACGACACACATGTATGCTTCATGTTTATCAACAGTGTGGTGTTATCTATGCCATCCTGCCTGCCACAGTGGGGTACCTGTTCCTGTTGTACAATCTGTGAGTGGACATTAGCATTACCGTCACATGCTTGCACATGTGTGCATCTCTGCCCTTGTCCAGGGTGCATTGCATGTGTGTCTCTGATGTGTTCAGGGCTGGCGCTACTACATTTCGGCCTCTGGTGTCTGTCCATGTGTTTGCTGTGGTTCAGGATAATGTTGTTTGCACTCCTTCTACCTCCCCCGTGCTCTGTATCTCACACCTCCAGACACTGGCACATAGTTGTTGTGTCCCATCATGTGTTCCCCTATGTTTCTGTCTGACCTGTAGGTGCTGTGGGTTTGCACGTGCATTCATGTGTGCATGTGTGTGGACATCAGCTCCTGGTTTAACGTTCAACATTTCTTTCTGCAGGTGACGTAGAATATGGGTGTCGGCCCTGGTTGCTAACCCCTGTGCGTCTACCACGGACACGTGCAGAGATGAGGTACAATGAGGCCCATGCCTCCAGGCGCTCCATCATCGAGCACACCTTTGGCATTTTGAAAAGTCGCTTCAGGTGTCTGGATAGGACTGGCGGGGCCTTACAATACCAATCCGTGACAGTGGCAGAGATAATTATTGCCTGTTGCATCCTGCACAACATTGCTCTCAGGCACGATATCGATGTTGAAATTAATGAGGATCTGGAAGGCAATCCAACGTGCCCTCCTGTACGTGCCCGTGGTGACACACGTGAGGGCGCAGCACTCAGGCGGCAGCTGATTGAGGAGCTATTTTCATGTGAGTACTGGATGTTTTGGGAATAACATTCATATAGATATATGTACTACTACTACTACTGATCATTGGTATCGCACTACCAGTCATACACAGCACTGCACTGACATTGCTGACACAATGCCTGGCCATCTGAGCTTACAATGTAGTCCAACTGCTAACACAGAAGGTGTGGGAAAGGGACAACAGCGGGTGGAGGTGATTAATGTAGTCAGAATTATTAAGATTAGGCGATGTGGTAGGTTGTCACACAGGGTTTTGAGATGGTTGGTGAGGGTGGCTGCCCTGCAGCCACAGGTAGTTAGTTCCAGGCATTGGGTGCTGCAAGGTGACAGGTGTGTGGTCCCGCATTAACAATGGGGGAGCGGCCCATAGATAGGACAAGTTGGCTTGGTGTGTGAGGATGACATTTGGGGGATATGAGGGGATTAATTGGATTGTATGCTCTGATGAGCAGGGACTGTGTGTTACATGTTTTGGTATGGAGATGCATACAGGTGTTAGCGCTGTTTACATGCTCCGAAGTAGTAGTAGTATTGTTTTGCGAGTCAACGTACAGGGCAACCACAGTGTGACTGTATGTATAGATCAGCAGGTGCGTCCTGACCTCGCCTGGAGCCTGTGAAGTGTTGTGACAGGTGGGGTGTTATTGTCATACTGGGGCTGTCAGTAGATTAGCAATGCAGTGCAGTGTTGCATACATTGCGGCGGACAGAGATGATTTTGAGGCAGACCGGCAAGGTGTAGGTTACAGTGACCAGGATGGCAGGTGATGAAGGGGGGCATTAGCGTTTTATTTGTGTGTTCTGGGGTGACGGCAGGAATCTTGCTGATGTTACCTAGGGGGACACCACAGGCCTTAGCTACATGATGGGTATGTGTGGGGAAGGGGGAGCGAGGGGTCATAGAGACCTGCTACCTTGATGACCACGTCGACAAAAGGTGTATCCAACCTATACACAGACACTGTAAAGGATGGAGAGGGTTTAGGGGCGATGCCCAGATGTCCGGTCTTGGCCATGCTCAATTCATGCAGCGGGGGAACCTGCAGCCAGCAATGCCAGGGAGAAAACTGAGGTCAGGGTGTGGATTGCCAAACATAGTTCATGCGTGGAGAGATATCTTTGGGACACATCAGCGTACAGCTGCTACTGATAGCCAGGGGATGTTCCTGCTGCACCAGGGAACTGGTTATGGGGCCAGGGGAATATAGCAGCCCCTGCATATATCCTCTTCATACAGCACCTGGGAGCAGGTTAGCAGGGGAGGTGGACCCACAGGAACAAACACTGAAGGTGCTATGGGAGACATATGGGGGAAGCAGGATTGTATCGGGACCTTTGGGCCGAGCACGTACAGGATAGTGCGGTGATGGTTGTGGTCAATGGTCTTGAGGGAAGCAGAGAGGTCACAAAGGGGACGGACAGGCTACAGGCCCTTGGACCTGGCCAGGAACACGTCAGTGGCAGGTTTGGGTGGGGACAATTAGGTATAGTGTCATGACAAACTGCCAGATTGTGACAGATCTAGGGGGTTATGAGAGATGAGGACGTGAAGCTGGTGTGTTTGTTGCACAGCTAGAACATGACATATGTATGTTTCCCTTGTGTTTCTCAATCCACAGGACATGCTTGTTGATGTTTCTGGTGCTGTAGTGCAGTGGCAGCTGTGTGTACCTCATTCAACGTGCAGGACATTGGGGTAAATGGACACACAGGTAATTTGTCTGTGTGGGCAGCCAGGAGCAGCACATGTCAGAGGTTATCTGTCTAATGCACATATGTTGTGGGCGACCTATTTAGCGTGCTCCCCCATACCCCATATGTTGATGTTAGCCACACATATCCACATGTGTTCGTGCCCAGTTTGTCTTCTCCAGCACTGTCTTTGGGACACATCCAATAGGGCTGCATGTGTCTACAGGTCCTAGGTGTTCTGGTGGTGGGCCACACTTACACCCTTCCCTGACATTGTAGCATCAGCCAACAGCGGTGTATCATAGCATTTGCAAGACCTTTATCTCCACTATTCTCCAATTGTGCACATACAGGCCGTATGTTACTGGTGGCACGCTCACCTTCTCATACTGTGTGTGTGTGTGTTTGTGGGTGGCTCTGTTTTGATACAGTGTGTATGCCGTTTGCATTAGCATGTGGTGGGTGGGGTCTGCACACTTGTAGAGCGGTGGTGAGTGTGCTATCTCTACCTTACTGGTGTTAACCGTGTGCACAGTGTGCGCGTGTGTTATGTGTTGTGGGTTGACCCATCTCATGTGTGTTGACAGACCACTGCACAACAGCATTTATGTATCCCAGATATCACCATAATTTGGACATGTGGCAACGGCGGCTGGACATGGGGACATGGTTATTCAGCACATTTTGATGACATCTTCTGCCTTTACTGAGACGTGTTGTGGACTTTGCCTGCCTGTGAGGATCCCAAGCAGACATTTGCTTCAGACACACAGTAGATAGCACCTTGGATCGTTTGGGTGTAACATCAGCCTTTATATGTTTGTGTTTTGCTGTTTGTTTCATTGACCTTTCCTGTTGGGTCTCTGTGCACCAACGCTGATGGACATGGGGTGCAGCTGTGATACGCCTGTGTTACTTGGACATGGACATGACCATATCCATGGGACACGCTCGTCTGCGGTTGCATTTCCAAATGTCCACAACATGCACAGTCTTCTGTGCTGTGATCATGTTATGTTTGCCTGTGTGACATTTAATTACGTCGGTACTGATATTTGACTCCCTGCAATGTGCCCTGCTGTTGCGTCCAGCATACCAAGACAGTGTTTGTCCTTATTCTGACACAGGGCAGCGGACACACACAGCACATCTACTTACGTGCATCTGCGGGCGACATCACCCACCTGTTGGAGTACACAACAACACCATTCAACTATCCCTGGGAGATGGTATCATAGGATGTTTGACCTCTGCGAGTGGGACACATGCCTATGATGAACATTACTGTTGGACTGCTACTTTCTGTATAACAGGCCTGTCCAACACACCGTTGCTATGGTGGTCTGGCTGGGTGTCCTGTTGATTGCGCGAGACACACATGACCATTCAAGTACTGTGGCACATTGAGATATCACACTTGACTATGCATGCCCAGTGATTCACGGACAGTCTTAACGGAACATGTGGGGTTGCAGATGCCCTTTGCACTGTGGACACTGTGTACTGGTCCGTATGTGTGCATCACGGACTGGAATAGCCGCTGTATGTTCTACATCATCTGATATTTTGTTAGTGTGTGTTGGCCATGTGTGTAACATGCACCGCAAGATATCCTCATCTGTTGAGGTCACGGGGGCATGCAGCCATGCCTTTTGGCACGGGGCAATATTGTATACATACTCTTGTATATGTCGGCCTACCCTGCACTTGGACATGACACAGTTGTTACCACCACACCAGTTTAATGGCTGCCAACATTTTGGATTGATGTTTGCTCTCACCAAGGGAGTTACAGTGCATGTGGGGCATCACTGTGTCATGGTTCACCGTACACGGTACATGTGCATGTGACTGAGTATGTTGGTACACCAGAGCATGTGGCAGTGTGGCTTCTGTGTGGGGTACTGGCCCATGTTTGACCTTTCTTTCACACTCCATATACAGGTCATTGTGTTTGGCTACTGTACAGATGTGTTGCTGTACAGTGATTTACAAACACAGCATTGCATGTCTGCACAGTCCTCTTTATCCCCTGACGTTCCACCACTCACCTTCGCCCATGACATTTGCAGTGTGGTAGTGTGATTGTCCGTTTTCGTCCTTCATTTGTGCATCCCATGTACCGTGATCTATGTGTACGGTTCATGTATCCACAACACCCATTGCAGAGGACCTGCTGCATGGTGATATCTCTGCATTTCTGTGAGGTTCCTTTTTTGGTCTTCTCTGGGATCATGTGCCTCTTGTACCTGTTAACCTTATCCTCATTTTGCATTTGGCCTTTGTTTTGGGTTACATTGATGGTGCTTTCATTGCTATATTATGCATTCTGGGGCAGCTGTAACATATATATCTATATCTGTGTGTACACTTGCTTACATGTTGCTACTTATGCTTTTTCAGGCTTTTGCCACCTGTATTGACAGACGGATTTGTTTTTGGGGACAATTCATGACTGATGTGTGTTGGTCCCTCATCATGCACTGCCTAGTGTCTACATGCGACTAGGGCATCTGGGACAGACAGCAACATGTGGGGGTTGGAGGAATACTGCATAGTGAACACTATGCAGCTACGGCAAATTATCTCTCCTACCCACCATCTGTAGACGTGCTAGTGACTTTGGGGTTCACTATCACAATATTCTGGATTGGAATATTCAACTGAAAGTCCTCAAAAGATAATATATCTAATTATGATTTCCATTGAGGTCTCAGTTAGGCAATGGCAAAGCCTCATAGACTCACGTCGTAATAAGGCTGATTGCGTGATCACATCAATGACCTCAATGAAATTAAAACAGAACCCTATTCCACAGCGATATATTTCACTAGAAGAGTGCACTTTTGCAAATTATCAAACTCAGCATTAAAATAAAATATCTGTGACGAGAACTTCCCCCAGTGAAAAGGGTCTGTTTTTTCATATTACTTTTCCAGATCCCCCGGTACCACTGAGATGTTTCACGATATTGTTTCCTCAGGGGATCGTAGTCAATCTATGATGCTGCCTGCGCTTTCTCACTCTGCAGTCTTGCTACACTCCTGATGACAGGGAGATTTCAAACGGTTCTGCCAAACGCTGCGCGGCGTTTTTTGGCAGAACCGTTTGAAATCTCCCTGTCATCGGGAGTGTAGCAAGACTGCAGAGTGAGAAAGCGCGGGCAGCATCATAGATTGACTACGATCCCCTGAGGAAACAATATCGTGAAACGTCTCAGTGGTACCGGGGGATCTGGAAAAGTAATATGAAAAAACAGACCCTTTTCACTGGGGGAAGTTCTCGTCACAGATATTTTATTTTAATGCTGAGTTTGATAATTTGCAAAAGTGCACTCTTCTAGTGAAATATATCGCTGTGGAATAGGGTTCTGTTTTAATTTCATTGAGGTCATTGATGTGATCACGCAATCAGCCTTATTACGACGTGAGTCTATGAGGCTTTGCCATTGCCTAACTGAGACCTCAATGGAAATCATAATTAGATATATTATCTTTTGAGGACTTTCCGTTGAATATTCCAATCCAGAATATTGTGATAGTGAACGAAAAAATATTTTTTGTAATTATTGAGTGATCGTTCAAACAACAAGGGCCATTGATTTTTCTAGTGACTTTGGGGTGACATGTGGGTAGCTGGCATGCTCAATGTGTTTTCAGTTTGTTCACTGTAAACCAACCACCTTGATATGATGACAGGCGGTATATACGATATGTCTACTGATTGACCACAATAAAAGTATGTGTTTGACCCACATTTCTCTCTGCTGCTGCTTGACCACACTGACACATGTCTTTCGTTATGTTCTGGTAATGTATATGGCCCACCTGTGCTCACATCCTTGTACGGTGGCAGCTGGCTATGTGGCAGCCGTCTGGCACATCACAGGGTGCTAAGGGTTTCCATACTGACATTCCCTTTGAGGGGACATATTTGGGCTGTGCTTGCTGTGTTTGTTTGGGATAGTGGTTGTGGACATGTGTTGGTGCACCATAGGTTACAGGTTTGAGTCCCACATGTTCCTTGTTTTGTGCTAACCTGACCAGGAGCTGCCTGACGATTAGTCACCTCTCCACACATCCTTCCATCTCTTCACTTTACACCACAGTATGCCCTTGATGCAGCCTATCCATCGCATATTAGCTGTTACATATGGCCCTTTCTTTATACTGTCCATGTCAGCTTGTGGGATTGGCATTGCTGTTGTTGATCTGATCTAGTCCATGTCTGTTTGTAGGTTCATGTCTCACATGCTCCTTTTCCGTTCTGTCCCCCATTTTGCCCTGCTCCACAGAGCATCCCCTGCTGCCCATTGGGTTTAGGTTCTTTGCTCTTTTGCGTGCTGTGTCCACTGCATAACATTTCACTGTGTGTGTGTGCATGTGTTTATATGTGGCTGTCATCCCAATTACTGACTGTGATATGAGCTGTACACACCGGTTCTGCATGTGCATTGCATCTTCATTACTGTTGGGGTTGCCCTATCCTGGCAGCCAGCTGTGTTTTGGTGTGGTGCCCTCCAGTGTTCTTGTTTGCATCCTTTGCTGTGACACTCATATTGGTGTTGTAGCCTACTGGTTTGTGCATTGCCATTTGTGCTACTGGTCATGGGTTTGATTCTTCTCTGTTCTAATTATTTTATGCCTGTCATCCACATGTACTTTGCATTCCTGTTACAGTCCTATATGTGATGATCTGTGCTGCTGGCACATTATACCCTCATCACTGTTGCCAAACATCCTTCTGTCAGTCTATCTGTGTCTGCAAGCTCTGTGGCATCCTGCCCTACTGTGCAGGCTGCTACCCCATGTCCTGCACTGGCACCCTTTTCTGCATCGTGGCTCTTCATTCTTGCCTCTCCTGTGTCTGCTCTGCATGACACTGCTACTCCTCTGTCCTCCTGTCATTGCACTTCTCCTGCCACCTCTGGCTCCTCTGCTGGACACGTATTCCCATCCTCTGCCACACACTGTCATTGTTGCACTTTACAGAACCATCACCCTGTGCATCGGTACAGCTGCCCCTGATATATTTGTACACTTTACCAACTGCCACATGGGTTGCTCGCAGATATGGCAGGTCCATCACCTCAGACATCTACTTCCTTACATCATTTCTTTATTGGCTTTCATTACTGCTCTATGCAGTGTTTGGGTTACATCTGTGTTTGACCCATACATTTCATGCTTGTGAGGTTGGTGCACCTTACTGCCCTTGGCCAATGTTTCTTTGGTCACCTTAACATCCTTGGGGCATCTTTTGCAACATCTTGGGTTCGGCCAGCTTCTGGGGCGCAGTATATGATGTCTTGGAGGGTACCACCCGTTTGTGCCACCCTCTGGGCCACATTCTGACCCGCCTTGGTTGCCATGGCACTTAATGATGTGCCCTAAAAGGTGCTTTAGGTTAGGGCACAGGGATGAGCGTTTTTTTGGGGGACACTGCAGATTGTCGAGATGTGTCTGACTGTTACAGGTGGGGAAAGGGATTGGCTCAGACAGCCTAATCACATATCACCACTCTGGAATTGAACTCATGACTGCTGTATCAGCAGTCATTGTATTAACCAGTGTGCTACTCCTCTAGTCCTTTGATCACAGCTCAACGCGTGAACCTAGGGTTACCGCACGATGACATGCCACGGCGTGTCTATCGCACGATGTTGGCCAGGGCGCCCTCTATCGCGCGATACCCCGCCATTGTTCCTTTATGCCAGAATGCCCACCACCTTATATGGCATTCCTCACGTTATCGCTGCAACTAGCGCCGGGAACATTAGGACCGTTTAGTAAACATATCCTTATGTTTCTTGATCTTGAGTAGCAAATGTTTCAGACCTTCAGTTTCAGCCAGTATTGTGGTATCATCAGCATAGCGAAGATTGTTGATGAGCCTTCCACCAATCTTCACACCTCAGTTATCTTCATACAGTCTTGCTTCTCTGATGATTTGTTCTGCATATAAATTAAACAGGTAGGAAGAAAGTATGCAGCCTTGTTGTACACCTTTGCTGATTTTCAACCATTTTATTTCTCCTTGTTCCATTAGAACTGTTGCTTCTTGATCAATGCAAAGGTTGTACAAGAGAGCTAGCTGATATACCTATCCTTCTTAATGTGGCCCAGAGTTTCTCATTGTTTAAACAGTCAAAAGCCTTGCTGTAGTCAATATGGATATCCTTTTGGTAGTGTTTTGTCTTTTCAAGGATCCATCTCATATCCATGATGATGTCTCTCATTCCTAGCCCTTTCCTGAACCATGCTTGCACTTCAGGCAGTTCTTGTTTCACGTATGGTTGTAGTCTCTGCTGAATAATCTTGAGTAGAATCTTGCTGGCATGTGGGATCAGAGCAATTGTATGATAATTTCCACAATCAGTTGGATCACCTTTCTTCAGTACTGATATAAACACAGATCTTTTCCAGTCATTTGACCATAATGTTGTTTTCCAAATTTCCTGCTGTAATACTTCTGTGGGAATGCGATCAATTCTCGATGCTTTATACTTTATAATGCTTTCAATGCTGCTATGACTTCTTTTTCATCACCAATGGATCCTGATCATAAGGTACAGGTTGAAATAGCTTGATCTTTATGGTATAATGACTCTGTATTCTTTCCACTTTTTCTTGATGATCTCTGCATCATTCAACATGGATCCTTGAGCATGTTATAGCATTTCAATTAGAGGATGGAATTTTCTCCTTAACTCTCATAGCTTTAGGAAAGCCGATCTTGTTCTTCCATAGTTTCTGACTCTATTTCCCTGCACGCGTCATTGTAGTACTTCTCCCTGTCTCATCTTGCTGCATGTTGGAAATCTCTGTTGAGGTCTGTGATTGCCTCTCTTTCTTCTCTGGCTTTAGTTTCTCTGCATTTCCTTGCAATTTTCAGTTTCTTCAGTCATCCATTTTGGCCATGTTTGCTTTTCCAGCTTTTGTACTGTAGAAACTTCTCACTTAATTCAAGCACAGCCTTCTTGGGGGTATGTTTACTAAAGGGCGCTATTTCTGCTGCTGCGACATTATCGCGTGATAAGGTACCTTATCGCACAATAATGGCGCTTTATCGGGCGTAGAGGTACCTTAGCACGCGATAACGCGCGCTGCGGCGCAAACGAGCGCTGAGGGCGGAGGAAGGCTCCCCAGGGGCAGAGAGAGAGGGTCAATGGGTGGAGAGTGGGAGGGGAGAGACTCCCTGCACACTAATGCTGTGGAATCCGGGGATGCAAACTAACGCCAGTGAAACCCTCGCGTTAGAGCAGTTAAAGGGAAGAGAAACCATTTACGTCAGCAATGTACAGCAAAGCCAGGGAAACCTACAAAAAGTGATAAGTGTGATACATGTGCACGGAACAAAAGGGCAAATAAACATTGAAAATGACCTGAACAAAATGGAAAAAAAACATAACCAAGCTGGCCAATAGTGATATTAATGGGAAACAGCAAAAAACACTACCGAGAAAGCTCCAAAAAAAAGATATTAATTTTGGAAGGGTTTATGCTCTGTCCCTCTACAAGGTGAATGATCCCACAGTGCAATGGCGCTGATCAGGGTTTTCCTTTTTTATTGGACAGGTGTCCTATGGCATGCACATGTTCCACAACAGCAGGGTGGGCATGTCAGAATGGGCAACTGGACAGATGCTGGAAAATGGGATACAGAGGGCTGCAGGTGGCACATGCTGTGGTGCAGCTCGGCCACAGTGCAGACTAGGGTGATGCCTAGGTGGCCCATAGGAATGCTGAAACTGTACAGCAGCCAGACAGCAACTGATGAGGACCCAACATGGGCACAAGTGTGTTTCCCACAGTGTCACAGGGGATAGTACCCAGCAGGTACCCCCAAGGGCACAGAACATTGGCAGGCGGTGGTGGGGGGAAGTGTGGACGTCTATGCGGGCACCCCTACCCCAGAACCCGCACCATAGGCAGCTGCCTACCAGCACACTGGATGGCCTGAGACTGCGCACCACCAGCAGCACCAGCATAAGGGCATGTCAGCATGGTGGTGGAGGGGTACTGGTGGTGGAGGGGGCAGTGGCAGCTGCCCACAGCAAACCATGGCCCAGCCCTGTTTAGGTGGGTGCCATGCACTGCTAGAGACAGGCCCTATCTGACGAACAGTAATGGTATCCCCAGGCAATGAACTATCCCTGTCACAACACTGTGGTGCAGTACACACAGCCAGTGTGTTCAGGAGCAGAAGGTCACAGGTTCAAGTTCCAGTTGTGGCGCCTGCCAACCCAGTCCCCATATTTTACCCACTACTAAACTGTGGTAATAAAGACGGAACCTTTATTGCAGATAACATAAACGTGCCTGAAACGCCTATATTTTACCCTACAGAGCACAGACACCATAAACATGTGCAATACCTAGAGCAGAGTTTCCCAAATGCAGTGCTGGAGGGCCAAAAACTATTCAGGTTTCATGCTGTCTCTAATAAAGATACCTGTGCTGCACTATGCGCCGCCGCCATTGTATGCAAATATATCTCATGCATATTTATTAGGGACAGCATGAAAACCCGAACAGTGTTTGGCCCACCAGGACCGTAGTTGGGAACCTCTGCCCTAGAGCAGCGGCCAACAGGGGCAGAAACACACGCACCCACAGGCTCCATTATCCAAAGCCTCATGGAGAGGCAGGATGTTGGGCCCTGCATGCAGCAGCATCTCCCAATACTAGCACTTGCATACCTTAGCAATGCCGCCCTAAACCTGGGAATACGTTACACATATATCAAAAGGTTGCTATGATTAATGGCAGATAGCAATTCCTAAGTTCAGCACAATTTGCTGATTGAGCTGCATCATAGCAACCTTTCAGATGTCTGTGGAGTGTGTTTCAGTTCTGGTTTCTGACAGTGTTTACCACCCCGGGGAGTGACCCCAACAGTATTGCATACCATAGCCATGCCTGCACTGTGCCCAGGACTGGTGCGGTGGCCAAGGCTGCCAAAACCCTCTATATTTGCATAATGCTGGCATAGGTGTGGGAGTGTGTGTCTGTCTATCCAGTGTGTGGTGGCTGCCAACACCTTACTCAGCCCACAATGCTTGCACTGTTTCCAGTGTTAGCCTGCCAATGTGCATAATGAGGAGCAAGGTACTGTGGGTATGGCCCGGACCCGGTGGCCTGGGCAGGATGCATCTACACAGGGCATAGGGCAATGGCTGGAACATTGTAGTGCCCGGCCACCACCTGCACGGACATGGTGGCCACAGCATGTCCTGCTGGGTGGTCACTCTCACCCTGACTGAGTAGTGACCACTGCATGGCTAGGTTCCCCCATAGTGCTCTATAGCAATTCTCTCAAGTGATATTTATGGGTTCTCTTTTTTGGGGCCCAATCACTGGCTTATCTGCTTGGTGTGTATGCTGACATCCCAGTTTTGGGTACATGCATCTATTCCAGAAACATGGACTAGCTAGCAGACTGTCTGCAATTAGTATGTGTATGGCTGGAACACCTTGCAGGGTGCAGCAGCTGGAGACTCACTGTGCTTGCTGCTGGAGAATGTCAGATTGTGGTGGGGGGCAGCTGAGCATTTCCAGGCCTTCGGTCTGCCTTGCCTTATGGATGTGTACAGATCTGCACTGACTGCCCTGTAGGGTGCCTGTTCCCCAGCAGGACTGGGGTTGATAGTCCCCTCTACTGCCACCATTGCAGGAAGGTAAAATGTGGATCTGTTAGTGGGAGATCCTATTTCCCACCCTGAGCCACAGAGGGCGGGTTGGGTGGTGGTACATAATCTGCCTATGGGCCAAACAACCCCCTTTACCTACATCATGTGACCATGGCACCAACACAGGATATGCACTATTCTGGGTGCATCATAGACTATAAGGGCTAGACATGACAGAAATTCAGATGGACACAGATGTATCCTAGGTGTGTCTGCAGGAATCTACCTATCACACACACTAGCACTGATGGGGACCTGCAGCATGGCCTATTTCAGCCTTGAAAGGTGCTGTGGATCTGGTGCTGGGTGCTCCACCTCACCCTCAGGGTGAGCACAGTACCCGCACAATGTGACGGTCTGTAGCTACTCTGTGCCAGTAACACACACGGTCAGTTCCCCCTACCAGGCTGAGGTGCTGTGGGGGTGCATACCCCATCTTGTGATCATCTGTAGACTGCTGATTTGCATGTGCAGAGCATCATGGTTATGAGTGGGTTAACCCTATCCTGGTAACCACAGCAGACAGTTTGCGTGGTGACCTGAAGTCCTTCTGTAACCAGCCAGGGGTTTCTTAGTAGCTGTAGCCCACTAGTTACTTCACTGCCTGTGGAGCCAGAGGTCAAGGGTTTGTTCCCACAGTGGGGTTATTTGATAGGGCTGTCTGAGGCATTTTCTTTTTTTAATTTAAATTAGTGCTGCCAGCAAAACACACTCACAGTGCTGCAACCTTAAGGTGCCTCATAAGGCGCCCTATAAAGCGCCCTATAAGGCGCCTTATAAGGCGCTCTATAAGGCGCCCTATAGGGAACATTATAAGGTGCCTAGGTGGACAGTGCACTTTATAATGTGCCCTCTGGAGTGCCTTATAGGGCGCCTTATGCGGCACCTTAGGTTACGGCACTGTGAGGGTGTGTTTGCTGGCAGCACTAATTTAAATTTTTAAAAAATGCCTCAGACAGCACTGATTTAAAGTAAAGGGTAATGCCTCAGACAGCCTTACTCATTGAGCCCACAGGGGATCAAACTCATGACCCCTGTTTCATCAGTCAATGTATTAACCATTGTGCTACACCTCTGTTGCTGTGTTTGTAGGTCAGCACGCCTAATTAAGGCTAACGCGCGTTAACGTGCCACGGCTCCCTCTATCGCACGAAAATGGACTTTATCGCACGATAACCTGAAATGCTTAAGACCGGAACTCCCACTACCTTATATGGCATTTGTCACAGTAAGACTGCAACTCCCACCGGTAACATTAAGACGGTTTAGTAAACATACCCCTTGTTGTCATCTCATAGCTCTTCCGGTGCTCTGTCATTTGTATCCAAAGCAGCAAATCAATTTCACAGGCAGTCTTTAAATTCTGGTGGTATATTCTCAAGGTCATATTTGGCTACATTCATGAGTGGCTTGCTCTTTTTCAGCTTTAGCTTGAGTTTGCATACTACTAGTAGGTGATCTGTACCACAGTCAGCTCCAGGTTTTGTCTTTGTGGATGTTAAAGAGCTTTCCATCGTTGACTTCCACAGATGTAGTTAATTTGATTTTTGCACAGTCCATTGGGAGAAGTCCATGTGTACAGTCGCCGCTTGTGTTGTAGTGCTGGAAGAAGGTATTTGAGAAGAATAGATCATTTGTCTTGCAGAATTCCATCAGTCTTTTTCCAACTTTATTTCTGTTTGCAAGTCCACTTTGCCTTCTTCTTTGTTGACAATTTTTGCATCCTAGTCTCTCATGACTATCAGGCTATCTTGTTTGCATGTTTTGTCAATTTCACCTTGTACTTGTTCATAGAACCCATCAACCTCATCCTTTTCTGCTGCTGTTGTTGGGGCATATATCTGAATAATAGTTGTGTTGATGGGCATTCCTCATAGATGAATAGAAATTAAGCTTTCACTGACTGCATTATGTTTCATTACAGTTCTTGCACATTTCTTCTTAATTATCAATGCGACACCATTCCTTCTTTGTCTTCCATTTCTAGCATAGTATACCATGTGATCATCATATGCAAAGTGCCTAATGCCAGTCTATTTCAGTTTGCTGACAACCAACGGATCAAGTTGTACATGTTCCATTTTAGTTTTGACTACCTCCAGCTTCCCTTGGTTTATTCTTCATATGTTACATGTCCCCATATATAAGACATCTTTGCAGCTTCTGACTCTCCTTTCATGCACAGCTACATCAGCGGTGAGACGTCTCGAAGAGTTTGTTCCAAATACATCATACTGTAAATGTTGGCTTTACTCTAAAAAATCTTCAGCTCATCCCTAGTTGAGTACCTTCTGACCTGGGAGTCTCATCTTCCAGCACTATAGTGCAATTTGTTTTGTTGTGACTATCCACTAGATTTTCATGGCAAGATACGGAAGTAGATTGCCAGACCTTTCTTCTATGCAGTAATGCTAGTGTTGTTGTCGTTGTCACCGAAATGTGATCCTCTGCCATCAACACCATCCCATTCTGCTGCTGCCCAGATGGGTGGTTTGTCTTAGTTTGGCACTTCAGTTGAGACCTGTCCATCTTGGGAGACCCTGCCAGTAGTTAAGGCACTGATAGCTTTGCTCTCAGCATCACTGATTCACACAAGCCCTCACAGCACAACAAACTGCATACCAAGTGAGGGTGGCAGATTTACACTAAATATCTCAGTATGCAAACTTTGGAAAAAAGGCGGGAGAGGACAATTGATAGAGATGCAGACATTTCTGCAATGAGGGGTCATTAGATGAAAGTTAGAGGGGACAGATGCGGGAGTAATTTCAGGAAACATTTCTTTATGGGGTGATAGATATGTGGAATAGTTTCCCAATGGAGGTAGAAGAAATGAGGACAGTATCTAAATTCAAGAAAACATGAGACACACACAGAGGATTGTTAAGGGAAAAAAGGGACTGTAAAATGTAGTAGTTGGTATGTATGGGCAGATTGGATAGGCTATACTGTATGGGGCTCATTCCATCGGAGATGTACAGCCCCTCTGTATGTCTGGTCTGAGCTGGACACACAGAGGGGTTAGCAATTCTGATCCCGTGAGGCACATCTAGCCCCACAGGATCAGAATCGCGAACAGACCTGTACGTGCAGGCCGGGACTGGCCATGGCACCACGGCTCCATTGTAAAGCCGCAATCCCTGGCACTGGCACAGAAAAATGCTTTCCCTGAAGCCCAACCTCTGATCCGGCCTCCCAAGGCCAGGGTTGGGCTACAGGGAATTTCCTTCACCCCCTGCTGCCTCTTTTGAGACCTGGGCCACCATCTCCTGCAAGATCGGGGAACTTATTCCACCTCAAAGGTTGAATAAGTGCCCCATCTAAGCCGTTGGCCCTGGTTGTCCAGGTACAATGACTGCCCACCGCCTGCCCTGCCTCTGTCCCCGATCCACCCCTTCCCTGCCCCATCTAACCTCCCCATACAACCGGTGGGGAAGTTAAACATTGAGATGTCCATCCCTGCTATTTGTGGCACAGAATAACCCCCTATGGGCCCGATTCTGTTCCGCACGTACATCTCCTTTGTACGTCCGGGCTGACCTGGACATACAAAGGAGATCGTGCTTCTGATCCTGTGGGGCACGTCTAGCCCTAGGAGATCAGAATCGTGAACAGGCATGTACTTGCAGGCCAGGACTACAATTCAGTCGCAGCCCAGCTAACTCAGCCAGGGTTTTTAAATGGAGCTGCGGTGCCATGGTGTCCTGTTGCCATGGCACCACAGCTCCATTTAAAAGCTGCAATGCCGGCCGCCTACTAAAAAGTTAATTCCCCACAGCCCGAACCCCGATCCAGCCTCCTAAGGCCAGGATCAGGCTGCAGGGAATTAAGTCTGCCCCCCCCCCCCCCAGCCTCATTCATGCCCCAAAACCAAAAAAAGCAATATCCAGGAAAGTTATTCCACCTTGGAGGTGGAATAACTTCCCCGACCATTTCGCTGGCCCTGGATGTATAGGGTCGACATTAGAATCAGCCCTGTACATCCAGGGCTGGCGACCCTCTAATGCCTGCCCACTCTCCACCCCTGGGCTGCGTCTTCCCTGCCGCTGACTGACTTTCCCGCATAACTGGCAGGGAAGTTAGTCGGGGAATGCAGCCGGCACGAATGGCCGCCTATGTCTTTTTCTGCCATCATTTTTCTGTTTCTATATTTCAACAATCACTTTTTAAAAACCTATACGTATCATGAAGCAGGTGTAAATCCTGAGTGTGCAATTTTGGTCATGGAGGAGTGGCCTAGTGGTTGGGGTAAGGTATTTCAGGCCAGAAGGTTGGGGGGGTTCAAATCCCACTAGAAGATAGCAACCTTGGGCTGGAAGGACTGGGGTTTCTAGTCCCACAGGTGCTTCTTGTGGTCTTGGGCAAGCCACTTAACTCTCCATTGCCCATGTTCCCTGTAAAATAGTTATCTCCAAGTTATAAAGCCCTGTTCAATGTAATTCCAGTTTGTTCAATGTAAACCACCTTGATATCATGAAAGGTGGTATATAAGAAATATTAAATAAATACATATGCATTGCCTATATGAAATGGGTATTAGACATGTAGGGCCCAATATTTGAAAGGCATTTTTACACAGTTTATAGCCTCTGTAAACGATGTAAATGCCTTAAATCGGATATTCAATGGCACTTACATGGTTAGTGCCGTTGAATATCCCCTACATGTCCTGATGCTATCTGGTTAGCATCGGGCATGTTGGGGGGCATTCGGTGGTGGAGTGCAGGCTGCAGCAAGTGATAACCAGGCAGCAGTAATATTGCATGCTGCCTGGTTAACGATCTGCGCCAAAAATTTAAAACTGGTTTCGAAACCTGGCTCTTTCAGCAATTACTTGGGGCAGATTACCTCTCGGATCATAGTCCTCCTCAATGTGAGCCTCAATCACTGCTTTACCTCTTACCATCCATTTTTATTTTATTTATTTATTTATGCTTATTTCTATACCGCTTTTTCCAAAGATCAAAGGCGGTTTACAGGTAACATTTAGTGAACATGGTTTTACATAGAACATCGTTTTTTTTTCCTAACTATGTACAGTTAACATGATAAACGATAACATGGAACATTGTTACAGAACTAAATACAGTTTAACATGGATTATTGTTACAGAACTATATACATTTTAACATTAGCTAGTAATCCATTGTTTTGAAGATATGGAAGTCCAGTATTATTTTTAAGTTATGCTATGACATTCCACTCCTGTCATGTTCCAGTCTTGTCATTTTACTGGTTTTAACTCTATGTATTTGTTTACTGTATTTGAATGTATTTGTTTTATCTGCTTTTAATGTTTGGGTTTTGTAAAGCACCTTTATATATACCATGACCAAGACGGTATATCAAATAATTTCATAAATATATAGATACATTTTTAATGCTTTTCTATTTATGTTTTAATGCTTTGTTTTGTATATTGTAACTCACCTATCAATTACATAGTAGGCAGGAGATAAATGAAATGTAAATGAAATGGACTGCAGGAATGACAGGTAAATGTTAAAACAATAGCGACCCTAAAGGTATCCCGCAATACCAGCAGCCAAGACAAAGATAAACAGGATCCAATGCTAGTTTGTTTTCAGTCTGTCCATTTGGAAGAAGTTAAAACACTCCTAAATCATTAGTTCCCCAGGAGTTATCCCAAATTCTACTGAAACTCCAAAAAACTCAAGGTTAGACTTGATAGACAGAATTCTGGCAATTTCATCTTGTAAACTATGCAGCTACATAATAACTCTGAATTCTTTGATCTTGATGCAAGACATAAGGGCCCATTTTAGACACACTGTGGAGAAGGGAACTGAGACATCATTTCCTTTGGTATTTTAAAATGGTGCTGTCGAATACAGAGCCTTTTGTAAAATCCCTATGGGAATCATTTTAGAAGCCCTATTCCTGCTTTGGATGTCCAAAAACGGGCATAGAGATGTCTCCAGAGCCATTTTAGAAGTCGGCTCTGGGGACATCCCCAGCATGAGACATCCAAGTCTGAATGGGAGTGTGGTGAGGGCACGGCTGGGATGTTCCCAGCAATCTGGACGTGCCTGCCTGATTTCAGAAATGTCATTGACATCTGGCATTGTGTCTAACTTTAGACCTGCTCCGGGCACATATAGACATCTGAAAAGTGCCCTTTTTGGCTGAAAAATATCCAGAGGGTGTAGAGAAGGCACTCCATCATCAACAGTACTCAGCACAATGTCAATGATAGCAGCAGTGGGCTTTGTTCCCTGATTGCCCTGTTCCTAGGCCTCTGGGGATCTCTGTGTAGATGCCCCCACAGATATCCATATTGAGCATGTCCATGTTTGTGAAATCATGTCTTTGATTAAAGGATAAAGCGGTATATAAAACCTGTTATAAATAAATAAATAACTAAAATGCCTGCACCTAGATGTGCCTGCATTTTTTTTCAGACGATCTGGCTTAGATGTCCCAGATTACATTTGGAACCCCTTCTAAAATTCCCCTCTAAATGGATGCCAGCAAATACACATTTATTTTCCAGCACATATAGGGTTAATAGAAATTTTAAAAACATAGACATGGACACAAAGAACATTGTCCATACAGGACTTTCAACATGTAAGCACCTTCTGACACAACCCCAACCCTCCCAGATGCCCCAAAAATCATCACTGCCTTTCCCAATCCTCTGGACCTCCCTGACATCATCACTATCCTCCCCCACCCCAGGACCCACCCAATACTTACCAGGGACTCTCCTTATTGGTCTTCTGGGGAGCAGGAACAATCACCCATTTGCTTTTGATTCATCGAACACCAAGATTAAAATGGCACCCATGATCCCCTAGCAGTAGCCTCACAGAACTCCTGTCAGGGGTCAAGCTACCAAATAAGTCTTTATTTGTCTTCTTGACCCTAGCAGTAGCACAGAAAGACTACTGATAGGGAATCATAGGTGCTATTTTGAACTCAGCACCTGATGGAGCAAGAGCGACTGGGGATCACTCCTGCTCCCCATGACCACTAGGAGAACCACTGATAAGAGCTGGGGAAGGTTAGAGAGTGAGGGAAGGTAGTGATGATGTTGGAGGGGTTCCAGGGGAACAGAAGGAGGTAGTTTCATTGGCATTTGCACCTGCTCCTTCAAGCTGGCACTTGTGCCTTCCTCACAGCAAGTGTCAAAGCTGACACTGAACATGTTTGGTATACATACATGTATTTCCCTTGTCAAATGAGGAATACACATCTGTATATTGAGCCCATCCAAACCATGTACCCATGAAGTTTCTGCATGGTATGGATCTCCATGAGTAAATAGCAACTTTTTAAAATGGCTATTCGCATGTGCAGCTGATCTACGCACATGATCTGGAGATGCTTCTAAAATAAGGGTGATAGTGTCCCATGTCTTACATAGATTTAAGGAGTAGAAGTGACTGGAAACTCATATGATCTGTCAGTTGTACTGCAAGCATTACATTGTGCTTTCCCATGGGATGCACAAACCTAATACAGGTAGAGATAATCAAAACTGCAATCTTGCAAACTGCATGGGCAGTTTTACCTGTGAGGATTATGCAATAATGTTTTTTTTTCTGTCCTAACTTCTTTATTGAAGTTTTGTGTTTACAGAACATATAACTGCAATATTATAACAGTAACAAATGTGAAAAGAAGTTGATAGCAGAATTTGAGAGATAAATTATAGATGTACATGAAAAATTAGAGCAGAGAAAAAAATAGCCACTCAAATTCTGAGCTATACATCAAAATATTCTCCAAGTTTCTATTCATTCAGCATTTCTTTGTTTTCTTCGCCATATCAGATTAATATTGCTGTACAAATAAGCAGTATTTCATCAAGAATCACTATTTAGAAATCTACAATTCTCTCAATTGCTTCAAATCTCTTGACCGCTAGAAAAAGCAAAATGTCAAATAATTTTCTCTGAGATGATGATATATATGCCTCCATCTCACACAATTTAATAATAATTTTATAGGTAATAACACAGTTCAAATCAAAAAGTGGGAAATGACCTTCCACACCTCCCTTCCAAAAAATATGTATGTTAGTACAAAAAAAGAACAACATGATAATTTTCCATTGATCAGAGGGTCCACAATAGAACAAGGTAATCAGCCCTGTGTTACAAAGTTTCATAGGGATCCAGATAGCTCAAAGCTGAGTAATGCTAGGAGGTAACAATGTACACAGAGTAAATCTCTAGTATTATCCACCTAATCTGGGACATTTCATATAGCGAATCTACTTTCCAGGTTCTTTCTAATTGAAAAATATCTACACATATTTTTCCTTAAAACTTTATAAGGCTGCAAAACTATGGGGTATGTTTACTAAACCCCGGTAATGTTACCCGCGTTAAGTTCCCCGGTAATGTTACAGATATAAAGGAGTGGGTGGTGCATCGGTAAAGCAAGCCGTGTCAGGTAATGTACGTTACAAGGCGCGTAACGCACGATACAGTGCGCCATCGACCCACCGCACGTGAACACCTCAGCCGACGGCGAGCATCAGCATGTCCGAAGGGGTTGCAATCCAAGGCGCGCTGACAGTAGAAGATGCGCTGAGGGATGTGCAGACATGGTACCACATGAGAAACGGAGCCATAGTTGTAAGGCCATAGACCACAGGCAGCTGATATCGCAGGCCGTAATGGGGACGTGAGCCACAGTTAACACATGCACATACACCATGAAATGGTGTGCAGTGAACACAGCATGTAGAGGAATAAACAACAGTGACAGAAAGGGCATCAGGGGTCGATCTGAAGGGCCAGCTGCATGGATGGTGTGTGTATAAGGGCAAAATGGGCAGGGAATCCAAAAAGGAGTAAGAGGGAACCAAACCGGTACATTGAAGAGCCCAAACATAGCTCACTGACACCAATAATAGACCACTGAGCCACTTGCCCACCCAGACAACCCAAAGACAGGGAGCATATCTAACAGCTAGCATGTGATGGATGGCTGCATGGAAGGGTCACTACAGTGTACAGTGAAGCGAGGGAAGGGCGTGTGGAGAAGGGACAAAGTTGGAGCCATTGTATGGTAAGGAGAGCAGAACAATTGAAAAGAAAAGGAACCTGTGGGACCCAAACCCACAACCTATGTTGGCTCCACACATGTCTGCAACCACTATCCCAAACAACCACAACAAGCACAATGCAAATATGTTCCACCAAGTGGCCATCATGTCTGCTAGATTATCACACAGTAGTGCGTCCTACGTGTACTGCATCATATGCGCGTTGCGGAGAACACACATAGCAGGGCATAAGACGCGCAGCGGGCACAATAATGTGCGTGATGTTACAGAGCTTTCTACGTGCCTTATGAGATATGTCTAGGCACTGTAGCATATGTGGGTAGATTATGGCATGTAACAACACACATCCCAAAAAGACATCACGCGTGTTGTTCACACTGCAAAGCGCATTCACCATAACACCCGTACACCATACTACTGCACACTACCTGTCCATTGCCCATCCCCTGTGCTCCCACCTGTTATAGAACTACAGCTGTACCCCAACCATGGTCTGACATTCACCAGCAGCAGGCACAGTCAGACTGTACCTGCTGCACCACACCAGGTGTCCCAGCCATGCACAAACTAACCACAGACACTACGCTAGCCAGTATATCCTGCATGCTCATAGTGGAACTATGCGCACCCAGCATGTGCCCCAGTGACTAGCCCCCAGAACAGGGAGCACACACATATCACCTGAGACAGATGCTATGTAGCACTATGTGGGAACATAGCTGTGCCATGGACACTGTTTGGTCAGTGTGAGGGTGCCCTAACAGCAAGATGTGCTGTGGCCACCTTGTCCATGCAGGTGGGGGGTAGGCACTACAATGCCCCAGCCATTGCCCTACACCCTCTTCAGATGCATCCTGCCCAGTCTGCCCTTCCTGGGCCATACCCACAATTCCTTTCTCCTCATTATGCACATTTGCAGGCTAACGCTGGTAATAGTGGGACATTGTTGGCCCAGTGAGGTGTAGGCAACCATGAAAAAATGGATAAACATACACACACACACACACACCTATTGCAGCATTGTGCAAGGATAGGGGTGGTTGGCACCCCTGCCCACCACACTGGTCCTGATCACAGTGCTGACATTGCCAGACTGTGCAGGAGGTAGTAGTAGTGCTCCGGTGGTGACTGCAGCTCCGTGCTGGGGCCAACAGCCTGACTCTGCATGGAGCTTTGAATAGTGGTGCCTGTGTGAGTGGGTGTTTGCACCCCTTTTGGCCGGTGCTTTGGGGATTGCACATGTTGATGTTGTATCTGCATTGTAGACTAAAATATAAGGATGTGCTCTACAGGAACTACAGCTGGGACCTAAACCTGTGACTTTCTGCTCTGGGACACACTGGCTGTGTGCACTGCACCACACTGTTGCAACAGAGGTACAGCATTCCCTGGGGCTACCTTTACCTCTCCTCAGCCAGACCTTTTCTGTTGCACTGCACACCACATACTGGTACAGGGCAAGGCCTGGGTGCACTGCAGGCAGGTGCCATTGCCCCCTCCAGCACCAGCACATGCCCCCCTGCCATGCTCCCTGGCCATATGCTGTTGGTGTTGATAGTGCGCAGTCCCAGGCCATCCACTGTGCAGTTAGGCGGTCGTCTAAGGGACGGGGTCTGGGGTGGGGAGGCATACGTGGACATCTCCACATCCCCCCCCCATCACTGCCTACCAGTATTATGTCCCTTCCAGATGGGGGAGGGATGGCTGGGGGGATGTTAGGTCAGTGCTGTAGCAACTATTGGCTAGGGTGGACCAGGTAGATGTAGGTGGATTGTGTTTGGCCTTGGTCAGCTGCTGTCTTGCAGATTTCCAGTTTCTATGTTCCTATGTGCCACCTAGACTACGGCCTAGTCCACCCTGTGCCCCAGCTGCCCCCACTACATGTCCCGCCTGCAGCCCTCTATGCCCCATTTTCACCATCGCCATAGTGGCCTTTCATACTTGGCCACTATGCTGTTGCTGCATATGGATCACTACTATTACTTTTCTTGTGCTCCCTGCCATTGCTGATGCTAAAATAGTTTCACCCTCCTGCATATCTGAAGCTAACGACAGGTTTTCAGTCCCAGTAATGTTCAGCCCTTCAGCACCCCGCGTTAGTGCTGTGGGAGCTTCTCCCCAGCCACTCCCCGCCCATTGACCGCTTCTCTCTGCCCTCTCTCCGCCCTCTGCAGGATTTACCACAGACAGTGACGTTAACGCACGTTAGGTACCCTTAACGCGTGTTAACATTACCTGTCGCGCGTTAACGTAGCCGCTGATACATTAACGCGGTTTAGCAAACATACCCCTATATGTCTACTTTAATGGAATTGATAAGCTTGCAGATTTGAAGACGGCCTGGTGTCATTTTCAAATCAGCAAAATGTATAGCAATGGTGAAGCTGGAACTATTTAAAGCACTGAGAGGGAGGAAGCTAAAGCTTAAAAATAAATTCTGAAATGATAACAAATCACTCCCTTTGAGTAATTGCTTGAATCTCTAAATTCCTTGCAACTATTTAAGGCAAATTAATCAAGCTTTCATTAATATTTAATACAGGATTAAACCAAATAGGATTTGATTCCATGATCTTCCACAGAAAGGATAAGGCCAGTCATTAAAGGTTGTTATTGGTTGTCTGTAATCCAGAGCCTTAAATCCAAACTTCTGGCATTTTTTAACAGAGCCAAGATGGGATAAGCCAAAAAAGCATGCTCATTTAAAATGAATTTTTCCTGATTTTTGGCTATTTTTTGTGTTCATTTGACCCAATCAATTTTTTCAGTTGCACGTTGTGTAAATGTTAATTCTTAGGAATACGCAGGTACAAGGGGATTTGAATGTGCTTCAAAGTTTTAGTCATCCAAACAAAGTGAATGTGCGCTCACAAATGTACACCTCTAGAGATGCTTCTTCAGGCCCGATTCCGTCCCGGACATACAAGCCCTCTGTACGCCCAGTCTGAACCGGA
This sequence comes from Ichthyophis bannanicus, assembly GCA_033557465.1. Lineage (NCBI taxonomy): Eukaryota > Metazoa > Chordata > Amphibia > Gymnophiona > Ichthyophiidae > Ichthyophis > Ichthyophis bannanicus. The sequence goes on along the minus strand of CM066033.1, from coordinate 1,029,181,798 downwards.
CATACAGAGGGTGTCGCGATTCTGATCCCACGGGGCACGTCTAGCCCCATAGGATCAGAATCATGATCAGGCTTGTACGTGCAGGCTGGGACAGCGATTCAGCCTGGCTTGCACATACAGGCCATGCCCGACCAGCCCAGTCTGGGCTTTACAATGGAGCCATGGCACCATGGCGTCCAGTTGCCATGGTACCGTGGCTCCATTGTAAAGCCGTGATCCCGGCTGCCAGCTCCTGCACTGCATTCCCCGCAGCCCAATCCCCAATCCAGCCTCCCAAAGCCAGTGTCAGACTGCGGGGAATGCTCACTGCCCCTCCTGCTGCTTTCTGGTCCCGGGCCCACCAACCCCTGGCAACTAGGGACGTTATTCCACCTTGGAGGTGGAATAACTTCCCCATGCAGGTTGCCATACAGGGCCAACATTAGAATCATTCCTATACATCCAGCATTGATGACCGCCCACCGCCCACCCTAACTCTGCCCCCAATTCGCCCCTTTCCCGCCTCCGTCTAACTTCCCTGTACAACCGGCGAGGAAGTTAGCTGCCGGCGGGAAGCAGCACAAATAGCTATTTGCGGGTTGGAATGACCCCATTAATATTTGAGAACATTGCATAAGTACCTAGTAGATCACTAAGGTCACCTGGGACCACACTACTTGGGGCATGTTTAATAAGCTGCGCTAGTTGTTAATGTGGGCTTGAGTGTGCACTTATGGGCCATAATAACGGGTAGTGCATGCATTAAACAACTGTTGAGGGGTTAATTACAGACTCTCTGCAGTGCATAACTGGGAGGGAAATGGGCGGGGTGCAGGGCTTGACAATACAGGTTCACCATCAATGTTGCAGTTAGCGCAGGTGCACTGAGCGCCACCTCAGCGGGTGGCATTGTGCATCAGCATTGCCAGCAGTGAGTGTTGTGGTCCAAATCAGTGTGGCATCTTCTGGGGCCATGACATTTAGTGCATGCCCCCCAACAGGTAGCACATGACTTTTGCACATACATGCATTGATATCCACCTTAAAATGTGCAATATCTGCAAAACCGTGGCACACTGTAGTAAACATACCCCTTAGAGTTCTTTCATTCAGGAGGTTTTGGTTAGTGGGACCCCAGGATAGGATGTTTTCAGCTGCAGGCCCTAATTTGTGGAATATTGTTCCTTCCCCACCCTACCCAAAGTTCATTCTGAGGCTGATTTTTTGAGATATGGTGGTATAAGCCTTTGATTCGTTGTGGTACAAGCAGGCCTTTGATATGTTGCTTTATATGCAGAAATAGCCTGTTACAAAAACTATCGGCCGATATGCTCTTAAACGTTTAAGCATGCAACTTGGACATGTAAGTTTACCCTCTATTTGAAGATGATGTGAGGTATGCAATTATTATGTAGATACTTTTGGAAGTTCTAACATCTGTGTGAAATTTGACCCAGAAAACTCGTGCATCCCAAAAAGCAGGTGTAAAAGTGCACATGTAGAGAACAGTATTCAGCGGCGTGTCCACTGTTTAACTTGTACACATATAACTGGTTCTTTAAAATTATGGGACATGTTTACTAAACATTAACGCACATTAAGTAAAGTTAACACGTGTTAAGTGCTGCAATGACCCATAGAAATGAATGGGCAGTGGCAGCACTTAACGCGCATTAACGTTTAATAAACTTGACTCTATGGGGGGGGGGGGAGGGTCATTCCAGAACCTGAATAAGGGGTTTATATATGTGGCGTAGATGTTTAAGTGCAGAAAATATCCCCAACCGTATTCTGAAATACTGCTGACATGCACGTCCACGGCACTAGCATGAGGATCTCAGAACATGGGCAGAAGAGAGTGAAATGAGGGAGTCGCCAGCCACGGAGACGTATAAAGCGTAGTCACAAACACAACACAAACATATTAAGTGTTTCCTGGAAAAGTCCATGTTATTCTTACAGAAAGGTGGTATAAGGCTAGGACTTAGAAAATAGTAACATATAGTAACATAGTAAATGACGGCAGAAAAAGACCAGCATGGTCCATCTAGTCTGCCCAGCACAATGGCAAGAGTAGGTGCACCTGACACTCTGTGCAGGCCACCCCTCCCCATGTCCCTGTTTAGGGGTGAACCCACCACTCCATGCAGGACACCCCTATTTGTTGAGAAATTAGATGGTTCAGTTAATTTTGATTTTATCCTGTTGCTGTAAAGGGATCCACTGTGTCTGTCCCATGCCATTTTGAATTCCGTCAAAATGTTTGCCCCCACCACTTCCATCGGGAGGGCATTCCAAGTATCCACCATCCTTTCAGTGAAAAAGTATTTCCTGGCATTGCCTTTCAATTTACCACCTTGCAGCTTCCTGTTATGCCCTCTAGTTTTACATCTTCCCCGTCTTTGGAAGAGGTTTGTTTGTTCATTATTTCCCTTTAAGTATTTAAAGGTCTGAATCATATCTCCTCTGTCCCTCCTCCCCTCCAAAGTGTACATACTTAGGTCTTCAAGTCTCTGCTCATAAGGATTCTGACGCAGGCTCCAAATCATTTTGGTCGCCTTCCTCTGAAAAGTTTCCAGTCTTTTTACATCCTTTGTGAGATATGGTCTCCAAAACTGAACACAGTATTCCAAGTGAGGCCTCACCAGTGACTTGTACAGTGGCATAAGTACCTCTTCCTTTCTGCTGGTGATTCCTCTTTGTATGCAGCCCAACATCCTCCTGGCTTTTGCCACCGCCTTGTCGCACTGTTTTGCCACCTTTAGATTTTCAGAAATAATCACACCCAGGTCTTTCTCCTGATCCATGCACACCAACCTCTTGCTCCCTATCACAGACATTTCCCTTGGATTTCTGCTACCCAGGTGCATGACTCTGCACTTCTTTGAATTAAATCTTAATTGCCAAGCATTAGACCATTCTTCCAGCTTTTGTAGATCTTTCCTCATGTTAACCACTCCCTCGGGGGAGTCCACTCTGTTGCAAATTTTCGTGTCATCTGCAAAAAGACAGACTTTTCCATTCAGTCCTTCAGCAATATCACTCACAAATACATTGAACAGTGCCGGGCCCAGGACCGACCCCTGGGGCACCCCGCTAATCATCTTCCCTTCATCCGAGTGAGCTCCATTTCCCATCACACTCTGTCGTCTGTCAGTCAACCAATTTCTGATCCAATTTACCATCTTAGGATCCATCCCCAAGCTACCGAGTTTATTGATAAGCCTCCTATGAGGAACAGTATCAAAGGCTTTGTCAGGTAGATGACATCCATCGCATGCCCCTGATCTAGCTCCCTGGTCACCCAGTAAAAGAACTCAATCAGATTTGTTTGGCAAGATCGTCCTTCAGTAAAACCATGTTGCCTCGGGTCTTGCAACCTGTTGGTTTTGAGAAAGTTGACTATTCACTCTTTGAGGAGCGCCTCCATTATTTTTCCCACCACCGAGGTAAGGCTCACACGCCTGTAGTTTTACAATTCTTCCCTGTCACCACTTTTGTGTAGAGGTATGACATCAGCCATTCTCCAGTCCTGAGGAACCTCTCCTGTTTCCAAGGATCTGTTGAAAACATCCTTTAACGGCCCTGCAAGAACCTCTCTGAGCTCTTTCAGTATCCTGGGATGTATCCTATCCGGTCCCATGGCCTTGTCCACTTTCAGTTTTGCAAGTTGTTCTAACACCTCATCTTCTTTGAATGGTGTGGTAACTACTTCATTCCCATTTTTATATTTGGGAGTCACAGGTGGTCCTTCTCCAGGACTTTCTTTAGTAAAAACAGAGCAGAAATATTCATTCAGCAAATTCGCTTTTTCAATGTCATTTTCCACGAGTCTGTTCGCAGCACTTCTGAGTACTGCAATTCCACCTCTGATCTTCTTCCTTTCCCGAATATACCTGAAGAAGGTTTTGCCACCACACTTCACATCCTCGGCCATCTTTTCCTCTGCCTTTGATTTTGCTATCCTTATTTCTTTCTTTGTCTCTTTGAATTTGATCCTGTATTCATTTCTGTGTTCCTCTGTTTGCAAGCTTTTGAATTTTGCGAAAGCTGTGGTTTAAGCCTTTATTTGAGCAGCCACTTCTTTGGAAAATCAAATAGGTTTTCTTCTCCTCTTGTTTTTGTTTACTTTTGTTACATATTTATCTGTTGCCCCTTTTATTGCCACCTTTAGTTTAGCCCATTGCAATTCCACTTCCCTTATCTCCTTCCACCCTGTCAGCTCCTCCTTTAGGTACTCGGCCATTTTATTGAAGTCGGTGTTTTTGAAGTTTAGGACTCTGAGCTTGCTATGTTTGGCCTGTACCATGGCTTTTATCTCAAACCACACCGTGTGATGATCGTTGCTGCTCACTGGGGCACTCACGCAGACATTCAACACGCTATCGCCGTTGGTGAGCACTAAATCCAGTGTTGAGCTTTCCCTGGTTGGTTCCATCACCATTTGTCTAAGTAACATATCTTGGAGAGCATCCACAATTTTTTTGCTTCTTTCCAGATTTTCAGAAGGAGTAATCCAATCCACATCAGGTAGATTAAAGTCACCCAATATGATTGCTTCCCCCTTTGTGGCTATCTTGGCAATATCTATAATCAATTCGTTATCTATCTCTTCAATTTGTGTCGGAGGTCTGTAGACTACAGCAATATGGATGACAGTGCCATCTCCTCTTTCCAACACAATCCAGAGCGCTTCTTCTTTTCCACATGTCCCCTGCATTTCAGTAGCTTTAATATTGCTTTTGACATACAAGGCTACTCCTCCTCCTCTTCCATTTTCTCTGTCTCTTCTGAATAGAATATAGCCAGGTATGGCTATATCCCAATCATGAGATTCATTAAACCATGTTTCTGTAATAGCCACAATGTCCAAATCCATTTCCAACATTAGGGCTTCTAGGTCTGGAACTTTGTTGGCTAAGCTTTGAGCATTTGTGATCATTACTTTCCAACATTTAACTGGCTTATGTGTATTTAGCATTGATTTTATTCTGTCTACATCTTCCCACTTGTTTTTGATGTGTGGTTTAAATGTGTGGCTGTTTCTGATTTTAATCTGCTTTTGCAGGGGGTGACGTCCAGAGCTTGACCTTCCACATCCGTCACCCCCTTGTTCTAGTTTAAATGCATATCCACATATTGCTTGTATTTTTCACTTAGGATTCTTTTCCCTGCAACAGAGAGATGTAGTCCATCAGCACAGTATAGTCTCTTGTTGGTCCATCTGTTTCCCCAGTCGCCAATAAATCTGAATCCTTCTTGTTTGCACCAGGTCTGGAGCCATGTATTAAAGCTGTTAATGCGATGCAGCCTTTTTGCCCCCTTACCAAGCACAGGTAGAACCTCTGAGAATGCAACAGTGTTAACAATGGGCTTGAGTTTCTCTCCCAGAGATTGGAAGTTCTTTTGGATTGTAGAGGTACTGTTTCTAGCCAGGTCATTTGTGCCCAAGTGGATAATCACATCAAGTTTGGAGTGTTCACTTTCTGCGCTAAGTACTTCAACAAAGTGTTTTGTATTTCTGCTGGCTGAAGAGCCTGGGAGGCACTTGACTATCTTCTCTCCTTTGAACTGTGTTCCCAAGTTGGTGCCACTGATGATGGAATCACCAAGTAGTAGTAGTTTGCTGTTTGGTGAGGTTTTCTTCATATTTGGTCCTTTAGCAGGAGATTGGGCATTGTCTGTCTCATTTAAGGGCCCTTCAGTTTTTTTGGATTGGGCATCCTCATTCGCCAAGGCAGAGAGGGCATTATGCAGGGATATCTCCTGATGCATAGGATGCCTCTGTGTCACAGGTCACAATCTACCAGAACCCACTGTGATCCATTTGCTCCTGGGGTGTTTCATTCTTTGTGGGAGTGGTGGTGGACTTTGTTCAGTTTGTATCTTAGAAGAGGTGTGCTTCATTGCAGCCAGTTCCTCCCTCAGTTCCTCATCCACATTTGCCAAGGCAGAGAAGGCATTATGCAGGGATATCTTTTGATGCATAGGATGTCTGTGCGTTACAGGTCGCAGTCTACTAGAACCCACTGTGATCCCGTTGTCACTGGGATGTTTGATTCTTTGTGGAAGCGGTGGTGGACATTGTTCAGTTTGCATCCTAGAAGAGGTGCGCTTCATTGCAGCCAGTTCCTCCCTGAGTAGGGTCACCTCTTTATGCATGGCAGCTAGGTCTTCCCTTAGTAGAGTCAGTTGTTTATGCATGGTAGCTGACCTGAGGCACATAGGACAAGCTCTGAGGTTCCATATGATTTGTCTTGGAATGAAAGTATTGCAGTTATTGCACCGAATACACGACATGCTGAATAAGCAGTCCTAGAAGGAGAAGAGGAAGAAGACAGAAGGAGGAAGAAGATGTGGGCTCTAACCCAAGTTAAAAGGATAGATAGCAGTCCTAGAAGAAGAAGAAAGGGTGGGCCTTAACCCAAGTTAAAAGGATAGATGACAACGTATGCGACCACTATATAGGCAATGCAGCCCCTGGGGTGGGTGGGGCGAGGGGTAGGTGGGCAGAAACCTAAGTGTCTCTGGCCAGTAGGCTGTTCCTGAACTGGGGGCACCCACAGATATCTGCTCCAAGGCTACCCAGAAAAGGAGACAGTCAGTCAGATTATCCCCAAGCTTAATTTATAACCACAGTTAAACTTTATATTAGCAATTCCCACAAAAACTGAGAGCAAAAACTTTCACCTCCCCCTCCAAGAAAGAGCAAGCCTTCTCCAACAGATTTAAACCTTTGTTATCTGGATACTCAGGTTTCAGTAGGCTGAATATCCCCAAGCTTAATTTATAACCACAGTTAAACTTTATATTAACAATTTCCACAAAACAGACAGACTCTATATTGGTAACTATAAAGCATTAGAGATAAGAAAGAAAATTAGAGTCTTAGCTTTGTGACATATCCACAGCTCCTGCAGTCAGCCTCAGAGACCCGTAGGTGTGGCCACTGGCCAGGTGTAAGATTGGCTCAAATTAGCCCCTGCCTGAAAGCAGAAACTGAGAGTAAAACCTTTCACCTCCCCCTCCCAGAAAGAACAAGCATTCTCCAACAGATTTAAACCTTTTGTTATCTAGATACTCAGATTCCAATAGGCTGAATATCCCCAAGCTTAATTTATAACCACAGTTAAACTTTCTATTAACAATTTCCACAAAACAGACAGTTAGACTCTATATTATTAACTAGAAAGCATCAGACATAAGAAAGAAAATTAGAGTCTTAGCTTTGTGAAATATCCACAGCTCCTGCAGCCAGCCTCAGAGACTATTCTGCTGTACTCTGCAGTGCATCCCATCTTATGTCCAATCTTAAATTTAGGATTATACCATATGGGGAGAAGAGCCGAAAAGCCTCCATCATGTCCTAGAACTCCTGCTAAAAGATGATACGCTTCTTGGGTAGCCTGTATTATTTTAAGATTCCTACCCAAGTCCGGTAGGTACATACCCATCAGTAGAGAGGTAGGGGTAGGAGCTACTAATCTTTCCTCCAATTCCAACCATACCGGTTTCTGCTCACTGGACTTGGTTTCTGCTCATTCTGGCCCTTGCTTCAACAATAAGGCGGCATGATACCATCTGAAATCTGGGAATTGCACTCCCCCATTGAACTTATTCACCTTTAATTTAGTGGATGCAATCCAGGGGGGCTTCTCTTGCCAAAGAAAATCTATTAATAGACACTCCAATGATTTGTAAAATTTGGAAGGGAAAGCCACCGGAATCATTTCCAAAACATAATTTATCTTTGGCACTAATATCATTTTTATTGAGTCTAATCTACCCCACCAGGACAGATGGAGAGGGACCACTTCAAAGTAAAGGACTGGACCATATCTGACAGCAATTTTATGTTTAATTGCACAGTCTCCTCCAAGGTAGAGCAATACGGAACTCAAAGATATTTAATAGCTTTTGCCTCCCACATAAAGGGAAACTGTTCTACCGCAGATGACAATGTCAGCTTGTTTATTGGGAAGACCTCTGATTTAGCCCAATTTATCTTGTAACCTGACAATTTGGAATATGAGCCAATCAAATTCAGGACCTCTCCAACAGATTGGGGTTGGATAAACAACAAAAGATCATTGGCATACGCCAAGGGTTTAATTTGCATATTTGCAATCTCTATTCCCTGGATTTTATCCGACTGCCTCAATAACAAAGCTAGAGGTTCCAAAGCAATATTAAACAGTAAAGGGGAAAGAGGGCATCCCTGTCTCGTACCTCTGTTGAGCAAAAAGGGACTAGGGAGTATCCCATTTACAAGGATACGTGCAGAGGGATTAGTATACAGTAGCTGTATCAGATATACAAATTTATCTCCGAAACCAAACCAACCTAACACCTGTTCCACTCAAGGCGGTCGAAGGCTTTCTCAGCGTCAACCGAAAGCCCAACAACAGGCTCCTTCAGGTGCTCAGCAGTCGTCAGAAGGTGCAAGAAAAGGGGAGCGTTATTGGCCGTGGAGCGCCCTGCCATGAAACCACATTGGTCAGGATGAATTATGTGAGGGATAACTTTTGCTAATATTTGCGCAAGGATAGAAGAGAATAGTTTGTAATCGGCATATAATAAAGATATCGGACAATAGTTTTCTACTCTTTGTGGATCCCTACCAGCTTTCTCCAGTACTACAACTATCGCTTCGCTGAAGGAACCTGTCGCAGGAGACTGAGCAGAGAGTAACTGGAAGTATTGTAGGAGATGGGGAACAAGTTCTCCAGTGAACGTCTGATAAAATTCAACGGGGATCGCATCTGGCCCTGCCACCTTGCCATAACTCAAACTCTGCAAGATCTCCTTAATCTCTCCTACGGAGAATGGCCTCTCGAGCCCTTCAATCTGAGAAGGAGATAACGAAGGGTGAGGCAGGTGACTCAATAGCTCTTGAAAAGCTATGGGATTAGCCTCTGTTTCAGAAGAGTATAAATCTGAATAAAATAGCCAAAATGCCTCCGCAATCCCAATATCTTTTGAGAGCAGCCCCTGACGTTCATCCCGAATGGCTTCTATTTTGTTTTTAGGAGGCCGAGGCCTAAGCGTACATGCCAAAAGGTTCCCTGCTTTGTTGCTCTGTCAGTAGTACCTCCCTTGCTGTGCATGCAGTAATTGTTCTGCCTCAGTGCTGATGATGTTATTATATTGATATCTCAATCTCTGCAAGCGAACTAGGACCCACAGATCCGATTTCACCCTCGGTATTCTCTCCCCCGCCTGTATTTGAGATTCCAACTCTGCTAAGATGCCTTTCCTCTGGCGATCCAGCTTAATTTTGTAACTAATGCATTCAGCCCAAATGAATGCCTTGAATGCCTCCCACCAGGCCCATCCGGATGTATCTTCAAGGTAGTTTATATCAAAATAGCCTTTGATTGCCTGTTTAATTGGCTCACAAAAGGTTCGGTCTGCTAACAGCTCCCTTGGGAAAAACCACGCTGTTCTGGAAGGAGAATTATTATCAGCTACTAGAGAAAAAGATATAGCCGCATGGTCAGAGATATGCATTCCACAGATTTCAGCTTGCGAAACAGAGGCAATCAGGAACTTTGAGATATGGAAGAAATCTATGCATGAGTGGGACCCATGAGGTAAGGCATAAAAGGTATACTGCCTATCGGTTGGATGCCACAACCTCCATATATCTGAAAGACCATTTGACTGGATAATAGAAAGGAGCACTGTGGCTGCCCTGAGCTGTTTTTGAGATCTGTAGGGTTGACGATCTATCAAGGGATCCAACGTTAAGTTGAAGTCTCCCCCGAGGACCAATTCATATGTAGCCCATTCTTGCACCTCCTCTGCTAGGCCCCAGAAGAAAGTAACATCGTCACCATTGGGGCCGTAAACATTTACAATAACCAGTTTACGATTTCCTATCTGCAAAAGCACTTTAGCCTACCTTCCCTCCATATTCGCCCTAGACTGCTCAATCACTGGGGCCAGAGCTCTACTTGCTAAAATAGCAACCCCATTTTTTTTGTTCTTCGCAGGAGAATGTCCAACTAAAACATACTGCCCCAGGCCAAGTTTCCTCGACTCCACAGTTGATAAATGGGTTTCTTGGAGGAGAACCACATCAGCCCTTTCATTTTTACATAAACCAAAATCTTTTTTCGTTTTATTGGGTTACTTATGCCTTTAACATTCAGAGATAAAAACTTAAGTGGCTTCATGGGACAAGATTGTCATAATAGAGGAAAGCCAATTTGAACAGAAAGCTAGGTCTAGTCCAGCAATTCCCATCGACTTCAGCTAGGAGTCCCCAGGGAGACATACCCCCTCTCTCAACCAGAAAAACCTGTGGGTGAACCAGCGCAGGGAGACTACCACCCAATCCCGCCCTTATCCAACAATTTCTATTTCCCCTCCTCTTCAAAACTACATATTTTTTTTCCTCCTTTCCCTCCCTCTTTCTTTTATGCTTTTCTCCCTCCCGGTCCAATTCCCATGCTTAAAACTCGACTACCCAACCCTCCCACTCTTGAACTCAGACCCACAGAAACTATAATTGCTATCCTTTCTCACAAGAGTTAACAGGAGACGCCTAGGATACTGGTACGTTATAAACCATCTTCCCTGTCGCAAAGCCAGGGTACTAATCATACAAACCCTGACATTGCAAAGGTCCCAGTCTCTTATTTTTAAAGGAGCTCTGCCTGCCAGCCAACGATCAAGTGGAGAGTCCACCATGTAGTTCCCCGAGTTCCTGTAACTGTGGCTGCAAGAGCTTATTGCATCATGGCTAATTCTTTCTCCTCCAAAAAGGACTGAAGAGCCAAAGGATCCTCAAAGGTTCTTGTTTGATTGTGCAAAGTTATTCTCATCTTTGCAGGAAAAAATAATCCATATCTTGCTTGTAGTTGTTGCAGTTGTGGTCTGAAGGCCAGCAGTTGTTTGTGCCCCTCTTCCATTGCTTTATTGAAGTCCAGATAAAACACCACATTATGTTCCTCGAACTTTACTGGGAACCTTGCTTTGGCAGCGGCCATGATTTGCGCTACCTGGGGATAGCGCAGTACCCGTATAATTATCGGGCGAGGGTGCCGTAAATGTGGACCAGCCTGTGCAGGCATCCAGTGAGCCCTGTCGATTTCAAAAGGCTGATCGAACTCCAAATGAAGGATCTTAGGAAGAGTTCTTTCCAGGAACCCCACAGCGTTTGATCCTTCTGCTCCCTCCAGGACGCCCACGAGTCGTATGTTATTCCTGTGGGATCGGTTGTTTAGGTCTTCTAAGCAACGCTCTAGAGCCTCGATCCTTTTGTTGTTCTTTGCCACCAGTTTCAGACGTTCCTCCTGTGCAGCCATTTTGTCCTCAACATCCTCCACTTTATCTTTAAGGCAAGACAATTGCTCTTTCAACTCCTTTAGCTCCAGGATATCTGCTTGCACACCACTTAGGGTTTCCCCATTAGCAGCCACCATCTCCCTCACGGCGCGAATCTCCGTCAAGATCTCCTGCATGCCTTCCGTATTTTCCCGCAGGTTTGCCATCTTGTGGGGGGAGGGAGGGTCGGGTTTAGCTCTTTTTATCCCAGAGTTTGTTGCTGCTCCGTATTCCAATCTCGTTGGTTTACTCGCTGCCATCTCACAGATAAAAGATAGGGCTTTGAGAGGGAGAAAAGCCCATGCCTCCACCTGAAAGGACAGGATTTAAGCAGGAATCAGCGGAGGACGAGGATTAAGCGGCCATCTTAACCCGCTGCTGGCTCCACCTCCCACTGATGTATGTTTTGACATTGACGTATTTGTTGCTGATTGGTCAACGGTTGAATGGGAGGGAGTGCCTACAGAGATTTATATGCCTGTGTGGCGTTTTTTAGAATGTCTGTTGGAATGTTTCTGATTGAGCTGGAGATGGCATATAAGATCAAATTTAAGTAAGTCCTGCTTGGTAACAGGTTAGGTAATTTGATATTAGGTGTTGAATGGTGGTGGTTTTTATGCTTTAGTGCTGATGTATGGAGATTGTTTTTATTTCTAGTTAAATCCCCCTGAAGCAGCTGGATGCAAAACGCTGAAGGGACATCCGAGTGGGCGTTGGGGTTAGCTCACCTTGAATGAGTTGGTGGATAGCAATGCCATACAAGATGAAAAAGTGAAGAAGACACATGAAGTTTAAATTATATTAATGTGTGTTTAAGTATATGGCATGGTTGATTTTGTTTTTCCACCAATGTGTTTATGAAAAGGAAGGGTCTTGGGCAAGTCATTGATGTATTGTCAAGGAAGAGACCTATGGCCATTTGATGGTCTTGTTGGTCGCTTTGTGGATTCTGAGACTTGCCTTTTTTCTCTGACTGTTATTTGCTCTATAGAATTGTACTACAGATATGGTTAATGAATGGAGCTATGAATAATTTTTGATGAAGTATCATTAATAGCTCTGGGAATGACCTTAGTATTCTACCTGTGCTATCCTTAACATATAGCACTATACCATCAGCAATTTGATCTGCCCTTTTGTTACAATATAATTTGTAACTTGGTGTCACAGTATCCTATTGGTTATCCTCCTTCCTCCAGGACTCTTGAGATGCTTAGTTTATGGGTACTTCATTTAAGGGATGTTTACTAAAGATTAACATACATTAACGAACATTAACATCTGGTAAGTGCTACCATGGTCTATTAATTTCTATAAGCACAGCAGCACTTAGTGCTCGTTATTGCTCATTAACACACATTAACTTTTTCTAAACATGCCCCTTACTGCCCCCGTAAGTTCTTATTCTTCGGTCTTATGTTTCTAGACTTTTCTCATTTGCATAAAGGTAATTTAAAACATGTTTTTTAAAATTTGTATTAGCAACCTGCTTATCATTTGATACCGATAACTTAAAATCGTTTGCATTTCTCTTCTCTTTACTTACAGTAAAACTACTGGGCTACACAACCTCTCTATTCAGGGCCGGATTTACCTATACGCCATGTACGCCATGGCGTAGGGCCCACAGCCGGCAGGGGCCCACAAAAAAAGAACAAGTTTTAATTTTTTTTTAATACAATTTAAAAAAAAACCTGCTGGCTGCCGCCACGGGGCCCCCTCTGCTGCCGCGGCAGCACCGACTGACCCGCGGGGGCCCCCTCTACAAGCTGAAGCCGTCGGTTCGTTCCTCCCTCCCTCGGTGCAGGGTGCAGGCTGTGAGAGACGCGAAAGGAGAGTGTCTCCTCGCGTCTCTGTTAAGCCCGCAGGGGCTGATGGGAAATTTCCCATCAGCCCCTGCGGGCTTAACAGAGACGCGAGGAGACACTCTCCCTTCGCGCCTCTCACAGCGTGCACGGAGGGAGGGAGGGATCGACGAACCGACGGAGTCAGCTTGCAGAGGGGGCCCCCGTGGGTCAGTCGGTGCTGCCACGGCAGCAGAGGGGGCCCCGCGGCGGCAGCCAGCAGGTTTTTTTTAAAATTAAATTTTACTTTAGGCCGACGGGGGGGGGGGGGGGGGATGGCCGGGTAATGGGGTATGGGGGGGTGGGAGGCCTTGGAATGGGCGATGGGGGGGGGCTGGGGCGGGGAATGGGCTGGGGGGTTAAGGCAAGAGGTGGGCTGATGGGGTTAGGACTGGTAATGGACTGTGGGCTGTTGGGGGGGCTATGAACTGGCAATGGGATTTGGGGGGGTTAAGACTGGTAATGGGCTGAGGGCAGAAGGGGGCTGTCTGGAAATGGGCTATGGGGGGGCTAGGACTGGAAATGGGCTGGGGGGTTAAGACTGGAGGTGGGCTGATGGGGTTAGGACTGGTAATGGGCGGTTGGGGGGGTTTAGAACTGGTAATGGGCTTTGGGGGGGTTAAGACTGGTAATGGGCTGTGGGCTGATGGGGGTTGTCTGGTAATGGGCTATGGGGGGGCTAGGACTGGAAATGGGCTGGGGGGTTAAAACTGGAGGTGGGCTGATGGGGTTAGGACTGGTAATGGGCTGTGGGCTGATGGGGGGGGGGGGGTAGGACTGGCAATGGGCTATGGGGGGCTGACTGGAAATGGGTTGATGGGGTTAGGACTGGAAGTGGGCTGATGGGGGGTTAGGACTGGTAATGGGTTATAGGGGGGGCTTAAACTGAAAATGGGGTGATGGGGAGTTAGGACTGTAAGTGGGTTGATGGGGGGCTAGGACTGGTATTGGGTTGGGGGGTTGCTAGGACTGGAAATGGGCTGATGGGTGGCTAGGACTGGAAATGGGCTGATGCAGGGACTAGAAGGGAATGGATGCTGGGTGAGGCTGGAACTAGAAGGGAGCTGATGTTGGGGGAGGATTAGAATGGGATGGGGCTGGAAGAGTAAAATGGAGAAGGGAAAAATATTTTGTGTGGGAGGGATAAAAAATCTACAATTGGCCGGGTATTGGGAGAGTAAGTGGGGATTGAGGATGGAGGGGTAAAATTTGAGTGGATGAAATAGGAATGAGGAAAGCGCAAAAGGAGAAAGATTAGTATGTTAAAGCAGATGTAGAGAGAGAATGGAAAAAAATCTAGAAGAGAGAAGAAAGGAGAAATGGACAGCAGACGATGGAGAGTTAGCAGAAGACACGAAGAAACCAGAAGAAAGTGGCTGGAGCAATTGCAGCTGAAAAAAATGCACAAAAGGTAGAAAAATATCTCTTTATTTTGAATTTATTAATTGGAATATGTCAGCTCTGGTAAATGTGCATCATTAACGTCTGCGCTTTGTTTAGTACAAGAGCAAATTAATGTATAGTTTTATTTCTACAGTGTTGTACATTCCAAGTTTGGCTTTTGGGATTCCCAGTTTAATTATTGTCTTCCTGTTTCTAAATTGTGATTACTTGTTTGGTGATGTTCTATGTTCTGCATGTGTAACTGAGCTGAGGTGTTCTGTTTATATAATTCCTATTTGACATTGCCACTTGTTCTCTTTCCCCAGTAGGTCATGTATTGTTGTTCTCTGAAATGTATTGGTTTAATATTTGCAGTGTTGCCTTTTGATTGGTAGTGTATGGTGCTTTGTGAGTCCTGGTAGTGCTGTTAGGATACGGCGGGTTTACTATGGGTTCTAAATGGGCAGTGTTTGTAGTAGTTCCTAATGTGTCTGGCAGTTGGCACTGGATTATAGTAATGTAGACATCTTTTAGTCTTTCTTTATCCATACACTCATTAAGAGGCACGTTTACTAAAAGTTAGTATATGGTAACATTATGCAAATATTTATGCAGATGAGGCCCCTTATGCAAATGAGGCCCCGCACCCCCCTTGGGCCGCCCCTGCTGGGGGCCCACAAATTTTGTTGGCGTAGGGCCTCACTCAAGGTAAATCCGGCCCTGTCTCTATTGGTATAGTCAGATTTCCTCACTTTGCCAGTATTCTTTGCAGATAAAATGTTCTGGGCCATGTGCTCTTGAATGCCAATCAGCTTTACCTCATGGTCTAGTTGAAAAGCCAGTCGGTCTCTTTTTGAAATGTTTGCCTCAATGACTCGTTTTAGCCTGATTAAGGTGGAGTATGTCACTTTCGAAGAGGCTTCCCTTCTCCCCAAAATGTTCCCAGTTCTTAGCAAATCTAAAGCCCCATAATGGATAGCCCAAAAAGAGGAAAAATTACCAGTACAGTCAAACCTCGGTTTTCATTTGCCCCGGTTTTCATACGCTTCGGTTTTCAACGTCTTTTTTGACTGAGATTTTGTCCCGGTTCTCATACATCGCTTCGGTTTTCAACGTCTTTTTTGACTGAGATTTTGTCCCGGTTCTCGTACATCGCCTCGGTTTTCGTAAAGTACAGTACTGTAAATACATACACCCTCGCGCTGCACACCGGTCTGTATACACTGCCGGAACGCCCGCCCGGTCCCGGCAGCACTGCCCCCCGGACTCACCGATCGCCAGCGTGATGAGAAGCGAAAGCCAGCTGAACACGTAAATGAAACACATCCTCGAGCCTGGTCAGAGTCAGAGAGGCAAGGATTGCGCAGAGAGGAAGGCCCCGATCTCGTCCACCTCCTGCCCGTTCTCTGGAGCGCCCCCTCAGGCTCGGAAGCAGCAGGGAAGAAAAGCTGTCAACGTAAGCAGGAGATGTTGCATGAATGTGGGAGGCAGTTCTTTTTCTTGCAGGGTACGTCTGAAGCTATATCATTAATATTTTCTGCCATTCTGAAGCATTGAGCAGATAATGTAAAGGTATTTTAATGGGCTGAATCCAATGTGGTTCCGAAGAGAGCTGGGCACAGCAGCTTGTCAGGGGTGGCTAAGGCCAGATGTTAACATACTGTACTGTACAGTACTGTACTTAGCTTGCTTTCAGTGATGTTAAATGTTCATTTATCGATTTCATTAGTCATTTATATTTATTTCTCATTGTTTTCTGTATGTAAAAATATAGTTATTCTCTATAAAATGTATTTTTTGTGAATATTTTTGGGTGTCTGGAACGGATTAATTGGATTTACATTATTTCTTATGGGAAATGTTGCTTCAGTTTTCATACGTTTCGGTTTTAGTCAGACTTTTTCGAACGGATTAATCCTGAAAACCGAGGTTTGACTGTACACTAGTTTTAATCATGCTTGCAGTGCCTAAGGAAATAATTCATTGGTTTAGATTCTTGAATGCTTTGGTTTACAGGAAAAAAAATTCTGTCTTTGGTGCCCAAGTTGTCTTGTGGTTTTTCTTCTTGACATTTCTTTCCTCTCATAATCTAAACCTCGGTTCCAAATTATGTCAGTATTTGAGTCTAGAAATGAATTTGATTTACATTTCTGATTGCTTTTTTTTTTCGTTCAGTGCTGTACAGTATGAATAAAATTTACAGCTGTAACAGGCAACTAAATGCACACATTGTAGCAGACTTATAAATCTTCCAGATAAGTTCATGGTGGTTACAGTTATTTTTGTAACCTTTCGATGAACCATAACTTCCTCATCGGCTACTTGATAAGGTATCTTTGAGACAGCTGGGTGCAAACCTTTCAGGACCAAGCACTGCCTTTTAGTGTTATTACATACGTACATACTGTAACTGAAATGGAAGGTTCTAGAATCCTCAGAGTCTAGTTATTATAAATGGTTGGCACTCTGAGAATTAAATTTAGTTAGTATTTAAAGGAAGCAAAAATCATTACTATCTAGGGTGGCTAGCTGGCTCCTTTTCTTGCTGATAGACTGATCCACTCTTGTTTGTGCAGGGTTATGTAGGGTTATATAGGCTTAATTTCTCTGAGAATTTAAGTAGGGACAAAATTTGCCTTGCAATATGATGACACAATGAACAAAACCTGTGATGCTAATTTATAACATGTGTCCATGTTGTGTCAGGAACCAAGTGCTGGGGGGAACAGTTTTACAAGCACATACTGCACAATGAACCAGCTCAAGAATTAGCCAATATATTGAACTCTTTCTTTGAAGAGAAAGGCTTAAAATGGGCAGATTGTATTGGCCCTTGCACAGATGGACCTCATTAATATCTAAAAAGAGAGGGGGGGGGGGGTTCTCCAAACTTTCAGAATGCATTTTATAATTTATTTAGCAGGGCTGATGGTTAAAGCTATCAATGTGGTGCTTGGCAAAGTCTTGCAGGGAGATATGATAACAACAGTTTTTGGATTCAGATTCCCCTAGTCTCCTGTTCACCTCCTATGTGTTTCCTTACAATTATCCTAGATATATCCTAATCCCCGATTGTGTTGCCTGTCTTCACTAGACTGTAAGTTCTTAGGAGCAGGGACCGTCCCTTACATGTCTCTATATAGCACTGTGCATGCCTTGTAGTGCTATATAAATGATACATAGTAGTAGTAGAACACTCTAGTCAAATCCTGGCTTTTACTCTTTGAAGATCAGAGAGTCAATAATAACAAATTCATCCAAAGAGTATTAAAGGGGCATGCAATTTTGCATGTCCTTGCACCATTGAATGTTCCCTAGTTCCTATGACTTGCATATCTGACAGAAATATTTGATAACCTAGCCTACTCAACATGTCTGTACAAGGAGCTAATGCTGACCTTCAATAAGATCAAGAGATCATCGCTGAGAATAATTGCAAACTGGAAATGTGGAAAAGCAATGTTGAGTACTTTCAGGAAGAATACTGAACTTCAAATTCAGATCTAGGCAGGGGCACTTACACCAGCCAAAGGGATGGCATAACTGCTCGTGCCTAATTCAATGCGTGTTTTTGACCACTTAGGCACATATTCTGTAAAGCAGTGGTTCTCAACCCAATCCTCGGGGCACACCTAGGACAGTCGGGTTTTTAGGATTCCCACAATGAATATGGAAGAGATAGATTTGTAGTACATACAAATCTATCTCTTGTATATTCATTAGGGGAATTCTGAAAACCCGACTGGGCTAGGAGTGCCCCGAGGATTGGGTTGAGAACCACTACTACAAAGTACCCATGTACCTTACTTTATAAAATACTGTAACTCTAGCCAACCCATGAGGGTGTAGTTTTATAAGAGGGTGCCTAGGTTAAGACAGCCAAAATGCACTTATTTTAAGCCTATTTTTATAAAGACAAATAGATGCCTACCTGTCTTTATAAAATACTAATATTAGTGGCAGAGATCATGCCTTAAATTCAGGCACCTGCGCAATAGAGAAATAAATGAATGTACGTAAAGTTTGCAAGTATGCACATACATTCAAGTATTTTATAATCATCTCCAAAACACAAGCCAGAATCCAAAGCACATAGCAAAATGAACATTAGTAGAATTTCCATGCCACACAAACTCTTCACCCCAAGCCCCCCTCTGCCTACAGCGTAAATATCCATGTGCCACCAGTGCCCTTTGCTCCAAGGAGCCAGTAATCTCACCCCTCAGGTTACAGAGCATCCCTCACTACAGTATAATCCATGTCCCCGTATCAGATATAATTCAGTTGAGTAGCAGTATATCCTGGAAGCCCATCATCCCAGCTGGCAATTTTCCCCATGAATCAGCCCACTATATAGACCTTTAAATACTTAAATGGCATTCATGAACAAACCTTTTTCAAAGAAGGGGAAACTGTAAAACTAGAGGCCATATCATGAAGCTGCAAGGCAATAAACTTAGTAACATAGTAACACTTTAAAGCAACATCAGGAAAAGCATAGTTACTCATCTGTAACAGGTGATCTCCGGGAACAGCAGGAATTTAGTCCTCACATATGGGTATCGTCGGTACCGACGGAGCCTGCGCAGGAACGCTCCCCAGCGTCCAATCAGAAAGCTTTTGGGAGCATCCCACAGTGCCTGTGTGCTGCCTTCCTGCCTTTCCCAACTGCCTCTCTCCAGTTGAGTTTTAAAGCTGAGACAAAGAGAGAGAGAGGGAAAGGAAAGAGAGAGAGATAGAGAGATACAACTCCTAGGGGAGGTGGGTGGGTTGTGAGGACTAAATTCCTGCTGTTCCCGGAGATCACCTGTTACAGGTGAGTAACTATGCTATCTCCAAGAACAAGCAGGAATCTAGTCATCACATATGGGGACTCCCTAGCTTTGGGTGCCAGGGAGAAACCCCAGAAGTTGTGTGTCCCTGAAAAGGGCTCCACTTCTTCCCATGGATCTCTGGCATCCTATCAGGGATGGTGGGTAGGAGCTGATTAAGTATGGAACAGGTGTTTGAGAACAGACTGACCAAACAAGGCATCCCAGCGGGCGTCCTTGTCCAAGCAGTAATGGGCTGTGAAGGTATGAACAGAGGCCCAAGTGGCTGCTCGACAGATGTCGTCAATAGACACAGAGTTCAGATGAGCCATTGAGGCTGCCATGGCTCTCACATTGTGAGCTGTGACATGGCCCTCCAGAGAAAGGTTCTTACTCTGATAGGCGAAAGAAATACACTGAGCAATCCAGTTGGATAGTGTTCTCTTGGAGACTGGCAGTCCCAAATGAGAAGGGTCAAAAGCAACAAAGAGCTGAGAAGACTTTCTATGTTGCTGTGTCCTCTGTAAATAAAAAGCCAGAGCTCTTTTACAGTCCAGGGTATAAAGATTCCTCTCTGCACTTGATGCATGAGGTCCTGGAAAAAAGACAGGTAGGTAGGCCTCCTGTTTGAGGTAAAAAGGCGAGACCACCTTAGGCATAAAGTGTGGATGAGTCCTAAGGACTACCTTGTCATGATGAAACCTTGTATAAGGTGGGTTAGCTACTAGTGCTTGCAATTCACTAATGCGGCGTGCTGATGTGATTGCAATGAAAAAGATAACCTTCCAAGAAAGAAATTTCAAGGAGGTGGTAGCTAAGGGTTCGAAAGGTGGCTTCATGAGCTGCCCAAAAACCAGATTCAAGTCCCATGCCACCGGAGGTGGTCTTATGGGAGGCTTAGTTAGAAGGAGGCCTCTCATGAATCTTGCTATAAGAGGATGAGAGGAAATAGGTTGTCCATTTAGAGGTTTAAGAGAAGCTGCAATAGCACTCAAATGGACTCTTACTGAATTTGTCTTAAGGCCTGCATTAGACAAATGGAGGAGATACTCCAGTAAAGATTCTAGAGGTATAGCAAGGGGGTTAAGACCCTTTTCTGAACACCAAATACTGAACCTTTTCCACTTGAAAGCATAAGAACGTCTAGTGGAAGGTTTCCTAGAAGCATAAAGAACATCTTTCACTTGCTGAGAAAGATGAAGATCTTGGAGATCTAGGCCTTTAGCAACCAAGCCCTGAGATGCAGGGACTGGGGATTGGGATGCCATAACATTCAGTTCTCCTGAGATAGGAGATCTGGAGCAGACCCTAACTCCAGGGAGGGAGCTTGAGAGAGATGTAGAAGCAGAGGGTACCACACTTGCCGTGGCCAATGTGGTGCTATGAGAATCATATGGCCTCTGTCTCTCTGAAGCTTGAAGAGGGTTTTGGGAATTAGGGGAATGGGTGGAAAGGCATACAGGAAGTCTTGACCCCAGTGAAGGAGGAAAGCATCCTTTGCCTGAGCTCCCTGAGCCGGAGTTCTGGAACAGAACCGGGGAAGTTTGGCATTCCACGGACTTGCAAAGAGGTCTATGTCCAGGGTTCCCCAAAATTGAAAAATCTTGGCCACCTGGTCTGCATGCAGAGACCACTCGTGTGGAAAGAGAACTCGACTGAGTCTGTCTGCCCAAGAGTTTTGAACGTCTGGAAGATACACTGCCACAGGGCCCACAGTCGCAGAGCTTCATTGCAAAGCAACAGAGAGCCTGTTCCCCCCTGCTTGTTCACATAGAACATGGCTATTTGATTGTCCGTATGAATAAGGACTGTTTTGTAGTTGAGCAGAGTGTGGAACACTTGCAGAGCAAGGAAGATTGCTCTGAGCTCCAAGAGATTGATATGTAGACAACTCTCTTGTGGAGTCCAAGTGCCCTGGGTGGAGAGGTCTTGCAGATGAGCTCCCCAACCCATTGGAGAAGCATCTGTTGTAAGAGTTGCTTGGGGCAGAGGTTGCTGAAAGGGGGACCCCAGCAACAGGTTTTGAGTGGACTTCTACCATTGGAGAGACAGAATGAGATGACTTGTGTTTGCTATTCTGTCTGACAGGCAACCTGATGCCTGGGTCCATTGGGTGGATAAAGTCCACTGAGCTGCCCTCATGTGAAGGGAGCATATGGTACCACATGCAGGGTGGATGCCATGTGGCTAGCAACTGCAACATTTCTCGAGCAGTTAAAAAGGGCTTTAGGGCTGCTTGAGAAGCTAACTGCACCAAGCGAAGGCAACGGGCTTGGGGAAGGTAGGCCCTTGCCTTTGTGGTATCCAGCAGGGCTCCTATGAACTCTAGAGACTGAGTAGGAGTTAGACTGGATTTTGGGATGTTTATGACCAGCCCTAAGTACTGAAGGATACGCATTGTGCAGGACAGAGAAGTCCTGGCCTCTGACTGTGTTGGAGCTCAAATGAGCCAGTCGTTCAAGTAAGGGAAGACGAATATTCCCAGAGTGCATAGAAATGCTGCTACCACAGCCATGCATTTCGTGAACACCCTTGGTGCAGAGGCCAGACCAAAAGGAAGCACCCTGTATTGGTAGTGCTTTCCTTGAAACAGGAACCGAAGGAACCTTCTGTGGGTTGGATGGATGAGAACATGGGTGTACGCATCCTTGAGATCTAGAGAACAAAGCCAATCCTGACTCTGATGGTATGGAAGCAGAGCTCCGAGAGAAAGCATTTTGAATTTCTCCTTGACCAGGAATTTGTTCAATTCTCTGAGATCTAAGATAGGTCTGTATCCCCCTGTTTTCTTTGGGATAAGAAAATAAGGGGAATAGAACCCTGTACCCTGTTGATGAAGAGGCAATTCTTCTATTGCCCCTTGGGCAAGAAGGATGGTATCCTCCTGGCCTAACAGGTCGATGAGAGAGGTCGGAGAATTGAACTGCTTCACTATTGTGAGAGCGGGCATGCTTGAAAAATGAAGTTTGTACCCCTCTCTTATGATGGAGAGTGTCCAACGCTCTGCTGTTATTTGCCCCCATCTGGGAGAAAAATGGCATAACCTTCCTGGAATGGTGGACGGTTCTGGTCCTTCCAGAGCCAGAAAGGCTAAGTTCTCTAGCTGAAAGTCAAAGGCCCTGAGGAGGCTGAGGCTGCTGAGCCGGTTGAGGCCTAGCAGCCTTTGCTTTCTTCTGTTTGGGTGGTTGCTGATGTTTGGTTGAAAACTGACCTGCAGAAGATGCCTGCTGACCATAAGCAGGATACAATCTCTTCTTCTTAGAGAAAGGTGTTTTCTTGAACAACTTTTTCCTAACAGGATCAGCAGTAGACTTGGATAATCTATCCAAAGTGGAATTTTCAGCATCCATCTCTCATTGGCTTTCTGTTGCCAATCTTTACCAAACAGGTTCTCACCAGTACAAGGGATATTTCCCAATTTATCTTGTACCCAGAGCTCTAAATCAGATGCTTGGAGCCAAGCAATTCTATGTGCACCTATGGCAATAGCTGAGGCCCTGCTTATACATTCAAAGCAGTCAAAGGCTGCACGGTTGGAAAATTTAGAGACATCTTGGGCATGTTTGAGCCAAGTGAGAAACTCCTGCCTTTTGTCCTCAGAGATGAAAGGACTTAAAGTCTGTAGATGATCCTTTAGGAACATTCCCATGTAGAGACTATAGGAACTGATTCTTGTAGCAAGCATGGAAGCTTGAAAGACTCTACGTCCAAAAGCATCCAGAGTTCTGCATTCAAGTCCTGGAGGATTAGAGGTATGTCTTTTTGCACTTCTAATCCTTCTCATAGCAGATTCCACCACAATGGAGTGGTGGGGAAGCTGAGTTTTATGGAAACCAGGACAAGGAGGGACATGATACATAGTATCTAACCTACGAGAATGAGGAGAGGTGGTAAGCGGTGTTTCCCACATCCTCAACATGAGATCATATAGAATCTCATGAAAGGGTAGGGTAGCTGCCTCCTTAGGAGTCTTGGGATATTGTAAAATATCCAACTCCTTGGCCCTTGGCTCTGTTTCAGGGGTCACAGTGATGGACAGGCCCCGAGCCACCTCTCGGATGAAGTCTTGGAAAGACATGTCCTCTGGAGGAGACATCCTGCGTTTAGGGGAGGAGGACTCCTGTGGAAGCATCATCGCTGCATCGACAGAACTTTCAGAATCCTCAGATTCTTCTGAGGAATCGAAGTATCGCCTGTCTGGATGCTCTTGCAGAGCCCGATACCCGTACCGAGCAAAATCGGTATCGGGAATAACCTGTACCGGGGAATCGGTACCGGCGGGCATCGAAGGACAGGGTACCGGCATAGCAGGCATCGATGCCGATGTCGATGCTATCGGTACCGGTTGCGATACCGATACCGATGCCGGTGCCAGTACCGGTACCGGTGGAGTTGTCTGTCGCGGTACCAAGGGCGTCGATAACACAAGGAAAACAGCTAGACTGCGTTCTATGGACAGAATTCTCTGGTCCATAGACGCTGCCAAGGCCTGGAAATCGGTACCGATGGAAACTGCCGGCACACCTCGAGGCCGAGCCATCGAGAACATCCTGGAACCCCGATGATGGTGCTTTGGAAGCCGAAGCCTCCTGCTGGGGTAATTTTGCCAGTGCAGAATCCTCGAGGGCAACGCCAGAGGCATCTCGATGCTTAGAAGGAGATCTACCCTTTGAGGACCGGCTAGACTTATGTTTAGTTACCTGAGATCCACGGGAAGAAGAAGAAGCCCTGGAGGACGTCGATGCCACCGAAGCCGCATCAGAGGGAAACAGGGTACTGAGCTTAGCAGCTCAGTTCTGTCGACCCTTTTTAGACATCATAGCACAGGACACACAATCTGTGATGGAGTGGTCAGGACCTAAACATTTTAAACACCATTCATGGGTGTCGGTGACGGAAATGGTACCGTCACATTTTGTGCACTTTTTAAAACCTGAAGCAGGTTTTTCCATATTAAGGAAATTTCTGGGCCTTAAGGCCCAAAAAGACAGGTGCACCTGAAGAAAGTAAAAGAATGGATAAATTAATTTTTTTTAAAAGAAAAGAAATACCGGCGGTAATGGTAGAGCGTCGGGGAAGGCAGACGCGACCACAAAAAGAAATAAAGAAATAAGGAAATTCTTCTGCGGTGACAGGAACACGAACTGCTGGCTCCGCGGAAAAAGAAGAACTGGAGAGAAGCAGTTGGGAAAGGCGGGAAGGCAGCACGCAGGCGCTGTGGGATGCTCCCAAAAGCTTTCTGATTGGCGCTGGGGAGCGTTCCCGCGCAGGCTCCGTCGGTATCGACGATACCCATATGTGAGGACTAGATTTCTGCTTGTTCCTGGAGATTACTTTTTCACTGAAAGGGTGGTGGATGCTTGGAATGCCCTCCTGATGGAGGTGGTGGGGGCAAATACAGTGACAGAATTCAAAATGGCATGGGACAGACACAGTGGATCCCTTTATAGCAAGAGGATGAAATCAAAGCCAACTTAAATATCTTTTATACCTCAATAAATATAGGGGGACTGTCCTGCACGGAGTGGCGGGTACAGCCATTGGCACAGGCATAGAGGGGGGTGACTAGCCCGGAGCAGCAGTTACAAACACTGTAGTCACCTTACTGGGCAGACTAGATGGACCATACTGGTCTTTAACTGCCGTCATATACTATGTTTCTATGTTACTATGTCACTATGATATCATCAAAATGGCAGGTACCCTGCCCTCTTCTGCCATATTATAGCAGCGTTACAAGGTGAGGCAACAGACCCCTTACAGGGTCCACCCTCAAGGGCAAAGCCTGCAATATATTTAGGTGACAGGGCTTGAAGGCACATTTTAAAGAGGATGTCCAAAGAGAAACTGGGGCATTCTAGCCTGGACATCCATAAAAATGACAAGCACATCTAAGTTCAGGCACAATTTCACAAATGTGAACATGCCCGATATAAACCTCTGCAGGGACATCTATGCAGATGTCCTTGGTATAGTAATTTTTTAAAATTATCTTTCATTCCAACCAAAAGGTACAAACCACATATTTTATCCGTGCATCAGAGATCTAGGTACAGGTAATTATCCAATAACATCAAATAGAGCCTCCCAAAGATTTTGAGTCCCCCAACTACCATTTAAACAGCACCTCCATCTCTCCAATCACCATTCTGCGGACTTGCTCTTTACCTAGACATTGCCATAATCATTCCATAACATGTACCCAATGCATTATGATTCTAATCCAAAATATTCCAAAACAAGTCAAACAACTAAAACCAGATAAATAACATAATTGTTCAGTGGAGATCAACATTCAACCTGCTGTGAACTGTTCAGGGAACCCTGGAGCTACCCCCTGCTTGTTTCCCATTCCCCCACCGGATTTCCTTTGGCACCAATAGTCCCATCTTTTCCATCCCTCGTCCCTGCTTTCTTTCTTTCCTTGTAAGTCAGAGGTGAATCTGTCAAATGTCCTCACTTCCCATACTTTATTCCACCAATCCTCTAACTGGGGGCCACTCAGAGGTTTCCACTTCCATGCTATCACTACCCATGCCATCAGCAGCAGTTTATTGCTCAAGAGTGCTACCTGCTTGCTTTCTGCTACTTCATGCCCCAGCCCTAACAAAACTTCTACTGGGTTGGGATCAATAGATCAACCCTCCATGCCTACCACCTCCCCCACTATCCCCTCCCAGTATCTCCAGTATCAGGGCAGCCCTACCACATATGAAAGAAGGAGCTCTGACTTCCACAACTACTCCATCAATCTCCATCCACTCTCTGACCTACCCTTTGTAACAATGTAGGGGTGAGGTAGGTGCAGTGCAACAGTTGCAATTGAATCAGATGCCAGGCCATGACCGACATCCATTTATATATCCTGGCATGCACCCTCTCCCATTAAGCATCTATCACATCTACTCCTAGCCATTCTTGCCATTCCACTATGTGGGTAGGAGGTGAACCATGCCCAATGTCTAGTTAATATCCCATATATTCTAGAGGTTAGTCTACACCTAGTTATCCCCCTTTAAGAGGGTATCTTCCATCCAAGTTGTTCTTCTGGTTAGTTGGGAGCTTACCCCCTGACGCTGCAAAAAGAAGTGAAGCTGAAAGTATTGATAAAAGGGGACCCTCCTTTCCAGTCACTTTTCCAACTCTACTTGTGAAAAGCATTTCCCCTTGCCCAACAGCTCAGAAAGTCTATTAATCCCTTTCTGATATAGATCTTGCAACATAAAAACAAACTCCAGGGCAAATAATCTCATATTAATGACCACTTGAACATTGAGGTCTGGAGGAGGCCCAGTCTGTGACAGTACCACCCTTCTTATTGCAGTGACCCCAAGAAGGGATGTGTGATCCGCTTCACCCCTCCTATTTCCCTGTCTTGGCTACCTCTTCCTTATCTAACCTCTCAAAGATGGAAAAGGGGGAAAGCAGTTGCCGTTCAGCATCCACCCAACAAGCTTCATCCGGTCTATCCTGGTGTGCTTTCAATGCCCACAACATGGCAGCTCTATAATAGAACTGCAACACTAAGAATTTAACCCCCCCCCCCTGCTCCTTTGTCCTAAAAAGATGATTAGCCACTATCCAAGCCTGCTCGCCTCCCCACACAAATCTAAGGAGCCTTCTCTCCCAGTTCCAAAGGCAACCTCCCCGTGGAACAATGGGCAGTTGAGAAAACAGAAAATTGAACTTTGGAATAATATTCATCTTCAGAGCCGCTAGTCATCCCAACCAGCTTAAGTGCAAATCTGCCCAACGGAGGAGGTCTATTTCCACTTGAGAAGCCAAGGGGGAATAATTAAATCAAAATAGGTCCAATGGGTCTTGTCCTATGAACCCCCAAGTGCCTAATTTTTTGAGCTGCCCAATGAACGGGGAAATCTGGGAGGGCTTCTTGAGAGAGCCCACCAAGAATAAGGACTACGGTTTTGCTAAGGTTCACCTTAAACACAGAGACAAGCGAGAACTGCTGAAGTTCATCCAGTAACTGCAAAACAGATTCCCTCAGGCTAGACAGGAAAAGTGTCATCTGCATACAAAAGTATTTTATGCTGCTGCTTAATCACATAGGTGGGTCAGGTGTATGAGTTCACTCACAACTGAGCAG
Organism: Ichthyophis bannanicus; assembly: GCA_033557465.1. Classification (NCBI taxonomy): domain Eukaryota; kingdom Metazoa; phylum Chordata; class Amphibia; order Gymnophiona; family Ichthyophiidae; genus Ichthyophis; species Ichthyophis bannanicus. Next base: position 1,029,154,346 of record CM066033.1, on the reverse strand, counting down.
CTAAGGATATAAGAACATAAGAACATAAGATATGCCATACTGGGTCAGACCAAGGTCCATCAAGCCCAGTATCCTGTTTCCAACAGTGGCCAATCTAGGTCATACGTACCTAGCAGTATCCCCAAGAGACACAGGTTCCACAATGCTTGTATTGGGTCAAGCATTGATATCCTGGGTCCCTTTTTAATAATGGTTTATGGATCTTTCCTCCAGGAACTTGTCCAAACCTTTTTTAAACCCAGCTACACTAACAGCCCTTACTATATCCTCCGGTAACAAATTCCAGAGTTTGATTACACGTTGAGTGAAAAAATATTTTCTCTTATTTGTCTTAAATAGTTTACCCTGTAGCTTCATTACATGTCCCCTAGTCTTTCTATATTCTGATAGCGTAAACAATCGATCTACGTTTACTCGTTCCACTCCATTCATTAATTTATAGACCTCTATCATATCTCCCCTCAGCCGTCTCTTTTCCAGGTTGAAGAACCCTAACCTTTGTAGCCTCTCTTCATAGGAGTAGCCTTCCATCCCCTTTACCATTTTGGTGGCTCTTCTCTGTACCTTTTCTAATAACGCTATATCCTTTTTAAGATACGGCGACCAGAATTGCACACAATATTCAAGGTGCGGTCGAACCATGGAACGATACAGAGGCATTATAATATCCTTTGTTTTATTTTCCATTCCTTTCCTTATGATACCTAGCATTCTATTTGCTCTCTTGGCCGCCGCTGCACACTGCGCGGACGTTTTTAACATGTTATCCACGATGATGCCTAAATCTTTTTCCTGGGTGGTGGTTCCAAATGTGGAACCTTGCATTGTGTAACCATAGTGTGGGATATTCTTTCCTAGGTGCATAACTTTGCACTTGTCCACATTAAATTTCATCTGCCATTTGGATGCCCAGTCTTTCAATTTATCAAGATCCTCCTGCAGTTTTCCACAATCCTCTTGGGCTTTAACAACTTTAAAAAGTTGTGTGTCGTCTGTAGATTTGATAACCTCACTAGTTATTCCCTTTTCCAGGTCATTTATGAATATGTCAAAAAGTAGCGGACCCAGTACAGATCCCTGGGGTACTCCACTATTCACCTTTCTCCATTGGGAAAATTGGCCATTGAGCCCTACCCTCTGCTTTCTATCTTTTAACCAGTTCCCGATCCACAATAGTACCCTGCCTCCTATCCCATGACTTTATAGTTTTGCCAAAAGTCTCTGATGAGGGACCTTGTCAAAGGCTTTCTGAAAGTCCAGATACACTATATCAACCGACTCACCTTTGTCCACCTGTTTATTCACACCTTCAAAAAAACATAACAGATTAGTAAGACAAGATCTTCCTTGTCTAAAGCTATGTTGGCTGTCTGTCATTAGGCCATGACTATCTACATGCTGTGTAATTTTGTTCTTTATGATGGTTTCTACCATTTTCCCTGGTACTGACATCAGGCTCACTGGTCTGTAGTTTCCCGGATCACCCCTGGAACCCTTTTTAAAAATTGACGTTACATTGGCGATCCTCCAATCTTCAGGTATTACAGATGATTTTAATGAAAGTTCACAGATTACTAATTGCAGGTCTGCAATCTCATATTTCAGTTCTTTCAACACTCTTGGATGTATACCATCCGGTCCAGGTGATTTGCTACTATTCATTTTATCAAATAGTTGTAGTACATCTTCCCGGTGTAGTGATATTTCTCTCAATTCCTCTGCAGTATCACCTTTAAATACCACTTTAGTCTTAAGAACATAAGAACATAGGATATGCCATACTGGGTCAGACCAAGGTCCATCAAGCCCAGTATCCTGTTTCCAACAGTGGCCAATCTAGTTCATACATACCTAGCAGTTTCCCCAAAAGACACAGGTTCTGCAACATCCCTACATCTTCCTCAGTAAAGATCGAAGCAAAGCATTCATTCAGTCTCTCCGCTATAGCGTTGTCTCCTCTTATTGCCCCTTTTACCCCTCTATCATCTAACAGTCCAATTGACTCTCTCACAAGCCTTTTGCTACAAATATACTTGAAAAAGTCGTTGTTTCGTGTTTTTGCTTCCGTAACAAGTTCCTTCTCATATCCTTGCTTTGCCTGCCTTATCAATGCTTTGCATTTAACTTGCCAGTGCTTGTGCTGTTTCCAGTTTTCGTCGTTTGGCTCTTTTTTCCATTTCCTGAAAGAAGCTTTTTTGGCAGCAACAGCCTCTCTGACCTCACCTTTAAACCATGCTGGCAGTTTTTTGGACTTTCTTCCACTTTTCTTAATGCGTGGAATACAGCTAGTCTGGGCTTCCAGGATAGTATTTTTAAACAACACCCAAGCTTGCTGTAAGACTTTAACCTTTGCAACCGCTCCTTTTAGTTTTTTCTTAACTAGCTAGCACTTCAATAACCATCACAAAAAGCATTTGGGAGCAGACAGCCCTGCCTCTTGCCTCTCTATATTCTAAATGCTTGGAGTAGTCTCCATTTCCCAAAATCCTCACAAAGGGGCTACGGTAAAGGGCCTGAATCAGACATATGAAACCCTCTCTCAAATTAAATTTTTTAAGCATCTCAAAAGGAAAGCTACATTCCATGTGATCAAAGGCCTTTTCCTCATTTAAGGGTACACACAGGGCTTGTCTCCCCTTTCTTTGACCTGAAGCAGATTTACGCTCTTTTAACATTATCCAAGATCAAATGCCCTTTTATAAATCCTGTCTTATTGGGATAGATTAATCTCAGAAGAATGTTCTCTATTTGCTTGGCAAGCACTATGGCAAATAGTTTTGCATCACTGTCAGTCAGGGCAATTGGTCTGTAACTACTACAGAGGTTCGGGGGTTGCCCTCCTTAGGTAGAACTGTCACATTGGCCTGAACCATTGATTCTGGAAGTGGGTCCCCCCGCAAAGCCCCAGAAAAGTAACATAGTAACATAGTAAATGATGGCAGATAAAGATGAACATGGTCCATCTAGTCTGCCCAGCATGATGGCAAGGGTAGGTGCACCTGCCGCTTCATGCAGGCCACCCCTTCCCACGTCCCTGTTTAGGGGTGAACCCACCACTCCATGCAGGACACCCCTATTTGTTGAGAAGTTAGATGGTTCAGTTTATTTTGATTTTATCCTGTTGCTGTAAAGGGATCCACTGTGTCTGTCCCATGCCATCTTGAAATCCGTCACTGTGTTTGCCCCCACCACTTCCATCGGGAGGGCATTCCAAGCATTCACTACCCTTTCTGTGAAAAAGTATTTCCTGACATTGCCTTTCAATTTACCACCTTTCAGCTTCCTGTTATGCCCTCTAGTTTTACAGCTTCCCCGTCTTTGGAAGAGGTTTGTTCATTATTTCCCTTTAAGTATTTAAAGGTCTGAATTATATCTCCCCTGTCCCTCCTCTCCTCCAAAGTGTACATGTTTAGGTCTTCAAGTCTCTTCTCATAAGGCTTCTGACGCAGGCTCCAAATCATTTTGGTCGCCTTCCTCTGAACAGTTTCCAGTGTTTTTACATCGTTTGCAAGATACGGTCTCCAAAACTGAACCAGTGATTTGTACAGTGGCATAAGTACCTCTTCCTTTCTGCTGGTGATTCCTCTTTGTATGCAGCCCAACATCCTCCTGGCTTTTGCCACCGCCTTGTCGCATTGTTTTGCTACCTTGAGATCTTCAGAAATAATCACACCAAGGTCTTTCTCCATGCACACCAACCTCTCGCCCCCTATCGCATACATTTCCCATGGATTTCTGCTACCCAGGTGCATGACTCTGCACTTCTTCACATTAAATCTTAATTGCCAAGCATTAGACCATTCTTCCAGCTTTTGTAGATCTTTCCTCATGTTATCCACTCCCTCGGGGGAGTCCACTCTGTTGCAAATTTTCATGTCATCTGCAAAAAGACAGACTTTTCCATTAAGTCCTTCAGCAATATCACTCAGAAATACATTGAACAGTGTCGGGCCCAGGACCGACCCCTGGGGCACCCCGCTAATCACCTTCCCTTCATCCGAGTGAGCTCCATTTCCCATCACACTCTGTCGTCTATCAGTCAACCAATTTCTGATCCAATTTACCATCTTAGGATCCATCCCCAAGCTACCGAGTTTATTGATAAGCCTCCTATGAGGAACAGTATCAAAGGCTTTGCTGAAATCCAGGTAGATGACATCAATCGCATGCCCCTGATCTAGCTCCCTGGTCACCCAGTCAAAGAACTCAATCAGATTTGTTTGGCAAGATCGTCCTTCGGTAAAACCATGTTGCCTCGGGTCTTGCAACCTGTTGGTTTTGAGAAAGTTCACTATTCACTCTTTCAGGACTGCCTCCATGACTTTTCCCGCCACCGAGGTAAGGCTCACAGGCCTGTAGTTTGACACTTCTTCCCTGTCACCACTTTTGTGTAGAGGTACGACATCAGCCATTCTCCAGTCCAGAGGAACCTCTCCTGTTTCTAAGGATCTGTTGAAAACATCCTTTAACGGCCCTGCAAGAACCTCTCTGAGCTCTTTCAGTATCCTGGGATGTATCCCATCTGGTCCCATGGCCTTGTCTACTTTCAGTTTTGCAAGTTGTTCTAACACCTCATCTTCTGTGAATGGTGTGGTAACTACTTCATTCCCATTTTTATATTTGTGAGTCACAGGTGGTCCTTCTCCAGGACTTTCTTTAGTAAAAACAAAGCAGAAGTATTCATTTAGCAATTTCGCTTTTTCAATGTCATTTTCTACGAGTCTGTTCGCAGCACTTCTGAGTCCTTCAATTCCACCTCTAATCGTCTTCCTTTCCCGAATATACCTGAAGAAGGTTTTGTCACCACACTTCACATCTTTAGCCATCTTTTCTTGCTAAGAGGGGTGATAGTTCATCGCAAAGCCCCTGATAAAATTTTGCCAGGTACCCATTCCCACCTGTGACTTTACCTTTGGGCAGTGACCTAATGGATACTTGTACCTCAATTTCACTAACTGGACACCCTAGTCTAGCCACTTCTTCCTCTCCCAGGTGAGGAAGAGCCAGCAAATCCAGATAGTTTCTCATCATAAAACCCTGATGCAGAACACTCTGATGTATGTAACTCCTGATAGAAATTCCTAAATTCCTCACAAATTCCCTTGGTGGAATAGATTTGATTCCCCTCTTGTTCCTTAATTTCTGCAACAAGTCTTTGTTTTTTCAGTTGCCACACCAGCAATTTACTTGCCTTGTTTCCCTGTTCCATATATTGTCACTTCGTAAGGGACAAGAGGTGGACGATCTGCTCCCCCTTAAGAGACCCGCTGTGTTCTTGTTGAAGCTCCCCAATCTGGCTCAAGAGCTGTGTTTTAGTCCTTTCTGTCTCTTTCTTAGCCTGAGAAACCCATTGGATTAATAGATCCTGCAGGTAGGATTTCCTGCTATCCCAGAGCAACCCATCCAATACTTCCCCATTATCATTAGTGAGCAAAAACTGGTTCCACTCTTTCCGAAGTCTGACTGTCACCGTGTCCTTCTGCAACATCAGAGCACTGCCCCACCAGCCCAACAAGTCAGCTTTTGCACCATTCCATGATCTGATGTTATGACTGGATGAATCTGCACTTTATCAAACCTACCCACACTTTCTTTGGGGGTCAAAATATAGTCTAACTGGGAGCAGATGTCGATTTGGGGGGCATAATAGGTGTATTCTTTTCTCCTCCCATTCCTTTTCCTCCATAGATCTACTAATCCCCAGCACTCCCTTAGTTCTCTCCCCTCCCGTCTATGCAACTTCAGATAATTAGATCAATCAGCCTTTCCCAGAACACAATTAAGGTCACCCGCTATCACCCAATCACTCTTGGCCACTTTCACAAACTCCGCCACCGCTTTCTGGAAGAAGGTGCTCTTTGACCCATTTGGAGCATACAGATTAAGAAGGGCTATTTCATGCTGTTCAATTCTCCCTGTGACCCACACCATCTTGCCCTGTGAATCCCCCCCAGAAGCATAGTATTAATATTGCAACCCCATGTTTTTTTAATTCAATGTGGAACAAAACATATGTTTGAACCCCCCTGGCCTACAGCTTCTTGTGTTCGCTCTTCATTAAATGGGTTTCTTGTAGCAATGCTATATCTACAAGGGAACGAAGCAGCAGGCCTAGCACCTTGCATCTTTTGCAAGGGTATTTGATCCCTCTAATATTAAGGGAGGCAATTTTAAACCCCTCCATGTCTAGCTAACTCGATCCCTGAAAGCTCCCTGGTGTCCCCTCTCACATTCACACAATGGCCTGTTTGAGCACATCTCATACCCTCCTCTGAGCAATGGTAATAACACATACAACACCCAACAAAAAACTGAGTATATCTCTGCAACACTCCTCTCTCTCTGCTCTCCAATCACCATTCCTATTTTGTCTTTTTGACTTCCTCCCAAACATCAAATAGTAAATACCACAAATGTGTCCCATCACTTCCCTCCCCTTCCTGCAGAGCAAACCACCCTCTGAAGTCTCCCCCTTCTCGACTCATCTCACCCACCATCAACCATTCAGCCAGTACTATGCATCCAAACATATCCAAAACCAATGTACAGTTTAACAGCATTATCCTCTCCACTCATCTCCCCTTCTAAGGCCCTGGAGGGCCAGTCATCTTGCTCAGGACCAAATTGACTGGCTTTTAGCTGATAACAAAAATGACCACTGCAAGATTCAGTCACACATAGCCTCATAACCACTATCCCATCTGTCTGGCTGTCCACTCAGCTCTGATCTGGCACCATGAGCTCTTCTGTGCTTTGCCGGTCGAGCGCCTCCGGTGTCTGGGCCCCCTATGTGAAACCCACCATGATAGTGACACAGGCATTTCTGAGTCCACAGCTGACACCCGACGCCCACTCGGGCTGCTTCCCAGAGATGAGTGCTGATGAGATATAATCCCTTTGTCCAGTGAGGACCCTTTTTTAGCAATTCCTGTGTTTTGCTTTGGCGGGAGAATGGTAAGAAACTTATTTTCCACCTCTGGGATAGCAAAAAATCTCTGAATACCAAGACAGAGAATTCATAATTCATGCCACCAGGAAGACTGGATATATACAGCATAAGAATTGAAAAATTATGGTGTTTCCAGACCTCGTCACAGACACTGTGCACTAGAGGCCAGAGCTCCTGAAGTGCCAAGACTTGTTGAATGCCAGAGGCTTTAAACCAACCATCTGGTACTCCACTAAATTAACTTTTGTGGACAATGGTATTCGGGAGGGAAGAGGGCGGAGCAGGGGCGGACCGCCCGGCAGCACATACAGGGCCGATTCAGGTCACTGACCTGTACGTACTAGTGGGCCTGCTGGGGCGTGCTGCTTATACCCCCTCAGAGGAGGTATAAGCAGCATTTTGTGGCTGATCATAGCAGGGGAGCCACCCCCAGGGCTGGGGCCAGGTGCAGAGCAGTCCCTGCCACCTGATCCAGTCTGTGGGAGGCCAGTCTTGGGTCGGGCTGCAGGGAAAAGATGGGCCAGGAACATGGATGTCTGGGGTGCCTGCAGGGAGGACGTCCCCACAGGCGGAGGGGGCACGCCGGGCCATCCTCTGGCCCAATTCTGGCTCCCGCGGGAACGTTGTTCCTGCGGACAAGAATCGGGTCCTAATGGTCCCGTCTTCAGCGGTGATGTCGAGATGGCCCGGACAGCCCTCTCCTGGAATGGGGCTCCATATCTTGTAAAGGATATAAAAAGACTGAAAATGGTTCAGAGGAAGGTGACCAAAATGATTTGGAGCCTGCACCAGAAGACGTATGAAAAGAGACTTGAATACCTAAATATGTAAATGCTAGAGGAGAGGAGACACAGGGGAGATATGATACAGACCTTAAATACTTAAAGAGTATCAATGAACAAACAAACCTTTTTCAAAGACAGGGACGCTGTAAAACTAGAGGGCACAGCATGATGCAAACTGAAGGACATCATCAGGAAATACTTTTTCACTGAAAGTGTGGTGGATGCTTGGAATGCCCTGCCGATGGAGGTGGTAGGGGCAAATAGAGTGACAGAATTAAAAATGGTATGGGACAGACTCAGTGAATCCCTTTATAGCCACAGGATAAAATCAAAATAACTATCTCTTATATCTGAACAAATAGGGGTAGCCTGCATGGAGTGGTGAGTACACTCCTATAAAAAGGTATGGGGAGGGGTGACCTGCATGGAGCGGCAGGTACACCTACTTCTGCCACCTTTCTGGGCAGACTAGATGGACCATGTTGGTCTTTATCTGCCATCATGTACTATGTTATTATGTTCCATTGTGAAATTCTTCCCTGTACAGTGATTGCTTTTTGCAGAAGGGGGGGGGGGGGGGGGAAGGGAAAACAGTCTTTGAATTAGTAGTTATATCTTTTCTATTACTCTCCCTTTCCAGGATGAATTTAATCTTGCTCCTGTCTGCAAAGCTCATTAGCAAATTTCCCATCCCCAGGTCCTCTCAGACCTTTAGACACAAAGAGCCCGATTCAGATAGGGGCATGTCTGGTCCATACAGACGGCCCCAAGAAAGATGGCCCCATTAAGACCTGATTCTGGACTGTGGGAAAAAAGCGTTCCTGCGGTAGTGAGAATCGGGCCTGAGGATGGCCAAGTGTGCCAGCTACCTGCGGGGACATCCTCCCTGGAGACGCCCCTTACTCCCGCATCCTCAGCCCTCCCTTTTCCCCACTGCCCAACCCAAGGTTGGCCTTCTGTGACCTGAATCGGACAGCGGAGACCACCTGCACACAGGGCCCCAGCCCTGGCCCTGGGGGGAGGAGGGACCCCCAGGCCCGATTGTGGGTTTCTGCTGCATATTCCACCTTTGAGGTGTGGTGCAGCAGATGATCCAAGATGAATGGGATCTGCAAGAGAATGGCCTTTGAGGGGCTAAACTCATGACCCGCCTCTATACTTTGGCGGATCAGGATAGAGAGCTGTTTTGGTCTCCGAAGGTGGACGTGGGCAGTGTTTGCTGTCACTAAGAAGATGATGATTCCTGTGGAAGGAGTGGCAGTGCTGAAGGATGCACAGGATAGGAAGCTGGATGCACTGCTAAAGCAGGCATTCAATGTCAATGCCTTTTCCCTCCAAGCATCCATTTGTGGAGCTTGGGTAGCGTGTGCCTGCCCCCGCTGGTCTCAGCGAATACAGCATCAAGAAGATCCGGTCCAGTTAGGGGAGGCCTCCCAGTTGGAATCCGGGGTGGCTTACCTGGCGAATATTCATTATGATCTCATCAGAAGGCTCTTCAAGAGTATGGCCTCGGTGGTGGCGGCCTGCCATTATTTGTGGCTTCGTAATTGGGCGGCAGATTCCTCATCCAAGGCCCGGCTCAGTAATCTGCCCTTCAGGGGAAAGCTCCTCTTTGGAGAGGACCTGGAAAAGTTGGTTAAGGACCTGGGGTAGTCAAAGGGCGGCTGGCTGCCAGAGGACAAACAGAAACCAAGCCGGGGTGCCTCAGCCCCCCGGGGACAACAGTGGGAATTTAGGCATTTTCGACCCTCATGTCAGACCCCTTTCCAGAAGGGTAAGTTTCCCATAAGGACGCAGGGGTTTCGAGATTTTTGGGGAGCGGGGCGCAGATTAACGGCAGCCTCGTCCTCGGGGCCTAAGAAATCCCAATGAAGGGAGGGGGGCCCAGGTGGAGGTGCAGTCGGTGGGAGGCTGACTCCAAGACTTCTACTCCACCTGGGTCCAGATCACCTCCGATCAGTGAATACTAGAGCTCATCTGAGAGGGGTATGCCATTGAGTTTGCTCAACTGGTGGGCAGCTCCTTCATGCAGTCTCCGTGCAAAGCGCGGGCCAAAGCAGTTGCAGTTCGGGACACCTTGAGGCAACTGGTGAAGTTCAGGGCTGTGGTGCTGGTTCCTTGATACCAGTACAGCTGTGGTCGGCAATCCATTTATTTTGTGGCACCAAAGAAAGACGGAGCATTCCATCCCATTCTCGACCTCAAGTGCATAAACCGCTGTCTGCAGGTCCTGCATTTTCACATGGAGACCTTGTGGTCTGTCATAGTGGTGGTCTGCAGTGGGGAATTCTTGATGTCTCTTGACCTCACAGAGGCGTACCTGCACATTCCCATTTGGCCGGAGCATCAGCAGTTCATAAAAACATAGAAAATAGAAATATGACGACATGAAAAGACCATATGGCCTATCTAGTCTGTCCTTCCATATCAACAACTACAACAGTCCTCTTTTTACCTTTAGAGATCCTCTGTGTTTGTCCCATGCTTTTTGAATTCAGTTACTGTCCTCATCTCTACCACCTCCACTGGGAGACTATTCCACAGATCCACTGCTCTTTCCGTAAAGAAATATTTCTGCATATCACTCCTGAATCTATCCCCTTCACCCTCATCCCATGTCCCTTCGTAGCAGAACTTGATTTCAATTGAAAGAGGCTCTCCCCCTGAACATTTATGCCACGGAGGTATTTAAACATCTCAATCATATCACCTCTATCCCGCCTTTCCTCTAAGGTGTACATATTAAGATCCTTAAGTCTGTCTTCATATGCTTTCTAATGAAGACCACTAATCATTTTAGTAGCCACCCTCTGCACCAACTCCATCCTGTTCACATCCTTTTGAAGGTGCGGTCTCCAGAATTGCACATTATACTCCAAATGAGGTCACACCAAAGACTTATATACAGAGGCATTATCACCTCCTTTTTTCTGCTAGCCATTCCTCTCCGTATGCACCCAAGCATCCTTCTAGCTTTTGCTTTCGCCTTTTCTACCTGTTTAGCTACTTTAAGATCATCAGACGCCTAGGTCCCGCTCTTCTTTAGTGGACAAAAGTACTTCACCCCCTATACTATATTGCTCCCTTGGATTGTTGCAGCCAAAATGCATGACCTTACATTTTTTAACATTAAATCCCAGCTGCCAAATTCTAGACCATTCTTCAAGCTTAGCTAGATCCCTCCTCATGTTATCTATACCTTCCTGGGTGTCTACTCTATTGCAGATTTTGGTATCATCCGCAAAGAGGCAAACCTTACCCGATAGCCCTTCTGCTATATCACTAACAAAAATGTTAAAAAGAATCGGACCAAGGACAGATCCCTGGGGCACACCACTGGTAACATCCTTCTCTCTAGAGTGAGCTCCATTTACCTGTACTCTTTGTTGCCTCCCACCCAACCAATTTCTAACCCAAGACCTGCCTCTGGTGAATCCATGCTGCCTCGGATCCTGTAATCCGCTGGACTACAGAAACCTCACTATTTTCTCTTTCAGCAGCGTTTCCCATAATTTACTCACCACTGAAGTTAAACTAACCGGCCTGTAGTTTTCAACCACATCCTTTTGTGCTTTTGTGTAAAGGCACCACATGAGCCTCTCTCCAGTCCTTTGGCACCACTCCCGACTCCAACAAAGCATTGAAAAGGTCAGTCAGTGGAGCTGCTAGAACGTCCCCAAGTTCCCTCAGTATTCTAGAGTGTATCCCATCCAGTACCATCGCTTTGTCTACTTTAAGTTGAGCTAGTTTCTCACGAACACAGCCTTCTGAAAATTGTTCAAGATGTCCCTCGCTTCTGTTCCTGTTTGTGGGTGTTTTCTGAGGTCCTGCTCCTGGTTCTTCATCTGTGAACACAGAACAGAAATATTTGTTAAGCAATTCAGCTTTATCCTTATCAGCTTCTACATATTCCTCCCCTGCACCCTTGAGTCTGACAATACCACTTTTGCCCTTCCTCTTCTCACTAACATATCTGAAAAATGTCTTATCCCCCATTTTATTGCATTGGCTATTTCCTCCTCCTTTTGAATCGTTGCCTTCCAGACTACTTTGCTAGCTTCTCTAAGTGTTTCCAAATATAGGTGCCTGTCTTCCTCTCTCTATGATCTCATGTATTTCATGAAGGCCTCCCTCTATTTCTTCACCTTTTCAGCTACTTCTTTTGAAAGCCATAGCAGTCTCCTTTTCCTTTTACCTTTATTTACCATTTTAACAAAAAGGTTGGTTGCCCTTAAAATATCCCCTTTCAGTTTTGCCCACTGTTTTTCTATATCCCCCAGCTGTTCCCATTCCACTAATGACTCCCTGAGGTATTGGCCCATCTTGGCAAAGTTAGTCTTCCTCACCTTTGAATGGATTCTAACAGCCCTAGTCCTAATACTGAGCCACACCATCTGGTGATCACTGGATGCAAAATGATCTCCCACTACAACATCAGAAACACTTTCACCATTGGTAAGCACCAAGTCCAGTATGGCCCCTTCACGTGTGGGGTCTGTTACCAATTGCCTGATTAGTTCTCCCTGTAGAGAATCCAGGCGCTCCTTACTTCTAGATGATACTGCAGCAGGAATGTGCCAATCAACATCTGGCATATTGAAATCTCCTATCAGTAGCACTTCCCCTTTCCTTGCAATGCTGCGTATGTCTTCAATTAATTCTCTGTCCACCTCTTCCTCTTGTGAGGGAGGTCTGTATATCACACCAATGCAAATAGATTTCTCTTTCCCTCTTTCTAGTTTAACCCACAATGCCTCCTCTCTCCCTTTTAAGCTCTGTAATTCCAAAGCTTTAATAGTAGTTTTTACATATAGTGCCACTCCTCCTCCCCTTCTTCCTACCTGTCCTTTCTGAATAAAGAATAGCCGGGTATAGTTACATCTCAAGCATGGTTTTCTAGGAACCATGTTTCTGTAACTGCCACTAAATCCAAGTCAGCCTCTCCCACCAAAGCTTCAACATCAGGGATTGTATTTCCCATGCTTCGGGCATTTATACACACTGCTTTCCATATGTTACCCCTGTTACCCATTTCCATAAATGTATTTAATGTATCACCTACTTGGGGGCTTTCTTCACCCATCCCCAACAAATCTAGTTTAAAGCCCTCTTCAGTAGATTAGCCAGTCTACTACCGAAGACGCATTGACCTTTCTTAGACAGATGGATGCCATCTCTGCTCTGCAACCCTTGGAACAGCATCCCATGGTCTAGGAAACCAAAACGCTCTCGACGACACCATTCATGGAGCCATGCATTCATCTCCAGGATGCGAGCCTCTCTGCCTTTGCCTTTACCCTCAACAGGGAGGATTGAAGAGAACACCACCTGTGCACCTAACTGCTTCACCCTCTGTCCCAGAGCCATTAAATCACATTTGATATGTTCCGAGGGATATCTGGCAGTATCATTTGTTCCAACATGGATTAGCAACATTGGATAATAGTCAGTAGGCTTGATGAGTCTCGGTAAACTCTCCATAACATCTTGGAATTTGGCACCAGGCAGACAGCATACCTCTCTGGACATCAAGTCTGGTCGGCATATGGACGCCTCAGTACCCATCAGAAGAGAGTCTTCAACCACCACTACCTTTCGCTTCCTTGTGGTCACTGATTCTGCAACTTTGGGGTACTTGAGCTCTGGTTCTTCCCTTTCCAGTGATGCTTTCACTTCCTCCACTTCCAGGGCTGCATAATGGTTCTTCAATTCAAGGGCTGGAGAAGTTGGATTGGTGATTCTGCAGGCCCTGGTGACTTGTGTCCATCCTTAGTCATTCTGTTGGCACCCATCTTCTCCTCTGCTGGAGAGCTTGGTTGCTGCAAGAAGCATCTCATCAATGCACTTCTCACTGTCTTGAATGCTCCTCAGCCTCGCCACCTCCTCTCTGAGTTCCTCCACTTGTTTCCTCGGAGCTTCAGCATGCAGGCACCCTACACATGGAACTGGTCCCTCAACTGCCATTAAGACCTCTGTCTGGACAGAGGCAGAAGCTGTAACGGGGGCAACAGCTTTAGCGATATGATTATTCCCAGCCATTGTTCTGTTTGTGGAGCTAAGGTATCTGTTAAAGCAAAAGAGAGAGATCTACCAAGTACCAGCCAGTTTCCCAGCTGTCCTTTCAGAGAAAAAGCAGTTAAATCTCTTTAATTATATTCAAAATGTGCTGCTCCAAGTCTCTGTGCTTTATTAAATGGGGTGGTGCCCTATAAAGCAAGACTGCTCACTAGGGGTGGGTGGGAGTCGGGGTCGGTAGTGAGGGAACTAACTCCTGATTAGGTGTCAGCAGTTCCCAAAAGCTGAGAAGGTTACTAGAGTACAACAACCTACTCTGCTCAAGGAAATTTCTACTAAAGCACCAAAAAGAAAGTAACTTTACTTTAAAAATATACAAAAACCCTTTTAGGAGCTCCCAGTCAGAGAGCTAGCAATTTAATAAAAATAAACCCTCAAATCCTTACTGTTGTTTGACCTGTAGAGCCCCTGTTAGGAATGCCTCAACAGGGCAGGACTCTGGAGCCTTTTATGCAGGCCTCAGCTGCTCTCAGGTAATCAGGCCCACTAACTCCTGATTAGGTGTCAGCAGTTCCCAAAGCTGAGAAGGTTACTAGAGTTCAACAACCTACTCTGCTCAAGGAAATGTCTACTAAAGCACCAAAAAGAAAGTAACTTTGCTTTAAAAATATACAAAAACCCTTTAAAGAGCTCCCAGTCAGAGAGCTAGCAATTTAATAAAAATAAACCCTCAAATCCTTACCATTGTTTGACCTGTAGAGCCCCTGTTAGGAATGCCTCAACAGGGCAGGGCTCTGGAGCCTTTTATGCAGGCCTCAGCTGCTCTCAGGTAATCAGGCCCACTATCTCCTGATTAGGTGTCAGCAGTTCCCAAAGCTGAGAAGGTTACTAGAGTTCAACAACCTATTCTGCTCAAGGAAATGTCTACTAAAGCACCAAAAAGAAAGTAACTTTGCTTTAAAAATATACAAAAACCCTTTTAAGAGCTCCCAGTAAGAGAGCTAGCAATTTAATAAAAATAAACCCTCAAATCCTTACCGTTGTTTGACCTGTAGAGCCTCTGTTATGAATGCCTCAGATTTGCGGTGCCCATGGGGCATTTTCAGTTCCAGGCGCTGCCCTTTGGCCTTGTAACAGCGCTATGCACCTTCACCAAGGTCATGGTGGTGGTAGCAGCAGTGCTGCACAAAGAAGGAGTCCTAGTACATCCATACCTGACTGGCTCCAGAGTCGAGAGCGAGTGAGCTACAGCCTGAGTGGTGCAGTTCCTGCAGAGCCTGTGTTGGGTAGTCAATGTGGCCAAGAGCCAACTGCACCTGTCTCAAGTTCTGGAGTACTTAGGAGCCCATTTTGACATGCAAGTGGGGAGAGTCTTTTTGCCAGAGCTGCGAATACAGGAGCTTCAGCGCCTGGTTTGGGAGTTTCTTGAGAGCCCAGAGCCCACAGTATGGCATTACGTCCAGCTCCTTGGCACCATGCCAACCACTCTCGATCTGGTACCATGGGCAAGGGCGCACATGCAGCCCCTCCAGAGGTTTCTGCTCCAGTGTTGGTCGCACCTGTCTTCTCCTCTTTCCCAGAGGCTCCCCTGCCCATGAGTGATCACAAGAACCTTCAGATGATGGTTCACGGGGGGCCCCCTTGAGTCACCAGCCTGGATTCCGTTGGTGATGGATGCCAGTTTCTCTGGTTGGGGGGTCCATTGCGAGGGGCAGTTCGTGCAGGGGCAGTGGAGTCTGCAGGAGGCTTGTTGGTCGATCAACAGGCTGGAGATGTGGGTGGTGGCCCTCACGCTGCGGAGCTTCGAGGAGAGATTGCAGGGCAGTGCGGGCAGTGCAGCCCTGGAGGCGGAAGCCGAAGCACTAATGGACTGGGCAGAAGATCACCTCCAGGCGTTGTCAGCATTGCATGTGGCGGGAGTCGAAAATGTCACGGCAGATTATCTGAGTCGGGTGCGAGTAGATCCAGGAGAATGGGTGCTCAATCAGGAGGTGTTCGACTTGCTGGTTTGCTGCTGGGGCACACCGGCTATTGATTTGATGGTGAAGTTCGAGAGCGCCAAGGCGAGTTGTTTTTTCAGGAGAAAAAGGGAGAGAATGTCGTAAGGTTTGGACACCTTGGTGTAGTAGTGGCCGGCAGAAGAGCTCCTCTAGGTGTTCCCGCCCTAGCCTCTCATAGGCCAGATGGTACAAAGGATTGAGGCCCATCGGGGGATGGTGATTCTCATCACCCAGTGCTGACTGTGACGTCCATGGTATGCGGATCTGGTGAGAAGTCTCGCCGATCGGAAGTGGCATCTCCCGACATGAGCGGATCTCTTGTTGCAGGGACCAGAACTTATGCCTCAGGTGGATTGATTCTTGCTTATAGCCTGGCTCTTGAGAGGGCGCAGCTGAGGAAGAAAGGCTATTCATGCTGGTGATTTCGACGTTGTTGAAGGCAAGGAGGAGGTCTACTTTGTTGGCCTACATTAGGGTCTGGTGCCTATTCGAGGCATGGTGTGCCAAAAGACAGGTAAGGCCGGCCTCGGCCTCCATGCCCGTCATCTTAGAGTTCTTGCAGGTTGGTTTCAACAAGGGGTTGGCCGCTAGTTCCTTGAGAGTACAGCTGGTGGCAATCGCCTGTTATCGCAGAAAGGTACAGGGGATTGCGTTGGGCATGCACCCAGATGTGGCAAGCTTCTTGAGGGCGGTTCTTCATCTCTATCCTCTGCGATGGGTGGTGGTTCTGCCATCAGACCTCAATTTGGTGCTGACAGAGCTTTGTGGGGAGCCTTTTGAGCCTTTGGCTTGGGCTTCTCTTAAGAACTTTACCCTTAAGGCAGTATTCCAGGTGGCCGACTGCTCGGCATGCCAAATTTCCGAGCTACAAGCCTTGTCATACCGGGAGCCATTCTTTCCTTTTCCAAGGAGAAAGTAGTACTACATCCTGTTCCTTCTTTCTTGCCTAAGGTGGTTTTGGCCTTTCATGTGAATCAGATGGTGTCTTTGCCGGTGTTGTCCGGAGCAGAGGAGCATGGTAGTAGCCATCCACTGTGATATTTGGACGTGCGGCACATTTTGCAGCATTATTTGAAGAGTACTAGAGAGTTCCATAAGTTGGATCGCCTGTTTGTGCTGTTTGGTGGTCCCCACAAGGGCGAAGCGGTGGCTAAGGCATCTATTTCCAGATGGATCCGGGAGACGATCTCGTTGACGTATCTCCATAAGGGTAGGCTGGTGCCAACGGGATTGCGGGTGCATTCTACAAGAGTGCAAGTGGCTTCTTGGGCTGAGTACAGTTTGGTACCACTGGTGGAGATTTGTAGGGCGGCAACCTGGTCATCGCTGCATACCTTTGCGGAGCATTATCGTCTGGACATCCAGTCTGCCGGGGATGCTTGTTTCGATTTGGTGGTGCTCCAGGCCAGTGCGGCAGGTCCCTCCCATTATGCTTAATGGCTCTGTTATATCCCAGAGGCTCAGGAATGGACTGGAGGGACAATAAGGAAGACAAAATTAGACTTACCTGCTAATTGTTGTTCCTTGAGGAACTCCAATCCAGTCCCACAGCCCATCTGTTTAACACTTGTCAGGATATTGGTCTGCGGCGGGTTGGAGGATGATCTGTCTTACGTTCAGTGCTTGAGTTCAGGGCCTGGTAGGGTCACAGTAAGTTCTCTCACCCTGGTGGAGGGGAGGAGGATCCCCTTCTCCGGGGCGGGATGGGACATTATCTATAGTTCTAGTAAGAGTGTAGGTATTGTTATTCTTAACTACTTATTTGTTGCTCCTATGAGTCTGCTTTGTCAATAGGTTACTGGAGAGAATGGGCGGTGCTCACTCTATTAGTACTACTGTCATCAAAGATGATGTGCTCAGACTCCAAGCTGCTGGAAGAAGTGCATTACCCAGAGGTTCAGGACTGGACTGAAGTTCCTCAAGGAACAACAATTAGCAGGTAAGTCTAATTCAGTCTTTCTTTCTCAAGTTGCAATAATTCTGGATGTTATCTGCAAGCATATAAAACTTTAGACCACAGTACCTAATTAGTTTGCCCAATGGCTGGAGATAAATATTGAAGAGTAGCCGGTGACAATATTAACCCCTTAGATCAATTTATTATACTCTAATTCCCAAGGATGAGATACCCTTGGGGGGGAGGGCAGGTTTGCTCAAGAAAGAAGAAACTTGTCTCCTCATACTGTCTTTGATATAAAGGTTCATGTTTAAATTTAAATTATTGATACTAGCAGGGCCGGATTTACCTATACGCCAACTACGCCGTGGCGTAGGGCCCACAGCTGACAAGGGCCCACAAAAATTGAAAAAATTGTTAGCCTTCTTAAAATTAAATTTAAAAAAAATGCTGGCTGCCGCCGCGGCAGCATGGAAAGTCCCGCGGGGCCCCCTCTGCTGCCGCGGCAGCATGGACTGTCCCGCGGGGCCCCCTCTGCCCGGCTGAATCCGTCCGTCCGTCCCTCCCTCCCTCCATGCCGGCTTTGAGAGGCACGAAGGGAGAGTGTCTCCCTCGCGTCTCTGTTAAGCCCGCAGGGGCTGATGGGAAATTTCCCATCAGCCCCTGCGGGCTTAACAGAGACGCGAGGGAGAAACCTACAAAAGCTAACCACGAAGCTATGGAACATCTGGGCTATGAGCAAATCATCCAAGACGCAACCCACATCAAGGGTAATACACTAGACATGGTGTTCCTACCCACCGAACACCCCAAGATGTTGAAATCTAAACCTAGAATAACCCAAGTACCATGGTCAGATCATCACCAAATCGAACTCACCCTACTCCCCCCCTCAGCTCCTGACCAATCTCAACCAGACCAAGCACCACCCCAACGGAGATGCTTCCAAAAACTCATCAAAGAGGACCTCCTTGAATCCATAGCGAAATACATCCACCCAGATTGCTCAGACCTCGAGACACTGGCAAACCGCTGGAACATAGGAATCGAGGCTGCCTCAAAACCCACCTGGAGTCACCCAAGGCACCCAACCAGGATCAAGACTGAACCATGGTACACCACAACGCTATGGGAACTGAAGAAGGACCTGAGAAGGCATGAGCGAAGATGGAGAAAGCACAAAACCGAGGAATGCAAAAAGTCCTACTTCGACCGCCTATCAACCTACAGGAATGAAGTCAACCAAGCAAAGAGAACGCACCACACTATCACTCTCAATAAAGCCCTCAACAGGCCCAGAGAACTGTTCGCGCTCGTCAAATCCCTCACAAAAGCCCCACAAGACAACAATTCCAGCAGCTCCATAACAGCTCAACAACTGGCAGATCACTATGCCAGCAAACTCAATCCCGCAGCACCTACCCTCATCACCCCCACGCTGGACCCAACCAACTTCCATCAAGAAATCAACACACAGGAAAGAACCGATCACAGCAGAAAATGGTTAACCTTCTGGAAAGTGGACAACCAACAGATAAAAGCCATCATCACCAACCTAAAAACCACCACCTCCCCTCTTGACCCCTGTCCAGCCTCCTTGATCAAGGCAACCAAAGAGGAAATAGCACAGCACATCTCCCATATAGTGAACCTATCACTGCTGCAAGGTCTCATGCCATCACTCCTCAAGAAGTCACTTATACGCCCCATCTTGAAAAACAAAACACTCAGCAAAGATGACCCTACCTCATACCGCCCAATCTCAAGCATAACCTTCCTCGCTAAAATCATTGAAAAGGCAGTACAGCAGCAGCTGCAGGACCACATTGATGATACAAATGCCTTGGATGTGCATCAATACGGGTTTCGACAACATCATGGTGTGGAAACCCTCCTGCTAGCCTTGCTGGACAATCTACTTAAGGGTCTGGAGAACAAGAACACGATGTTTATGCTTATCTTCATTGATATCTCAGCTGCCTTTGACTCAGTACACCACCCAACACTACTGGAACGTCTTGAGTCCATAGGCATTGCAGGGACCCCACTAAAATGGTTCTCCTCCTATATAACAAACCGAATGCAGCAGGTCAATTTCAACAACGACAAAGCAACTCCCTTCCCGCAAACCCAGGGCATTCCGCAAGGTTCCGCCCTCTCCTCTCTCCTATTCAATCTATACCTGCAACCAGTGTGCAAAATATTCCAGGCCCACGAGATCAACTACCATATCTACGCTGATGACCTAATGCTCTACACACAACTGGATGCAAACAACCCGAACATCAGCAAGCTTGAAAATTGCCTTCTCGAGCTTCAAATCTGGCTCCAACGAAATAACATGCTCATTAACCACAAGAAGACAGAAGCAATGTGCATCTCCAGGAAACCAGGTTTCGAGCCCCCTAAAACTGTCACCATGAACAACAATATTTACAACATAAAATCAGAGATAAAATACTTAGGTGTGATGCTTGACAACAACCTAAATATGGACAGGCACCTGCGAAATACCAATCGAGCCATATTCCACAAATTAAGAATACTGCAGCATTTACGTAACATCCTTGATCATGATGACTTCAGATCTGTCGCTCAGGCCCTCATCATTCCACACCTAGATTACTGCAATGCCATACTGCAAGGCTTGCCGAAGAAAACTACAAATATTCTGCAAATGGCACAACATGTTGCAGCCAGAATCATCATGCAAAAAAGACTCTCTGACCACATAACACCCACCCCAATTGAGCTGCATTGGCTCCCCATCACGGCCCGCATTCAGTACAAATTACTAGTCACTACTTTCAAACTTATCCATAATATAGCACCCTCTCACCTCAACAGCTTGATTTCCAATCCACCCAACAACAGAAGTAGGAGAGCAGCGAACCTCAACACCATCTGCCTCCCGAGATCATTCACAAAGGCTAATGCTTGTACCACTAACAGAGCTTTCTCGTTTACAGCTCCTACACTCTGGAATCGGTTGCCATGTGATCTGCGTGAAATCTGTGATCTAAAGGACTTTAGAAAAGAGCTTAAGACGCACCTTTTCAAATCCCATTGCAACCTAACATCATGAGCTACATGCAACCGCGTGTAAATATACAGATACAGATCACTTATAAAGTTTTAACAGTTTAGTCAATTGTAAATATGTATATAACAATCATTTGTAAATATGTATATAGCAATCAACTGTAAGCCTGTAACCTGTATTCTGCTGTGCCCCCCCCCCCCTCTAATCAGAGTGTTCTTAATCTAAATCCTGGCCAGTACAGCCAACATCACCATGTGTAACAACCGCTGCTGATCACTGGAAGCAGCGGGATATAAATGTACGCTAAATAAAATAAATAAATAAATAAATAAATGGACAGCAGACGATGGAGAGTTAGCAGAAGACACGAAGAAACCAGAAGAAAGTGGCTGGAGCAATTGCAGCTGAAAAAAATGCACAAAAGGTAGAAAAATATCTCTTTATTTTGAATTTATTAATTGGAATATGTCAGCTCTGGTAAATGTGCATCATTAACGTCTGCGCTTTGTTTAGTACAAGAGCAAATTAATGTATAGTTTTTATTTCTACAGTGTTGTACATTCCAAGTTTGGCTTTTGGGATTCCCAGTTTAATTATTGTCTTCCTGTTTCTAAATTGTGATTACTTGTTTGGTGATGGTCTATGTTCTGCATGTGTAACTGAGCTGAGGTGTTCTGTTTATATAATTCCTATTTGACATTGCCACTTGTTCTCTTTCCCCAGTAGGTCATGTATTGTTGTTCTCTGAAATGTATTGGTTTAATATTTGCAGTGTTGCCTTTTGATTGGTAGAGTATGGTGCTTTGTGAGTCCTGGTAGTGCTGTTAGGATACGGCGGGTTTGCTATGGGTTCTAAATGGGCAGTGTTTGTAGTAGTTCCTAATGTGTCTGGCAGTTGGCACTGGATTATAGTAATGTAGAAATCTTTTAGTCTTTCTTTATCCATACACTCATTAAGAGGCACGTTTGCTAAAAGTTAGTATATGGTAACATTATGCAAATATTTATGCAAATGAGGCCCCTTATGCAAATGAGGCCCCGCACCCCCCTTGGGCCACCCCTGCTGGGGGCCCACAATTTTTGTTGGCGTAGGGCCTCACTCAAGGTAAATCCAGCCCTGGCTACTAGTACTACTGCTGCTGCTTAACATTTCTATAGCTCTACTGGACATATGCAGCACTGCACTAGATACATAACTAAGGGCAGTATATCAAGTATTAATACATGAAATGAAATCTGCAGACAATCCGTGTAGTTGAGACATGCAGACAAGATAGTTTCTAGTAGTCACTTAAATATGGCAGTAAAAGCATTTTTAGTGTGAGAGGGTCAAGATCAGGAAGAGTCAGGATTTTTCAAGATAAAAGCAATTCAGAACCTGAACATGGCCAGAGATGGTGCATCTACAAGAAGGCCATTCCAGACAAGCATACAATCTGGGGAGGAGTGGTGTAGTGGTTAGGACAAGGTACTTCAGGCCAGGGGTTCAAGTCCCACCTGGGGACAGCAATCTCAGGCCGGAGGGACTGGGATTTCTAGTCCTATAGGCACTCCTTGTGGTCTTGGGCAAGCCACTTAACCCTCCATTGCCCATGTTCCCTGTAAGTATTAGCATATGTGTCTCATATCCCCTCGTGTTAAATGTATTCCCGCTTTGACCCGGTGAAAAGCGGGATATAAATACAGCTAAATAAATAAATAAATCTGCCTGCCTTCCTGCCCTCCTCTCTCCTCCTTACCAGCAAGACAGTCCCTGCCAATTTTGCTTTTTCTGCAGTGCTTCCCGCGCTGACCCTGAAATAGCTGCTGTCACCACTGTGAGCCGCATGGGTGCCTGTATCTTGCTCTGTCTTGCAGTTTCAGTCTAACATGATCAGCACAAGGAAACAGGCAGTCATGCGGCTCATATTAACAGAGAGTTGAGTGGTGCTGGCTGCAGTCATTTCGGAGACTATGCAGAAAGTAAAAGTAATAGTTGGCAGAAAGGTTGGTAAGGTGAGGTCCTCGGTGGCTCACCTCATTCATCATCTATGATAAGCAACAATCCATACTGTGCGGCAGTATTTCTGAGCAGGACCGCACCAAACTAGCAATGCACCCGTGCGATTGGTGAACCTGGTGACTCCCCCCCCCCCCCCACACACACATACCTAACCAATTGCATGCAGGAACTCGCTTTTATTGGGCTTCCTGTTAGCCCAGGGATGACATTATCACCCCTTCTGTACCTTCTGTGCAACTGCACCACTCAAACAGCTCTTTGTACGACCCGGTCCCTGAGATCCTTTACTTTCGTCAGCATCACGCATATCATCAGAAACTGTAAAGTTTTATAGACTTGATGATTCTACATTAATGCCTGATTAGTATATTTATTTATTTTAAAATGTTTATTTCATCTTCATGACAATCATCATTCAAAATTGTTTACAAATCAATAAAATAAAATCAAAGGTATAACAATAAGGATAAAAGTTAGAAATACAGAATAAGTATTTAGTATAAGACAAACCACAATTTTACCTCTCTTTGAATTTAGAAGTAGATAAAATGCTATCCCCAAAGGTACATTTTAGTCATTTAAACAAAATTTGAAAAGAAACAGTTTGATTTTTAGGACTTGCACAGTACTCGTTTTCATTTGAAAAATGTATGGTAGCTAAATTCTCCTTCATCCAGAAATATTCACCCACATAATGGGATTTTGCAAAAAATGAATTCTTTTGTGTGTAAAAATGTCATATTTTAATCAATGTCTATTTAAATGTTAAATCTAATGAAGTCTTTAAGATAAGTGATTTTCAATGAAAGTGTTGCTATGGAAACAAAAGTGATATTAATTTTGAAGTATGGTAGAACATATCCAGGAAAGGAGATGCATTTACAGTCCTGTTCTCATTTAACTTTGTCCACTGTGGTTTCAAACTAGTAGTACGCTATTGCGCACTTCCTCAGAAATTGTGTAACTCTTTGTACAGCTGTTAGTGCAGACGAGCGCAGTGTGATTAGTGGTGAGTATACTAGAGAGCATCCTGTATTAATTATCTTTTTAAGAAATTGCATGGACTCCCAGTTTCTCACTCGACCTAATTCAAGCCACTAGTGCTTCTGACCTTTAACGTTCTAAATAGTGAAGAAGGGCAATTGTAAGTCATTTTCAGCCCCCAAAAGATGACTTATAATCATTTCCTTGTTTTCCCTGGCAATTCTTTCCATTGCCACCATTTCCAGGGATTTTCTTCCCCTGAAATGGGATAGAACTGTGGAGGAGGTATTGAACTAGATGGTCATAATGTGAAAATTGTAGGATAGGACATAAGAGGAATCATCTTCAACCACCAAAAGATAATTCCTCTTATGATTTTCACACTACAACTATCCAGTTCAATACCACCTCCATAGTACTGTCCCATTTCAGGAGAAGAAAATTCCTTGGAAATGGTGACAATGGAAAGAGCTACCAAGGAAAACAAGGAAAGATGTTACCACTTTATGATGTCCCTGTCCAATGTTGATTAAATCATATCCGAATTGAACCTACCTTGAGGACACAGACTGATTTATGACAGCTTTTCTAGATGTGATGACACAACATAATTTTAGTGAGGATGAACTGAGTCACTGTCTCCAGATAGAGGCTCTATATCCTTTAGAGGTGCAATGAAGTGAATGCTACCTAACGCCAAAAAGGATCTGACCCTTACTAGTCTAAATTATCATTTGACCCCAAGGCCGGTGCAAGGATATTGGGCACCCTAGGCAAATCTTTAGCCTTATGTACCATTCTCAAGATTTTGATAATTAAATTCAATCGTCAAAGTAACATAGTAAATGACGTCAGATAAAGACCAGCATGGTCCATACAGTCTGCCCAGCAACTATACAGTAAGAGTAGGTGCACCCGTTGCTCCGTGCAGGCCACCCCTCCCCATGTCTTTGTTTAGGGGTGGACCCACCACTCCATGTAGGACACCCCTATTTGTTGAGAAGTTAGATGGTTTAGTTTGTTTTGTTTCTATCCTGTTGCTATAAAGGGATCCGCAGTGCTTGTCCCATGCTGTTTTGAATTCCGTCACCGTGTTTGCCCCCACCACTTTCATCGGGAGAGCATTCCAAGCATCCACCACCCTTTCAGTGAAAAAATATTTCCTGACATTACCTTTCAATTTTCCACCTTGCAGCTTCATGTTATGCCCTCTAGTTTTGAAGAGGTTTGTTTGTTCATCGTTCCTCTTTAAGTATTTAAAGGTCTGAATCATATCTCCCCTATCCCTCCTCTCATGGTCATCAAAAAACTATCTCTGCCACAATATTCCTATAACCTCTCACGCTATTACTATTAGGGGTTAGGGTGCCATATAAGGCCTTTATATGGCAACTGAGCCACTAGCAGTAGTAACAGAAGCAACTGGGGACATTTCTTTGGACTGAATGTTAGTGGGTTGGGCTGGAAAATAGTGCCAGTTTTGAGGTGCTTTGCATGCTTTGCATCTCATTAGTATTTACACTAATAGATGGTGTAATACAAAATCATGTGTTTATGGTAAAATAGAAGAAAGGCAGGAGAGGGAAGATATGATAGAGACCTCTGTGGCATAAATGTAGAGAAGGAGAGCCTATTTCAAATGAAAGAAGCTCTTCAATGAGGTGTCATAAGATGAAGATGAAAGTAATTTGAAGAAATATTTCTTTACGGAAAGAGTGGCAGATGCATGGAAGTAGTAGAGATGAAGACCTTATCTGACTTAAAAAAAGCATGGGGCAAACACATGGAGACAAATTCAGACTGGGGCCCATCCAGATGTCCAAAATCTGGATGGGTCAGATTTGCAACCGATTCTGCCCCCACGAGAGCTAGACGTCCCCACGGGAGCTGAATCGGACCTTAGATGGGCTGGACAAGTCCCAATTCAGCAGGCTTGGATGTGCAGTGATCATCCCATCTAGCCTTCCCAATGCTCTGGCATGGAGCCTCGGTGCCGTAGCGTCTCGTTGCCATGACACCGGGATGCCATGCGGTAGCTTTGGGAGGACCTAACTGTCGAAATAGCCCTTTCTCCTGCTGCCAAAGCCTTGGAGGTAGATGCCAGGGCTATTCTTGAGTAGCGGGCGCCTCCCACACACTGCTCTGTGGGTTGGGAGGTCCCTGGCCCTATCACCGGCATTGGTCTGACTTATTCCACCTCTGAGGTGGAAAAAGTCAGATGTACATCCCTGAGCCCCCAAACGTACAGGGTCATGATCTGAATCGGCCCTCTATGTCTGGGTTGTGTGGCCTGCCCTCACTCCGCCCAGAGCTTTCCTCTGGCCATCCCCATCCTGCCCCCTTCCAGAACTCTCCGCGCAAAGCTGTTGTACATATGGGAAGCTCCTTGGGCAGAATCAGCACACAGCAGATAGCGGGGGATGTATGTCTGAAGCATCCACAATGAATATGCATGAGATAGATCTGCATGCACTGCTTCCATTGTATGCAGCTCTATTTCATGCATATTCATTGTGGATATCCTGAAAACCTTACTGGTCTGGAGGTCCCAGAGGACTGGGTTGAGAACCACTGATCCATACGTTCAGTAATTTTATTCTTTATGATAGCTTCTACCATTTTCCCAGCACTCATGTCAGGCTCACAGGTCTGTAGTTTCCCAGATGACCTCTAGAACTCTTTTAAGTTGGCCACTGTCCAATCTTCAGGTACTATATACTATTTTAGACATAGTTTCAAAATTACTAATAATAGGCTTGCCGTTTGATTTTTGAGTTCTTTCAGCACCCTGAGATGTATACAATTCAGTATAGATGATTTGCTATTTTTCAGTTTGTCAAATTGTGCTATTACATCTTCCATGTTCACTAAGGTTTCTTTGAATTCCTCCAATTCATCACCTTTAAATATTATTTCTGGCATGGGTATCTCCCTTACATCTTCTTTAATAAAGATTGAAACAAATAATTAATTTATCCTCTCCACTATTGCCTTGCCCTCCCTTAGGACAGTTTTGAAGGAAACAAAATAGTAATTCCTTGTAAAAAAGAGGAAGGCAATAGCAGTGGAGGTATTCTACTGTCTGCCTGGCCTGCATGAACAGATGGGTAAAGAAATGCTAAAAGAAATCAGCAAAGCTAACAAATGTTGTTGTTGTTGTTAAGTGACATCGAGTCGGTGTCAACTCATGGCGACCCTCTGGATAGTTGTCCTAAACTGTGTTCAGTCTTCAGTCAGGCAGCTCATTGTTGATAGAGCGACACCCATAGCTGTTGTTATTGTAACGATCCATCTCAATGCTGGCCTTCCTCTCTTGCGTTAACTTTCTACGTTGCCAAGCATGATGTCTTTCTCTAACGATCTCTCTCTTCACATGATGTGTCCAAAGTATGAAAGTCGAAGTCTTGTGATCTGAGCTTCTAAGGAAAGCTTAGGTTTGATCTCCTCTAAAACTGTCTGGTTTGTTCTTCGGGCAGTCCATGGTATACACACTATTCATCGCCAGCACCATAATTCAAAGGCATCAATTTTCTTTCCACTGTCCAACTTTCGCATTCATATGACGTTATGGAAAATATCATGGCTTGAACAAGTTGAATCTTTGTATGGAGAGAGACATCTCTGCTCTTGAGAATCTTGTCTAGATGCATCATAGCCATTCTGCCAAGAGCAACATTATTTTTATTTATTTATATTCTCTTATATACTGCATCAGTGTGGTTTACAT
Organism: Ichthyophis bannanicus; assembly: GCA_033557465.1. Lineage (NCBI taxonomy): Eukaryota > Metazoa > Chordata > Amphibia > Gymnophiona > Ichthyophiidae > Ichthyophis > Ichthyophis bannanicus. The sequence continues at coordinate 1,029,126,944 of CM066033.1, read as the reverse complement.
TGAATAAACTGAAATTACATTGAACAGGGCATTATAACTTGGAGATAACTATTTTACAGAGAACGTTGGCTAAGGAGGGTTAAGTGGTTTGCCCAAGACCACAAGGAGCACCTGTAGGACTAGAAACCCCAGTCCTTCTGGCCCAAGGTTGCTGTCCTCTAGTGGGATTTGAACCCCCAACCTTCTGGCCTGAAGTACCTTGCCCCAACCACTAGGCCACTCCTCCACTCCAAGCATGATGTCATGTGCCATAGGATTTCTTGACTACTTGTCGTTTCTTTATTGATAGTTGATCCAAGTAGGTTAAGTTGTTAACTATTTCAGTTTCTTCTTCATCAATAATGAACTTACTGATTTTGCCAGTTGCCAGGATCTTTGTCTTCTTTGCATTAAGGTGCAGGCCCATTTTAAGACTATGTTCCTCGATCTTAAGATGCAAATGTTTCAGATCGTCTTCACTTTCAGCCAGTAATTTGGTATCATCACCATAGTGAAGGTTGTTGATGAGTTTTCCACCAGTCTTCACACCTTGGTTGTCTTCATATAGTCATACTTCTCGGATGATTTGTTCTGCATATAAATTAAATAGGGAGGGAGGAAGTATGCAGCCTTGTCATACACTTTTGCTGATTTTAAACCATTCTGTATCTCCTTGTTGTGTTCGAACTGTTGCTTCTTGATCAGTGTAAAGGTTGTGCAAGAGAATGATCAGGTGTTCTGGTATACCCATGCTTCTTAATGTGGCCTATAGTTTCTCATAGTTTACACAGTCCAAAGCCTTGCTGTAGTCAATAAAACACATATAGCTGTCTTCTGGTATTTTGTCTTTTCGAGGATCCATCTCACATCCGCAATGTGTCTCTCGTTCCTCACCCTTTCCTGAACCCTGCTTGCACTTCAGGCAGTTCTTGTTTCAGGTATGGTTGTAGTCTCTGCTGAATAATCTTGAGTAGAATCTTATTACAACCATCAACAAAAGTTACAATACAGTAATAATGGGTGATTTCAATTACCCTGGTATCAACTGGGTCAATGTCACTGCAGGACATGCTAGTGAGATAAAGTTTCTAGATGAAATAAATGATTGCTTCACGGAGCAGCTGGTTCATATATCAATATGAGTGGAAGATATTTTAGCCCTAGTCCTTAGTAGATCACAGGATCTGGTTCACAAGATAATGGTATTGGGCCCCTTGACAATAGTGATCATAACATGACCACTTTTGATTTAATAAATGATGGGAGAACAGCAAGGAAATCTATGGCACTAGCAATGAACTTTAAAGAATGAGACTATCATAAAATAAGGAAAATGGTTAAGAAAAAACTAAAAGGAGCAGCTGCAGAGGTTAAGGGTTTACATTATTGTATAACTCTTGTTAATTTACCCTGTTATCCAAGTTTCCAATCCCTGTTCAAATGTAAATGCATCTCAGTGACCCTGAAATGCATATGTTATGTTTTGATGTAAACCGCACTGATGTCAATAGCGCGGTATAAAAGAAATACTAAATAAATAAATTATGCATTGGCGTTGTTTAAAAACACTATCTTGGAAGCCCAGACCAGATGTATTCCATTCTTTAAGAAAGGTGGAAGGAAGGCCAAACAACTGCTGGCATGGTTTAAAGCTGATGTCAGAGAGGCTGTTGTAGCTAAAAAAAAGCATCTTTCAGAAAATGGAAAAAGGAGGCACATGACAAAAATAGGAAATAACATAAGTACTGGCAAATTAGATGCAAGACATTGATATGGCAAGCAAAGAGATGATTTGAAAAGAAACTTGCTGTGCAAGCAAAAACGCACAATAAAAACGTTTTCAAAAAACTTGTGAGAAAATCAGTTGGACTGTTAGATAATAAAGGGGTAAAAGTGGTGCTAAGGGAGGACAAAGCCATAGCAGAGAGACTGAATGAATTCTTTGCTTCAGCCTTTGCTGAAGAAGATGTAGGGAAGTTACTTATGATTGAAATGGTATTTAAAAGTAATGTATCGGAGAGATTGAAACAAATCTCAATAAACCGCGAAGACATAATACAGCTATGGAATCTGTGTACCTTTTTGGGAACCTGACAGGTATTTGTGACCTGGACTGGACACTGTTGAAACAGGATACTGGGCTTGATGGATCACTGGTCTGATCCAGTATGGCATATCTTATGTTCTTATGTTCTTTAACTCCTCTATCATATAAGACCCAATAAGCTTCTTGCTTGAAATGTATCTGAAAAACGTTTTATGAGTTTTTTGCTATCAGGGCAAGCTTCTTTTCAGATTCTCTCTGCCTGCCTTATCAATACTTTGCATCTAACTTGTCAGTGCTTATGCCATTTCCTGTTTTATTTATTTGGATCCATTTTCTATCTTTTTAAAAGATGCTTTTGGGGCTATAACAGTCTCTCTAACCTCACCTTTAAAATCATGTTGGTAGTCATTTGCCTTTCCTATCACCTTTTTTAAAACATTGGATTCATCTAGTCTAGGCTTCCAAGATGCTATTTTTAAACAGTGTCCAGTCTGATTTAAACTCATAATTTTTCTAACTATTCCTTTTAGTATTTTTATTAATAATTCTCCTCATTTTATCACTCCCTTTAAAAGTTAAATACTAGCACATTAGATTTCCTTGTTCTCCACCCATTTATTAAATTAAATTTGATCACTATTGCCAAGTGGCCACAACATTGTTACCTCTCACACCAGCTCCTCTGTTCCACTTAGGACTGAGTCTAAAATAGCTTCTCCTCATTTTGCTTCTGGAACTAGCTGTTCCATGAAGCAGTCATGTATTTCATCTTCCTAGCATGTGCCATTGACCTAGTGCTGCCAGTTGCATTAGTTTCCCTAATTTCTGTTAGAATGTCATTGTCTGTCTATTTATTCTGCTGCTCCCTTCCTGTTCTAAATTCAAGAAAATCTCTGAAGAAGTCGAAGGACCAAAAAATAAATCAAAAAGATACATCTAAAGATATATCAGCAGTACAGCTTACCAATAAGAACATATATTTTTTGTTGGAGGTGCATATATTTATTTACGTTCTCTTATATACTGTGCTATGCTGCATCAGTGTGGTTTACATTAAACTAACTGAAATTACATTGAACAGGGCATTATAACTTGGAGATAACTATTTTTACAGGGAACATGGGCTATGGAGGGTTAAGTGGCTTGCCCAAGACCACAAGGAACACCTGTGGGACTAGAAACCCCAGTCCTTCTGGCCCAAGGTTGCTGTCCTCTAGTGGGATTTGAACCCCTGACCTTCTGGCCTGAAGTACCTTGCCCCAACCACTAGGCCACTCTGTATATGAAAGAGGGTGGAAAAATTACCACCACCTTGCTGTAACTGCTCCTTTTACTCACAATATTAAAGTGCTTTAAGTATTTAAAGTGAGAAGAACAACACCACTTATCTGAAGAATGCTGGATATATTCACAGCTTTCTGCTCCGGTTCCTGTTCTGACATGGAATTTCTATCCATAAAGATTTTATAGTGCATTTTGTTTCCTGCAAAAATCTTTATCCTGTTTGAATCAATGCCCACTTTAACATATAGAGCCACCCTCCATCAATTTGATCTACCCTATCAATATGATATAATTTGTGTCCTTGTATTACAGTGTCCCATTGGTTATCCTCCTTCTACCTTTATTCAGTGCTATATATTCTAACTCTTCCATCTTATTTTTTTAGATTTCCAGCAGTTGTATTCAGGCATTTCAAAGGATGTTTCTTATTCATATTGTCTAATTGTTGAATCTTATTAAAGTTTTATCTAATGGCTCACTGGGTGGGGCAAGTTGCCTAAGGCTAGGGGTTCGAATCCCTCTGCAGGACAGCAACCTCAGGATGGAAGGACTGGGTTTTCTCGTCCCACAGGTGTTCCTTGTGGTCTTGAGCAAGCTACTAAACCCTCTGTTGCCTTAGGTACAAAACATAGATTTTGAGCCCCTTTGGGGACAAGGGAAATATATACTGTACCTGAATGTATACCACTAAATAATAATAATAATTTGCATCTATGTAAGTGACAGTCCTGTTTTATTCCTAACACATTTAGGTCTGTTTTGGGTATTGCACAGAACTATTCCTTTCCCATCTCTGTGAATATAGGAAATCCTGTGCACGCTTGGTACTAGAAGAAACATAGATTGTTCATTTGACTGTGGACATGAATGATTTGTTTATGTCCCCTTTCCAAGATTAGCTGTTGTGAACAGATTGTCTGGTTTATTTAGACAGTTTTGTATGCCACCTTATCCTTCAATCAAAGTGATTGCAACACAATTGGGGGATACATTTAACATGAGGGGATATGAGACAGATAGACTAATGCTTACAGGGAACATGGGCAATGGAGGGTTAAGTGGTTTGCCCAAGGCCATAAGGAGCACCTGTGGGACTAGAAGCCCTAGCCCTTCTGGCCCAAGGTTGCTGTCCTCTAATAGGATTTGAACCCCTGACCTTCTGGCCTGAGGTAACTTGTCCCAGCCACTAGGCCACTCCTCCACTCCATTCTGGAAGATATAATGTGAGTATTGAGTTATCACATTTTTCAGCAGGTTCCCAGATTGAGGGGCATGGTTACTAAACTACACTAGCTGTTAACGCAAGCTTGAATGCACACTAATGGTCCGCAATAACAATTAGCATGCAGGTTAAGCAGACAGCATGGGGTTAATTCCATGCTATCTGTTTATCACAGGACAGGGAGAGAAGTAGGCGGGGTAGGGGTGGAGTATAGGCCCTTCTGCACATGACAGTTAGCCATCAATGTTGCAGTTAGTGTGGGTACACTTAATACCACCTTAATGAGTGGTGCTAAGTACATCCACATTGCCGCTGGCATGCATTAGGGTCTGAATCAGTGTGGTATCTGCTGGAGCTATGCTATACAAGCACCAACAGGTAGTGCATTACTTTTTCCACAAACTGTGTATTGATAACTACCATAAATGTATTATTTATTTATTTAATGTATTTTCTATACCGCACTCTGTCAAATCAGTGAGGTGTACAGTCAACAAACTTGTGCAGTGCAGGCAGGGCCCACACTGGACTTACAGAGAACAGGGATTTTTACATGGGCTAACAGGATAACTATGTACAGACAGGCTGGCTGTCACAGGTGACAGGGGCAGCTCACAAATTACTTACAGGCTGGTTTAACTATGTACAGATTGACAGGTCAAAGTAGGAATACCTTCTACCTGCTGGGTGTCTTATGCTCTAGAGTGTGGGGCTGTGCTCTTGCGGGGTGGCTGTGCAGGGGATGACAACCTGACTCCTGAGTGTGGCTGGCTGTGAGATATCAGTTTGGTCAGTGAAGTGTTGGAGGAACAGATAGTGCTTCAGCGCCTTCCAAAACTGGGTGAGGTCAGTGATGGCACAGATGGCCAGTGGGAGTGCGTTCCAGCATGTGGGTGCATATAGCACAAAGGCTCTTTTTCTGGTTGACTGTGCACATTTTGTAGTTTCCTTCAGGAGTACCAGGGTGTTGGCGGTGGCTGCTCTCCTAGTTCTGTTGAGGGGGGTGGGCTGGATGAGGTCCGTGAGGGAGATGGAGGAGCACCTGTTGATGGCCTTAAAGGTCATTAGTAAAGCTTTAAAGGAGAGTCTGCAGTGGACCGGTAGCCAATGTAGATGCTTCAGTATTGGGGTTATGTGTTCTCTCCTGGAGGCCCCGTGCAATAATCTGGCGGCTGCATTCATCGCAAGCTGTAGAGGATTCAACGTGCTCTTCGGGAGTCCGTGTAGTATAATGTTGGCATAGTCAAAAGCGGGATTACTAGGGATTGATAGACTGTCCGGAAGTCATCTGGCTCAAGCAGCTGTCGTAGGTAATGGAGCGTCTGTATTTTATGGTAGACCGCTTTAACCATGTTGCTCACCTGGGCTTTCATGTTGAGCTGTTGGTCTAGCGTGACCCTTAGGTACCGTACAGTGGGTTTGCTGAGGAGCTCAGCATCTCGTACCTTCAGAGCGGTGGGTGGAGCGAATGCTGGGTTTCTGGTGATAAAGAGGACCTCTGTTTTCTTGAAGTTTTTCTTGAGCATCTGCATGTGTAGCCAATCCATGATGGCATCGAAGCAGGATGTCAATGGTGAGGAATCTGGATGTTCGGTTGAGATAGACATGTAAAGCAGAACGTCATCAGCATAGACCAGGTAGTTGATATTGAAAGAGCGGATGAGCTCGCAAATGGGCTGCATGTATATGTTGAACAATAGGGCCTAGAGTGAAGATCCCTGTGGGACACCTTTCTCTTACGGGAAAAGTTTGGAAGTGGTGGAGCCGGTACGGACATGCTGCCATCTATCTGTTAAGTACGACTGGCACCAGGTTAGTGCTATCCCGAGGGTGCCCTTTTCCTTGAGGCATGTGAGGAGTATCTCGTGGCTGACGGAGTCAAAGGCCGCAGCAATGTCCATGAAGATCAAAGCAAACCCTTCTCTGAGGTTGTCCAGTTCGATAGTCAACGAGCTGAAAAGAGTGGTCAGTAGGGTCTCCACGCCATGAGACTCCCTGAATCCATGCTGGCACATGTCAAGGGGTGCGCTTGTCTCGATGTGGTGTTGAAGTTGCTGTTGGATGACTTTCTCAATAATTTTTGCCAGGAGCAGGATGCTCGAGATTGGTCTGTAGGAATCTGCCTTAGCTGGGTCTAATTTGTTGTTCTTAAGCAGAGGTCTGATGCCTGTTTGCTTCAGGCTTCAAGGGAAGGTCCCAGTCGAGAATGATAGCTCCATGAGTTTGGCCAGAAAAGAGCTGAGGTCGCCACGCAGAGTTTTTACTCAAAATGCTGGGTAGGGGTCATTCGGAGCTGTGGTAGTGTTTATGGCTGTGATGATGTCTTGAATGCCTTTCTCGGTTGGGGCCAAGAAGGTGGTGATGAAGTCGCAGGTGTCCTTCTTGTCAAGAGTCAGGGTGGGTGGTGGGGTTCCATGGTGTGTCCCCAGCGAGAGAGGGGGTTTTGTGGTCTTGTTTTGGCTTGCAAGTAGTTGGCGTATTCCTGTGGGTCAGGGAGGCTAGGTTGAGTGGGGGTGGATCTTTTGTTAGAGACTTGATTAGTTTAAAAAGCTCGTGTGGTTTATTTAGGGAGTGCTGCAATAACTGCATGGAATTGCTTCATTCTTGCTGAAACTGTTGCACGGTGCCTTTCTAGATGAGTAAGGTATGACTCATGGTTCTCAGTTGTCTATGAGCGACGCCAGTGTCTCTCGAGCTTTCTAAGGTGGAGAAGTGACGTCTGAAGCTCAGGGGAATACCACGGGGCATTCTGTCTTCTTCCAGATGGCTTATTTGTGGGTGGTCGGTGTACAATGGCATCCAGACTTGTGTTCCACATAGAGATCATCTCGTTGAGGTTGTGAGGTGGGGGGATATAGGAGAGGCTGGGCTCTGTTCAGGATCTCTTCCTTGTTGAATGGCCGGAAACGCCTTGATGATACTGTGGGAGCCTTGAGTGAGGTCTGGATGCTACTATGGTTGGGGTGTGTTGGCATCTGGAATCTTATCAGTCTGTGGTCAGACCATAGTACAGAACTGATGGATAGATCAAGGTCGTGCTTTGGGTCCAGGGCTGATTGTGGGGCAAATAACAGATCCAGGATGTTTCCCTTTACATGGGTGGGGGTGTCAATTATCTGTATAAATCCCAGCTTGTTAAGAGCTTCAAGGAAGGCCTTGGCATGGGTATCTTGGCGAGCAGGGAGGTTGAAATCGCCCATCACTCAGTTTGGTGTACGCAGGTTTTTGGGGTTGCAGGCAAGGTTGATTATTGTTGATAGGTCCTCTGGGAAGGAGAGGGAGCTCTGTAGACAACGTTGATGGTGCTGAGCTTGTTGGCTATGGTGATGGCGTTGAGGTGCGTGGTGCTGCTGGTGGAGACCAACTGGAATTGGAGCTCTGTTTTGGTCAGAATGAGTACTCCTCCACCTCTACAATCTGCCCTGTGGCAGGTGTGGATGGCAAAATTGGGGGGGGGGGGGAGACAAGTTGATGAAGCAGGACTGTGTCTGATGTGAACAACCATGTCTCAGTGACTAGTAGGATGTCTAGGTCATGGGCGGCTACTAGGTTGGCAACGGCTGACCATTTTTTCCAGACCGAGTGTGCATTTATAAGGGCACATTTCAGGTTGTGTGGGAGCATATGCTTCTCTTGCTGGGGCGGCTTGGTCTGCTGAAGGGAGATGTAGAGTAGATGTGGGCCTCGCACGCGCCTAGCCCCGGATGCTGGTTGGCGGGGGAAGCTAGACCACCTCCTCCCTGAGCCTTGTAGGACTGGTATGGGATTGTGGGAGGATGTGAGGGTGAGAGCACTGTGAACCAAACCTAAGAGAAGGCAACAACTGGTTAAGGCACTTAGGTAGGGCGTCATTGTGGGTTTTAAATTGAGATACCTGCGACCAGTTCGAGCGGCAGTGTGTAAGGTGGATAGTACACCTGTAGCTTGATGTGAAAGATAGCACTAGAGAAGGTGCTAGTCAGTATAATAGGCAAGCGGTATAGCAAAAATTTTGACAATAATTTGGCAGTATCAGGCAAGCGTTATAGCATAAACTAAACAATAATTTGGTAGTATCAGGCCTAGATCTCTCCCAGAGTTTTATCCAGTCAGACAGCTTGTGGCTTACTGTGATTGCCTCCTGGTCTCTGGGGCTCCCTGGATTGGTCTTTGTGGCTTTAGGCTCTTGGGTTTTTGGTTATCGGCTGGCACTGGGTTCCAGGTGGTGATATGGCATTTAGCGGTGTGCGCTTTGATCTGCTCTTGGTGCTTTCGGTGCCTTGCTCCTGAAGTTCCTGTAGGTCGCTGTTGCAGGGTGCTGTGGTGGGTTGTCATCGGCCTCTCTCTATTCGCCTCTGTGCCACGCCTAAGGGCCACGCCAAAGAGCCCTCTGGTGAGGCCCTCAGGCGTAGGCCCGCCAGGCATGGGCACGCCCGCACGGGGTTTTCTTTTAAATCCTCTCCCACTGCCCTGATTGGGCAGGAGCTTCTGAGCAAAATCCTAGTACACTTTCATAAACATTTCCTTTAGTCATTTCAAACAGACATAGACAAGGCATGGACATGGAAAGACAGTATGTTGACAAAGATATCGGGAAATACTTGTTCAGTAAAGGATTCCTTTAATACAGTGCTTTGCCCAGTTGAGTGAAATCATGTTAAATGCCACAGAAACAGTAACCACCCTTTTGTCTCTGCTTATTGATTCACAGTCCTCTATCTTCACAACTATTGCAAGGGAATACATTGGTTTTTCAAACCTACTTTACTGCAATGACGAATAATGTCACCACATTCTTGCAATGTGTTGTTGTCCAAACACTATTTTCCAATATTTATTCCATTAGTATTAGTTTCAGTATTTCCCTCTATTATCTGGAAGTTGATATCTGATATATTGTTCTGTTTATGCCACTACTATTTTGTTAGTTTAAATAATTTCCTACTACTTCACATCAGATCGTTTTATCTATTTTATGTATTTTAGAGTACAATTATAATCTTCAACACTAATTCTTCCTACTGCACTCTACCAATGAGGATATTTTATAAGTTACCATAGATCAAACCACACCATCCTTCGGTACGTAAAGATAAGGACAACAATCTTCGACTATGGCAGTGCCTTACTACCACCCCAAATTTCTCTTCAACAACCTACTCTACCCACAGAAATTAATATCTTTACACTTATACCCCCTATACCTATGGTTACCAACTATCATCTCAACATATCGCATGCTTCACTATCCCTTGCTGAACATACACACTAAAGCCAGAAACAATGACAATAACATTAAACAGCATAATCATTTAAATCCAGAGGCATACCCTAAGATGCCCTATAACTTAAACACCACTTCCATAGAACTTATGAACACCAGATCTGTAAGAAACAAGATCAATATCATCAGAGACCACATTGAAGATCAACATCCTGACATCTTATGCATTACTGAATCCTGGCTCAACCCCACTGACCACGTTCTCCTCAACCAACTGGTCCCCCCCTCATACTCCGCCTTTAACAACCCTCGCACTCACAAAAGAGGAGGTGGAGTGTTAATCATTGCAAAAGACTCACTCAAGCTTCAACCTATTACTGCTAACAGCTCTGACCATTGCAGCTCTATTGTAGTTGGAAATAAGCATTTAACCATTTGCCTAATTTACAGAGCCCCCCACACTCCAGCGGAAGAACTAACCTCCATTCTTGAAACCGTATGTGCAGTCAACATGAACCACAAACCGCTAATCCTACTAGGTGACTTTAACCTAAGCTCTGCCTCAAATAATGACAAGGTAACCTTCCTACAAGCAATGGACTCTTTACAATACACCCAGCTTATAAGCACTCCCACGCATAGATACGGATCCACGCCTGATCACATTTTCGCACCAAAACACATCATGGACAGGGGCTTCATCTCGTCTCCTGTAATCACTCCGGTTCCTTGGTCTGACCACCACAGAATCAAAATAGAATTCTTAAACAAAATAGATAAGCTTAAAAATACACAATCTTCTTTATTTAGGATAAGAAGATTCAAAGCTTTCAAAAAAGAACAGTTCCTAAAAGAAACACTACCTTACCTTAATTTAAACGAACTCGATCTCAACAAGCAAGTTAACAATTGGTACAATACCATCAACACAGCAGCAAAAACTAACCTAGTCTTTAATCCGAATAATAAACGACATCACGCGCCATGGTACTCCAATAGCATACGCCACGCTAAAAGAGAATTAAGAAAACTAGAACGCCATTGGAGACGTTCCAAATCGCCCACCTCACAGAACTCTTATTCGACACAGCAAATTAAATACAACAATCTTATCAACGAAGCAAAACGAGAATATCACACTAACACAATCATGAGATCTTTCAACAAACCCAGAGAACTATTCGAAATAGTAAAAAAACTTACCAATGAACCCAGCCCTGACATAGACATACAAGTCAACCCTCAAATATATGCAAATTTTCTTCAGGAGAAAATAGGCCTTACACCGCCTCTAAAACTCACAGGAACCATTATTCTCACCATACCCGTCATAAGTTGGGACAGGTTCCACACCCCTTCAACCAAGCAAATTTCAGACATCATCTCTTCTCTCAACACAAGTACCGCACCTACCGATCCTTGCCCAGTTCCATGGATCAAAGCTACCAAGCAAAACTTCCTCAATTTCTTACACAACCTTGTTTCCAACTCCCTAACTCAAGGAATAATGCCAGAACAACTAAAATTAGCCACAATAAGGCCTATCCCCAAGAAAACTAACTTAGAGAAGAGCAATCCAGCAGCATACAGGCCAATCTCCAGCATACCTCTCCTAGCTAAGATCATCGAAAAAGCAGTCCAACTACAGCTCCAGGACCACATTGACGTACATGCCCCGCTTGACGTTCATCAGCATGGCTTCCGCCCTAACCATGGAGTTGAAACCTTACTGCTCTATCTGTTCAATGACATCATCCACTCCTTAGACAATTACAATCAAGGAACATTATTGATTTTTATAGACATATCAGCGGCCTTCGACACAGTGGACCACAGTATCCTACTAACTAGACTCCAGAGTATTGGCATTAACGGCACTGTCCTAAGATGGTTTAAATCTTACCTAACTGATAGACAGTTTAAGGTAAAAATTAATAACACCACCTCTCTACCCACTAAGATTAAACAAGGTGTTCCCCAAGGTTCTGCGCTTTCATCTCTTCTTTTTAACATATTTATCCAGCCAATCTGCAACATCATGATTGCCCATCAAATAGATTATACTATTTATGCTGATGACATAATGATTTACACGACAGTCAAGCTTAACAGCCCCGATTATAACAAGATTATGAACTGCCTCGACAACATGTCTGCCTGGCTCACGCTCAACAACCTGGCCATGAACCATAACAAGACAGAGGCTCTCATCATTACTCGAAACACTGACTTCAGCCCCCCGCCTTTTATTAAATTTAAAAATACAACAATACCTTTAAAGGACGAAGTAAGATACCTCGGAGTAACCCTTGACAATCGACTCAACCTTCAATCTCACATCAGAAAAACTGTTAGAAGCGCTTACTATAGAATGAAAATAATTAGACGCCTGAAGCCTCTTCTCTCCCAAGAACATTTCCGCTCAGTCTGTCAGGCTCTAATAACTCCAATTCTTGACTTCTGCAACCCTATTTACAACGGAATCCCGAAACACTCACTAAAGCCACTTCAGATGGCTCAGAACACAGCTGCCAGAATAATCGCCGGCTCTTCAACTCAAGCCCACATCACCCCAATCCTTAAAGAACTCCACTGGCTCCCAATAAGCCTCCGTATTAAATACAAGTTGGTCATCAATATATTCAAAATCAAACATAAGACTTCAGCAATCAGTCTCCAAGCCCTCTTATTCTCTAACACCAGCAAAAGACCTAGAAGGAAAGCCACAACTGACACCCTCAGCACCCCAAGTAGCTACTCTAAAGTCTGTAAATTCACCTCACAAAGAGCTCTTTCCTTATCGGCCCCTCTAATATGGAACTCTCTCCCCCCCGACCTACGATCAATTGAGGAACTGAAGGAATTCCGAAAACAACTAACATTTGTTCTTTTCATTGAGCACTATGGCTATGACACCTAACTAACTCATATTAATTGTAATCTCTCAATATTGTGTTTTTTGTAATTGTTCACCATGTTATGTTTCCCTTCTTTCACTTCCCTTGCCTATGTTTAGCCTTTGTATGTCTTTGTAACCGCTTTGATTTAAGGAAAAGGCGGTATAAAAAACCTGTTAAATAAATAAATAAATAAATAAATAAAATTATCTTTCATGCTATCCACCAAGGACAATAAGAACATAAGAAATGCCATAATGGGTCAGACCAAGGTCCAATAAGCCCAATATCCTGTTTACAACAGTGGCACATCCAAGTCACAAGTACTTGGCTGGTTCCCAAAAAGGTACACAGTAACATAGTATATGACAGCAGATAAAGACCAACATGGCCCATCTAGTCTGCCCAGCAAAGTGGCAAGAGTGCCTGTCCAGGTTTCTTTTCCCCACCTCCTACACCCAGACTACTCTGTATCAATCACCTGGAGCTTTGAGCTATATTTTACTCTCTTCTCCATTCTACCTATGTGCAAGATTCAAATATTTCCACCACTGATAACTCAGAATAAGGACTGCCTTCTTCATCCCAGTCTCAAATTGCTAACCCTCACAGCATGAAAATTGAGCAACATTTAGTTTACACCCTAGGGCTCCCGATGCTTATTCAAGATATATTGCAAGAAAACTATCTATGAAATGTATCTATGATTATGTATGTTGATCTGTAAGCCATATTGCACAGCTTATGGGATATGACAGTATATAAATTTTGATCCGACATTCAGCGGCAACGGCTAGAGCTTTATAAAGTGCATAGCCATCACTGCTGAATACTAACCTCAAATATTCAATGCCAGGGCCATTTTCAGCCACCAGCATTGAATATCTGGGTTTCCGCACAGCCCAGAAGCTAACTGGGCAGTGGCAATATTGAGCCGCTGCCTGGTTAGCTCTCGTGGGTAAAGTTAGGCCAACCTTTGCCACACCTAACTTTACCCATGGGTCACTAACTGGGCAGCAGCTCAATATTGCTGCTGCCTGATTAGTGATGGGTGCTGCCTCCACTCCACCACGGAACACCCATGATATGCCCCGACACTAACCACAGAGCATTGGGGTGTGTAGCGGCGGCACCTTCAGATATCCAGCGGCACTAACTGTGGTCTGTAAATCATGTAAATGCTTTTGAATATCAGACCCTTCCTTAAATGAAATGGGTTTTCCATTAGTACTTCATGAATTCCATTCACTATTTTCCAGCACCATTTTTATTTATTTATTTAAAGCTTTTCTATACCGCGCTCTTTAAAATCAGTGCGGTTTACAAGTAACATTTCTTTGTACAAAGCAGGATGGACCTGCTTTGAACTTACATTGAACAGGTATAACAACTTGGATTTAGAACTGGGGTAACTATATACAAGCCAAGCAACGTGTCACTGAGCTGTTGTAGCGACATGGCATGCTCAATAACTATGTACAGAATTGTCAGATATTTACAATTTAGATAGTTGGGCTGCTGAATGCGGTTGCCTCAACCTGCCTAGGGTGTGCCGGTGGTGATGTCAAGGTGGGTGGGGGTATGGTGGGTGGAATTGTATCGTTGGGATGTGAGTAATGTAGAAGAAAAAGATGGTGCTTTAATGCCTTCCTGAATTGGGTGAGGTCAGTGATCGCTTGGATAGTGGTTGGGCAGTCATTCTAAGACAGTATGTGCATAGAAGACAAAGGCTCTGTTCTTTGTTGCCTGAGAGCATTTTGTTATTTCATTGGGGATTACTAGTGTTTGGTAGCGAAAGTCCTTCTGGATCTGTTTGGAGGAGTAGGGTGGAGAAGGTCCATTAGGGAGGTGGAGGATATTTTGTTGATGCTTTGAAGATCAGCAGTACTACTTTTTAGGGGAGCCGGCAGTTAATCGGCAGCCAGTGTAGGTCTTTTAAGATTGGGGTTATGTGCTCTCTTCTGGAGGCCCCATATATGAAGCGGGCAGCAGCGTTCATTGCCAGCTGTAGTGGGTTCAGTGGGTTCTTGGGAAGTCCGTGCAGGATAGCGTTTGCATAGTCGAAGTGGGGGGTTACAAGTGCTTGGAAAATTGTTCGAAAGTCCTCTGGCTGCAGCAAGGGTCGGAGGTGCTGAATTGTCCACATCTTGTGCTAGATTGCCTTGATGGTATTGTTTATGTGCACTTTCATGTTGAGGTGCCAGTCTAGCATGATGTCCAGGTAGCGGATGGTGGGTCTGCTTGGGAGCTCAGCGTCTCTCACCTTTATTGATGTGGGAGGGGAAAAGGCTTTATTTCTTGTGAAGAATAGTACATCTGTCTTGTTGCAGTTGATCCTGAGATTCTGTGAGTGGAGCCAGTCAGTGACAGCATCAAAGCATCTAACTAATGTCGAGAAGTCCGGATGGTCGATGGTGAATGGGGTAAACAGCAGTACATCATCCTCATATATCAGGCAGGAGATATTGAAGGAGTGGATGATTTCACATATGGGCTGCATATATATATTGAACAAGAGGGCAGAGAGTGAGGAACCTTAGGGAACCTCTTGTCTTTGTTGGAAGGGCTTGGAGGTCTTGAAACCCATTTGTACCTGCTGCCATCTGTCTGTCAGGTATGACTTGTACCAGCTCCATGCTGAGCTCCAGGAACTGCTCATGGTTGATGGAGTTGAACACAGAGGCGATGTCCAAGAAGATAAGAACGTACCCTCTTCTGATGTTGTCAATCCCTGTGATTAAGGTATTGATTAGCGTGGTGAATAGCATCTCAATGCCATGAGATTCTCTGAAGCCATGCTGGCATGGGTCTAGAGGGGCGGTGGTCTCGATATGGTGCTGGATTTGACGTTGGACAACCTTCTTGATTATCTTGGCTAGCAGGGGGATGCTTGAGATTGGTTAATAGGCTTCCACCTTCTGGGGGTTCAGTTTGTTGTTTTTAGAAGGGGCCGGATGGACATCTGTTTGAGGCTTGATGGGAAGGTGCCTGTTGAGAAGGACAGGTCCATGATCTTGGCTAGGATTGGGCTGAATTCCGTGCGCAGTGATCTTATCCAGAATGCTGGGCAGGGGTCGGTTGGAGCAGTGGTTGTTTTGATGGCCACGATGATGTCCTCAATGCATCTCTCAAATGGTGGTGTGAGTGAGGTGAGCGGCATTAGTTGGTGCAGGTTGTGACTAGATGTGGGTGTCGTGGCTGCGTTGGCATTGTTGGTTTTGGCTTGTAAGTAGTCTGCGAATTCCTGAGGGTGTAGTTGACTTGGTTGGGGAGGCGAAGGTTCTTTGGTCAGGGACTTCACTATGTTGAAGAGGTCCCAAGGTTTGTTTAGAGAGCGTTGCAGGAGTTCAGAGTGGTGTTCTTTCATTTTCTCTGAGGTTGCTTCTTGGTGTACTTTTAAGTGGGATGTGTGGGCTGACTGGTCGTCTGGCGACCGGGAGCATCGCCATCTTCTTTCTAGCTTCCTGAGGAGGAGCAGTGAGGTCTGTAGTTCTGCGGAGAACCAGCGAGCTGATTTCCTTCTTTTTGGTGGCTTGTCTGAGGCAGGAGGCTTGTCTGAGAAACATAGACGTGCGAAGGAGCTCAGGCTATTGTTCCATGTGGCTATCATTTCGTCCAGGCTAGGCGATGTCAGTTTGAGATTTGGAAGGACTCCATTGAAGATCTCCTCTTTGTCAAAGAGCCTGAATCGTCTTGTGGGTGCCGGTGAGGCATCAGTTGGACTGCTGGGCAAGTTGTGATCTTGATGTATGGGCATATGAAATTTAATTAGACTGTGATCGGACCATGGGACAGGGGTGATGGCTAGGTTGAAGTTGTAGTTCGGATTTATGTCTGGCTGTGGGATGAAGACAAGTTCCAGCTTATTTCCTTTCAGGTGGGTGGGTGCATTGACTATCTGTTCATAGCCCAGTTTGTTTAGTGCTTCAAGGAAGGCTTTGCATTGCTTATACCATTTCTATCACCTATGACTCCAAGCACCCATCAAAGTACATTTCAGCACTCTCTCAGCCTATCATGCCCATGCTTCTTTATGTCAAATCACAATTACAAAAGCCTCCTGTACCCAGAGATATCAACATCATTCGTACATCTCTTCTGAAACCACTGTTTGAGTCCATGGAATCTGCTTCACTTGAGCATGTTACCTGAATGTGTTCTTTCTAGTAGTGATTACCTCAGCTAGAAGATAATGGGTGTTATTTTAGAAGCTTTTTTAGCAAGTTATGTGTATCAGGCGTATACACTTGTAAATTGGATCAATGCATATGAGGTCTGTTCAAAAAGAAACCAAATATATTAAAGAGGCTGCCAGCAAGCCAACATAGCAGACTCGCAATCATGGTGATATGTGGTGATGACTTTGAGCTTTAGCCTCCCACTTGCTTGATCACATCACATGAATTAGTTATAAAGTAGAGTGAACTCGCCTCATTTGCCTTTTGCTATTTTTCGCAAGTTGAAATATGAAGGATCTTGAAGAGCAACACCTTCACGTGAATTTCTGTGTGAAACTGACTTTTACCAAGAGTTTTCAGATGTTGCATAAAATTTATGGAGAGGATTGTTTAAGCCATAAACAATGTTATGAATGATATTGGTTTTAAATTGGGTAGAACATCCACTGAAGATAATGCCAAAACTGGATGGCCTTCCACGTCAATGGGCGATGAAAACGTTAAGGACGTGCATGCTTTGATTCTAGGAAATCATCGCCTATCTTTCCATGAAATTGTTGAAGAAATAGGCATCAGTAAAAGTTCGTGTCACATAATTGTGACTGAAAAACTTCAGATGCATTGTGTTACTGCAAAATTTATCCCACGTCACTGGACAGATGAGCAAAGAGCGAACCTTGTCACAATCACTCATCACTCCTTATCTGTGAATTTTTGACGAAGCACGAGATGTCTCTAGTCCCGCAGCCTCCCTACTCTCCAGATTTGGATCCTGTGGACTTATTTTTGTTCCTGAAGTTGAAATCCACTCTGTAAGGTTGTCTGTTATAGCATGTTTCAGAAATAGCAAAAGGCGCATGGGATGAGTTCATTCTACTGCATGTAGTCCATAACTAATTCACATGGCATGATGGAGCAAGTGGGAGGCTAAAGCTCAAAGTCACCACTACACACCACCATTATCACGAGTCTGCTGCATTGGCTCACTGGCACCCTCTTTAGCAAGTTTTGTTTCTTTTTGGACAGACCTCGTAAATGACCATTTTAGAACTGGTCCAATTTACACATGGATGTACTTAGTGCGTGAAAGTTTTGAGATGGTGTGGTGTGGATGTGGCCTGAGCAGTATAGGAATCTACACACCTATTCTCCATTTCACATAGAGAATGCCATGTAAATTCTCCATGTCTGAATTTACAGCTACTCCCTGGCCCATATAGCTTTTTAAAAAGTATATATTTCAGCCAGCCATTTAGAGAAAGGATTAAGGGTATTGTCCTCCTTATTCACCCCTAGTTTATTATGGTATCCTTTGTAGTTAATTAGCAGCATCTACACATCCAAGTTTTTGAAATGATTCACGAGCACATGTGAGTGCTGACATCTGCTTGTGCAAGTTATGACATGACGACCCAAGTGTAAGTTGCTGGGATTTCTCCAATGATTTTTCCCACATTTAAATTTGCAAAAATGACTCCATATGCATTCCTGCACTTCCTCGTATGTATTTTACCAAGAGCTCTACATTTAGCAGAGCTGTTCCTAAGTTATCATTGGAAATGGGTATGTCCCTACCACAAAATCTCAATTCCGATCTCCATGTATTGTATAAAATGTGTCTCGACATAAACCGCAAGGTATCATAAGGAAAGGAATGGAAAATAAAAAAAAAGATATTATAATGCCTCTATACCGTTCCATTGTGAGACCGCACCTTGAATATTGTGTGCAATTCTGGTCGCCGTATCTTAAAAAGGATATAGCGTTATTAGAAAAGGTACAAAATGGCAAAGGGGATGGAAGGATACCCCTATGAAGAAAGGCTAAAAAGGTTAGGGCTCTTTAACCTGGAAAAGAGACGGCTGAGGGGAGATATGATAGAAGTCTATAAATTAATGAACGGAGTGGAACGGGTAAACGTAGATCGACTGTTTACGTTATCAGAATATAGAAAGACTAGGGGACATGCAATGAAGCTACAGGGTAAACTATTTAAGACTAATAAAAGAAAATATTTTTTCACTCAACGTGTAATCAAACTCTGGAATTTGTTACCGGAGGATGTAGTAAAGGCTGTTAGTGTAGCTGGGTTTAAAAAAGGTTTGGACAAGTTCCTGGAGGAAAGGTCCATAAACCATTATTAAGAAGGGACCCAGGATATCAATGCTTGAACTAGTACAAGCATTGCAGAACCTTTGTCTTTTGGGGAAACTGCTAGGTACGTATGACCTAGATTGGCCACTGTTGGAAACAGGATACTGGGCTTGATGGACTTTAGTCTGACCCAGTATGGCATATCTTATGTTCTTATGTTCTTAGTTTCCTATGAACAATAAAATGAGTCCTATCACACCAAAGTAGTTCTTTGCACTCATTCCACGTTCTCACCAAAGGTAGTAATGCTTTTCCATGTTGACAAGGAAATAGTGCTTCCTATCTTTTGTCCAAAACTACCTAAGAATGTATGCAGGAAGTCTGTTCATACTTTGGACTGCAAACAGACCCTCATTTACTACCTCACAAGAACTGAATCCATCAGAAAATCTATGGAATTTCATCGGGCTAGGATGAGCTATAGCCATTTTTAGCAAAGGAAGCAAAATGCCTTCAATACAAGATACATTAGCTACTTTGGTTAATACTAATAGAACACATGAAGAATTAGATAAATGCAGGGGTTGTTACTGCCTCACAGCCAATTTGTGGAACATGCAGCAGGCTTTGAATATCTGGCAGACACTAGTTGGGCTGTAGAGGAGTTCCCTTCAGATCGATCAAGGCAATGGAAGTGGCTCTTGAAATCACAAAGTAATGGGATAGGAAGCAGGGTACTATTGTGGATCAGGAACTGGTTAAAAGATAGAAAGCAGAGAGTAGGGCTAAATAGCCAATTTTCTCAATTCTCCAAGAGGATTGTGGAAAATTGCAAGAGGATCTTGATAAATTGGAAGGCTGGGCATCCAAATGGCAGATGAAATTTAATGTGGACAAGTGCAAAGTTATGCACCTAGGAAAGAACAACCCAAACTATGGTTACATAATGCAAGGTTCCACATTGGGAACCACCACCCAGGAAAAAGATTTAGGCATCATCGTGGATAACTTGTTAAAACCCTCCGCCCAGTGTGCAGAAGCAGCCAAGAGAGCAAACAGAATGCTAGGTACCATAGGAAAGGAATGGAAAATAAAAATAAAGATAAAGGATATTATAATGCCTCTGTATCATTCCATGGTGCGACCACATCTTGAATATTGTGTGCAATTCTGGTCGTCGTATCTTAAAAAGGATATAGCGTTATTAGAAAAGGTACAGAGAAGAGCCACCAAAATAGTAAAGGGGATGGAAGGATACTCCTATGAAGAGAGGCTAAAAAGGTTAGGGCTCTTCAACCTGGAAAAGAAACATCTGAGGGAAGATATGATAGAGGTCTATAAATTAATGAAGGGAGTGGAACGGGTAAATGTAGATTGATTGTTTACATCATCAGAATATAGAAAGACTAGGGGACATGCAATGAAGCTAAAGGGTAACCTATTTAAGACTAATAAGAGAAAATATTTTTTCACTCAACGTGTAATCAAACTCTGGAATTTGTTACCGAAGGATGTAGTAAAAGCTGTTAGTGTAGCTGGGTTTAAAAAAGGTTTAGACAAGTTTTATTTTATATTCTCTTATATACCATACTATTCTGCATCAGTGTGGTTTACATTGAACAGGGCATTATAACTTGGAGATAACTATCTTACAGGGAACATGGGCTATGGAGGGCTAAGCGGCTTGCCCAAGACCACAAGGAACACATATGGGACTAGAAACCCCAGTCCTTCTGGCCCAAGGTTGCTGCTCTCTAGTGGGATTTGAACCCCTGACCTTCTGGCCTGAAGTACCTTGCCCCAACCACTAGGCCACTCCTCTACTCCTGTTTTTGGAGGAAAGGTCCATAACCATTATTAAAAGGGACCCGGGATATCACTGCTTGACCCAATACATGCATTGAGGAACCTGTGTGTTTTGGGGAGACTGCTAGATACTTATGGCCTAGATTGGCCACTGTTGGAAACAGGATACTGGGCTTGATGGACCTTGGTCTGCCCCAGTATGGCATATCTTATGTTCTTATGTAAAGGAGAATAGTGGAGTAATCCAGGGATCTGTGCTGGTCCCACCACTTTTTGACATACACTGTTCATAAATGACCTGGAAATGGGAAGAAAGAGTGAGGTGATCAAATTTGCGGATGACGCAAAATTATTCAAAGCTGTTAAAACACAAGAGGATTATGATAAATGGAACACTGGACATCCAAATAGCAGATGGAATTTAATGTGGATAAGCGCAATGGTATGCACTTTGGGAAGAATAACCCAAACTATAGTTACACAATGCAAGGTTCCACATTAGGAACCACCACCCAGAAAAAGGATTTAGGTGTCATCATGGATAATACGCTGAAACCCTCTGCCCTGTGTGCAGTGGTGACCAAGAAAGCAAATAGAATGATAGGAATCACAAGGAAGGAATGAAGAATAAAATAAAAGATATCATAATGCCTCTGTAATGTTCCATGATGTGACTGCACCTTGAATATTGTGTGCAATTGTGGTAGCTATATTCTAAAAAAGATATAGTAGAATTAGAAAAGGTACAGAGAAGAGCCACCAAAATGGTAAAGTGGATGGAAGGATACTCCTATAAGGAAAGCCTTAAAAGGTTAGGGCTCTTTAACATGGAAAACAGATGGCTGAGGGGAGATATGATAGAGGTCTATAAAATGATGAATGAAGTGGTATGGGTAAAGATAAAGTGGTTGTTTATGCCTTCAAAAAGGCTAGGGGTTATGCAATGAAACTACAATGTAGCCCATTTAAGACTAATAGGAAAAAATATTTTTTTCACTCAATGAATAATCAAACTCTGGAATTCATTACCAGAGGATGTAATAAAAGCTATCAATGTAACTGCGTTTAAAAAAAGTTTGGACAAGTTTCTGGAGAGAACCATAATGAAAGTGGACTGGAGATATCCATTGATTTTATCCCAGGATGAGCAACCTGACTTGGATTAGCCACTGTTGGAAACAGGATACTGGGCTTTATGGACCTTGGTCTGACCCATTATGGCATATCTGATGTTCTTATGTTAAAGAGGTAAAAAATGAAGATATCTGCTCTAGTGACACAATCTGAACTGTTGCCCTCACACCATCATGCTCACACCATTTTCTGACACTAAAGGATATGTTTTTAGTAAGGTGCATTAGCCATTTTGCAGTCATTTTTGGCTGCAAAAAGCTGGTGTTAACTGCAAAAGACTTGTGGTATCTGCAGGGAGCTTGCCCGTTATTTTCCCTTTAAATTCCGCAGAGAAAATGCAGGAATCGCAGGGTGGCTGCTTTGCAGATGCAGCTAGTGCATTGAGGTGGCGTTAGATGCATTCATGAAGTCTGCAAACTTTGGCAATTACCATGCATTGTTAACGTCTGCGGCAATTGTGCCTTGCGAGCATGCCTGCTCTCTGCCCTAATGCCACCCAAGCCTGCACCTATTGTGAAAAATGCAGCCGTCATGGAAAAGCACCGCAAGGTCTGCGTTTTTCATGCATTAACTGCTGCTGCCAGGTGCTATTTCCGCGTTAGCAGCTAATGCCCTTTAGTAAACCTTTCCTCAAATAACAGCTTTGTGAGACTTAGACAGCAATGCTATGTTTTTTTCTGAAATTAGTTGTTGAAATATGACATGTACTGTGCCTTGAAAAATCCTCATTTATTGGGGCACACTAACCTTTGGACAACAGAATATAATTCTCTTGGGTAGAATGAAGCCTTATCGATTCTTTTGGTGTAAAGAGATTTCTTGGCATTATTTACAGTCCCTATAGCATCCCATCGTGGCATGATAATTATCCCTCAAATCATCTGACTTATGTTTGTGCCAGCACCTGCTTTCCTCATTTTCTCACAATTCTGCGGAGCAATATTTGCTCTCTTTAATATGCACATCTTCAAAGGTGATACCTCCAGTTGCAATACAGTCACTTTTATGAATCTAGGGGGGCACGTTTACTAAAGGGCGTTAGGATTTTGCAGCTAACACTAGGCATTGCTACAAATAGTGCCACATTAATGGCAAAAGTCATGCATTATCTGCTGGGGATGAGTATCCTTCACTATGATCGAATAGGGTGGATCCATTGATGTTAACAGAACTGACTGAGGCCTGGCAGTTAAACACCTCATGATATATTAAACTGGGAGATTTTAATTTTGCATTCTCTCCATCTGAGGCTGTTTTTGTCTGAGTTTTTGATGTTGATGAGTATTGGGATGACAGAACTCCTGTGCATTTATGACATGGAGGCAGGGTCACTGCTACCATTAGGTGAATAGCCTAGAGCACCAGCCCTCCAGGGACAGCTATTGCCATGCAAGGGGCACAAACAGCCCCACAGCACTTACCTTCAGTGCCATGGGGCCGTTGACTTCTGCCCCTCTGAGGCCCAATGCCGATGTCCTGCTGCAAGATGGCATCAGGATGTCAGAGAGGGGGCAGAAGCAAACAGCTCCATGGTGCCGAAGACTAAAGGTAAGTGCCACGTGGCTGTATGTGCCCATTGCCGCTGTTGCACATCCCAGAGAGGAGCAGCAGAGATGGGAATGGGTGCGGGAGGAGGACGAGGTGCAAGGGATGAAGTTCGTCAAGGGCATGGGCCCTGCATGGAGATATTTAATTGTCTCTATCATATCTCCCCTCTCCTGCCTTTTTTCCAAAACATACATACTGAGATCTTTAAGTTGGTCTCCATTGGCCTCATGATAAAGACCACAGATCATTTTGGTAGCCACTTTCTGCATCAGCTCCATCCTGTTTATATCCTTTTGAAGGTGCGGTCTCCAGAAATGCACACAATAATCCAAATGAGGTCTCACCAGAGACTTATACTGAGACACTATCACCTCCTTCTTCCTGCTGGCCATTCCTCTCCCTATACATCCATGTATCCTCCTGGCTTTCACCGTTGCCTTTTCTAACTGTTTAGCCACCATAAGCTTATCAGAAACAATCACCCCCAGGTCCGGCTCTTCTTTCATTGACTGAAGTACTTCAGCCCCTGCACTGTACCACTTCCTTGGAGTTTGGAAGCCCAAATGTATGACCCTATATTTTTTAGGATTAAATCTCAGCTGCCAAATCGTCGACCATTCCTCAAGCTTCGCTAGATCCCTCCTCATGTTATCTACACCTTCTTGATTGTCTACCCTGTTGCATATTTTGGTTCATCCACCCTTCCTCAATATCACTTACAAAAATGTTAAAAAGGACAGACTTCTGTGGCACACCACTGGTAATGTCCTTCTTCTCAGAGTGAGCTCTGTGTACCTGTACACTTTGTCATCTCTCACTGAATCAGTTTCTAATCCAGTTGGTCACTTTAGGGTGCTCAATTTATTTATATAAATCCCTATATAAATTGAGGCACAGGTCCTCTAGCTGAATTTCTCCTGTGAGTCTTAGGGGGTTCTCTAATTATAGGAGTAGGGAAGGTGAAGGAGAGAGGGTTGATGGAGGTGGAGGTCTCTTTCCTTTAATATCTGTGACCAGAGGAGTATCAGAGTGGCAAGGGCACATGCATTTCTTTATGGGTACTGTAGAGCACAGAAGATTGGAGTGGAGGAGTAGCCTAGTGGTTAGCACACTGACTTAAGAACACAGAAACCAGGGTTCAGTTCCCACTAGCACTTCTTGTGGTCTTGGGCAAGTCACTTAACCCTCCATTGCCTCATAAAAATCCAAGCTGTCAATGTCCCTGTTTAATGTACATTAGCAAGTTTAAGTTTCAATGTAAACCACTTTGATTGAAATGATGAAGTAGTGTACAAAACTTGTTAAGTAAACAAGAAGTACATTTTTTCAAAATCAAAAAAACTATTGGCAGAGGGGGACATCAGGGAAATTGGGGGATATTTTTGTTTTGAGTGAGGGCTCTGGCAAAATTATTTAGGAAGATTTAAATAAGAACATAAGAAATGCCATACTGCGTCAAACTAAGGTCCATCAAGCCCAGTATCCTGTTTCCAACAGTGGCTAATCCAGGGCATAAGTACCTGGCAGGTTCCCAAAAGGCACAGAGATCTACTATTGTAGTGTCTAAATTTGTCCAGTCAAATTTATGGCCGTTTTACTAAGGTGTGCTTACCACTTCTTGCATGGTAACTGTTAGAGTGGGCCCATGTTAACAGCTATCATGCACGACGGGGTAGGGACTGGATAGTGGGTATGCACGCCGAATTGCAGTTAGTTTGCAGTACTTATCTCACATTGTCAAGTTTGCAGTTAACGCAGGTGCATTTAACACTGTACCCAGAGGAGATAGTAAGTGTACCCGCGGTAACTACAGATTAATTTAATGCATGGTAAGGAACATTTCTGTAAATGTGAGGGACGTGCTAGCTATACCCCTGACAGCATGTGGCCTTTACATTACCACGCACCGGCTTTTGCACCTAACACAAAAACTTATTGCACTTTAATAAAAAGGCACCTTAGCCAGTTACTGACTACTGTGTTAACCCACTATGTATCTGACCCCGTCCCTGACATACCTCCTATCCATCCCCCTTTCTGATTGGCTTAATCTGTGCACAGACTGATTTTGTGTGCACAGATTCAGCTGGTCGGTATTGGAAGATTTGAAATTGGACAGGTTTAACAAGCTACCATTGAAAGTTAGCTGCTTACATCTTTTGAATATTGGCCTGATAGTAGATAAACAAAGAACCTCTGGACATATGCAGTTCTTACAATCTATGCTGCAGCTATCCTTTTGTGTCTTAGAGTTGATTTCTACAGATCCCCTGTGAATGCCATCTTTTTTATTCAGAATTCTGTAATGTTCATGGATATGATAATGTTGCTTCCCCCAGCATGAAGAGCTCTCTCGGAAACTGCAGCTTTCCACTAAAGAAGCTGCCATTTTTATGAAGATACCACATGGTTGCCCATCTGTTCCAACCAACGTGCTAATTAGGATCCTATCAAACCAGCACAGAAGAGCAGGAATTTTTGTTGAAATATGTACTATCTGCATTTAAGGTCAAAACTTCTGAGCAGAGTTTCAGAAAAGATAATTTTGTAAGCGGCTCTTTAAAGCTGTGCAATTTGATAGAAATATGGCATTTGACAATGTTTTAAAATTTAACTCATTTCTTAACTCTACAGTATTTAGTTATGATATGGCTTTATTCCTTCATTCGTCATAGCAAAGTGCACATGAGATGTCAATAAAATGAATTTGGACATATCGGATCTATTTTCACTTAAAGTTAGTATTTTATTGATTGATTTACTTATTTATGTGCTACCTTTATCTTTTATGATAGCACCACGAGTGTAAACTATAGGCCCACTACTGGAAGCACTTAATGCAGTTAGCAGATCTGCTAATCACGGTGAACGGGATGTTTAGAAGTGCTAACGCAGCTGGCGGCTAGCCGGCTAGCATCGGGATGTTCCGGAGGTGAAGCAGAGGCAACACCTGGAGATATTCAGCCTCTGCCTGGTTATCCCTCGATGGTAAAAGTCAGACACAGTAAAAGCTGGCCTAACTTTCACTGCTGAAACTAACCGGGCAGAGAGCTAACTATTGCCACTGCCCGATTAACTTCCTGGCTATCTAGCTGACCCATGTCTTGGGTTCAGCAGAAATAGATAGCCGCTGCTGCCACATATCATCAGGCCCTATACTACTAGAGGAACAAGAGAAGGCATTTATGATCTGACCAGTTTTTAGCAGGGTTTTGTGTGGAGGGGATGAGAGAGAGTAGGAAAATGATGATAACAAAGATGGTTTCATAGAATTTGGCAGCCATTAACCCTGCTGTTGTTTTGGAGACTTGGAAATCTTTCAGTATCAAATCAGATAGCAATGTAGAACTCCTCATTTTAATTGTGTAGGTTTGTACTGCGGAATATACATTTTTTTTAAAATAAATAAATAAAATAAATAAGGTTCTTGATAGTTGGCATCTGTTATGTGCAAGAAGGCATACACATGTTTTTCTAACAATCAGGCACTAGACATTGTCCCAATACAGGGCTGGAAACTTCCACATTGAGGGAGTGCAAGGCAAGCCTCACAGACTGTCAGAGGCTCATTAAGGGCTGGACAAGGGCAGCCACCTTGGAAGAGAATTCGAATGGCCTTGATTAACCAGAAGGGCATGGCCCTAGTTGTCCCTGACAAAAGGCTGAGAACCAGTGGAGAAGAGACCCTGGAGATAAAACCAGCTAAGGTAAGCTGGATAATGGATGGCATAGGAATCCATGGAATGCTGGGTTAGAGTCCCAGGGTGTGGGATAGAATCCATGGTGTGCTGGGTTGGAGTCCCAGGCTGAACTAGCTGGGTCAGCTGGTTAATGTTTGCTCCTTTCAACAGTAGCAGGGGTGGAAAACTAAGGGCAGTTTCTTAAAATAGGTTAGTTTCGTGCATACCAACACCCTTAGAAACACGAACCTACCCTAATCACAAGGTTCTATAACTAAATAATCACAACTCTCACATATTCATATAAGGTATATATGACCTCAGGGTATCCTTCTCCCTACAAGTGGCAAAATAAATCACCATAGGGTTAGGTAGCAAACCTCACATCATGGGTCATAACCTTCTTATCTTTAATTCAAACTTACAAGAAATTAATCCAAATATAGTAAAATTACCTACACCCAAAAAGTACTTTTTAGGGATTCTCAAAAATCTTTTTTTAAAAAATTATTTAAATTTTATCTTAGTTTATTTCAAATTTCCACACCATCACGCTTTAACAGAGAGCCGAAGCCCACAAACTGCCCATTTAATTCCTACAAAAGAGAAATAAGGTATTCTTCAATTTAATAGTATACAATACCATACTAGTAATAAAAATTCACTTATCTGGATGTTGTAAAGACATCAGTCTGCACCGCAGAGGGACGCCATCACTTTCACTATAACTTTCAAATATCAAAGGAGCAGTGAATTGTTTCTACTTTCGTGAAGAACTTCCTGTTATACACTTTGAACACCTTACTTAAATTGCCCAACAAAAGCTTCTGTTTCACCTGTTCGGCTTCGTCATGGATTCAAAATTAAATTCTCAGGAAAGCAATCAGATGATATTTGCCACAATTACACAAATAGAGAACTTCAATCGCGGACATCTACAATGTCTCCCATTGCTTGTATTGACAGCGTCTGACATTATCATCATTTAAAGAAGAATCTAGTGAGCCGATATGCTCACCGTTGCTGACGTAATACTTCAACAACAACTTTATGTTCATTCCACCCCTATCACATACATTCTACAGATAAAACTCACAAAACATTTCACCATATTACAAAATATAACAAACAAGAGGATACCTGACAGGAACTTCACAGTTTAAAAATAAAAGTTAAATAAATAATGTCCATTCAATTTTATCGTTCAGTCCATTAGGAGCTAGAGTATTCAGACTATAAATCCATTTTTGTTCTTTCTGAAGTAACAATTTTCCTCTATCACCTTGTCGTATACTAGGGAGAACCTGTTCCAACACCGTACAGTGAAGCTCTTCAAAAGTATGATTAAAAGACATACAATGCTGAACCAATGGAGTTTCAAGTCTGTCTTTGATAATGCTGTATTTATGCTCCACTAATCTCGTACGTAAGGCTGTTGGTATTTGGTAGATTTTTAGCTTACCCTTTGGCAGTTAGTTGGTTGGGTTTAGTTTCATGCATACCATGACAGTCATGAACCTCACCTCTAAGCCAGGGTATGTGAAGTATGATATCAGTCTCTCAAATTTACTGCTAAGGCTCGATGTAGTATTTACATCATGCTAAAGAGAGCCTCCTGCTGGAGTTTGTAAGATGTAACATGTATGAATAGTTTGTCACGATGTGCATTGAAATACTTCTTTAACATGTCTGCAGCACCCAACACGATGGGAAATAATTCTGCATCTTTCTGTCACAATTTCTTGGTCTCTAATTGCATTTCTTGGTATTTCAGGATCTTCTGCCTCTCCACACAATTCACAGAGTAGTCGCTTGGAACTGGAACCTCTATTATCAATGCCATTCTGGTGTTCTTCCTCGCATCCAGCTTTGTATCGGTCAAAATGGGAGTATCCCAGGTGATCATAATCGTCTTATTCTCTATAATTCTCTTAGTATCATGATCCCAGTGCTTTTCAGGCACAGTAATATTGTAGTACTTACAGATTTTCCAATGGATGAGATGCACTACTCTATTATGTCTTTCTGTATAGAAATTTTCTGCCATCAGAACTTCACAGCCAGATATGAGGTGTCACCGTTTCCAGGTCTTTCTTATAGAATTTTCAGTGATCGCTGTAAACCATCTCATTTGTAATCTGTTATCTTGGGCTGCAACTGTCAACCTCTCATTCTTTCTTTTCACCTCTCTTTAACCATTTATGTGTCCGTTCTTGATCAACAAAGGGTTCCTGGAGTAACACTTTGTATTTCCTACTATATCTGTGTATTTGACACCTGTTTTTCCTTGTCTGTTGATCTAATTCTTTGAAAAGTTTTTTCTCTTGTTTTGCAAATTCTGTTACTTCCTTCCCTGTGTATGCCTGTGGATTCTCACTCATTCCTTCTAGTCGTCGGAGTGCTTGTCCAAGTTTGATGATGGAGACAGAGTCTGGACATTTACTTTCATATTTCAGCACTTTTTGTGCATTTGGATCGATAATGCAGTCAGGTAGGTCTGGAGGCCTATGATAGTAGCTCTGTATGTGTAATCAATCTCTGATGCCTAGCCCTCATTCAGCTCTAGGGATTGACTCTTGTCATACACTGATTCTTGTAAATTAATTTATGGGCAAGGAGGAGTTTGCACATCCAGTCCACAATCCCAAAGCTGTATGAGAGCACAGGAATTGCCAGCTGATTAATGGCCTGAATCTTATTCTATGATGTCAAAGCACTTTTCAATAACAATTTTAATCTCCTATAGTATTCTTTACTGATCTTTTCTCTCAGTAATTTCTACTTGAGTGTCATTCCTTCCTCTACTCTGAGATACTTATATACGACTTCCTGTTCAAGATCCTTGATATCACAGCCCTCAGCCAGGGAGATGTTTTCCGTTTTGCTCAATTCTCCTCTAAAAAAAGTTGCCCTAGCACATTTGTCAAGGTCGAAGGACATTCTGATATCATCAGAAAAGCTTTTCACCACACAGAATTGCTCTGATAATTGTTGGTTGCTGGAACTGTAGAACTTCAGATTGTCTACAAATAATAAATGAGATGTTGTTACCTTCTATAGGATTCAGGCTAAATCCATATCCCAAAGAGTCGATGAGAGCACTCACTGGATTAAGTGCCACACAAAACAGAAGGGACAACAGAGAATCTCCCTGAAATATTCTTCACTGGATCTTAATGTTAGGAATGATGTACCGACCATCTTCATATCTCAAAAAGACTGTGGTTTGCCACATTGTTATGGTGAACTTAATGTATACTCTATCAAACCAGGATTTATTTTATATATTTCATGACAATTTATTATCCAAGAGTGTGGGACACTGTTCAAAGCTTTTTTTTAATCAATCCATGCTATACTAAGACTTTTGCTTCTTTTAGCACTGGCTATGTGAGCTAATCAATGCTTGTTCCTTACAGCAGTACTAGGGGTGTAAAACTAGCTAAGTGAGCCAAGTAAATATTGCTTCAGTGCAATTAGCTGAAGGAAAAGACAGCCAGTTGAGGCTGGATTATTACAGAGGGGAAAACTCTGAGATGCTGAAGGGTTGTCTCCCAAAAAAGTAGAAAAACTAGACCCAACCGGAATTATGTATATATCAAAATAAAAAAATTCCGATTTACCAAAAATCACCCTATGTTAGAAAAATATTTTTGTCGGAGACTATCTTCCCAGTGCTGTGTATTCAGACAGAGCACCGCCGTGATGTCTCCTTTTATTAATATTAAATTTATAAAGAACAAAAGTACTTAACTTTTGTAAAGAGATGCCATTGCCATTACTGCCAGAATGACTGTCCGACGTAGCGCTCGTTTCGGGTTCAATATTTTATTCTTTTAATGAACCCTGCTTCAGGTTTGTCTTTCAGCTGCTATTGGCAAAGTAACAGTGCCAATAGCAGCTGAAAGACAAACCTGAAGCAGGGTTCATTAAAAGAATAAAATATTGAACCCGAAACGAGCGCTACGTCGGAAAGTCATTCTGGCAGCAATGGCAATGGCATCTCTTTACAAAAGTTAAGTACTTTTGTTCTTTATAAATTTAATATTAATAAAAGGAGACATCACGGCGGTGCTCTGTCTGAATACACAGCACTGGGAAGATAGTCTCCGACAAAAATATTTTTCTAACATAGGGTGATTTTTGGTAAATCGGAAGGTTTGTCTCCTGCTGGATTAGCAAGGGAGAAAATACTCAGTGGTGAAAGAAACCAGCAGAGAATAGTGAAGAGGTGAGAGCTCTTGATTAAATGACTGAGGGAAAGCCAGTACCCGATACAATAGAATGTTGTGATTAAAGCCCTGGTTTCTGTGAGGGGCTGAGAGTTCTGAGTGTACAGCAAACAGGCTGACAAACAGGGAGTTCTCACTTTGGTTTGGTCTGGGGAGAAGAATGTCAAGAAATACAAACACCTGGAAATATCCCCCACAGGTATAAGGCACACTGTTAAGGATAGTTGAGATTTAAAGGGACCTTGTGTTTGGTAACAGATTGCTGCTGAATGTATATTATTTCTTATGCTGATGTTTTTGAATTTGATGAAATACTGTCTAAGGTTTGCTTGATTATATGTTTGGTTACAAGGATCATATTGACAAATAAAGCTATCACTGCTCTGTGCACATGGTCTCTGTGTAGGAAGGTGGAACCTGGTAAAGAGAATTAGAGATAGCATTACAGTTGTGATCAGCATTATTGGCACCCATAAGAACATAAGATATATCATACTGGGTCAGGCCAAGGTTCATCAAGCCCAGTATCCTGTTTCCAATAGTGCCCAATCTAGGTCACAAGTATCTAGCAGTTTCTCCAAACGACACAGGTTCCACAGTGCTTGTATTGAGGCAAGCAGTGGATTTCCCGGGTCCCCATTAATAATGGTTTATGGTCCTTTCTTCTAGGAACATGTCCAAACCTTTTTTAAACCTGGCTACACTAACAGCTTTTACTACATCCACCAGTAACGAATTCCAGAGTTTGCTTACATGTTGAGTGAAAACATATTTTCTCTTATTAGTCTTAAGTAGTTTACACTGTAGTTTCATTCCATGCCCCTAGACTTTCTATATTTGATGGCGTAAACAATCAGTCTATATTTACCCATTCCACTCCATTCATTAATTTATAGACCTCTATCATATCTCCTCTCAGTCATCCCTTTTCCATGTTGAACAGCCCTAACCATTTTAGCCTCTCTTCATAGGTGTATCCTTCCATCCCCTTTACCATTTTGGTGGCTCTTCTCTGTACCTTTAATAATAATGCTATATCCATTTTAAGATACAGTGACCAGAAATGCACACAATATTCAAGGTGTGGATGGTACAGAGGCATTATAATATCTTTTGTTATATTCTCCATTCCTTTCCTTATGATTCCTAGTATTCAGCTTGCTTTCTTAGGGTTTTAACAACTTTGACTAATTTTGTGTCATCTGCAAATTGGAATAAATCACTGGTTATTCCCATTTCTAGGTCATTTATGAATATGTTAAAAAGCAGCAGACCCAGCACAGATTCCTGGGGTAGTCCACTATTCACCTTTCTCCATTCTTAAAATTGGCCATTTAGCCCTACCCCCTGCTTTCTACCTTTTAACCATTTCCTGATCCACAATAGTACACTGCCTCCTACGTATCCCATGACCTTTTAATTTCGATGAGGGACCTTGTCCAAGGCTTTCTGAAAATCCAGACACACTATATCAATTGAATCACCTTAGTCTACTGTTTATTCACACCTTCAAAAAAACATAACAGATTAGTAAGACAAGACCTTCCTTGGCTAAAGTCATGTCGGCTGTACATGTTCAGCAATTTTGTTCTTTAATATGGTTTCTACCATTTTTCGCGGTACTGACATCAGGCTCATTGGTTTGTAGTTTCCCAAATCACCCCTGGAATCCTTTTAAAAATTTAGTGTTACATTGGCCATCGTCCAATCTTCAGCTATTACAGTTGATCTTAATGATAGTTCACAGATTACTAATAGTAGGACTGAAATCTCATATTTCAGTTCTTTCAGCACCCTTAGATGTATACCATCCAGTTCAGGTGATTTGCTATGCTTCAATTTATCAAATATTTGTAATACATCTTCCCGGTGTATTGATATTTCTTTCAATTCTTCTGCGTCATCACCTTTAAACATCATTTCAGTCATGGGTAACATCCTTACATCTTCCTCACTAAAGACCAAAGTAAAGAATTCATTCAGTCTCTCTGCTATGGCCTTGTCCCCTCTTAGTGCCCCTTTTACCCCTCTGTCATCTAATGGTCCAACTGACTCTCCCACAGGTTTTTTTTGCTATGAATGTACTTGAAAAAGTCTTTATTACCCATTTTTGCTTCCACAGCAAGCTTCTTCTCAAATTCTCTCTTTGCCTGCCTTACCAATACCTTGCATCTAACTTGCCAGTGCTTTCCAGTTTTTGTCCTTTTTCTATTTCCTGAAAGATGCTTTTTTGGCAACAACAGCTTCTCTGTCCTCACCTTTAAACCATGCTGGCAGTTATTTGGATTTCCTTTCACTTTTCTTAAAGCGTGGAATACAGCTGGTCTGGCCTTTCAAGATAGTATTTTTAAACAACACCCATGCTTGATATAAATCTTTAACCTTTGCAACTGCTCCTTTTAGTTTTTTCTTAACTATTTTCCTCATTTTATCATAGTCTCCTTTTTGAAAGTTAAAAGGTAGTACTGTGGATTTCGTTGCTATCCTTCCTCCATTTATTAAATCAAACGTGCTCGTGCTATGATCACTATTGCCAAGTGGCCCCAACACTCTTATCTCTTGCACCAGATCTTGCATGCCACTAAGCACTAGGTCCAAAATGGCTTCCTTACTGGTCGGTTCATTAACCAGCTGCTCCAAAAAGCAGTCATTTATTCCATCTAGAAACTTTATCTCCCTAGCATGTCCAGCCGTAACACTGACCCAGTCGATACTGGGGTAATTGAAATCACACATTATTATTACTGTGCTGTAACTTTTGTTAGCTTCCCTGATTTCTTTGAGCATTTCATCATCCATTTGTTCATTCTGGCCAGGCGGTCGATAGTACACCCCCACTGCCATCGCCTTCCCTTTCCCCTTTTTGCATAGAATTTCAATCTATAGAGATTTACTGTGAATTTTGTTTCCTTCAAAACTTTAATCCCTTGTGACACAATACCCTGTCTAACATAGAGTGCAACCCCTCCACCAATTTGATCTGCTCTATCATTAAAATATAGTTTGAACCCAGCTATCACAGTGTCCCACTGGTTGTCCTCCTTCCATCATGTCTCTGAGATACCAATCATATCTAACCTCTCATTTAGTACCATATATTCTACCTCTCCCATCTTATTTTTTAGACTTCTAGCATTTGCATACAAGCATTTTAGAAGCTGTATTTTATTCATATTAATCTAGTTATCGTTAGGCAGGCGAAATTTGTAATCTTTAAGCTCTGTCTGCTATGTACCTAAGGGCATTTAGGTTACTTTTGGCTTTATTGGAACCTTTCTGTTGATATGTCCTAACATGAATCTTTTGCTAGTAACCTTCAAAGATACATTGTTCCAAACCATGCACTCTTGGGGGACAGTCAGCTCTCTCCTATTATCTAGTTTAAAAGCTGCCCTATCTCCTTTTTAAAGGTTAATGCCAGCAGCCTGGGTCTGTCCCCATTAAGGTGGAGCCCATCCTTTCAGAAAAGCCCCTCCTTTTCCCCAGAATGGTCCCCAGTTCCTAATAAATTCAAAACTCTCTTCCTTGCACCATTGTCTCATTCACACATTGAGACTCTGGAGATCTGCCTGCCTTTTGTGTCTTTGCACGTGGAACAGGAAGCATTTTGGAGAATGCTACCCTGGAAGTTCTTGATTTCAACTTCCTAACTAAAAGCCTAAATTTGGCCTCCACATCCTCCCTACCACACTTTCCTATGACATTGATACCAACATGTATCAAGACAGCAGGCTTCTCCCCAGCACTATCTAAGACCTTGTCTAGGTGACACATGAGGTCTGCTACCTTCGCACCAGGCAGACATGTTACCAGGCAATCCTCACATCCATCAGCCACCCAGCTATCTACATGTCTAATGATTGAATCACAGACTATAACGGCTGTCCTAATCCTTCCCTCATGGGCACATGGCCCTGGAGAAATTTCCTCAGTGCGAGAGGGTTTTGCATCACCTGGAGGACAGGTCCTAACTAAAAGGATCACTTCCTGCCACACTAGGGTGATGCCATGTCACATGACCTCTCTCCTCCATGGCAACAGGGGTGCTGCCAGACTGGAGGTGGGACTTCAGTACTATATACCTGTAGGTCTCATCTATGTACCTCTCTGTCTTCCTTATGTCCTCCAAGTCTGCTACTCTAGCCTCCAGAGATCAGACTCGTTCCCAGAGAGAAAAGAGCTCCTTCCACCCAGTGCACATATAAGACCCATCACCAACTGGGAAAAAACCCATACATATGGCACTCAAAACAAAAGACTGGAAAGCCCCAATCTCGCTGCTGGACCTCTGTCTGTATCTTAGTTTTAAGGTTGTGTTTAGGTATTTAAGTTGTTTACTTACTTAGGTTTGTTGGGGATACTTATACTAATGGGGGCTATTCTGAGGCACAAATAGTGGAGATGGACATCCATCCCCACTATTCTTGCCAACTTTCCCCTCCTGTCTAACTTCCCCATCGGTCGTGCAGGGAAGTTAGATGGGAGCGGGGAAGGGGAAGCAGTTAGACGGGTGCGGAGAGTGGGCAGGCAGTGGGTGGTCGTCAGCCCTGGACATACAGCGCCAATTCTAATGTTGGCCTTCTACATCCAGGAAAACCAGTCCGAAGCATGACAGCTGTCAAGGGCTCAATAAAGACTTTGTCTTTCCTTTTAATCATGCTTCAGACTAGTTTTCTTTTGCTCTGCGTGATTTTTTGCTTTTGTAGTGTTGTATCCCTTGTACATCCAGGGCCAGTGAAATGTCCGGGGAAATTATTCTACCTCCGAGGTGGAAGAACTTCCGTGGACATGTTTTTTTCTTTGGGGCATGGAAGGGGCTGGGGGGGGAGGCAAAGTTAATCCTCTGCCGCCCAACCTTGGTCTTAGGAGGCCAGATCGGGGGTCAGGCTGCGGGGAATTAACTTTTTAAGCAGTGGCCAGCATCACAGCTTTTAAATGGAGCTGCAGTGCTATGGCAACAGGACGCCAAGACGCCGTGGCTCCATTTAAAAGCCCTGGCTGAGTTAGCCAGGCTGTGGCTGTATGTGCAGTCCGGGGCTGAATTGCAATCCCAGCCTGCACGTACAGGCCTGTTCATGATTCTGATCCCGCGGGGCTAGACAATCGCGATTTCCTTTATACATGCAGGTCAGCCCAGACATACAAAAGAGATGTACTTTGGGATCAGAATTGGGCCCACTCCATTTAATGGACTTTGTTCACCTCAGGATGAATTAATTTCAGGTCCTTAAGGTATGCCTGATGAGGATAAACAGCTGAACCTGAGAGTGAATATGGCAACTCCTTCCCTTTAAGAGGTTTAAGCACCTATAAAGCTACTATTATCCCAGGGGTGAGTGGAGTCAGGGAGGGAGTGAGGGAAGGAATTGTTAAAAGCTGTCTGCTACAGAGTACCCTATC
Source organism: Ichthyophis bannanicus (assembly GCA_033557465.1). NCBI lineage: Eukaryota > Metazoa > Chordata > Amphibia > Gymnophiona > Ichthyophiidae > Ichthyophis > Ichthyophis bannanicus. The sequence continues at coordinate 1,029,090,240 of CM066033.1, read as the reverse complement.
CTCTGCTTCTAAGGTAATTTGTGGCCAATTTCCTGGGTGATTCACACGGCCCTTGCCTTGATAGAGGGAGTCTTTCAAAATGCCCCTTTGACTTGTCACTTGGCTTAACACCTATTTAAATCAATTTCACAGGTCTCTTGCCCCCTGTTTAGAAGGTCTCTTTGTAAAGGTCTCTAGAAACAATTTATTGCTCAAAGAATACTGACCCTGCTTTTCCTTTAATGCTAAGTTATACTCTGATTTGATTTAAATTAAAGCTCTTTGCTGATACTAGGCCCTGACTGAGTATTAAATTTAAACTAGCAGTTCTCTACTGGGTTTTAAATTTAACAAGAAAAGTTTTCTGCTGGGTTTTAAATTTAAACTGAAAGCTCTCTGCTGGATATTAAACTTAAACTGAAAGCTACCTGTTGAGTTTTTAATTTAACTAGAAGCTCTTTGCTGATACTAGGTCCTGACTGATTTAACAAATACACTGGATTCTAATTTACACATATTAATCAGCTTTAATCTAAAGAATTCCCTTTCCCCCAAGATTTAGAAAAATTTCCAGAAGTAACTACTTACAATTGCAGATCTCTCTCCAGAAAAAGCAGTCCCTTTTTGTAGTCCTTCAAGATTGATCATTTTAGGTATGTTGTGCACAATATCTTGAGAAATAATTGGGAATATTCCAACTGTATGTCATCATAATATTTTAATAGTATGTTCAAAGGTATACAACAAAAAAAATGTTTTTAGAATGTAGAAGTAGTAATTTCTGAGAAAAAGACATATATGACCTGGACAGGATTAATGGCACCCTTCACTAATATTTGGTTGCACAACCCTTGGTAGTGATGACAGCCTCCCAACTTTCTTGTAGCCATCTATAAGTTTCTTATATCTGTCTGCTAATAGCTTCTCCCACTCTTCAACTGTGATTTGTTACAGCTTATGAATGTTTCCATGATTCATTTTACCAGTGGCAGATTTCAGCTCTTTCCAAAGGTTCGCGATTGGATTGAGATCAGGATTCATTCCTGGCCAGTTTAAAACAGACCATTTGTTCCTTTTTAACCTTTCTTTTGTAGTTTTAGATGTATGTTTTGAGTCATTGTCCTGCTGGAGGACCCATGATTTCAACCCAGACCTAGATTTCTGACACTAGGTAGCACATTTTGCTCCGAAATACCTTGATAATCCTCTGACTTCATGATTCCTTTCATACGTTCCGGGCAGAGGTGGCTCTATAATTAGGCAGAGTGAGGCAGTAGATTCAGGCGGCAAACTTTTGGGGGCAGCAGAAATGCCCCCAAAAGAGCCACCTTACTTCGCCTTCAGTTTAAAACAACAACAAAAAAATGCAGACAAACTGCTGTGGCCGCGATAGCTTTAGAAATGAGAGGAAACCGGTGCGGAGCCTCCCAGCGGTATGGAACCTCTACTGCTTCTACATCCTGCCCCCAAAAGGAAGTGGCGCTAGAGCGGGACGTGGCAACAGCAGAGGTTCCATACCGCCGGAAGGCTCCACACCGGTTTCCTCTGATTTCTAAAGCTATCACAGGCAGCCAAAGGGGACGGAGTAGAACTATGGAGAAATTGCCGGCAGAGCAGAATGAGCTACAAGGGGGGGGGGGAGGACAGAAGAGGAACGAGCTACATGGGGGGGGGGGAGAAGGGAGGGCTGGAAGAAAGCTTACAGGGGGAAGAGAGGGGCAAAGAGTAGGCTGGAAGAAAGCTGACAGGGGGAAGAGAGAACTGGAAGGGAACTGAGAGGGGCAAAGAGTGGTCTGGAAGAAAGATGACAGGGGGAAGAGAGAACTGGAAAGGAACCGAGAGGGGCAAAGAGTGGTCTGGAAGAAAGCTGACACAGGGGGAAAAGAGGGTTGGAAGGGAGCTGACAGGGCAGGAAAGAGATGGCTGGAAGAAAGCTGACAGGGGGGAAGAGAGGACTGGAAGGGAACCGAGAGGGGCAAAGAGTGGTCTGGAAGAAAGCTAACACAGGGGAAAAGAGGGTTGGAAGGGAGCTGACAGTGGAGGAAAGAGATGGCTGGAAGGGAACTGAGAGAGGGGAAGGAGATGGCTGGAAGGGAACTGACATGGGGGGAAGTTGGGGGCTGGAAGGGAACTGACATGGGGGAAAGAGGGGGATGGAAGGGAGCTGATTTGGGGGGAAGGAAGGGGATGGAAGGGAGCTGACACCTGGGGTTGGGACTGGAAGGGAGCTGACCCGTGTGGAGGGTCATTGGGACTGGAAATAGGCTGATGGAAGGAAATGAAGAAAACAAAAGAAAAGACAAGAAATGGCAGAGTGCTAAGAGAAAACAGGAAAGCAGAAGCCTCAGATCAGGACCAGCATGACCAGAGAATAAAATGGTCAGACAACAAAGGTAGAAAAAAATAATTTTATTTTCAATTTAGTGATTGGACTTTGTGCTATTTTTATAGTTTACACCAGGGGTCTCAAACTCAAATTGCTTTGAGGGCCAAATGAGGACTTGTAAAGTAACCCGGGGGCCGCATAAGACGCGGGGCCTCATTTGCATAAGGGGCCTCATTTGCATAAATATTTGCATAATGTTACCATACACTAACTTTTAGTAAACATGCCTCTTTAATGAGTATGGATAAAGAAAGACTAAAAGATTTAGAAACAAGAAGACAATAATTAAACTGGGAACCCCAAAAGCCAAACTTGGAATGTACAACAACACTGTAGAAATAAAACTATAAATTAATTTCCTCTTGTACTAAACAAAGCGCAAACATTAATGATGCACATTTCCCAGAGCTGACATATTCCAGTTAATAAATTCAAAATAAAGAGATATTTTTCTACCTTTTGTGCATTTTTTTCAGTTGCAATTGTTCCAGCCACTTTCTTCTGGTTTCTTCATGTCTTCTGCTAACTCTCCATCGTCTGCTGTCCATTTGCCCTTTCTTCTCTCCTAGTTTTTTTTCCATTCTCTCTCTACATCTGCTTTAACATACTAATCTTTCTCCTTTTTCTCTTTCCTCATTCCTATTTCATCCACTCAAATTTTACCCCTCCATCCTCAATCCCCACTTACTCTCCCAATACTTGGCCAATTGTAGATTTGTCTTCTCTCCCAGACAAAATATTTTTCCCCTCTCCATTTCACTTTCCCAGCTCCATCCCATTCTAATCCTCCCCCAACATCAGCTCCCTTCTAGTTCCAGCCCCACCCAGCATCCGCTCCCTTCTAGTCCCCCCATTAGTCCATTTCCAGTCCTATCCTAGCCTCACCATCAGCCCATTTCCAATCCTAGCCCCCCATCAGCCCATTTCCAATCCTAGCTCCCTCCCCTCACAGCCCATTTCCATTCCAAGCCCCCCTCCCCATCAGCCATTTGCAGTTCAAGCCCCCCTTCCACTCAGCCCATTTCCAGTCCTAGCAACCCCCCCCCCAGCCCATTACCAGTCCTAGACCCCCCATAGCCCATTACCAGTCCTAACCTCCCCATAGCGCACTTCCAGTTTTACCCCCCATCACCCCATTTTCAGTCTTACCCCCCCCATAGCCCATTACCAGTCATAACCCCCTGCCAATAGCCCACTTCCAGCCCTAACCCCCATTACCCCATTTCAGTCAGCCCTTCCATAGCTCATTACCAGTCCTAACTCCCCCCATCAGCCCACCTCCAGTCCTTCCTAACCCCCACCTGCCCATTTCCAGTCCTAGCCCCCACCATAGCCCATTACCAGTCATAACCCACCTGCCAATAGCCCATCTCCAGTCATAACCCCCCCGCCACTAGCCCATCTACATTCATAACCCCCCCTGCCAATAGCCCATCTCCAGTCATAACCCCCCCTGCCAATAGCCCATTTCCAGTCATACCCCCCCCTGCCAATAGCCCATCTCCATTCATTACCCCCCCCTGCCAATAGCCCATCTCCAGTCATAACCCCCCCCCTGCCAATAGCCCATCTCCAGTCATAACCCCCCCCCCCGCCAATAGCCCATCTCCAGTCATAACCCCCCCCGCCAATAGCCCATCTCCAGTCATACCCCCCCCCCGGCCAATACCCCATTTCCCGTCATATCCCGCGCCGCCAATTGCCCATTTCGAGTCTTACCTCCCCTGCCAATAGCCCATTTCCAGTCCTACACCCCCCCTGCCAATAGCCCATTTCCAGTCCTACACCCTCCCCCTGCCAATCGCCCATGTCCAGTCCTACACCCCCCCTGCCAATAGCCCATTTCCAGTCCTACACCCCCCCCCCTGCCAATAGCCCATTTCCAGTCCTACACCCGCCCCCAATAGCCCATTTCCAGTCCTACACCCCCCCCTCCCCCGGTAAATTAAAAAAAAACCTGGCTTCTGCTGCTCAAGCAGCAAAATCAGCTGTCCTGCGGCCCCTTCCCCTGTGCCCGGAGATCCGAGTCTGCTCTATCAGCGGCGTGCTTTTCAAGCCGCGAGGAGAGTATTCCCCTCTCGCGCGGCTTGAAACCGCGCGAGAGGGGAATACTCTCTTCGCGGCTTGAAAAGCACGCCGCTGATAGAGCAGACTCGGATCTCCGGGCACAGGGGAAGGGGCCGCAGGACAGCTGATTTTGCTGCTTGAGCAGCAGAAGCCAGGTTTTTTAAAAATTTGACAATTGATTCTGCCGCTGCCACGGCGGCAACGGCAGAAGCCAGGGTTTGGGGGTTTTTTTGTTTTCCTCCGTCGCGGGCCGCACAAAGTTGTGTCGCGGGCCGCGTGTTTGAGACCCCTGGTTTACACAGTATGGGGAACTGCATCTCTTATCTGGTGTTGCACTGCATGCAAAGTCTGGCTTCTTGGGGTTTCGGTTTATTTTTTCTCTTAATATTTTATTTTTACTTTAGGATGTGATCACTTATTCTGTACTTGGTGAAAGTCTGTGCTCCTAGTGTGTGACCAAGGCTGTGTATTCTGTTATCATGTAATCTGTATGCAGGGATCTGTACTGTAGCAATTTGCCTTGTTCAGCTTTTCAAATAAGTGTTAAATGTTCTAGAGCCTGCTGCAGTATTTATAGTGCTGCTTTTTTTGTATGAGTTTTGGAAGTTTATGCTGGTAATGGTATGGTAGATTTGGCCTTGTAGATCTTTGATGACTTTTGTAGGGTTTTATATTAGTTTCCAATATTCCTGGTACTGGAGAATATTTGTTAGTGAGATGACCAGAATCAGATTTTTTTTTTAAGATATTGAGTTCTGTGGGTGAATGTTCTAGTTCTGCTCTGTACCCACTGTTGAGGGAAGGGGTTCTGTGGATGCAAAATATATGATCCAAAAGAAAAAGCAAGAACCCTAGCACAGTTTATAACAAAATAAAAATGAGTTATAATTTAGTTTTATAAAGTGTGCTGTGGTTCTCGCTCATTCTTTCATTTCCTTGGTGTGCAAACATCTTGCATTTCCTCTATATTATCTAATTAGCTTTTTGGTTTGGTTCAGTCCCTGACTGAGTTTTGAGAAGGCGCCCTCCCCCCTCTCTATGGGGGGGGGATGGGGGCGCCATCTCATCCTTCGCCTCAGGCAGCAGATTGCCTTGAGCTGCCCCTGGTTCCAGGCCTCGAGTTCCTAAGGCAACAAAACAGCCACATAACATTATGGAACCTCTACCATATTTAAATATAGGAAGAGTGTTACATAAGAACATAAGAAATGCCATTCTGGGTCAGACCAAAGTCCATCAAGTCCAGTATCCTGTTTCCAGCAGTGGCCAATCCACAGGTACCTGGCAGGTTCCCAAAAAGGCACACACATTCCACAATGCTTGTCCCCGGGTCAAGCAGTGGATTTCCCAGATCCTCCTTAATAATGGTTTATGGACCTTTCCTCCAGAAACTTGTCCAAACTTTTTTTAAACCCAAATACAATAACAGCTTTTACTATATCCTACTGTAACGGATTCCAGAGTTTGATTACGCACTAAGTGAAAAAATATTTTCTCCTATTAGTCTTAAATGGGCTACATTGTAGCTTCATTGCATGTCCCCTAGTCTTCCTATATTTTGATGAATAAACAATCGATCTACGTTTATCCGTTCTACTCCATTGATTAATTTATAGACCTCTATCATATCTCCCCTAAGCCGTCTTTTTTCCAAGTTGAAGAGCCCTTGCCTTTTAAGCCTTTCCTTATAGGAGTATCCTTCCATCCACTTTACAAATTTGGTGGCTCTTCTCTGTACCTTTTCTAATTCTGAAATATCCTTATTAAGATATGGAAACCAGAATTGCAAACAATATTCAAGATGCAGTCGCACCATGGAAAAATACAGAGGCATTTTAATATCCTTGGTTTTATTTTCCATTCCTTTCCTTATGATTCCTAGCCTTCTATTTGCTTTCTTGGTCACTGCTGCACACTAAGCGGAGGGTTTCAATGTATTATCCATGATGACGCCTAAATATTTTTCCTGGGTGGTGGTTTCTAATGTGGAACTTTGCACCTTGTAACCATAGTTTGGGTTGTTCTTTCCTAGGTGCATAACTTTGCACTTGTCCACAATAAATGTCATCTGCCATTTGGACGTCCAGTCTTCCAGTTTCTCAAGGTTCTATTGCAATTTTCTTCAGTCCTCTTGTGTTCTAACAACTTTGAATAATTTTGTGTCATCTGCAAGTTTGATCACCTCACTCGTTATTCCTATTGCCAGGTCATTTATGAATATGTTAAGAAGCAGTGGGCCCAGCACAGATCCCTTGGGTATTCCATATTCACCTTGTTCCTTTGAGAAAATTGGCCATTTAGCCCTGCTCTCTATCTTTTAACCATTTCCTGATCCACAATAGTATACTGCCTAATTCCATGAATTTTTAATTTTTCCAAGAGTCTTTCATGAGGGATCTTGTCAAAGCTTTTCTGAAAATCCAGATACACTATATCAACTGGCTCACCTTGGCCTACCTGTTTATTCATACCTTCAAAAACTATAACAAATCAGTAAGAAAATACTTTCCTTGGCTAAATCCATGTCGTTTTTTTCCCATTAACCATGACTATCTACATGTTCAGTAATGTTATTCTTTATAATGGTTACTATCATTTTGCCTGGTACTGACGTCAGGCTTACCCGGATCACTCATGGTACCCTTTCTTAAAATTGGCATTACATTGGCCATTTTCCAATCTTCCGGTACTACAGATGATTTTAATGAAAGTTCACAGATTATTAATAGTAGGTTTGCAATTTCATATTTCATTTTTTTCAGCACCCTTGGATGTACAACTGGTCCAGGTGATTTGCTTCTCTTCAGTTTATCAAATAATTGTAATATATCTTCCTGGTTTATCGATATTTCTTTCAGTCCTTCTCATACATCACTTTTAAATACCGTTTCAGGCATGGGTAACTTCCCTACATCTTCTTGCGTAAAGACTGAAGCAAAGAATTCATCCAGTCTCTCTACTATGGCCTTGTCCTCCCTTAGCGCCTCTTTTACCTCTCTGTCATCTAATGGGCCAACTGACTCACATGTTTTTTGCTACAAATGTATTTTTTTCTTATAAGCTTCATTTCTTTGCCTATAAATGTATTACTGGTCTGCATTACAAAAGAGCTCAAGTGCTCCCAGAAGGATTGTAGTTTCTCAAGGTAGGTTTGGGCAAAGATCAGACATGCCTTTTTATGTCTGTCTTTGAGCAGTGGGATCCTCCTTGGCCTTCGCCCATGAAGTCCTTCTTTGTTTAGTGCATGGGGTATGGTGTGGGTTGAAACCACCACTCCAGATCAGCCTTAATCTCTTTGGATGTTGAGCTTGTTGTTTTTCCAACAGTTCGCTCTAACCTTTGAAGACTTCTTGGATTAATTTTCCTCTTCCCACCATGTCCTGGGAGGTTCTTGACAGCTCCATGAGCAGAAAACATCTTAATAACACTACAAACTGTAGACATAGGAATCCCAAGGTCTTTAGAGATGGCCGTGGACCCATTTGAAGTTTAATATTTGATGATAATAGCTTTTCTGATAGTCTCAGGCAGTTCTCTTGTCTTCACAATTGTGAAAAATGGAACAGGGAGTGACTGTGGCTATTTTAAATATTAGATCCATCATTCATTGGTTGATTCAAGTCATGCGAGTACTGACAATCACAGGTGCATCTAATTTTACTGCAATAGAAATGTGGTTCTTCTGTTCAAACTTATTTAAATTGCTTATAAGGGTGCTAGTAATCCAAAAATATACATAGGCAGGAGAACCAGTTCCAAAAAAAATGTTACTCAATACTGTATAGGAGAAAAAGTATCTCAGAAGCAATCAAGCTGAGTGTCATAGGCGTAAAGTTTCTATACCCTTGACATATGATCGCTACATCAACAATCCAAAAAACTTGGTAGGCACAAAAACGTGCTGAAGAAAATAATACATATCAGTTCTTTTTGATTATTTTTTTGATTATTTTTTTTAGTTATGTGGAGGCCAATTCCCTACTGGACGTCCAGCCTCTGTATGCCCCTGCAGAATCGGGGCATACAGCAGTAGATCTGATTCTGATCCCGCTGGAGTGTGTAGCTCCCGTGGGATCAGAATCGGGTCTACCGGCCTGTACGTGCAAGCTGGGCCCTGATTCTGAAGGCCTGCACACCCTACAGATCTCTGGTTAACTCAATCAGACTCTTAAATGGAGCCATGGCACCATGGCTCCATTTAGGAGCTGCAATTGCCAGCCGCGGGACAGAGCTCCCTTTTCCACGCAGCCCGACCCCTAATCCAGGCTACCGTGGCCAGGATCAGGCTGTGGGGAACCCACTGCACCCCCTCACCTTCCTGCCGCCACCACTGTCCTCCGATGTCCATGGGGACTTATTCCACTTCTGAGGTGGTATAAGTCCCCTATATAGAAGTCCGACCCAGGACGTACAGGGCTGACCTCAGAATCGGTCTTGTACGTCCGGGGTGATGGCATGCCACACGCTCTGCCTTCACTCCGCTTCCCACCTGCCCCCTCCCACCACCATCTAAGGCACCTCATACAACTCTGCTGTTCATACAGGGAGCCTTGCACAGGGACGGCAATGGGGACGAATAATGAGGATGTACGTCCAGGCAGGGCGCATATCCCCGCTATTCATGCCTCAGAATGACCCCTTTAGTGTTCTATCATTATAATGAACCAATCAATATATATTGGAAAATTTCAATAGGACAGCCTTTCAGCTCTACACAGCATACACTACCACTCTCTAATGATCAGCAAAGCATCGCTTCGAAAACCGTATATGTTATCACAAATACCATACAAGGCATCAAAATCACTTATCTTGCAGATATCCAACTCCCCAATGCCACCTGTGATTCCTACCCAGGCATTTCACTGACGCTTTTTCAGGGCTACAACATCCCCTTCATTACAAAAGATGCTGTGAGGGACAGAAAGGCATTACTATACATGAAACATGCACTATACACATCCATCAAACCTCTTCATATGAATCAATGTTTCCATAACAAGAGACTGACATTCAAATGATGAAAACCTGAACAGTAAAGCCTGAACTATGCAATCACACTCACATCAAAAACTCCAGTAATCATTACACAGAGCACAGCCCACAACAACCACACCAGTGTTCATAGAACATTAAAAAATGGTCAAATAGAGGTCACACCAATTACCCCCAAAGGAGCTTTGCTGGAGCTGGGGAGATATTTGTTCATATCTTCTGACTCATTGAAGGCGATTTCACTATGCCTGGGGAAAGGATGCTGCCGAAGTTTCAGTGGCTAGTATGCCACTGGTGACCTCTGCCTGCCCTAATGACACTGTTCCTGGGACCACAATTAAAGAAATTGGAACTGGCATGGTAAGGGAGATGCGGAGTGATGGTGAAGTGAGGGTGACCTTGGCAACAGCACAACCCACGGAAGAGCCAAGTTATGGGGGCCAAAAGCGCTTGCCGCTTGCTGCCTTATCAGTGAGGACTTTGCCTGCCAGTTTTTTGGCCTCTCTTTCTTCTGGTGGTGAGTCTGGACGGCCGCCATCTATAAACTTAGAAATGTTATGGGGTGTGATTCGAAGGCTTCAGAATTCAATGAACTTGAGTGCACAGACTTTGTCTCAACATACTACTCAGTTCTCTGCTGATGAATCTCAGTGTTGTATGGATCTTAAATCTTTGCAAGAGAACTTGGTGGATCAGGATGAGAGGTTAAAAGTTCTAGAGTCTCATAATGCTGCATTAATGAAAGATAATATGGCTATGCAACTGAGAATTGAGAACTTAGGAAATGTCAACCATCATAGAAATCTTGGTTTGCTTAATTTTCCTAGGTTAAAATCTGTGTCTCCTTATGACTTAAGAGATATGACTATGTAGGTTTCAGAATCCACTGTTCCACCGATAACAAAGATCTATTACATTCTGCAAGGCAAAGTTACTTCTAACTTATAAGGTTTGCAACAGGGGTCTGGTTTTGATGTTCTTAATGTTACAGATCTTCTTGAACAATCATCAGAGGAAGTTTCAGAGCTGTCTACATTGATGGTTCAACTAGCACTGGACTCTGATCGAGAATGGCTCCTAAAATGTTCTTTTCAAATTTGAGAAGTGTCTTTATCGTTCCCCTTTTCCTGAGAAAGTTGTACTATAATGTAGATACCTAGACAATGTTTTCATATTATGGAAGGGGGACAGAGATTCACCATCAGCAAACTGTGAGAGGATAACAGCTATGATGACCGTATCCAATTTACTTGTCATAAAAATACTATGACAATATTGTTTCTGGATGTTTTGTTGACCAAGGTCGATGAAGGGATTAGAATCAATATCACTTCTCTTCAAATTTGACCAAAAATAAATTTGCTGATGAAGGGGCCATCATGGCATTCGTAGCCACACCAGAAAATTTTGCCATCAAAAATATTGACAAGACTTGTTCTTTTGCAGTCTTGCTTGAGTTTGCATACTAGTAGCTGATGATCTGTACCACAGTCAGTTCTGTGTGCTAAAACAGGAGGAGTGCTAAAAATCCCATACTAGCTGCTTGCCAAGATATGGAGCAGGAACTGGGTGGGTTATGGGTAGAAATTGAGTGTGAACAGTGATTTCATTTAGCAAGTGATGCTTTCCATGTGCTATCTGAGCGGCAACCATTGCTTAGCACCTATTTATATACTTTTGCTCAGTCCAATAAATGGAATTACAATTTCTGATAAAATGTCTGTTTCATTCAGAACATCAGAAATCAACTCACAGACTAGGTCTTTATGAAATATGAAAAGTATGGTTTTCATAGAGGTAAATAGAAAAGCATACCTTTATTTTTTTGTAACTCTGGTAACCCGGAGGCCCACCTCGCCCTCCACACCTTTCTGCTAGCCTCCAATTGCCATCTTTCCTTATCGCATAATAAACACATGAACACTTTTAACATGGTACAACTTTGGTCGCAGCTTTATTTACCAATTTAATACATGTAACAACCGCCCAACATGGGCAACCAACCTTAATCTCACCCCCACCCCCATACCGGACGATGACCCCACCCGCCATACTATTAGCAAGGCGGAACATCCTCCTCACCACCCCCCACCGCCTGCCTCACCATACTAGTAGCAAAGGCCGGCCCTCACACCCACCTACTGGGCCGAGACCCCAACCGGGATGTCTCGCCCCCACCCCCGGGGAGCCCTTCGCTCCCCACAGCTCCTAAATCAGTTAGCACTCCCGCCACCTCGGCGAGCGCTGGCTCTCTACCCCGCCCCCCCCCCAGCTGCAACAACCGCCCCCCCACGTAACCGCAAGGGTGGGTGGGGGGGAAACACGCCCGATCCCAAGCGAGGAGCCGCCGAAAAGGCAGAGCCACGCGGCTCCTCGCAACACTACCCCCCTCTCCCCTCAGCAGCCAATGGGATCGCTTCTCCAGACCGTGAAAAGCGATCCCATGGCAACAGGCACCCAGCCCTCACACCCCCCCCCCGCACCCCCAACACGTGACGAGGGCCGAGGGCGGGCCCGGGCCCGAATTACCGTCGGCCGCGGGACCGGCCCGGCGGCCTCAACATTTTTATAAACATAAGCACAAATCACTAAACTGAGATGTGTAGATTTAATGTTTATTGTAAACCGCACTGATCTTAAATAGCGCGGTATAAAAGAAAATGTAATAAATAAAATAAATAAATAATAAATAAATAATAAAATCCATCCAGGCCTGACCTCATAAACAAAAAGCCAAAAGCCAAATAGGTTGCTCAGTACTGATGCAATATCCCATAGCTCTCTTGATGACCTTATGATTAGTTAAGATGTTACCTTATAAAACCTTTGTGTATAAAGACTGTAGTCAGACAGGCAGGAATGTTCTAGAAGACAAAAAAGAGATTTGTATAGAAAATTCCTCATTCCTCCAATTTTCCCAAGTGAGAGGTTTAAATTAGCTTGAAAATATGGTTGTTTACCACAGTATGACAGGTGTCTGTAAGTCTCATTTGTTCTTTCACAAGAACAACACAAAGGCTAGTACAGCTTTATTTCTAGTTAGGTATTTCTTTAAATAGATGAATACTTTATTTCTCAACTCAAAGGAAATACATCTCTTAAAAAAAGAAAAGGTACTATAGCCTTGAGTGTAACCAATAGTAAAGGTATGTTTGCACCATATTAAAATGCACATAAATAATACAAATAAATTTACAGTGTTTCTGCAAGAAATGAGTATTTTTGTTACATTTTCTATCCTAAATTAAAAACTTAATTGGGTTATGAACATGAATTTAATATACAGTGTTTTAAACTTGATTTCAGTTTTCTTAATTTAAGGGCCTCATTCATTTAAGATGTATTGGGTGTTCTTTTAAAAGTGTTGCTTGTGATTTGGGTGTCTATAAACAGGCATGCAGAGGTGAAAGTCACAGAGACATCCCCGCAGCCATTTTAGAAAGCGGGTCTGTGGATGTTCCCCCCCCGTGAGGACATTCAAGTTTCAATGTAAGAGATGTCCAAAAATCCATGGGAAATTCCATGGCTTAAATACATCACCTTCTAGACATTTATTAAGCAAGAATACATGAACATCTCAGGTATACCAAATTATTTAAGGAAAGAAACATTTAAGACCGGGGTCTCAAACTGTGGCCTGCGAGAGAATTCTGTGCAGCCCGCGACACATTTGTGGATAATAAAAGAAACTGACATTAATTTATTTATCTATTTTTCTCCGATATATGTTGTGTGTGTTGTGTATGTGTGTGGTGATTTTGGAAAGCTCTGGCAGCGGTGAGCGCACTATGTGATAAGGAAGCTTATCATAGCTCAGGAAGGAGCTATAGAAAAGGTGAAGTGACTCTGAACAAGCAACCTGTCAGTTCTGGTAGAAATAAGAAAACAGAATTTTGCCATAAAAGACTACCAGTCCCAGAATGCACCAGGTTTCCAACAGCCATGAGAGGAGCTGAAGTGAGAAAACGTGTGTTCAATCAAAAGGGCTATGAGGTAATCCCCAAGCACTCATTGCAAAGGGCAGGGCTTGATTCAGCACAGCTGCGCTGTGCTAGGATGGAACACTCATCTCAAAGGGCAAGGCCTGATTCAGCACAGCTGCGCTGTGTTAGGGAGGAGCACGCATCTAAGCATAATAAGAGTAGAGTTTATTCTACAGATGACCAGCTTCATGATCACCTTGGATATCCAGAGAATTGTCCTCAGTATCCTGAGAATCAGCTTGAGTTTGATCATCAGTTTCATCTGAAGGATCATCAGAAGCAGAAGCCAAACCGGACGGACAGAGAGGGAAAGAGACCCTTTGGAAGAAGGAAGAGAAAAGCCTTTGAGAGGTCTAGAAGAGTCCAAAGCAGTACGTATACTGGGAGGTATTCCAAGGGCCAGCATACACCATTGGACTGGGGAAAGCCAGAGGAATGGTGCTGCAGAGCTAGGAATCACCAGAGGCTACCTGTGAGGGAGACGGCTGCACGTGGAAGGGACCCTAAGACCTGTGCCAGAAGGTATGTGAAGAGAGATCCAGTGTCCAGGGATCTGGATTGGAAGGCTGGACATAAGAACTGGACTACATACTGGCCAGGCTATATAGAGAGGAACTCTAGCAGCAATGGAAGCTCAGGTATGAACACTGATCTATGCCCTAGCTATAACCTTGAAAGACAGCAGGGAAACAAGTATTCTCCTGAAAATGCTCCATTGAGAGATTCATCTGTGCCAATCTATGATATTGAACCCATGCTTGTGGAACAAGGGGGAATAATAGCAGATGAGGATCCTGTTTATATGGACTGCTCTCTATCTAAACTCCGTTGGTAACTTTCTGTTATAAAGTACAGCAACCATCACAAAGAAATACAAATTTGTTCTTTAATCTACTCAGAAAAGCTCCTGAAGCAGGATTTGACCCACACAGTGGAAGGCAAGCCAGCTAAGGGGTTTCAGCTGGTGACTGCTAGCAATTAAGCCTTACCTAATTGCTTGTGAGCTAGGAGAGAATCATTTCTGAATTTATGTGGGAAGTAATCAGAAGTTAACCTGAAAAGAACAGTTTGTTTCTTGCTTTGTAGCTTTTCATTTGTTTTCCTGATTTTGATTTTGTTTTTCCAAGTTAACACTGAAAGCAAGTTACCTAATTTATGTGCTACCAAGCATATCTGTGTTGGGAGAAATAACCCCATAAATAAATATCTTATTGGCTTTACCCAAGAGCACAACTAAATTATTGTCAGCAGTTGTGTCTGGTGTGAATGAACTACATTGCCCACAATACCTTGCAAATCATATAGAAATATGCACTTGCCTAGAGTGTGAAGATTCTCACCCAGGCAGCCGTCTGACAACGTGCACGATGTCTTGCTCGCTTTGCCACACGTCACTTCCACTTCTGAGTCTTATGTTCATATGACGACGACACGGCACACGAGTCACTCACGAATCACGACGACCAAGGCTAAAAGAGGCAGCCACGTGCCTTAAATTAATCACATTCCCTGGCTGCCCTGTGCTTCCAGTTCAGTCTCCAGAAACCAGCGATAGGCAGAAGGTTGGAGGCAGAGGAGACGAGTCATTACCACGAGGAGGTAATCTAGTGGTCTGGACTGAGTCTTTTAACATCAAAATTTGCTACAATTCTATTCAGAGGCGGAGAGATGTGCTGAATGAGTCCTGGAGGGAAGTGAGCTGGCTTTGTGGTCCGGTTTTATAAGTTGATCCTGTACATGCGCCAAAGAGGTTTACAGCACTTGGAAATAAAGATGGTAATGTAACATTAATGCCATATTCCATCTTAAATCATAGGAACTTCTTACTTATTTATTCGTAGTCTTTCGATTGATTATACTTATCGCTCTTCGCGCTCAATGCGTATTTATAAAGTTGATTTTGCTACTTTTTTATAAAAATTAGTGCATGCGTGAGATCAGCAGAGTTGTTGTTGTCCTCACACCATACAAATGTCTTCTGTTTCGAAAAAGAGAAAAATCGCGAACAAAAATCGAATTTTTCAAGAAAAATGGGAGGAGTTATATTTTTTCACTGAGATCAACCATAAAATTCAATGTCTCATTTGTCAAAAAACGTTAGCTGTTCCGAAGGAGTATATTTATTTATTTATTTATTTGTTGTTCTTATATACCGCACTCTTAAAAATCAGCGCGGTTTACATATAACAGATTTGTGCAGTCAAAGCATAGCACTTACAATGAACAGGGTATATTAACTTGGATTTCAACTAGTGGTAACTATGTACAACAATTTACATCTATTTACAGACTGTTTTTATAGTATATACATCCATTGGTAAGGTTCACGTGTTCATACTTGATAGCATGTTAAGGGTATAACGTGCGTAGGCACTATGAAACAAAGCACCATGAGACGTATGAAGCTTACGTGGGCAAAGTTAGAGAGGACAAAGTTACGAAACTTAAAACAGCATTTTGCAAACAAAGAAGTTTCTTTACCAACATTAATCAGTCCAACAAAGATTCAGTAAGAGCAAGTTTTGTTATAAGTGAATTTATTGCAAAGTCATCACGGCCCTTTACAGAAGGTTTGTTCATAAAAGAATGTCTTTTAAAGGCAAGTGACATTTTATGTCCTGATAAAAAGAAACTGTTTGAAGGCTTAAGCTTGTCACCCAATACAGTTGCCACCAGGATTACAGAATTAGCAGATAATGTGGAGAAACAATTAATTGAAGTGGCTAAGGACTTTGAAGCATTTTCAACTGCTCTCGACGAAAGTACAGATGTGTCTGATACCGCATAATGTGCTGTGTTCATCAGAGGTGTAGACTGCAGTTTAAATCTGACAGAAGAATTCCTAGAATTAATACCATTGAAGGGTACTACAACTGGACATGATTTGTTTCAAGCCCTGGAAAAATACATCGAGAAATATGGCTTACCATGGGATAAATTTGTATCTTTGGCCACAGATGGCTGTATCTCCAGCCCTATCTCATTTTTGGGGCCCCCCCCCCCCACGGGACAGATGGCAAGGTAAGTGGTCAGGTCAGCGTCTGGGTATTTGGTTGCTCCGGCTGGATGTGCCGGTGCCATGGTGACAGGATGCCTCTGCACCAGCACACCAGCTAGAGCATTGGAAGGGCTGGTTGGGCAGGTCACTGACATCTCCCTCATTGGAATTAGGGGCACACCAGACCTTCTAAGTGCCCTGATTCCACAACCGCAGGAATGTATAGTTCCCATGGTTGTGGAATCGGGTACAATGTAGTCCTATACATCTTTTGGCTGTCTGAACGGCCTGAACGCGTCCGTTTCAGAATCTGCCTCCACATGAATGAATAGAAACCTTACTTTAGGAACCTTAATTGCATGGTTTTCAAAAGTAAATTTACAGACCTTTTATCAGTCCAAAATGAAAACCCCTAATTTGAGCTGAAAATTGGCCCCTAAATTTGGCTCCTAGAAAAGACACCTTAATTTAGGTGCCGAGGCCTCATTGAATATCTAGCTAGATGTACATGTTGGTGGAGAGAGTTTGTCTTGCTGTCAATGAGGTCTACAACCTAATTATTTTAACACTACCTGAAACCTGTAGAAATATCAAGAAGATCTGTCAGATTGTGGGTTGTTGAGGTGGTGCAGTTATATGGATCCTCTTTAGGAAAACAGTAAAGGCATTTCTGAGAATTACAAAGCGTGCCTAAGTGTAATGTCCACAAGAATTTCTTACCAGAACTGTACACTTAGGCACAAACTGTGAAAGTTGCTCCAGTTTGTCCATTTACTAAGCTATGTTCTCATCATAACGTGTTAAAGACCACTGATCATGAGTTCAGTGATCCTAATGTGCACTATGCGGAACTCACTCGGATGAATGGGAGACTTTAACCTCCCTTCACTTCATCAAAGCCATGCAACTGCATTCCTCGAAGCCATTGAGAATCTGGGCTTTACACAAATCATCGACAAACCCACACACGAAAAGGGCAATATCCTGGACATGGTGTTCGCACCACATGCAGCCCTCGAGCAAAACCACAACACGATGTTGGTCCCCTGGTCTGACCCCTGGTCTGACCATAAACTTATCACTTTTCAAATACCCACCAGGGACAGCCAGCGGCATAGTACCCGAAAATGCAACAGCACAGCTCGAACCTCAACAAGAAACTTCCGCGCATTTGACAGAGAGTTAATACTCTCGCAAACCCACTCCCTCCTCACCATAACCACATCTGACCCAGAAGAACTAGTCGCCGCATGGAATCTCAACCTCAAGGCTATCTCACAACGTCCACAAAGCAATAACGCATCCAAGAGAATAAGAAATGCGGCCCCATGGTTCTCCCAAGAATTGAGAGCTTCTCTAACACAACTACGCAGACTAGAGAAAAAATGGCGCCGATCGCTCTCCACACAAGATTTGACAGCCTACCAACTCCACCTAACAAGGCACAGGAAGCGATCTCAATAAAAATGAAACAGCACCACACTGACACTCTGAAAAGATCTCTGAACAAACCACGGGATCTTTTCAAATTGGTTCAAGCTCTTTCTAAAGAACCAACTCCTGAACAACACGTGGATATCCAACCACAAAAATTCGCTGACTACCTCCAGTCAAAGATCATACAGACCGACAAAATATCAACAGCCTCATTCCAAGACCATACCGGCTTAACCCCTTTATGCAAGTTTTCCATACCATCTAGAAAAAGCATTGAAGATACAATAGCTTCCCTCAATACCTCCACAGCACAAACAGACCCTTGCCCGGCTTTTTGGATCAAGGAGCTACGCAAGGAATTTAGTCCATTCATCGCAAAACTGACAAAACATTCCTTTACTACTGGTTCCTTCCCTACAACCCTCAAGCAAACATCAATCAGGCCTTTATTGAAGAACCCTAAACTTGATCCACAACAAGCCGATTCGTACAGACCAATAGCTAGTATTCCCATACTAGCAAAGATATTGGAGAAAGAGGTCCAAAGGCAAATTCAGGATCATATAGACTCCACAGCTCCCTTAGATCATTGCCAACACGGGTTTAGAGAGTACCATGGAGTAGAGACACTTCTCACCTTCTTATTCAATAACATATTCACAGGCATTGACAACTTCCGACAAGGCTTTGTGCTCATCTTTTTAGACATCGCTACAGCCTTTGACTCGGTTCATCATGAGATTCTCCTCAGGCGACTGAAAGAAAAGGGAATTTGCAATACCGCGCTCGATTGGTGCAGTTCCTATCTAAATGGCCGATGTCAATATGTTAAATCCGGAGCAGAAGAGTCGAAACAATTCCATCAAACACAAGGTGTGCCGCAAGGATCCTCATTGTCATCTCTACTATTCAACATATACATGCAGCCCATCTGCAACATCATTAGATCATTTAACGTGAGCTGTCTGATATATGCGGATGACATCCTCCTATATATGCCTTTTTCGACCGTTCAAATGGACCTTACACCTCTTATAGAATGTTTCAATACCATATCGGATTGGCTACAAGCACAAAACCTCCGCATCCAGCACAAGAAAACGGAGGTACTGTTCATCGCTAGAGACCCAGACTTTACCCCACCAACACATATAAAGGTCAAGGAAGCGGAACTACAAACCAAGGAAACAATAAAATACCTGGGGGTCACCTTAGACCAACATCTGGACATGAAATGTCATATAAGCAACATTGTCAAAGCGGTCTATTTTAAAATCCGTTCACTCAGGCATCTGCGCTCCCTACTAGAGCCAGATGATTTCCGGACCATATACCAAGCACTGATCCTACCGCACTTTGACTTTGCCAATTCCATCTTACAAGGTCTCCCGCAATCCACACTAAACCCGCTACAACTGGCCATGAATGCTGCAGCAAGGATTCTCCATGGAGCCTCCAGAAGTGACCACGTGACTCCGATCTTAAAACAGCTTCATTGGCTACCTATACACGGAAGGATTATCTTCAAAACATTGATCCTCTCATTCAAGGCCATCAAGCGCCTATCCTCCACGGCACTTACTGAACTCATCCATACAGTGCCCCCCAACAGAGCCAGGAGGTCAACAGACCTAAATTTACTAACAACCCCGAAGACCTTGACTAAATGCAATAACACAACAGCAAATAGGGCCTTCAGTCTTTACGTCCCCAAATATTGGAATGCACTCCCACCAGACATTCGAGCTATTGCAGACCTGACCCAATTCAGGAAGGCAATCAAATATCACCTCTTCCTCCAATACTACCCAACCACTGTATATAGCCCACATTGTACATAGCTCAAACCAATCCAGCACACAATACAACACACACTAAACAAAATCCTCACCCTCACTGCATGTATAACACACTCACACTACCAGATTGTTTGCTGTGATACCACCTTGATTATTATGATAAGGCGGTTTATAAATACTGTTAAATAAATAAATAAATAAATAAACCAGCGATGAATCTAGATAGCACCACCTAGGAAACACCGCCTTTTTGCAGCCCATACTCACAATGTCTCAAGTATTCGAAATGGACTCATTATTTATTGTACAATTCAACCCTGTTATAGGAATTTTACTTCATGTATATAGCCTATTTCACGTAAATAGTTCATGTATATAGTTCAACCCCTGTTATCCAAGTTTATACCCCTGTTCAATGTAAAACCAAACAGAATGTGTGTTTTGGTCACTTTGTTATACTGTAAACCGCGCTGATGCCGAATAGTGCGGTATATAAGCAACTGTAATAAATAAATAAATAAATAAGGGAGGTGATTAGTGGCGTGCCCCAGGGATCGGTCCTGGGGCCGGTACTGTTCAATGTATTTGTGAGTGATATTGCTGAAGGACTGAATGGAAAAGTCTGTCTTTTTACAGATGACACGAAAATTTTCAACAGAGTGGTCTCCCCGAGGGAGTGGATAACATGAGGAAAGATCTGCAAAAGCTGGAAGAATGGTCTGATGCTTGGCAATTAAGATTTAATGTGAAGAAGTGTAATGTCATGCACTTGGGATTCAGAAATCCAAGGGAAATGTATGAGATAGGGGGCAATAGGTTGGTAAGCACGGACCAGGAGAAGGACCTCAAAGTGATTGTTTCGGAGGACCTCAAAGTGGCGAAACAGTGTGACAAGGCAGTGGCCAAAGCAAGAAGGATGCTGGGTTGCATATAGAGAAAGAAATTACCAGAAGAAAGGAAGAGGTACTAATGCTACTGTACAAGTTGCTAGTGAGGCCTCACTTGGAAGATTGTGTCCAGTTTTGGAGACCATATCTCACAAAGGATATAAAAAGATGAAACTGTTCAGAGGAATGCGGCCAAAATGATTTGGAGCGTGTGCCAGAAGATGTATGAAAAGAGACTCCAAGACCTAAATATTGTGGCGGTCGCGCCCCTACCAGGCGGTCGCCTAGTAGGGATGGGAAGCCATCTCAATTCCTCTTTCCCAAGGATTGTAGTTGTGCCAAGGAGATTATGAACCGAGTGGTTGTTTTAAAGCACACAGGAATTTTATTAGCATCCGTGTCAAAATGGTTGACAAAATCTTCAAAGCAAATGTACACATTCAGGTCAAAGCAAAATACAGGATTATTCTTCTCCTCTTAAGATAACACTTGTAACCAGTGTTATAGTAACTCTATTTACACAAGCTTCTTTTCTCAGGCTTCCATTACTCAGCCTTCATGCACACATTACAGTCCATCTCAGAACAAACTGAAGTTAGGTCACTTTCTTGGCCTGCAACTTCCATGCTTTCAACTGAGCTGTAACTTGGCAATGCTTGTAAGCGTTCTGGCAGTTTATCCTTAATATTCTTTAGCAGATTAAATAGCCTATGCCACTGAATGACCCTTTCTCCTTCTGGTAGGATTTCACTGGGCTTTTCCTGTTCAGTGTCCCTGGCAAACCCCTTACTCCTATTCCGGGTTTTCATAGGCTTTAACCTCTCTTCTGAGTCAGAGCATGTAACACAGGGTTTAGGCTTTATGGCTTTATCTCTCCTACCTTGGAGTCTGGCTGCAGCACCTTCCTGGCTGAGGCTTCTCCGGCTTGGAACTCCCTCTGTCTCTGAGCTAGACAGTGACTCAGGGTAAGCTCTCCACTTCCCTTCCTGGGGCTTCTGCTGCCTGCAGATAGACCCTTCCTCCAGTGAGTCTAAGCACTCTTGCCTTAGCTTCCTTAAAGCCAACCTTTTCTCTTTCTCCCTGTTGCCAGTCTGTTTGGTCCTTTGCCTGGAACCTTCCCTGTAGCTTCCTGGGCTGCAGTGCTGGCTGCTCTTGTCTCTGCTGCTGCTTACTCTGTATCTGCTTCTTTCATGGTTGCTGGTTCTGCTGTGTTTGCTCTCTCCTGCTTCTTTGCAGTTCCTGGCCTTTCTGGAGTCCTTGGCCCCTCTGCTGCTTCTGCTCAGTTTGTTTGTTCTCTCAAACTTAAACGCTGAGCAGGGCAACTCCCTTCCTGACTCCACCCACTTGTACCTCCTACTCTTGCCTGAGGATGTCATGTGGTCTGGGAGTGGCTTAAACCTAGCACTACTCTCTTGGTTTCTCTCAGGGTTTTTTCTATGCTGTCTGTGTTCTAGTGAACCCATCCCCCGAGAAGAAGAAAAAGTTCTTCTTTCTCCTTTATTTTCATGCTGGGCTGCCTCCTCCTCACCACATATCCCCCTCCTTAGACTATTACGGGCTGGCGCCATAACCCGCGAACAGCACATAATACAAGGTGTGGGTTGTGAAATGTCACTAACTCTTAAGGCTAACTGTGCATTCCCTATACGCTCCTTCCATAGCCTCAACAGATTAACATGGTATACCTGTTGCTTTCCCCGGCCCATATCCACAGCATAAGACGCTGGTCCGAGCTGTTTCGCTATCTTGTAAGGGCCTTTCCAGGAATTCTCAAACCTAGAGTTTCCTACAGCTACCATTATCATAACCTTATCCCCGACCTTAAAGAAACGCGGCCTTGCACGCCGGTCATGATAAGTTTTCTGTTTACTCTGACTTCTTTTTAAGTTTTCCTCTGCTACAGTGGCTATCCGCTGTAAGCGATTCTTCAGGTCTGTTAGGAATCTGGGAACCTCTTGTACATCCTCTACCGGTGCTACCCACTGTTCCCTTAGTATATCCAGCACTCCGCGTGGAGTTCTCCCATACATAAGCTCGTATGGTGATGTGCCTGTAGAGGTTTGTCTCCTCTCTCTGCATGCATAAAGCACGAAAGGCAACATTGTATCCCACTCACTCAACCTTCCCTCCAAACTCCTTTTTAACAGGTTCTTTAAGGTTTGATTAAACCTTTCTACTAAGCCGTTGGTTTGGGGATGATAAGCTGCTGTGCGGATATGTCTGATCCCAAATGCGTCCCATACCTGAGCTAGGTGACGGGACATGAAATTTGTTCCCCTGTCTGTTAAGACCTCACGAGGGAACCCAATTTCACAAAATAATCATATTAATTCCATGGCTATCAAACGGGCAGACGTGTTTCTCAACGGGATAGCCCACGGAAAACGCGTGGCATGGTCCATTATGACCAAAATGTACTGGTGGCCCCGGGGCGTTTTTATCAAAGGCCCCACTATATCCACCCCCAACCTATGTACCGGTTTATTTATAACAGGGAGAAGAATCAAGGGTACCTCCGGTGGATGGTCTCTTGAGACCCTTTGGCAAGCTGGGCACGAGGCACAGAACTTCGCCGTCTCTGTATATACGCCTGGCCAATAAAACCTTGCAAGGACCTGATCCAGGGTACTCTGCACCCCCTTGTGTCCCCCTACTGGGTGATCGTGGGCTAATCTTAAGATGATATTCTTAAAAGAAGAAGGTATCACCAATTGCCTTCTTAGATCCCCTGTTCTTGGGTCTATATTCTCCCTATATAGTAGGTTGCTATCCCATAAAAACCTAGGTAGAGACTCCGATCCTTTCCGGGCGAACTCGCATGCTCGCACCAAAGCGGGATCTGCTTTTTGCTCATCAGGAAATGAGGGAAACTTCGCTATTAATTCTTCAGGAACCCAGGGCAGCTCCTGACCCGACATTAACTGACCCCTATTCTTGGCCCTGACACACCTCTCCCGCCGCTTTTCGGCCTTTCCTTTCCTGGGAGCATCCTTGGCCGGGGTTATTAAGTCCTCATGAAAGGAGGTCCCTGGTATTGGCTCCTCCTGGGAATCTACCTCTTCCTCTGCAGGTTTTGAGCCTGCGCGTGTAGTTACCAGACCTGTTTCCTCCTGCAACTGTTTCTCCACCCCCTTCCTGAACTGGGACCAATCACGGCCCAATATCATATCGTGTGGGAGTCTAGGTATCACTGCCACTGCCACCTGCCTTCCACTACCTAACCGCTTGATCCTAACACTCTGGAGAGGATAGGTGGAAGCTGCTCCATGGACACATTTAATCTTAACCTGCCCCCTTGAGGATTCTTGTAAGCACTGTCTCTGGGCCTCTATCTTTTTCCACAGCCTGCTGGAAATCATGGACTGGCTGGCCCCTGAATCTAGTAGAGCTTCTATGGGTATTCCTTCTACCTCTACTGATAAGAGAAATCCCTCACCTACCTCTTTGGGACGTGTGATTACAAAAGCTTTCCTTATTGGACATTTTCTCTTAAGGTGACCTAGCTCACCATAGGAGAAACATTTCTTCTGCAGGGTATATCTGCCTTCTATGGGTTTATTCCTTTCCATTTTATGGCTAGTAAAGGTTGCCTTCCTTTCCTGCATTTCTGTACCTGCCCCCTGAAAAACGCCCTCTTTCTTGAGGCTTAACTTCTTGGCCTCTAGAAAGCACTCAGCCAATGCAATGGCTTCCTGGGTGTTTTTACAGCTCTGCATTACCAGAAAACTCTGCAACTCTTTGGGTACAGCTTCTGTAAACTGTTCCAATATCACAGTATCAATAACAGAATCTATATTGCCATTCTCAGGTACAAGCCATTTATACACTAAGCTTTTAATTCTATGGTATAAAGCTTGAGGTGTTTCACCTTCTTTCAGTATACATGACCTCAGAAGTCTCCGATAGACCGAGGGACTTAACCCCATCCGATCTCTTATGGCCTTCTTTACATGCTCATACTCGGCTACTAATGCAACTGGCATTTCCCTGTAGGCTGCTAAAGCCTCCCCACTTAGGGTAATAGCAAACCTCATGGCCCATTGTTCCTTTGGCCATTGAGCTAAAACAGCTATTCTTTCAAAGGACTCAATAAAATCATCAATATCGTCCTCTTTAGAAAGGCGGCCACATGAGAAAGTTCCAGTACCAGGGCTTTCCCCTCCTGGAAAAACAACCTGTGCACCTGGTAAGGCCTGTGCCTTTTGTACAGACTGTGCCATCTTGGTCGCTTCTTCCTGAGCACAAATCCATTTCACCATCACCTCCAGTAGGGGTTGCTGTTGAGCGCGAAGCATGGACGCCGCTTGCTCCTGACTCACTGCTGCCATCTCCCTCTGCTTGGCGAACTGGTCTGCCACCCAGGCCAATATGTCCGCTGTCTCCATCCGGGATTGCGGTTTCTGGGACACAAACACAGAAAAAACCACACAAAGTGCAGCACTTTTCTTTTTTTTTCCCCTCACTCTCTCCTAGTGAGTACCTGGTGGCCCCTTACATCAGAATCCTAGGCTTATCCCCCTCTAGCCTACGGGTTATCTGATTCTGATGCAGGTCTTCGCTTTACCACCAGAAAACAGCGCTCCGGATTTTTTTCCTCCGCGTTTTCTCTCGGTCCGGTCACTCCGTCCCTCCTGGATCTTCCTCGTCCCGAGGTACCAGCTTGTAGATGCACCACTTGACCACTGGAATTCTGTATTCGAAAAACTACGCCACCTGTGGCGGTCGCGCCCCTACCAGGTGGTCGCCTAGTAGGGACGGGAAGCCATCTCAATTCCTCTTTCCCAAGGATTGTAGTTGTGCCAAGGAGATTATGAACCGAGTGGTTGTTTTAAAGCACACAGGAATTTTATTAGCATCCGTGTCAAAATGGTTGACAAAATCTTCAAAGCAAATGTACACATTCAGGTCAAAGCAAAATACAGGATTATTCTTCTCCTCTTAAGATAACACTTGTAACCAGTGTTATAGTAACTCTATTTATACAAGCTTCTTTTCTCAGGCTTCCATTACTCAGCCTTCATGCACACATTACAGTCCATCTCAGAACAAACTGAAGTTAGGTCACTTTCTTGGCCTGCAACTTCCATGCTTTCAACTGAGCTGTAACTTGGCAATGCTTGTAAGCGTTCTGGCAGTTTATCCTTAATATTCTTTAGCAGATTAAATAGCCTATGCCACTGAATGACCCTTTCTCCTTCTGGTAGGATTTCACTGGGTTTTTCCTGTTCAGTGTCCCTGGCAAACCCCTTACTCCTATTCCGGGTTTTCATAGGCTTTAACCTCTCTTCTGAGTCAGAGCATGTAACACAGGCTTTATCTCTCCTACCTTGGAGTCTGGCTGCAGCACCTTCCTGGCTGAGGCTTCTCCAGCTTGGAACTCCCTCTGTCTCTGAGCTAGACAGTGACTCAGGGTAAGCTCTCCACTTCCCTTCCTGGGGCTTCTGCTGCCTGCAGATAGACCCTTCCTCCGGTGAGTCTAAGCACTCTTGCCTTAGCTTCCTTAAAGCCAACCTTTTCTCTTTCTCCCTGTTGCCAGTCTGTTTGGTCCTTTGCCTGGAACCTTCCCTGTAGCTTCCTGGGCTGCAGTGCTGGCTGCTCTTGTCTCTGCTGCTGCTTACTCTGTATCTGCTTCTTTCATGGTTGCTGGTTCTGCTGTGTTTGCTCTCTCCTGCTTCTTTGCAGTTCCTGGCCTTTCTGGAGTCCTTGGCCCCTCTGCTGCTTCTGCTCAGTTTGTTTGTTCTCTCAAACTTAAACGCTGAGCAGGGCAACTCCCTTCCTGACTCCACCCACTTGTACCTCCTACTCTTGCCTGAGGATGTCATGTGGTCTGGGAGTGGCTTAAACCTAGCACTACTCTCTTGGTTTCTCTCAGGATTTTTTCTATGCTGTCTGTGTTCTAGTGAACCCATCCCCCGAGAAGAAGAAAAAGTTCTTCTTTCTCCTTTATTTTCATGCTGGGCTGCCTCCTCCTCACCACAATATGTATACTCTACTACAGGGTGGCCTAAAAAAAGTGAGAACATCTCGTAGCATATAAGTTATTTAAAAATTCAAAAAGACAGATGTAAATGATTGACAAATTAAAAAAAAAAGATGGCAACCGGAAATTGTCGAAATAAAGACGTTATATAGCTAAAAAACGTAAATAAGTAAACTATTTAAGCTTTTAATTTATGAGATGTTCTCACTTTTTTGGGCCACCCTGTAGATGAGAGGAGAGACAGGGGAGATATCAGACCTTTAAATACTTAAAGAGTATTAATGAACAAAAAAACCTCTTCCAAAGACGGGGAAGCTGTAAAACTAGAGAGCATAACATGAAGCAGCAAGGTGGTAAACTGAAAGACAATGTCAGGAAATACTTTTTCACTGAAAGGGTGGTGGATGTTTGGAATGCCTCTCGATGGAAGTGGTGGGACAAATAAAGTGACAGAATTCAAAATGGCATGGGACAGACACAGTGGATCCCTTTAGAGAAACAGGATGTGTTCTCTGTGTTCATGTGTTCTCTGTAACTGGTTTTGTTCAATGTAAACCGCCCTTGATCTCTGGAAGCGGCGGTATATAAAAACTATATAAACAAATAAATAAAGGATAAATCAAAATAAACTTAACTCTCACTGATATCTCAACAATTTGAGGTGACCTTCACAAAGCGGTGGGTACACCCCTAAATAAAGGTATGGGGAGGGGTGACCTGCACAGAGCAGCAGTCGCACCTACTCTTGCCACCTTGCTGGGCAGACTAGATGGACCATGCTGGCCTTTATCTGCCGTCATATACTATGTTACTATCTTAACATAGTTGTAACACATGAGCAAATCAGGACCAGCCTATACTAAAATGAGCTGGGTCACATGTAAATGTAGATAAAGCAGCTCATTTAATATGGAAATTTAATCATGCCACTTCTCCTATCATTGGCAAGCTGCTTTATTATATGAAAATTAACTATACCTTTAGAGGTGTAGGTACTTTCCCTGGAAGCAACAGCTCACTAATGCACAAGCTGATGCAGCCAGAGTTTTTCTTAAAGGGACTGGCCATTGTGAAAAAAGAAGGTTCCCCCAGCAAGATTAAGAAATCCCTAGTGGCCTAATCGTAAGCCCTATGTCCTTTCCCACCCTCACCTCCCTGCACCCTTATTCAGTGCTTCAAAGTGGAAAAAAGTATCTGATGACAGAAATGCAGTGGTGGTTTGTTGGACACAAAACAATTGTGGCGGATCAACTCTTGCATGATGTTGACCTGAGGGTAATATATGGGAGATGTTTGTAAAGAGTTCAGCAGTTGTCAAGTATGTAAATGCCATAAAGAATCTCAGCTTTGACAATGGTAAAGATAATTTCTTGGAATGTAGATAGAATCCATCCCATGATCAAAAGAATGGAAATTCTTGCATATCTGAGGCTGCTGAAAGCTGATATGCTATGCTGCAGGAACTCATCTCTCTTCAGTGGAACATAGCAAATTAAGGTGAGAGTGGGTTAATGAGGTTTTTACAACAGCCTTAAACAACAGACAGATGAGAGTGGCTATTCTAATCCACAAAGGACTCCGTTTCCAGGTCCATAAGTGTATTTCAGACCCCAGTGGTAGATATGTCATTGGAATGGGGGAATTGATGGGAAGGAAACTTCTCTTATGTAACTTATGTGCCCCCAACACTTATAACCATGGGTTCTTTCAAATTTGACTACAGTGCTGTGGCAATATAGCTGTTATCAATATATTGTGAGGGGTGATTTTAATCACACAGTCAATCCCAGAATGGACTGCAAACCAACTAAAGCACCTAATAAGGGACATGAAGGGCAAGGTGTTAATTTTGTCATTCAACTCATTAACGTAGGGGGTTATTCTGTGCCCTGAATAGTGGGGATGGACGGCCCTGCTATTCGTGCCTTCACCTGGCCATGACTAACTTCCCCGCTGGTTGTGTGGGGAAGTTAGACAGGGGTAGGGAAGGGACGGCTCGGGGGTGGAGTCTGGGTGGAGTCTGGGCGGTCGCGGCCCTGGACGTACAGGGCCGATTCTAATGTCAACCCTGTACGTCCAGGGCTGGCGACTTATATGGGGAAGTTATTCCACCTCCGAGGTGGAATAACTTCCCCGTATAGTACTTTTCTTCTTTCTGTGTCATTAAGTTTGGGCTGACTGTGTTAAAATGCATAGTTCATTTATTCATATATTATCAACATATAGTATTTTGGCACTTTTAAATTAGAAAATGATGTCCAGATACATTTTCTCTTGACACTTAGTAGATTGTCATTATGACCAATATGTCATGTTTCCCTTTCTGATTTCCAGGTGCCAGGCAGAATTGTAAGAGAACAGTACAGTATGGAGAGTGATTTACTGATATGCACCAATCAAGAAAGAGATCTCAAGGTGACAGAGCAGTGGGGCAAGGTATTACTATTAAAAAAAAGTTAGATGATAATGCCTCTGTAAAATGTGTGCAATTCTAAAAGCCATATTTTCCAAAGGACACAGGATATAGAAATGTCATTTTGCGGTGGGCGGGGGGGGGGGGGGGTGAGGCTGAAGGCAGTCCCTGCAGCCCGATCCTGGCATTTGGAGGCCAGATCAGGGGTCAGGCAGTGGGGAATGAAGTTCTGCAGTCCAGCGGCCGGCATCGCGGCTCTTCAATGAAGCCGTGGTGCCATGGTAACATGACACCATGGTGCTGCGGCTTCATTGAGGAACCTTGACTGAGTTAGCCGGAGACAGACCTGCATGTGCAGGCTGGACTGAATCACAGTTGCAATTCCTCTAGTATCCTCCTTTTGGTACCTTGGAGTAGTCCTTGACTCTGAACTGTCCTTCCACGATCATATCTCCTCCATCACACGTCGTTCTTTCTTTTTCCTTTGCCAAATCAGAGCAGTCAGTGATATCTTGTCCCCTTCCTTCCTTACTACTCTTCTCCTTGCACTGGTGATTTCCCATATCGACTACTGCAATGCCATTTTTGCTGGTCTTCCCCAACACCAGATTCAGCACCTGTAAATAGTTCAGAACACTGCCGCCCAGATCATTTCTTATACCTCCCGTTATAGTCATATTATGCCTCATCTATTCAACTCCACTGGTTACCGGTTCCTCAACTCATTTTCTTCATATTCCTCATCCTGACTCACAGAGCACTTTATACCCACACACCATTATACTTAGCTGACTCTCTGCATTTCTCTCTGGCACCTCGCAGCCTTCGGTCCATCAATATCAACCATTTTGAGCTTCCCTCCCCGGTCCGTGCCCACCTGGAATGCTCCCACAACTCTGCCTTTTTCTTCCTGGCACCATTCCTTTGGAATTCCCTCCCCCTTCCTCTCCATCTGGAACCATCCTATTCCAAGTTCAAAGTATTCCTTAAAACCCACCTCTTCTGTTTAGCCTACGACCTCCCATCCAGCCTTCCCAGCTAACCTCCTCTTCCTCTTGTCTGGTCCTTCTCTCCTTCCTTTTCTATCTTCTATCCTGGGTGCTTGTTGCTTTCCTATCTGCTTGTTGCTTTCCTTTCTGTTTTCTGGTCAAATTTGGCCTCTCTGTGCCTTTTTCTGATGTATTGTAAACTGCCCTCCTGGCCTCCGAAGGTGCGGTATATTAAAAACCTTAAAAACGATAAAGGTAAAGACTGTTCGTGATTCTGATCCCATGGGGCTAGATGTGCCCCACAGGATTGCAATCCCCTCTGCACGTCCGGTTCAGACTGGATGTACAGAGGGTTTAGACATCCGGGATGGAATCGTGCCCTTAGGGGGATACTTGGTGAATGCTCCACCCTGAGGAGTTAGAGTACACATTTAACTTGAACATGCACACAGTGTATGAGGAGGGGGGGGGGGGTCTGATAAGTCCCTGGCCTTGTAACGAAACAGAAAGCTATGGGCTCACTTTCGTTCCAGAGATCTGAATGATCTCTCTGGTGTTTTGTTTTATTTGGTTGGATCACATCTTAATTTCATTGCAATTGTTTCCTTCTTTAATTCAGGCAACTATAGTACCCCAGATGATTTCTGACCATTCAATGGTGGGGATGACACTTTGTTTCTCTGATACTATGAGGGACTACACATGGAGGATGAATCCCTAATTGCATACCAGAGAGACGTCTTAAGCATATCTATGCAAGGTATGGTAAGCTTTTTTAAATTTTAATAACTACAGATATAGTGGGCCCATATTATATTGAGACGTGGCTAAAGCTGTCCTTCAGGAGGGCAGGAAAAGTAAGCTAGGAATAAAGAATTATTTCAACTGACAGAAAGGATGACTCAAATACAATGAGGACATATTGTCACCTTATCACCTCAAGAGAGAGAGTAATTAATGGTGTTAAAGAAGCATCTAAATCTTATCTTGATGGCCAGAGCCAAGAATAATATTTGGTTTTACAAATACATACTCCACAGGTGGACACATAAAATGGGCAAACTACTGGCTAACTTGCTTAAACCAAGAAACAGTGGGAAACTCGTGTATGTCCATAGGGAGGCTAATTACCCAACAGGGAGAGACACAAAAAGCATTTGTAACTACTTTCAAAACTTACACGGTATGCATGACAGACTGGGAATGAGTGAGATAACAACTTCAGATGTGCAAAATCTTGTCTCTGCCCTTGACTGAGGAGGACCATTAACTCTTGGAAGAGCCACTGAAAATAACTGAAATCGACAACAATTAGGGGCTTAACATTGGCCAAGACTCCTGGCCCAGATGGCCTTGGAGGAGAATTTTACAAGATCCCGGAGGACTTTATAGTTATGTCTTTGCAGGAGAACTATCAGGAGATGCTCACTATGAGGTGAATGGGATTATATCTGAACCAAGCCATGTTATTCTTCTCCCAAAACTGGGTAAAGACTCTTGAGTTTGTTAGCTCATATAGACCTATATCCTTGATTGAATCAAGATTTAAAGATACTGACATCCGTGTTGGTGACCATACTGAACAGAGTTATTCTCAGCCTGATTCATGAGGATCAAACTGGTTTTGTTAAGAATAGGCATGCAGCAAACAATATTATTCATGCCCTTTATGGCCATGCAAAAGATCCACCCTGTCAGTACCTAGCCTATAATGACTACTCTGGATGCAGAGCAACCTTTTGGCAAGGTTGACTGGTAATATGTTTTGGGTGTTAGCTAAGATGGGCTTTGGGGACAATTTTAGGAAGTAGATGCAGATTTTGTACTTAGACCTGGAGATAAATGGAAAGTAAACTGAATATTTCAGGTTAGAGAAGGGATCACAACATTTCTGCTCTTTGTCACCCTTGCTTTTTATTTTATCCTTGGAGCTTCTGGCTTTGAAGCTGCAAGCCACCCTGGATCAAAAAGTATCGAGACTTGCTGTGGAGCTATATAACAAAATATCGAGTGCAGGGTGTAGTGTGGCTGCAGCACATCTGTACTTTTTTAAATCACGTGATGTTTGGTATTGTTTAAAAAACGTTCATTAGATTTATGATGAGTGAAAAAACTGAACTGTAAATTTGCATTTAACTCTGACAGAAACTTGGAGATTCATGCAAAACAGACTTATAACAACATATAGCAAGTGTATGGTAATGAATGCATGAGCCATGCTTGAGTTTATGACTGGTGGAAATGTTTCCAAGAGGGTCGCCAACAGTGACGAATGTTCTGGAAAGCCAGCCATGAGCAGGAATTTATTTATTTATTTAACAACTCTTTTATAATGCTGTATCTATGAATCATGGCAGTTTACATGGAATGGAAACTTGAACGTTACATGGAACACTTTGAACAAAATAAACTGAACAACATAAACTGCAAAATACAATCAACGAGGGGCAGAGCTGTAAGTTGCACTATCCAGTGTATAGGGGAGACGTTCATAGAGCAGAGTTATAGCACATGGGTGTGCTGGGGGCCAGGCAGGTTTAGGGGTGTGTTACAGTTAAAGTAATACGGCGTGATAAATATTCTATGTGTAAACAGCTAGTAAGAGGGTGGCTAAGAATCTGATCCAAAGTATTCCAGGAAACAAAATGTTTTTAACTTGCGGCGAATGTCCCCAATATCTATGAGTGAGCGAAGTTCTGGAGGAAGCGAGTTCCAGATGGTTGGTGTGTAAAAGCAGAAGGCTCTTTTCAAGGTGGAGGAGCTGGTGCGGACGATTGAAGCTGGTACTGCAAGGAAAGTGTAGTTTGCCTTTCTCCATTATCTCTGGCATAGGGGCTTGTCAAGTAGAGACTGAAGGGTATCTGCTGATAGCTGGAGGATGGTCCTAAAAATTGTCAGTGATACTTTGTACCTCACTCTGCTGTAGATGGGGAACCAGTATAATTGCTTCAATATAAGTGTTATGTGAGCGTGACAATTGGTGCCCATGATGAGTCTAGCTGCTACATTCTGCGCAAGCTGGAGAGCTGTGGTATGGATTTTGGTAGACTCTGATAGATAATGTTAACATAGTCAAAGACAGGGGTGATGAGGGCCCAGCAAACATTTCTGAAGTCTTCATGATCTAGCAGAGGTTGGCGGTTCCTCAGAGTTTTGATGTGGTGGTATACTGCTCTAGTAACATGTTTAACATGGGCATTGAAGTTCAGGATCTGGTCCAGTGTTATGTCCAAGTATTTTACTTGTTGCTTTACTTGCAATGTTAGGTTTTCAAGATTTATTGTGGCTGGAGGAGAAAAAGAGGGATGCATAGCTATGAGCAGGACTTCTGTCTTATTGGGATTAATGAGTAGGTTATGGAGGCTGAGCCAATGTGTGACTGCCTCTAGGCATCTCCTGATTGTGGAATAGTCAGGGTTGCTGGTGGAGAATGGTGCATAGATTAGGATGTCGTCATATAAAGGTGGTAAAGGATTTTGTAGCTCTGAATGACATTGCAGAAGGGTTGGATAAAGATTTTAAAAAGCAAAGAAAATAGTGCTGAACCCTGTGGTAGACCATGAAGGAGTACGAATAGGCTTGAGGTCTGCGGTCCTATTCTGACCTGTCATGAGCAGTCAGTGAGATAGGACTGGAACCACTGTAAGGTCTTGTTTCCTAGGCCAATTGCATGGAGGTGTGATATGAGATGGGTGTGTTTGACTGAGTCGAAGGCTGCAGATATGCCCAGGAACACTAGGATGAAGCCTTGTGTGGTCTTCTCTGTGCCTTTGAATAGTGTATTGAGGAGAGAAGTCAGTAGGGTTTTGGTGCTGTGGAAAGGTTTAAAGCCATGAACAAAGACAAAGTTGAAGAGGTGCGTGCTGCAATACGTTTAAATCATCAATTGTCTATCAAAGAGCTTGCTGAGGACATAGACATCAGTTTCAGGTTGGTATGGTTCATTCTTACTGTTGGTTTGGGGATGAGATGTGTGTCTGCAATATTTGTGCCAAAACTCCTGTCCCGACCAAAAAGAAAATTAATTGCCTGCAGCCAGGAAGTTGTTTGAATGCATTGAAAATGACTCAGATTTCATCAAAAAGATGATTACTGGTGATGAATCATGGGTTTATGATTATGACCTGTAAACTAAGGCTCAGTCCTCACAATGGAAGATTCGAGACTCTCCCAGACGCAAGAAAGCCTGTTAGGTGAGGAGCAATGTCAAGGTTATGCTCACAGTTGTCTTTGATTACCAGAGTATTGTTCATCATGAGTATA
The DNA here is from genome assembly GCA_033557465.1 of Ichthyophis bannanicus. Classification (NCBI taxonomy): domain Eukaryota; kingdom Metazoa; phylum Chordata; class Amphibia; order Gymnophiona; family Ichthyophiidae; genus Ichthyophis; species Ichthyophis bannanicus. Next base: position 1,029,056,064 of record CM066033.1, on the reverse strand, counting down.
TTCCAAAATGCCAAACCATCAAAAATAAGTACTACGTCCAAGTTCTGACTCATTAGAGAGATGCAATTCGTCATAAGAGACCAGAGTTGCATGGGAATGGTGAATGTTTGCTTCATCATCATAATGCCCCAGCTCACGCATCACATCTTGTCCAGCAGTTCTTAGCCAAACACCAAATCAGACAAGTCGATCAGCCTCCCTACTCACCTGACCTCACGCCCTATGTCTTTTTCTTGTTTCCAAAACTGAAATTACCACTCAAAGGAAGGAGATTTGAGACAATTAAGAAAATTTTGACACAGCAGCTTCACAGCATAATGAAAGAGGCATTTCAAAATTGTTTCCAGCAGTGACAGGAACATTGGAAGATGTGTGTTTTATCGGAGGGGAACTACTTTGAAGGAAACTGAGTGCAATAACTGTCAGTGTTATTTATTTATTTATTTATTTATTTATTTAACAGTTATTTATATACCGCTCTTTCCCTTGTTTCAAGTGCGGTTTACATGTAACAGTAGGTTAATTGGTATGAGATATACCAGGACATTTTACATAGAACAGATAATTATAATTTACAAGGAAAGTTGTAACATTACAAGTATAACATATTAGAACATATATACATTGCTAGTTAAATTATTAATCATCATGTAAATGAGTGTGTAGTATGGTTAATTAGTGTATTAGTGTCATTTATTTTTGAAAATAGGGTATATAATATTAAAAATAAATGTTAGCCTGTATCCCTTTGAGAATTCTGTTTTGGGAGTGTATTATAGTGTAATGTAAATAAGTGAGTTTTTAATTTTTTTAAATTCTTTTATGTCAGACAGTAGGCGGATGTTGTCAGGTAAATTGTTCCAGAGTATTGGAGCAGAGTGTGAGAAAGCTCTCTTATTGGTTTGTTTTCTGGCTTTTGTAAAATCTTTTGGTATTGTTAAAGTATTTATGTTTCTGCTCCTTTGAGATCGTTTATCAATGTCAATGTTAATCAGTGTATTTAGTGCAGATGGTGCAAGTTTATTTATAAGTTTAAATGTAGTGACAAGAATTTTATATTTGATTCGGGAGTAAATTGGTAGCCAATGAAGTTCAGCTAAAATTGGTGTAATATGTTCAAGTGGGCTTATATTCATAATCGTTCTAGCAGCTAAGTTCTGAGTTATTTGTATCTTTTTAATATTTTGTTTCGAAATACCATTAAGTATTGTATTTGCAAAATCGAAATGTGGGGTAATAATAGCATGAATTATGTTAATAAAATCTTGTAGAAGAATCAAAGGTCTTAGTTGTTTTAGTGTTTTGAGTTTGTAATGTATATTTTTAGTTAAATATTTTATATGTGAATCCATATTTAGATTATTGTCAAGTATCACACCTAAATATTTTACTTCTTTTTTTATATTAATTTCATGAGTATCTAGTGTAATCGTGTTTGGGGGTATATATGTTTGATTTTTAGTGATAAATAAAATATCTGTTTTAGTAAAGTTGATAAGTAGATTTTGTTCTTTGAGCCACTCAGTTAGTTCATTAAAACATTCTGTTATTTTTTGGAGAGGTGGGTGTGGGATTTCAAATGGGAGGTAGAACATTATATCATCGGCGTAAATATGATAAAAGACATTGTGACGTTTAAAGATGTTACAAACTGGTTGTAAGTAAATGTTAAATAATAGTGCAGATAAAGCAGATCCCTGCGGAAGACCTTGAGTTTGTTTGAAGGTGTTAGATATTTGGGTGTGGATTCTTACATTTTGGATTCTGTTATACTTCTTGTGTTACTGTATAAACCTCGATACTTTTTGATCACACTTTGTACCTTGCGGAAGGATGAGTAAAAGATTCATCTATTTGAAGATGACATTATTTTGGGGAATAACCCAGAGAAGGATATTCAAAAGGTATTTGCATTGCTCAAACCAAATGGTGCATTCTTTGGTTCCAAGATTAATTTTGACACATCAGAGGCCCTGAATTTAGGAGATGGGAGAGTGCATGTGCTTGATTTTTTTCCCCTTGAGAAGGTTAGGAGGGACTCTTAAAATATCTGGGAGTACAGTTATGTGGAAATCCTGTGAAGATGTAACAGTTAAATATTAGAAACCAGTTAGAAGACTTTAAGAAATCAAATGTTAAGTGGAAAGACTAACCATTGTTGCTCAAGGGATGGAATGCACTGCCTAAGATTGTCACTTAACCAAAGATATTGTATTATTTTCAAGAGGCTCCATTCTGGGTGTTGAGGAAGGAAGAACAGTTTTATAGAGAGACATCTAGGCAGTTGCTGTGGATGGAACGTAGAACTCTTGCCAGCGTGTGAAGGGAAATTAAGGATGCTAAGTATGATGGGGTATTGGTGTAGAAAGCCTTGTGTGTCAGTATAAGGATTCTATATTGGATATGGTAAAGAACAGGAAGGCAGTGTTGCTGAACCAGGAGAGGAGTGACATGGTCACAATTTTGTGCAGGACATAGGATCCTAACTGATGTATACTGAATATACTGAAGTCATTTGAATATCGACATAAAGAAACCAGAGTAGATACTGTAAAATTACATAGTAAAATAGTAACATAGTATATGACGGCAGATAAAGACCAGTATGGTCCATCTAGTCTGCCCAACAAGGGGGCAAGAGTAAGTGCACCTGCCACTCTCTGCAGGTCACCCTTCCCCATGCCTTTGTTTAGGGGTGTACTCACCGCTACGAGTAGGGCACCCCTGTTTGTTGAGATATAAGAGATACTTATGCTTATATTGATTTTATCCAGTTGCTATAAAGAGATCCACTGTGTCTGTTCCATACCATTTTGAATTCTGTTACTGTATTTGCCCCCACCACTTCCATCGGGAGGGCATGCCAAGCATCAACCACCCTTTCATTGAAAAAGTATTCCCTGACATTGCCTTTCAATTTACTCCTTGCAGCTTCATGTTAAGCCCTCAAGTTCTCATAAGTCTTCTGATGCAGGTTCCAAATCATTTTGGTCTCCTTCCTCTGAACTGTTTCCAGTCTTTTTATATCCTTTGCGAGATATGGTCTCCAAAACTGAACACAGTATTCCAAGTGAGGCCTCAACAGTGACTTGTACAGTGGCATTAGTACCTCTTCCTTTCTGCTGGTAATTCCTCTTTGTATGCAACCCAGCATCCTCCTGGCTTTTGCCACTGCCTTGTCGCACTGTGAGATACTCAGAAATAATTACACCAAGGTCCTTCTCCTGGACCATGCACACCAACCTCTCACCCCCCATCGCGTACGTTTCCCTTGGATTTCTGCTTCCCAAATGCATGACACTGTAATTCTTTGCATTCAATCTTAACTGCCAAGCATGATTAGACCATTCTTCTAGCTTTTGTAGATCTTTACTCATGTTCTCCACTCCCTCAGAGGAGTCCACTCTGTTGCAAATTTTCGTGCCATCTGCAAAAGACAGACTGTTCCATTCAGTTATTCAGCAATATCACTCATAAATACATTGAACAGTACCGGTCCCAGGACCAAACGCTGGGGCACCCCACTGATCACCCTCCTTTTATCCGAGTGCGTTCCGTTTACCATCACCTTCTGTCATCTGTCAATCAACCAATTTCTGATCCAGTTCACCACCTTGGGACCCATCCCCAAACTATTGAGTTTATTGATAAGCCTCCTATGAAGAACAGTATCAAAGACTTTGCTGAAATCCAAGTAGATTGCATCCATTGCATGCCCCTGATCTAGCTCTCTGGTCACCCAGTCAAAGAACTCAATCAGATTTGTTTGGCAAGATCGTCCTTTGGTAAAACCATGTTGCCTCGGATCATGCAAACTGTTGGTTTTGAGAAAGTCCACTATTCGCTCTTTCAGGAGCGCCTCCATTACTTTTCCCATCACTGAGGTAAGGCTTACTGGCCTGTAGTTTGTCACTTCTTCCCTGTTACCACTTTTGTGAAGAGGTACCACATCAACCCTTCTCCAGTCCTGAGGAACTTCTCCTGTCTCCAAGGATCTGTTAAAAACATCCTTTAAAGGCCCTTCAAGAACCTCTCTGAGCTCTTTCAATATCTTGGGATGTATCCCATATGCTCCCATGGCCTTGTCCACTTTCAGTTTTGCAAGTTTTTCTAACATAGCATTGTCTGTGAATGGTGTGGCATCTATTCCATTCCCATTTTTATATTTGGGAGTCACAGGTGGCCCTTCTCCAGGGCTTTCTTTAGTAAAAACAGAACAGAAGTAAGTGTTTAGCAATTTCGCTTTTTCAATGTCACTTTCCATGAGTCCGTTCCCAGCACTTCTGAGTCCTGCAATTCCACCTCTGATTTTCCTCCTCTCCCAAATATACCTGAAAAAGGTTTTGTTGCCACATTTCACATCTTTAGCCATCTTTTCCTCTGCCTTTGATTTTGCTTTCCTTATTTCTCTTTTTGTCTCTTTTAGTTTGATTCTGTATTCCTTTCTGTGTTCCTTTGTTTGTGAGCTTTTGAATTGTGTGAAAGTTGTGGTTTTTGCCTTTATTTGAGCAGCCACTTCTTTGGAGAACCATATGGGTTTCCTTCTCTTTTTTTATTTACTTTCCTTACTTATTTATCTGTCGCTCCTTTTATTGCCACCTTTAGTTTAACCCATTGCAATTTCACTTACCTTATCCCCTCCCACCCTGCCAACTCCTCCTTCAGGTACTTGACCATTTTACTGAAGTCAGTGTTTTTGAAGTCTAGGACTTTGAGCTTGCTATGATTGGACTGTACCTTGGCTTTTATCTCAGACCACATTGTGTGATGATCGTTGCTGCTCACAGGGGCGCCCACCTGGACATTTGACATGCTCTCTCCGTTGGTGAGCACTAAATCCAGCATCGAGTTTTTCCTGGTCGGTTCCATCACCATTTGTCTAAATAACGCATCTTGGAAGTCATCCACAATTTTTTTACTTCTTTCCATTTTTGCAGAAAGAGTACTCCAATCCACATCGGGTAGATTAAAGTCACTCAATTTGATCACTTCCCTCCTTTTGGCTATCTTTGCAATATCTATAATCAATTCACTATCTATTTCTTCAGTTTGAGTCGGAGGCCTGTAGACCACACCAGTATCCATAGTGCTTCTTTTTTTCCCCATATCCTCTGCATTTCAGTAGCTTTAATATTGCTTTTGACATATAGGGCTACTCCTCCTCCTTTTCCACCTTCTCTATCTCTTCTGAACAGATTATAGCCAGCTATGGCTATATCCCATTCATGCAATTCATTAAACCATGTTTCTGTAATGGCCACAATGTCCAAGTCCATTTCCACCATTAGGGCTTACAGGTCAGGAACTTTATTGGCTAAGCTTTGTGCTCATTGCTTTCCAGCATTTAACTGGCTTGCCTGTATTTTTCATTGATTTTGTTCTACACACCTCTTCCCACTTGTCATTGATGTGTGGTTTAAAAGTGTGGCTGTTTTAATGTTATTCTGCTTTTGCCAGGAGTGACGTCCTGAACTTGCCCTTCCCCATCCGTCATCTCCTTTCTTTAGTTTCAATGCCTGACCACATACTTCCTGAATTTTTCACTTAGGATTATTTTCCCTGCGACAGAGAGATGTAGTCCATCAGCACAGTATAGTCTCTTCTTGATCCATCTGTTTCCCCAGTTGCCTATAAATCTGAATCCTTCTTGTTTGCACCAGTCTGGAGCCACATATTAAAGTTGTGTATGCAGTGCAGTCTTTCTGAGAATGCTACAGTGTTAACAATGGGCTTGAGTTTCTCTCTTAGAATCTGGAAGTCCCTTTGAACTGCAGAGACACTGTTTCTAGCCAGGTCATTTGTACACAAGTGGATGACAACATCAGTTTTGGAGTGTTCATTTTCTGCACTAACTACACCAACAGTTTGGTTTGTATTCCTGCTGGCTGCAGAGCCTAGGAGGAATTTGACCATCTTCTCTCCTTTGAACTGTGTTCCCAAGTTGGTGCCTTTGATGATGGAATCTCCAAGTAGTAGTAGTTTTCTGTTTTGTGATTTTTTTCTTCATATTTGGTACCTTATCAGTAGATTGGGCATTGACTCTCTCATTTAAGGGCCCTTCAGTTTCCATGGATTGGGCATCCTCATTATCCAAGGCAGAGAAGGCATTATGCAGGGATATCTCTTGATGTATAGGGTGTCTCTGAGTTACAGGTCGCAACCTACCAGAGCCCACTGTGATCCATTTGTTCCTAGAATGTTTAATTCTTTGTGTGAGCAGTGGTGGACTTAGTTCCCTTTGTAGCCTAGAAAAGGTGTGTTTCATTGCAGCTAGTTCTTCCCTTAGTAGAGTCAATTCTTTATGCATAGCAGCTAACTTGAGGCATATAGGGCAAGCTTTTGGGTTCCAAATGATTCTTCTCAGAATGAAAGCACCACAGTTATTGCACTGAATACACAACATGCTAATTAAGTGGTCCTAGGAGAAGGAGAAAAGGTGGATGTTACACCTAATTAAAAAGGACAGATGTCAATGTATATAACGACTATATAGGCAATGCAGCCCAAGGGTGGGTGGGGTGAGGGTTAGGATGGGCGGGAACCTAAGTGTCTCTGGCCAGTAGGCCTTACATGAACTGAGGGCATACTCAGATATCTGATTTAAAGGCTATGCAAGGAATTTCAGAATATTCCTAAAAATGAACGTATATCCAACAGTTAAAATCTATATTAGGAAAAAAAATAGACAATAGAAAGGTTGAAAGCTTATCTGTGGGGAGTCTCTGGAAGCTGTGAAGACTAGAGCTGATAAGGTACTTGTGGACAGGCTATAAGGTAATTTAATTAACTCCACCCTGTGAGCAGACTTGTAACAGACAATTCAAACAATGGAAACAGAAATAGTCAAACTGAGAAGAATACCACTTGTTAATAGATAGGATTAAGATGACTGAGAACCCGCTATTACTGAAAATGATAAGAAGGAGGAGAACCATGCAAGAACAGTGCCATGAATACCAACAGAGGACAAGCAGGAAAGTAAGAGCCCATCATGAACCAGATCGAAAGCGGTGGACAAATCTAACGAAAAAGCCAGAGCAATATTGCAGTGAATCTGAGATGGATGAGGGAAGCCTTCTCCAAAGAACTTAGAAATTTGTCTATGGGGAGCATGGAAGGCTTAGTGGACTTTTTTGACTTAATAACATTGATACGTGGGTGACTAGAGTCTAAATATGTAAAGAATGTGTTTTTCACTCAGACCTCTATAACAGGCTTGAAAGGGATGTCTTCTAGGATATTTTTGGAATTGTCTCTGATGAGGAATCCAAATTTTAGCCCAGTGTTGGAATCTGTGAATTATAGAGTGGGCAGCTCAAGGCTGTAGGAGATCTTTTGGAATTGGAAGAGGGAGAGTATTCCTTACTTTTGATAGTGTTAAGCAAAAATGGAGCCTTCCTAATAGTCATCATGCATTTAGTGCGGGTTTGGATCTGCCTCTGCACTAAGCAGTTTGCTGTGATTAGTGTGGGTGCATTTACCATCACCCACTGAGATGGCAATAAGTGCACCCATGGCAATAAGTGCAACCATGCTGACTGCAACTTCGGCCATGCTAACCACAATATGCACTCTCCATTCTTGAACCACACAGTCTCTGCCCCAACCTACACTAAGCATGAGGTTGATCCAAATTAAAACCCCAGTAGATTAGGATGAAACTTTGAATTTCAGACAAGTAGTGATGGAAAATTATTGGAAAGAAATTAACTGAGGGGTGATACGATCTGTATATCAAACCCCTACAAGCAGTTTAACAGTTGACTGTACCAGTTGGAGACATTTTAGAGTTAGGAATGGGAGACCAGAGTTAATCAAATTGCAATAATCTAATATAGAAAGAGCTAAAGCAAAAAAACAACTTAATCTCATCCAGAGAGAGCAAAGATTTAAATGAACAGATGCAGCGAAGAGAAAAGAAAACGGATTTAACTAGGAAGTTAATCTGAGACCAAATATTTTAAGCGAGAATCCAAAATAATACCTAAAACATGTTCAGAGTCAACAAAGCACACTTTAGAACCTTAAAATAGAACACCTAGATTTAGAAGAAGAGAAGGTGCCTATTTTAAGCTAATTAATTTTAAGACAACACTTAGGAACCCATGTGTCTTTATGAAATACTAGCACAAACTGACAGAAACCGCACCAAGAATCCGGGAATGTACATTATATATGCTCTTGAGCAGGCATAAATATTTGAACATACTTACACACAGTCATGTGCTTTTTATAAGATATAGATCTGATATTTATTTATTTATTTTATTTATTTAGCTAGTCTTATATACTGCTTTTCACCGGGTCAAAGTGGTTTACATTGAACAACAATCTCAGTTACAAAAAACATATAACAGTAAACTACGTACAGATGGTATATGGGTCGCAGTGTGTGTGTGTGTGTGGGGGGGGGGTTAGGTGGTTGGCCCATAGTGTTCAGAATAAGAGAGTTTTCAGATACTTGCAGAAGGAGCAGATGTTGATGATATTTCTTATAACATCTGGTAGAGCATTCCAGAGGGATGGTGCATAGAATTCAAATGCTCTGCGGCAGGTTTTCTGGTTAGACTTTGCCTTGGAGTGTGGTATGGCAAGTTTGTTGATTGTAGAGGATCTTTGAGGTCTGTTTGGGGTGAGTGGGTGTAGTAGGGATTGGAGGTAGGTGGCTGGGTAGGAATGCATTGCTTTGTGCATTACCAGCAAGGATTTATATTTGATTCTGCTGGGGAGTGGCAGCCATTGGAGCAGTTTAAGGATGGGGTTGATGTTGTTATGTTTAGAAGCTCTCTGGATAATGCGCACGGCAGTGTGTAGGGTAGTTTGTAGTGGAAGGAGGTTGGTTTTGTGGAAGGCCCTGATAAATTATGTTGGAATAGTCAACGTACGGATGGATGAGGGCTTGGACCACTGAGCGGAAATCTATTGTTTCGATAAGGGAACAGAGGCATTGAAGAGTTTTGGTTTTGAAATAGTTCTGGGGCAGTCTGTGGGCAGAGCTGGGGAAATTCTGGTGACTATCTTATTAGCCACAATATTCAGCCACTAACCAGGTGGAGGCTGATTCTGGTCTGGGCATCCCCAGGCCGTCCAGGTGTCCAGAATTTGGATGGGCCTGCATTGCAGACGATTCTGCTCCTGTAGAGGCTAGACGTGCCCACGGGAGCAGAATCAGGTGCAACTAGCCAGACATGCAGGCCGTGCCTTGATTCTGGGCACCTAGATGTCCAGTCCACTACCCGGCTAGCCCAGCCAGGCTCCCTTTGCCATGGCACTATGGCTCCATGCAGGAGCCGCGATCCCTGGCAGCCACAGCAAAGTTCTTTTCCCCGCAGCCCGACCCCTTTGGATCAGGCCAGCATGGCCAGGGTCAGGCTGTGGGGAATCCCCTGCACCCCTCACTTTCCTTTCTGGCCCCGGATCTATCATCTTCTTCCATCTAGGGGGACTTTGGAATACATCCCCTGTGCAAATGGCAGACCTCGGATGTACAGGGCTGACCCCAGAATCAGCCCTGTATGTCAAGAGTCAGGTTCTTGCTCATGTCCCATCCTTGCTCCTCCTCCAGTCCACCCTCTCCCACCCACAAACAGAGCTCCTTACACAACTTGCCTATACGCGCAGGAAGCTCTGTTTTCGGGATTGGCAACCCAGCGTTTAGCGGATCTGGATGTCTGGATTGGACGTCCATCCCCACTAAACGCAGGTCAGAATGACCCCATAGCCAAACCGTGTAAAGTTAGGACAGGTCAATGACTGTCTTAACTTTATATGGTTCTTGCTATCCAGTTAGCAGCTGAATATCGCCACTGACAAGATAGCAATATCGATCGCTGGTGAAATCAGATATTCAGCGCTGGATGCCAGGTAAGATCAGGTGCTGAATAACCAGTTTTTGTTTCAGTAGCTAGGCACTTTAAAAACACCAAATACCACCATTCAATATAGACCTCTATGTGTGTGAACCTCAACACAACTCTAAATCTACCCAAACATTGCCCTCGACTATGCCTCTGTGCAAGCATGTACCGGCTTGTACCACACATTTCTAGGTGTGACCCAATTTTATACAGTAAGAGGACTTTTCAACACGTAATTTAGTATTATAAACATGGAAAAAGTTCATTAAATTACACTCATAATGGCTGAATGTTGCTGCTGAACATATATGGGCCACTATCTAGATAGTGAGCAACATAGTACTTGGCAGTATTTTAAAATTGATCTTTATTTGTAATATAAGCAGAAAACAGGCCAAATTTCAGTTTTAGTGCAAAAGAAGAGCAAAAATGCTTCACATTAGTTTGCTTGCATAGTGTTGAATTAAGATATCTTTTGTTCAAGGATTTAGAGCCCGATGTTCTTCTGGGCAGGCTGTGCGCCACTATGGTGCATAGCCCTGCCCGCAGACCCTTAAACTCAGATATTCAATGCCGGGATCATATGCGGCTCTGACATTGACTATCCAAGGATTGCCGCACACACAAGAAGCTACATTAGGTAACTGGGCAAAAGCAATATAGCATGCTGCCTGATTAGCTCCTGTGCTGAAAGATAGGCGAGGGGTTTCCTCGTTTATCTTTTCAGCGCAGATCACTAATTGGGCTGCATGCAGTATTGCTGCTGCTCGGTTATCACTCGTCACCACCTCCGCTCCGCCCTGGAACGTCGCCAACATGCCCCAATGCTAACCAAGCATGTAGGGGATTTAGAAGGGGATATTCAATGGCACTAACCATGTAAGTTTCGTTAAATAGCCCGATTTAAGGAATTTACACGGTTTACTGGGCTGTAAAACCATGTAAATGTCTTTCAAATATCGGACCCTTAGTTTCCTGAAATTTCTATCTGGAAAAAAAAATTCCACTCAAAGGGGATAATTTTATGTGGAGCCATCTAAATTTACGTATGAACAATGCATGTAAAGTCTGGTATTTTAACCATTTACGCACATAGATGGTGATTCGCATGCACAAATGACCTCTTACGCTGACTGGTGTTGCACAGTTTGCATCGCACATGCTTTCACTGTGGGTGTTCATGTGGTTGGAGTTTGGGCAAAGCAGGGGTGGTATGAGCGATTGCATGTGTTGATTATAAAATTCTTTAATTTAAGCAAGTAATTGCAAAAGGTAGGCATGGTCATTTACACCAGCTCTAGAGCACCTTAACATATACACGGACTTTCATACTTACACTGTTTTTATAAAGTCAAGTATGCAAATACCCGACTTTATAAAACAGGCTTAAAGTACGAGCATGAAAACGCCCATTAACTGGGTGCCAGTTTATAAAATCACCCTCCACATGTTGTGCAAAGTCTCCTGTAGAAAATGCAATGGAGCTTTTGCCTGGTTCTTAATCTTTGAAGCATCAGGCAAAGATCCCACAGGGCTTTATTACAGAAGATTTTGCTCGGCATACTCTTTTTTTGTTGGCTTATTTCCTATTATGGCCCTGCTTTTACCCCCAAATTAAATTCGACGTGTATGGCACGCAAAGCTGCAAGAAAACAAATAGCTTGACCCCTGATATTTTGGTATATCAATAAAGTCATATTTTTAGGGAAAGGGAAGACCTTCTGAAGATAATGCGGCTTCTTATCTTGTTTCATGTTCCCATTACTCAACCAGGTTGCAATGTAAAGATCTTAATGCACAAAATAAGTTCAACTAATTTGTTGTAAAGAGATCTAACATAGCATTGCCCTTGCCCTTGTGCTTAGGTGTCAGTTTTAGTTCAACTATTGCCCTTGAGGGTTAGAGTCTCACAGAGCAACCATTATACCAGATGTAAAACAGCATTCTTGCTATGCTATGCTAGCTTAGCTAATGGATTCACATTATGTGATGACTTCTATTTACTCTTATAGCCTT